>JASPKZ010003859.1:0-1200000 GCA_030220185.1 Diploptera punctata | reverse complement strand
CCTATCAGAAAAAAATATATGATCCCACCGCTGCCACCAATGTTATCCCTATGATAGCTATTTTAGGGCATAAAGGACCTTCGGGACTTGGAAAATCTGGTAGCGTTTATCTGGCCGAGCGTTAGTATGAGGATGTATAGTTATACACGTGTTGAAATAAACAAAAGAAGTCTTATTTTAAACTATTTTACTACTAAGGTATAAATAATTAGAAACCGTAAGTATTCTAGCCCTAAATCTAATCTAAGCCTATATTAAAAACTACAGTACTCCCTTGGGGGGTTGAGAAGAGGGAGTTGTGGAATTTATAAATCTAACTTAATCTACATGATTAAAAATGTTATATCCCTTTTTGAAAATTTAATATCCAAAAATGTTAATTGTACTTAATTCAAAACATAAAAGTACAGAATACATGTTAAGAAAAATGTAGCTTACTCACCCATCAACCCCTCTGGTTGTCACACATCAACAGACAGACACGAGACCCTCACTTCTCAAGTGTTATATACTCAATTTGACCTCTAGTTCCCCTAACTGTACTCACTAACATTCCAATGAACTAAATGTAGGGATGTTTACAGTTAGCTTAAGCAAAACTTTGCTCTGAACTATATCATCATGTCTAAACTCTATTTCAACAGACTTTGAATGTCTAAACTCTATTAGAAAAGACTTTTCTTGAATAATTAAAATAATCTATAAAACAATTAAAAATCTATATAAAAGACTATGTATTCATAACATTATGCATACCTATTGGTCTCAATTTTTATTGTTGTAAATATACCATCGTCAAATAATAGATTGAATACTTCAATTGGGGAACTATTATCTACTATCGCCAAATTTGGATTTAATGCGGACTGACGAGAAAATCTCAGTTTGTTTATTGTATAAGGTGTTTTCCAGCCTAAATCTTTGTCAGTCATGGGTTGTTTTCTTTTTTGTCCGCTCTGCACCTGTATGGGAACGGTCTCCTCTTCAGTACGGGCCCCAGCTTCAATTTCCTGTTCCTCTGTTTCATTTTCATCTAATTTATCTAACTCATCTACCTCAAAACTGTCCAAATCTGAATCGTTTATTATTTCAACTACTTCTCTCTCGCTAAGAGGTTTTGATCGGGAAACTTTTGATTTACTTGTACTCGGTCCATCTTGTATAAACTGCACTACGATATGAACTACAGTAATTTTTTTCCCTTCTCAGTTTCAGATGCTTGCGTGGGTTTGTTTAGGTGTGGGAGTGTATATTTCCGGCTTGACATGTTTGTTGAGTAAGCACATGGAAATGTAGACTATGGTTGATAAAACGTAGATGTCTGGATCGTAGTTGTTGGAGATAGCACCACACTGCAATGGCAGTACATAGAGCCACCTATAAAATTCTAAAGGAACTAAATATATTAGCTATTGAATGCGTAAAAGTTTGTGTTGATAATGCAGCTGGTTCCATCAGAATAAATGTATCTAACAATATACTGCATTCCGTTGCACTTGTCTACTGCCATATTCTACGTGGTTTAAATGGCGTTGTACTAGTACACCCGCCGGATTCAAAGCACTGGGACATTTAAACTGAACCGTATTCAAAGTGTTAATGTTTTAGTTTGGTGAATTGGGTTTTATTGATAATGTTTAATACAACCTAGCATAACACTTGATTTTGTTTTGTCATAAAAGCATAATTACACATTAATGTAAAATATCAGTACACACAGGTTGCACTAATTGAATTCAAAAAATATATTTGTGAGATACGGTATTTAAAAGTTATATTCTATTGTATGGTAGATCTTATAAATATTCAAAATTTGCTACTAATAGAGATAGCATACCTGAATAAAAATATTTAACATAATTTCTAAAATAAAAAACTCTCAAAATGACGAGAAAACTATTTAATAATATATCACAATTTAAAATCAGTTGTGCTTTGTAAAATACAATAAAATAGACTGAACTATCTGGATATAATAAACCCAAATTTGTTAATTTTGGGGAAATGATTATAACAAATCTTATATATAAAAATTAATGTTTGTTTGTTTGTTCATACTTTATCGCGGCCATACCGTTGATCCGATTGTGATGGGTTTTTTGCAAAATGTTCAGGAGATTCCCGGGATGAACATACGCTATAAGAGAGTTGTGATATTCAACGCCTACACCCTTAAAAATCGCCTTTTGTAATGGAAAACGTGAAAAAAAGTACCTCTTTGGAGTCTTAAATGGCTTACGCTGCCTAAACCATATCAAATACACAAATAAAGATATTTTGGATCTTACAATTCCATAAGCAGATGGAACAGGATTTTCCAACGACTGTCAGTTTTCTAAATTCTTAATAACGGGAAAGTTTACATTTACTTTTAGCCAATCAGAATATTTCAGTACAAATCTAACTTCTTTCTCTCACACAACTTCCTATGTTTTAGAAAATCGCTTTCAAAAAAAGTTTTAATTTTTTTTAAACTTTCTCCGAACATCCCCTAACTGTAATTTATTAATAGAGGATCACTTATTGCCTCTATCGATCACTTTTCTTTATATATTAAATCAAACAATTCTCTGCGCACGAAGATAGGCCTCAGCTGCCGACCGCCTCCTCTAATAAAAAAGCTAATTACAAAAAAACGCAATAAATTGCACACATGTTATTGTGCGGGAATTGAAGTCCATAAATCACTCTATATTCTAACTAAAATTTGTATACTCTTCAGAACTGTTTTTTTTTTCGTAGCTCAATTTAAAGTAAAACACACTGGCTGTTGATCATCTACCTCTGTGATTGACACATGTGGATGTGAAGGGCCAGCAGCCGGTTGGTAAAAGGGCAACCGCTGAAAAGTGGAAAGACCCTCAATCGGAATTTAAAGTAAAACGATTGTGTAAATTGTTTAGTGTTTCGAAGGTATGATTCCACGTGTATTTAACACAATATCTGGGTGTATAGAAACATGTTAAATATATCAATGAAAAGTATCCATACAGAATAAGTTTAATGCAAAACGTATTTATTTCTACAGCTCGATACAAAACTGGGATGCGGACCAGATGAGTTCTTAACTATCGGAACTTCCAATAATTACATTGTCTACATAAATTTTAGAATTCTACCCTCCTTTGCAGATAAGTGAAGAACACTCATCTGGCAATAATTTTAGAGTGAAGAAAGATGAATTTGCGAGAGTTAGTAAAATACGTTTTCAGCTAGATTTTGTATCTGGCCAACTGTGCGGTGCCCACCCAGCATCGTGAGGCATTTGAGTAGCTACAATAAGTAGCGACTCCAGGTAGAGAATACCAGCTATAACGGCTGGAGGATCCGACATGCTGACCACATGTCCCCCTACTCTGGCTAGATGATCGTCTATCTCTGTGATTAACACATGTGGATGTGAGGCCAACAGCCAGCTGGTCAGCCAAAAGCCTTCTACGCCTGCCGCGCTTTGAGATTTTTATACCAAGAATATCGGGATAAGTAGATTCCTGGACAAGCGTGCTCTGCCATACCGTTCATCCGATTGTGATGGGGCTTTTTGAAAAATGTTCAGGAGATTCCGGGAATGAACATAGGCTATAAGAGAGTTGTAATACTCAACCACTTCAGCCCTAAAAATCACTCTTTGTAGTGTAAAACCTGTTAATAAAGTCCCTCTTTTAACGCATAAATGGCTTACGCTGCCTAAGCCATAACAAATACACAAATTGATGTACACAGAATTGAAGATCTAAAAAAATCTACAAAAAAGTAGAGTATAACAGCGCACGGCTGGTGGTAAAAACACATTAACATTTATTTAGGAGTAGCAGCGCATGCCGGGTTATAGCTAGTTTAATATATATTTTTAAATAACTAATGTATTTATTATCATTAAAAATTTATATTTTTACTATATTGTATATAATGAGGTTCAAACACAAAAACCATGACAATAAAGAAAAATGTGATAATGGATTACAACTTAAAAAGCAGATAGGAATGGAGATGTCTTATAAGTGATGAGAATGATGCTTTTAGGATTATGAAGTGCACTTAAATTATGAACCATCCATTTTAGGATATACTGACTGTCATTTGTTAGAGATCAGATCTATTATCCAAGAGTTTATTTTACAAAACATTAAATTATAAAGATTTTAAAATATGTTGTTAAAGTTGTGACCTGTACATAAATCATCTCTAACCTGAGCAATCTCAAAACATCCTATTTCTCTCAGATCCACTATAATATGCATTCTTCTCTTACTAAAACTAAATAGAATGACAGAAGTCTCTACTGGCCTCGCATCCACATGTGGATGACCATCTAGGCAGTGTAGGGGTGACAAGTGGCCACCACGTCAAGTCTTCCAGTCATTATAGCTAGTTTACTCAACCTGGAACCACTACTTATTGCAGGTATTCAAATCCCTGATGATGCTGATCCCATATTGGCCAAAATTATATGATAAAATGTTTTCCCCGTGATGACTAGAACAAGGGCAAATCTTATAACTGTGCACTCAGGCTGATGTGTTAAACCACCCGGCTATGGCACGGGACACATATTTTACTACAATCTCATATTCCCTTGTTTTAAAAATAAATACAACATACAAGGTATTCATGTTATTGGTTTGAACTCATGGCAGCATTCTTTCTTTTTTTTTCTCCAGTACTACTTTTTAAATTATTTGTTTATTGATTTTACTGTCGACCACGGTGGACTAAGGCTTATGTTCCTTGCCTCTGGTCCCGAGGGCCACGGGTTCAAACCTGCCGGGGTCGATGAATTCTTTAGAATGGAAAAATCCAAGGAACAAATCCTGTGAGAGGGACTTTAAGCTGTGAGTCCTGAGTCTGAAGATTTTCAGGCTCATAAAAGAACCTTAAACCTGAAAAAATTAAACCTCTATACAAAATTTACCAACCTTCATCATGGTAAAGCCTTCGTTGCCTTCTAGATGTCTCATTGGGTCGGTATCTTGACCACATACCAATCATGAGATCTATAACCAAGTCTAGTAACTCCTAACAAAGGAGAGGCTAAGCCACAATATTGGTATAGATTGGTTTCACTGTGATGCTAAAATTACTTATATTCTCCATTGCTATCTTTCAGCTTGTGTTTGTGTGCCTCGTGGCAGCTCATAAATATGGAGGGCTGTTATTGCTATTCTTTTAGCAATAAAAATATCAGTGTGTTCAACTGTTCTATTTTGTTTCTGAATTTTTTTTACATGTAATAAAATTATAATAGCACAAAAAATCGATTTTTGAGTTTATCTATGCCTAATTAGATATTTTATATTTATCAGATCCGTGATCTTCCAAATAGATATATCGACAATGAGGTACAAATTGTCATGGACTACTATACCGTTGTATTATGGAAAATATTAGAAACAAATCTCAACTTCACGTGAGTATTTTATGATTTTTATTTCAGAGTTTAATATTAATTTGTCAGGTATGTTCCTATGATAATTATCTTTGGTAGATCTATTCTTAAATTATGACACTTGTTTTGTACAATATCTTTGTATCTACTATTATTTCTGTTACAACCGACATTAATCACAGTCATAACGTAGTGTAAAAAATATCTCTTTATTTTAAGTGATCTTTAGCCCGAGCGGTTGGCCTTGGTTTTTGTGGAAATACATCACATAGAAACACAGTAAACCATAAAATAACTTTATTTATTTAAATAAAACAAAACATAAAGAGGAATATTAAAACAAAAAAAAAGTTATTAAAGGCAGTTAAAAATCGCCATGTTGAATTCCACCGAATAGATTGAAGCTTGATAATACTCAGAGTTCCATTAAAACAACTTTAGGTTATTAATCATTAATTTTTAGTTTGTTTGACCCTTTGGTCTTCTCATGATAAAGCATATTCTTAATAATTATACAAATTATTCTAAAGTTATTTTTCTTCAAGAAAATGACCATTTAAAAAAATTATCTTTTTAGTATGATTATATTAATTGATGTTTCTTACCCATGGAGAGCTCCACTCGTCCCGGGGGGGACCCGAAGCGATTGCTTCGGTTCCTCAACTCCATTCTGAATTTTTTTCCAAAACTTGGGAGTTTATATACCACAATTTTTACCTTTCTCTACTCTCAAAATTCGTGGAAACCCTATTTTCATTACCCAACCTTTAGCAATATTCCTGGTTCTGTCAGGGCCAAGTTGTATAAGATGTTTTTCTACTTATATAATATGTTAGTTCAAAAAGGCATAAATGTTTACTGGGTTATATAAGCTTTCGTAAGTGTGTCCCCATAGTTTGAAACTTGTGTTAGTCAAAAGCAAAATTGTTTTTTTGATTATATAATCTTTCGTAAGTGTGTCCTGATAGTTTGAAAAACATATTGATATGAAATCACTTTTGGTCCAAGATATTCTATTTTATTATAATTTTTCCCTCGTTTTTTATTTTAAAAACCCTTGTATGAACTTTGAGCTTGACTGAAATCAGCATTATAAAGGTGATTATTTATTTCCTATCTTCTAGTATAATAAACAAGTATATATCGTATATGCTTTATAGGTTTTTTTATCATATTTTATTATCATTACGGTTAGGCCCTACCGTGATCGCAATAATTTCATATTTTATCTTCCTTAATATTTCTTCTATTAAACATCTGTAATCTTTTTTGCTTCTTTACATTCGATTCATTTTATTTTTTAATGTTATTTAAGTGATACCCCTTCTCCTTTCTTGTAACATTTGCATATCCTATAATTTAATCATTACACAATTTACAAATTGTATGTTGTATATTATAACTATAGTCGGTTCCAGATGTCTACGGAGCAGATGTAAACAGTGGTTGTAACGGCGAAAAAGCGCGCTTCACAAGCAGATAAACCTTACGAGTACATCGACACGCAATTACGGTTTCATAACATATTTGTTTAACAACAATGAAATGCAATACTGACAATAATGAAATTAATAATGATGATGATGATAATAATAATAATAATAATAATAATAATAATAATAAATAAATAATAACGAATACCAAAAATAATACTAATAATATAATAAAAACAAATAATATTAATATTAATAATAAATACCAATAATAATAATCTCTAATCGCCGTGTGAGGGTTCTCCTTGAAT
Organism: Diploptera punctata; assembly: GCA_030220185.1. Lineage (NCBI taxonomy): Eukaryota > Metazoa > Arthropoda > Insecta > Blattodea > Blaberidae > Diploptera > Diploptera punctata. The sequence continues at coordinate 1,192,870 of JASPKZ010003859.1, read as the reverse complement.
AAAATTTTATAAACGTTTATAATTGTCTGTATTTCTCCCGAACGAAATCCTTTCCTCTGTTTATGTTTCTTCACAGGAGACATTCCGGAAGGGCCTGGCATAGAATTATCGGACATCTTTTCAGAAAGGGATACTGCACTTATTAAAAAAAACACTTGCACACGCCAGCTAAATATATCACATTCACTACTGTAGGCTCAACACTTATTTAATTTTACTGAACATAACGCTTCATCAATACTTGAACACATAAGTGATACTGAGGGAAAAAACAAGAACTTATGTTGTAATAACTAACTAACTAACTCAATGGCACAATTGAACCGTAGATTCATGGTCGTGAGGACATAAGCTCTCCATACATCCCTATCCTGAGCTAATGTTTTCCAATCATTCCCTGTATAATCTGCTTCCCTCAAATCATAGTTAATGTTATTCTCCCACCTCATTCTTGGTCTACTAACTGGGTGTTTTCCCTCTGGTTTTTCTGTAAGAAGTTTCCATGCACCTCTTTCATTCCCCATTCATGCCACATGTCCTGCCCCTCGCAGTCTACGATACTTAACTGTTATTATATCTGGCTTCCTATAAAGACCGTGTAGTTCATTGTTATGTAGTATTCTCCATTCAACTGTCCATCTCTCTTTGGTCCAAAAATTTTCCTAAGAACTTTATTCTCAAATACTCGTAATCTCCTTTCTTCCCTTAAAGTAAGAGTCCATGTTTCGCACCCATATAATATAACTGGTAGAACAATAGTTTATATATATATATATATATATATATATATATATATATATATATATTCATTTTTACGTTTTTTTGAAAGGAGTTGGGACGACAAGAGTCTCTGACTTATATCGTAATATTGTGGATAATGCTGATGTGGGATTTCCCACCAGACACTTGCAACGCAACCAATGACGCACCAGCATTTTAAATGAAGGGGAGGGCTAGCTTACTGCTTTGCTCCGAAGACATCTGGAATGCGGTATAGCTCTAATAGTAACAATATATCTATCTTATTATTATTATTATTATTATTATTATTATTATTATTATTATTATTATTATTATTATTATTATTATTATTATTATATACAACTTTCCTTATTAGAGGATTGCCTCAAGGACAAAGTGATACAGACAATTAATTTTTGGAATTGATGAAATACATTTTGTAAATACATTTAAAGAATTTAAATTATAGGCCTAATTGAAGTATACATACTATAAAGTAAAAATTTTGTAAATATGGTTTCTTAAAATTGAAATTGATCCTCTAATGGCAGCGATGGCAATTTTAAAAAAGATACACCCTGTCCAAATCTAAGGAATTCCAAAATTTGGCTAAGAATCCTGGTATGCTACAGTAAACTATGTATAGTATACATAAGATAATCAATGAAACAATCTTTAGATTAGGAATGTGGCTAACACACTTTAACTACAGTTGCATCCCTCGGTGTAAATATGAAGGTAAACTGAACCCATTACAAGCCTTAGGAAGTCCGTAGAGAAGTAGGAGTCTCCTATTTTTCTAGAGAATTGGTATGAGATGTCAGCCCTCCGCATCAAACCACCTTCATCCTCAGAACATATGTCTGGTATTCATTTAATTAGAAACTGAGTTGATCCCAGAGTCATAGTGCACTAGAAGATTTAGCCCAGCTTAAAAATCTTCTCTCAGAAAATGTTAAATTGAAAAATATATAACTGTTTTTCTCCCAGTTATATTTTATGGACGTAAAGATGGACTCTTACTTCAAGGGAGGAGAAAATACGAGTATTATAAGTATTTCAGAATGAAGTTCTTAGGAACATTTTGGACCAAAGAGAGATGAGCAGACAGGCAAATGGAGGAGGCTGCGTAACAGTGAACTACATGATCTTTATAGGAAACCAGCTATAATAAATATAGACTAGGATTTGAACACAGGACCTTTAGCTTTATATGTTAATGCTCTGTCACTGAGATATCCAAGGCTTCAAACTAAACGCAATCTTTTTTTTATACATTTCAATTCCCAAGAGCATCTAAGGCTTTGTGAATATACAATAATGAATAATTTAATAACATATAATTATATCCATCCATCCATCCATAGCAATTTTGCCCGAGGGCAGGTCTTTCACTGCAATCATAGAGCATTTTTATGCTATGCTTTGCAGCTTTAGTAGGGAATTATAAGTGTGGTAGCTTCCCGTTACTTTACACACCGGTGAAGGATGATGATGATAATGATGATGGTGATGGCCGGATGATTTTCGGGGACCATTGGGCCCTAAGCTTCCTGACATTTGTCTTACAGATGAGGAAAATCCCGAAAAAACCTCACCCAGGAGCCTGTCCCGACCAGGAATCGAACCCGGGACCACTGCGTGATAAGACCGCACGCTACCTCGAGACCACAGCGGTGGACGATAATTATATAGTTGTAAGAATATGTTTTGCTAAGCTTTAACACAGGAGAAATTTAATTTCAAAAGAGATTATCAATTTTTGTGATAAATAGTTTAAAATGTAAAACTAATTTCAGAACAAGATATTTCAAACCACATGATCAACTATATGGACATATATCTCCTGACAACACTTTATCTGGCATTCTTAAAATGGTGAACTCCACACAAGTAGATGCGAGTCTGGAACCTTTTGATATCAATGGGAATTTGGCCAATGTGATCGAGTTCCTGCCTTCCATCTGGACATCAGAGTAGGTAACAAAATATCTCAAGAAGAAAAATGTGAATTGAATGCTAGTTCAACTTAGGGCTGGATTTGAATCTGGATGTTTTTATCGCTTAATCAGATTATTGATTAAATGGTCGGCTCAGACTTACTGTGAAGTCATGAGTTCAAATCCTGTAGCCAGTCAATTTGCATAAGTTTATTCTTTGTTTTCCTCACAAATCAAAAGGAAATCCTAAGTTGAATTTTTATTATGGCAATTCATGTCATAATTAATAAAAATTAATATCATCGATATAATAAACACATAACAATAGGAATGCAGCCTGTTGATATACATCCAAGGAGACTAGATATGATTTGATCTAAGATATTGAAGCATTTCAAAATAAAAAATAAACTAATAAAATATTAATTACAAAATGTATTCCTTCAGTTGGTTTACTAATGCTTATAATTGTATTCTTCCTTGCTTATGTTAAAACAATTTTTACCGAGGTAAAATCAGGATAACCAATTTTCATGTTAATGTTTTAATAAGCTACTGAAGTACATATATTGGATCAAAAGACAAATCTATACTTATTTTATTTAAAAAACACGTTTGTATTAAATACATTAAAAAAAGTATTCTTCTTCTTCTTATTCTTCTTCTTCCATATGCAGTATTGGGTGATGATGCCCGTTCTGCGACTACAAAAACTGACCTTTCCATCGGTTGAAGGGTCTTCCGAGGTCTCTTTTGCCTTTAGGTTTGAGGTGGTAAATCATCTTTGGTAAACGGGAATTTGACATTCTCTGGACGTGTTGGAACAATTTAATCTGATAATTTTGTATATTTTGTGGAACATAAAAAAAGTAGTTCCAATAATGTGTTGAATATTACTAATGTAATAACAAAATTGTACATCTCAGTGACATCATGTAACCAAAATCTCAGTGACATCATGTAACCAAAAATTTGACCATGGCTGTCACAGAATACAGGAGAACTCTTGCAGTTGTCACAATTCTATAGAACTAGCCCCAACCGATGAGTGAGACCCCGCTATCTATCTCAGTCAGTCCTGCTGAAGTAATGTTTACCATGGTTAACAAGTTCATGGTTTCATACCTGGCTGGCGTTAATTAATAGGGAAATAAAAATCCTGAGGACGAAGATCTCTGGGTTGTCCTATGAAACGCTGGAGGGAAAATTTTCTAGAGGATCGTAACAGGCCTTGGCCTAATACTTGGAAGGAAGAAGAAGAAGAAGATAAAAATCCTGAGTATTGCTTCCTTTGGAAGATGTAGCGATTTAGAGGCTTCTCCAAAAGGGCTTAAATGGACTTTGAAACAGGTATACTTCAGAGGACATGGTAGTGTGGTGATAATTACGGATATGGGATCCGCCGAGCTGAATAAGGCTGGAGAATGACTAAGGGTAGTTGTGGCGCATTGAAATAAATAATTAACTCTTAAATACTATGTTTTCAACTATTTAGTAAATTAATACAAAATCTATTAACCTAAAACTTACTCTAACTAATCTATGCGGTTTCCTAAGGGCAGAAGGAGAGAGAGAGAGAGAGAGAGAGAGAGAGAGAGAGAGAGAGAGAGAGAGAGAGAGAGAGAGAGAGAGAGAGAGAGAGAGAGAGAGAGAGAGAGAGAGAGAGAGAGAGAGAGAGAGAGATAGCAAGAGGACTTCAGAGTGGAAGAAGACCTTGTGTTTCAAGTCTCTTGTATTTTATACTATCCATAGTCTAGCTTTCTCTCTGATTCTGCCTCTGTATGTCACCAAGCTATTTTCAGATATCCTACATAACTTGCCCTCAAATATCAATATTCATATTTTCTATCTCTCCATGTTTCAACATCTTTTTTAATATGAAATTAATAAATTAAAATGTTTTAATATGAATTAACTAAATAAAATATTTATTTCTTAGTCTATCTATTTATAACAAAAGGGAAGTAGACCTGTGAGCCCCATGTCATACATTTACGACATGTAAAAGAATGTCAAGCCTGATAAAAAGACGCCTTTATGCAAAATGTGTCAGCTCTTTCATGCCGAGATTTGAATTCCAATGCTAATGATTGAATATGTTAAAGAGCATTACTAAATAAAATACTAACTAAGTTAGTCTGCTGCCACATAAAGTTGCTAAGTCTATAATAATCCTTTTGTTTCTTTGGATCAAAATGGAAGTAACATCAACAACACAGATTAAAACATTAAAAGCTCTAAGATCAGTTGGTAGACCAAGAATAAGGTGGAAGAATAACATTAACCATAATTTGAAGAAAGTAGATTATACAGAGGAATATTCAAAAACATTAACTCACTATAGGGATATATGGCGAGCTTAAGTCGGCGCGGCCATGAGCCTACAGGTTCGATAGTGCCAGTGAGTTAGTTAGTTATGCTGATTATGAATTATTTTTTTCTGAGCTAAGCCCCAGAAAACTGAAAGGAAGAGACAGCACTCATGAATCTCAATCATGAAAGTGTTATAAAACCATTTGTGCAATTTGACTGGAGTAGGGACCAGATTATTATGTTTTTACCTAAGATTAAATTAAAATGCTTCACACCTCACCTCATATCCAGTCTTCTAATTATACTGCAGTTTCAAAGCCTTGCTAGCTTCATCTTCAATAATATCTCGTTGACCAACGTTATGTCGATCAGAAGAACTACTTCTTCTTCCTAGGATTTTACCTTTTTTCTTCCCCCTTACTTCTAAAACGAAAAATACCTTAATACTTTTCCGAATCACACTCAAAAGAGACATTCATGAATTCTGTAGTACCTAGAAAAACCTAAATTGTATGCAAGTACCTAAAATTACTTAATTTCATGTTAATAGGTTTTGATTAATATTTTCTGCTGGTATTGTAGTATACTTGAATTTTTAGTTAATAATTTTCAAAAGTAAACCACAGGAAAGAGTTTAATTCTTGATCTAGTTGATTGAGAGAAATCCTACCCACCAGAAAATTCAAATAAAGTAACAAATATGATATACAATTTCACATTTCTGTCAGACCATCCTTTTATCTTGTAGAAGTGAACAATTGTCCCCAATATGCTGAATATCTCGGAAAAAAATTCCAAAAATAAACATAAGTAGGCGTATGATTAATTTCTTGGTCACTATATAAAGGACACCGGATGTACAATCCACAATCCTTTAGAAAAAATAATCCTTTCTTTAACAATAATTCATAGAAAATAGAATTACATTAATTGTTTTTTGCCCTTTTTTAATTATGGCTTAGCATTTTTTTCAACTTGCTATTGTTGTCAACACCGTTAACCATTCAAATCTAGCTGTGATGAAGAGAGGTCGAGAAGTATATTTTTTTCTGTCTGAAATTTACCTGCCAAATTGAACCTTAAGGAGATTTTAGTACTAGCATAGAACTCTCAGGGACTGGTTGTGTCGTTTTCGCGAGTTTTAAGTAATGCCGAAACAAGTTAAGTAGCATCTGTTATGGCAGTGGATTGGAAATGATTGTAATTTTAGCACAGACGGCATACGATATATTGTCAAGCTTGCCAGAAAAAGTATGTATTTTTATTTGTTAATTTATATCTCTGCCGTATGTACGAGTATGAATTTACTTTATTTATATGTGAATATTAGGTATTAATTTTAAACTTAATGCAGTTTATGACAATTTTTGCCACACTTTAAACCTAAAACTGTATTTAAAAATCTATTCTACCTACAAAAACTTAAAAAAAACTATTTTATGTTTTTGAAAACCTAAAATTACAATTTTAAAAATCTAAAAATCCGGTCTTTAATTATAAGAAAGACTTTTGGTGAGAATTGAGCATTTATTGTGAGATATATGACTAGTTACACCAAACAAGAATATGATAAAAGAATAAACATTAGATTTTCTACTTATGGGAACATAACTTACTCCACAAATTTCTATTCAGTCACACTTCATCTTCCTGGGTTTGTTCCCAATTATAACACGTCTTTTCTAGATCCATTTTAACTCAATCGAGCCGCCTGGTCTTGGATCTTCGGCAGAAATTATATTCAGAGCCAATAAATGACCACATGTAACATTATCAGATCCTCTGGATAAATACTCTACATCATATGCATCTAAAGAAAATCCCTAAATCCATAATTTGTTCTTGTACACAAGAGAAAAACATTGGAGTTTTGAATGAAGCATTGGGCTAAAAATTCAGCAGTGAGATTGTAACATACTATGTACTATACTCGAAGGTGTGACAGGCCTAGAAGGTCCTTGGCCTATCAGAAAACTGCTGGCCTCACATCTACATGCGTTAATCTCAGAAGTAGACAATCATCCTGCCAGTGTAGGGATGACGTGCGGTCAACATGTTGATTCCCCCAGCTGTTAGCTGTTTTTCTCAACCTGGAGCCACTACTTATTGTAGTTACCCAAATTCCTCGTGATTCTGGTGGGCACTGGTCCCATATTGGCCGAAATTCCAAGAGAAAATTTCTTCCCCCATGGAAACCCGAACCAGTGCAAATCCCATAGCTCTGCGCCAAGGCATCTTGCCTTAATCACTTGGCTACAGCGCAGGACTTGTAACAAACTAAAAGGACTTATACTTGATGTATGAAAGAGAAGAAAAAGAAAATAAAAGATATTGAAAATGATGGTCCAGTATTATGTACAGTAACTATATTGTAAATTGCTGAACAGTGAATTCTGTATCCAAATGTGATTTCATTTGAAAATTCTTGTACAGTAACTTTAAATCTGTGCTTAAATGAATAGGTTAGCAACTTACATAAAGCGTCCGGCCACTTTACAATCAAAGTCTGGTTTTCTGCTTGCTCCATTCTCCAATGTGCTGTGGGTGTGTATCATCGGAATACTGCTGATCTTAGTCCTGATGCTTCGTCTTACACACTATGTAAATCTGAATCACAGAGAAGAAATTCCCAACAACTTTAATCTACACACTTGCTTATTGTGTGTAGTTTCAATATTCTGTCAACAAGGTAAGAATGCTATAAAAACAATAGTTAACTTAAATACCAATAATAATAATAATAATAATAATAATAATAATAATAATAATAATAATAATAATAATAATAATAATAATATAAAAATATTAAAAACTGATGAAAAAATAATTTTCTATCATAATGTGTCAAAAAAAAAATATAATATGGCCAAGTTTTTCTAGTTCATAACAGAGAATATTGACTCTTTCATACCTAGTATTTTTATAATGTATTTGTAACTATTTTATTACATTGGATCTTACTATTATGTAAATTAAATAAATAATAGTTTTAAAAAACTAAAACAACACGCTTTATTAGAAAACCGAACTAAAAAAATGAAAAATAATTTTAATTTCCAAACGCTTGGGATAAAATTAAAGTGATCAATAAAAATTCATCTCCAACACATATAGAATAAAACTAGAGTTATCTACAAAAAGAAAATAATTTTACGATCAAAAGCGTGGGGTGCTTTTTATGATTTTTACATATTGTTCTCAGAGACTTTACTTTTACCAATATCTGTTTATTATCAAATATATTAATTGATATAGAGCACCCCATGCTTTTGATGGAAAAATTATTTTCTTTTTGTTGATAACTCTAGTTTTATTCTATATGTGTTGGAGATGATTTTTTTATTGATCACTTTAATTTTATCCCAAGCGTGTTGGAAATTAAAATTATTTTTCATTTTTTTAGTTTGTTTTTCTAATAAAACGTGTTGTTTTAGTTTTTTAAAACTATTATTTATTTTTTATTTTTTAGTTTTAATATTTTACAGAGTAAGATAAAAATGTAAATATTTTTAAATTCGATACTATTGTAGTATGAGCTAAAAGTAATACTCTTCTAAAAAAAATCCTCCCAGCCGGATTTGAACCAGTGACCTATGGATGACTGAAATTATATACCACTATAGTTCACCGCTCTACCAACTGAGCTCTTACAACGATTGACTAAAAAGTCGACAAGTCCAAAACCTATTATACCAGTTTTCATTTTTTTGATTTTCAGTTGAATTTGGCCAGGATTTTAGAAACAATATATGAAATTATTGTATTATCACGGGTCCTTTACAAGTATACAAAGTTTCAAGTCGTTCCAATGTTTCTAAGTGGGTGAAAATCGTGTTCAAAGATTCCGTTCCATAGATACAAAGATACTTTTTTTTTTATTTTCTGATGATTCTGGCCAGGATTTTAGAAAATAAATATGAAATTATTATATTGTCACGGGTCCATTACAAGTATACAAAGTTTCAAGTCGATCCAATGTTCTTAAGTGGGTGAAAATCGTGTTCAAAGATTCCGTTACATAGATACAAAGGCACTTTTTATTTACAGGCTTTATATTAGCTTGACCTGTATCTATCTATCTATCTATGTAACGTAATCATTCAACGCGATTTTCACCCACTTAAAATCATTGGATCGACTTGAAACTTTATATACTTGTAAAGGACCCGCGACAATACAATAATTTCATATTTGTTTTCTAAAATCCTGGCCAGAATTATCAGAAAATAAAGAAAAAGTGTCTTTGTATCTGTGTAACGAAATCTTTGAACACGATTTTCACCCACTTAGAAACATTGGATCGACCTGAAACTTTGTATACTTGTAAAGGACCCATGAAATACAATAATTTCATATTTATTTTCTAAATTCATGGCCAGAATCATCAGAAAATAAAAAAGTGTCTTTGTATCTATGTAATGGAATCTTTAAACACGATTTTCACCCACTTCGAAACATTGGATCGACTTGAAACTTTGTATACTTGTAACGGAGCCGTGACAATACAATAATTTCATATTTTGTTTCTAAAATCCTGGCCAGAATAATCAGAAAATCAAAAAAATGAAAACTGGTATAATAGGTTGCGGACTTGTCGACTTTTAGTCAATCGTTTTAAGAGCTCAGTTGGTAGAGCGGTGAACTGTAGTGGTATATAATTTCAGTAATCCATAGGTCACTGGTTCAAATCCGGCTGGAAGGATTCTTTTTAGAAGAGTAAGGGGCACGCCGTAGCGTAGTGGTTAAGGCACTGAGCTACAAGCCGGAGGGTCGAGGGTTCAAGTCCCGTTGGAGTCAGGATTTTTAAACTGACCCAAACCCTCTGGTGTCACTATGGTCCTGGAGTCGACTCAGCCTCTAACGGAAATGAGTACCAGACGCTTGTTCTGGGGGTAAAGGCGGCCGTCAAGCAGGGCTGACAACCCGGCTGACATAAAGTGCCGATTGTCTAGAAAAAGTGGGAGCCTTAACCTCCTACTACCTCAAGGGTCTTCGGGCCTGTTGTGGGATCACTTCACTTTCTTTTACTAATACTTTTAGCTCATACTACTATATTATCGAATTTAAAGATATTTACATTTATTATAAATACAACAGGGCCTAACTGCAGATATCATAAAAAATGGCAAAAAAAGATGGAAGCAGAGGCGATATATACTTATGTTTTATAACGGACGGTAGAGGAAAAATAATCAACGTTGGAAACTCTAATAAAAAACCATAACCGAATTTAGGAAAGGGCTTTAAGAGATAAAAAACGGGGAAAAATTAATGAAATATTAAAAGATCTGGAAGTTGCATGTCACAACCCAACAGCTCAGGTCTTGGGAAAAACATATTTTTCAAGTTATTAGGACACAGTTACGAAAATACCAGAAATATGGCACCTTTTGAATAACACATTATATAAGGAAACAAACACCTTATATAATCTACACCTGACAAAACCAAATTATTACCCCATATTAAGAAATATTGATATGGCCGCCACGGATTCTGGCTGGGAGGGGAAAAATGACGGAATAAATACTCGCGATTTTTAGACGAAAAGTCAGACAGAGGACAGCTTTTGGGAACGATCTAGGACGGACATGATTTCGAATCTCGGAGTGTGTGAGTATAGATGCAATTTAATATAAGTTCCAGGTTGAATAATTAACTTTAATATATTTGAACAAATTAAGATTTAACAATATATAACTTGAATAATTCACTTTGAATTAATATAGATGAATAAATTAAGACTTTAACAATATATAATTTGAATAATTCACCTTGAATTAACTTGAATAAATTGAGATTTTATTGATATTTTAGTTTGAAAACTTTAAGTTGAATAAATAGGATTTGATCTTTAACATAGAGTCGAAGGAAGGACTTCAACCTTTACGACGACATACGTCACAACTTCTGAGTTCTCTCATTATTTAACGTATCTGCATAATTAAATTAGCGTCATAAAATAAAGAATGTTAGTTTGTATCTAGTGCTATAATTACGTGTATTTTTGTGTATGAATTATTTAATACAAGTTTTATAATATATATTTGTTAAACAAGAGTTGGTATCGCTGGGTTATGTGTGGAATTTATAACGGAACAGACAATCCTAACTATAAATAGTAGAAGTCCTTGAAACCAACCTACCCTTGATGACAAATAAACGTCTTCTACAGCAGACTGGTGACAGCTTAGATAACTATTACATTAAAACCATTGCCCTTTTACGCCCTTTCCCGCTACCTTATAATCTGTCCTATACAAGGTTATAATAACATTTTTATCTTATTCTGTAAAATATTAAAACTAAAAAATAAAAAATGGTTTTAAAAAACTAAAACAACACGCTTTATTAGAAAACCGAACTAAAAAAGAAAAATAATTTTTAATTTCCAACACGCTTGGGATAAAATTAGTGATCAATAAAAAAATCATCTGCAACACATATAGAATAAAACTAGAGTTATCAACAAAAAGAAAATAATTTTACCATCAAAAGCGTGGGGTGCTTTTTAGGATTTTTACATTTTCTTCTTAGAGATTTCACTTTTACCAATATCAGTTTATTATCAAATATATTAATTGATATAGAGCACCTCACGCTTTTGATGGTAAAATTATTTTCTTTTTGTTGATAACTCTGGTTTTATTCTATATGTGTTGGAGATGATTTTTTTGTTGACCACTTTAATTTTATCCCAAGCGTGTTGGAAATTAAAAATAGTTTTCATTTTTTAGTTCGGTTTTCTAATAAAGTATGTTGTTTTAGTTTTTTAAAACTATTATTTATTTGATTTTCTGATGATTCTGGCCAGGATTTTAGAAAAAAGTATGAAATCATTGTATTGTCACGGATCGTTTACAAGTATACAAAGTTTCAAGTCGATCCAATGATTTTAAGTTGGTGAAAATCACATTGAAAGATTCCGTTACATAGATAGATAGATAGATAGGTAGATATGGGTCATGCTAATATAAAGCGTGTAAAAATGCATTTAGGATTTAATTTCTGGAGTAATCACTGTGAAGTGTATGGATTTCATCCAGGGATAGTTAGTTTTTGGAACCCAAAAAGTAAAAAAAAAATTGGAATCTGTAAAAATGCATTCTGAATGAAAGGACAAAAGTTTTATTTTCTCAACAAAAAAAAAAAGTAAAAATTATGTTTGAAAGGAATAATCAAACAGATTTCTTATAAATATCGGTAATTAAATCATATTTGAAGAGAAAAATTATATGCTCAGAACTGGTAATTAGAATTCAACTGGCCTGAAACTGTTAGGAAGAATAAATGTATTTTAAATGATATCTATCATATAATGTAAAGAATTGCTTTTTTGTTAGTGACTAAACACTTTTTTATTCTTTTTTTTTTGCTTAGATTACATGGTAAATATATATATATATATAATTTGTTTTGCTTATATTACATGCACATAAAATTAATAAAACTCCTAATGTCTAAAACATTAATTTTTTTCTAGAATATAGTACATGTCATTTGCAGGACATGAAGCTACGCCACTCTATGTATCCAGTCAACTAGTTTTTATAACGTCACTCATTGTTGGTCTTATCATTTTTGCATCATACTCAGCTGTCATAATTTCATTTCTCTCTGTCACAAAATCTGATCTCCCTTTCACAACTTTCCAAGGCCTTCTTGATGATGGAACATATCAGTTTCAAATTATTGGCAAATCTACAATGTCCATCCTATTCCAGGTAAGATAAATAACACTGATTGTCTCTTTGATGTTTACAACTAAAGGGAAAAATGTCTGCCTAAACTGGGATTTGAACCAAAGATCTCCAGCTTTATGTGCTGGTGTACTAAACAATTGTGCTACTTACTCAATCCAGGAAGAGACACACATCTTTCTCTATTTGAAATTCTTGTGTACCCCTATTAGTGAACTTGTTTTCACATTACAATATGGTAATTTTTACTACACTACAGCCGCCTTATCTCCGGCTCTGAAGTTTAGGTTATACGAGGGGTAAAGGGAGAAACTCGCCCTCTACTGCTAATAAGGAAATGGGTGATGTAGGAGTGCACGTAAGTCACAACCAATCACTGCTCTTGACGCTGCTATAGCGCGCTAGTACGGTTTCAAATTGCTGAGATGTTGTCTGCTAACCGCATACATACTGAATATCCATATTGTCAACACAGTTGTGAAAACTTCAGGGCCGGAGAATCAGTGGCTGGGGTAAAAGAAGACATTATAATGGGAATTTATACAGAGCCATAGCGTAGTGGTTAAGGCACTGAGCTACAAACCGGAGGGTCGAGGGTTCAAGTCCCGTTGGGGTCAGAATTTTTAAACTGACCCAAACCCTCTGGCGGCACTATGGCCCTGGAGTCAACTCAGCCTCTAACGGAAATGAGTACCTGGGGGTAAAGGCGGCCATCACACAGGGCTGACAACCCGGCTGACATAAAATGCCGATTGTCTAGAAAAAGTGGGAGCCTTAACCTCCTACTACCCCAAGGGCCTCCTGAAGCTTGTAGTGGGATCACTTTACTTACATATAAGCTAATTACAAATGTAATGTAGAAATTAATGTACTGAGACTTGCTGTTTGCACACAATAGTTAATACAATTAAAGAGAAAAATGTCTGCTTAAAGCAGGATTTGAATCCAAGATTTTGAGCTTTATAGGGTGGTGGATTAAACCATTGTGCTATTTAGACATTCTTTGATGTTTACAGTTACCTCACTTAGTTAGTAACCCCAGGGACCAGGTCCGATTCCTGGCTTCTTGGCTATAGCATAAAAATGTTTCTTTGAGTGAAGCCTAATATCTACTTGATATAAATAGTAAAATTCAGTTAAGAAAACAGAAATTAAGGTTGGAGGATTGTGTCACACTAATCACATGACTCCATGTATTTTCATCTGCTAGCAAATAACTTACTGTTATTGGCACTTCAGCCAGCTTTGGAGCTGTTGTGCCATTGATGTATTTTATTAGAATACCTATAGGCTCTTGATACAGCTTGCATCTCACATTCCTTCTTGTGAAGTCAAGTCAAAAATTGCAATCCTGTTCTCCTCTGTTATTAATAATGAATAGAAGCAAATATACGAGGCAATCAAAGTTCTGTAAGAGCTCAAGAGTTGCACTCAGTGGTTACTATGCCCATATCTGGATCTAAGGTTTGGAGGTTCAAGCCAAGTCAGGGACAATGAATTTTTCAGGGCATAACCATTTTGAGAATAGCGTCCTTATTTTCTAAATTTATAGTACGTAACAGAACATCAAGCCTGAAACAAAACCTGTAAGCAAAATTGTCAACAATGCACACAATTCACAATCATACTTCAGGTGCTTCAGGATTCCGGTGATTTCCACCTTGATCTCATCTTCTGAACGTGATAATTGCTTTAATTTATGATAAGCATATGAAGTAACAGTCCAGGAGCGTATAACTCCTATTGCTTCAAATAGTATATATTTATATTTATTTATAGCTTATATTTATTTTTCATTCCTTCGTCATATGCTCCTAGGCTTCCTATACATTTATTTTCACTTTTCTGTGTATGATTATACATTTTCTTTGCGTGTTTAACCATCACATTCAGAAGACGATCTATGCCCAGATCCGCATGGATGAGATCCAATCTAGTCATGAGTGGATAGCAACTCGCGAATCTAAGGCATTTATTTTGAAGCACCTGGAGTTGATTTATCGTACTCTTTATCAAAGATAGCCACACTGGACAGGCATAGGTAATCTATAATCTTACACAGGCCCTGTACAACAGAGTCCTAGTTTTAATTGGCAGAGAGGGTGATCTCAACATGGGCTTAATCTGAATAAATAGTTTATAAAATGTACTCTTTATTTTATCTAGATGAGAAGCTCATGTCAATCTGCTATCATATGTCACCCCAAGATACTGAACAGTGGGCTGATCTCCTATCATATGTCACCCCAAGATACTGAACAGTGGGCTGATCTCCTATCATATGTCACCCCAAGATACTGAACAGTGGGCTGATCTCCTATCATATGTCACCCCAAGATACTGAACAGTGGGCTGATCTCCTATCATATGTCACCCCAAGATACTGAACAGTGGGCTGATCTCCTATCATATGTCACCCCAAGATACTGAACAGTGGGCTGATCTCCTATCATATGTCACCCCAAGATACTGAACAGTGGGCTGATCTCCTATCATATGTCACCCCAAGATACTGAACAGTGGGCTGATCTCCTATCATATGTCACCCCAAGATACTGAACAGTGGGCTGATCTCCTATCATATGTCACCCCAAGATACTGAACAGTGGGCTGATCTCCTATCATATGTCACCCCAAGATACTGAACAGTGGGCTGATCTCCTATCATATGTCACCCCAAGATACTGAACAGTGGGCTGATCTCCTATCATATGTCACCCCAAGATACTGAACAGTGGGCTGATCTCCTATCATATGTCACCCCAAGATACTGAACAGTGGGCTGATCTCCTATCATATGTCACCCCAAGATACTGAACAGTGGGCTGATCTCCTATCATATGTCACCCCAAGATACTGAACAGTGGGCTGATCTCCTATCATATGTCACCCCAAGATACTGAACAGTGGGCTGATCTCCTATCATATGTCACCCCAAGATACTGAACAGTGGGCTGATCTCCTATCATATGTCACCCCAAGATACTGAACAGTGGGCTGATCTCCTATCATATGTCACCCCAAGATACTGAACAGTGGGCTGATCTCCTATCATATGTCACCCCAAGATACTGAACAGTGGGCTGATCTCCTATCATATGTCACCCCAAGATACTGAACAGTGGGCTGATCTCCTATCATATGTCACCCCAAGATACTGAACAGTGGGCTGATCTCCTATCATATGTCACCCCAAGATACTGAACAGTGGGCTGATCTCCTATCATATGTCACCCCAAGATACTGAACAGTGGGCTGATCTCCTATCATATGTCACCCCAAGATACTGAACAGTGGGCTGATCTCCTATCATATGTCACCCCAAGATACTGAACAGTGGGCTGATCTCCTATCATATGTCACCCCAAGATACTGAACAGTGGGCTGATCTCCTATCATATGTCACCCCAAGATACTGAACAGTGGGCTGATCTCCTATCATATGTCACCCCAAGATACTGAACAGTGGGCTGATCTCCTATCATATGTCACCCCAAGATACTGAACAGTGGGCTGATCTCCTATCATATGTCACCCCAAGATACTGAACAGTGGGCTGATCTCCTATCATATGTCACCCCAAGATACTGAACAGTGGGCTGATCTCCTATCATATGTCACCCCAAGATACTGAACAGTGGGCTGATCTCCTATCATATGTCACCCCAAGATACTGAACAGTGGGCTGATCTCCTATCATATGTCACCCCAAGATACTGAACAGTGGGCTGATCTCCTATCATATGTCACCCCAAGATACTGAACAGTGGGCTGATCTCCTATCATATGTCACCCCAAGATACTGAACAGTGGGCTGATCTCCTATCATATGTCACCCCAAGATACTGAACAGTGGGCTGATCTCCTATCATATGTCACCCCAAGATACTGAACAGTGGGCTGATCGCCTATCATATGTCACCCCAAGATACTGAACAGTGGGCTGATCTCCTATCATATGTCACCCCAAGATACTGAACAGTGGGCTGATCTCCTATCATATGTCCACCCCAAGATACTGAACAGTGGGCTGATCTCCTATCATATGTCACCCCAAGATACTGAACAGTGGGCTGATCTCCTATCATATGTCACCCCAAGATACTGAACAGTGGGCTGATCTCCTATCATATGTCACCCCAAGATACTGAACAGTGGGCTGATCTCCTATCATATGTCACCCCAAGATACTGAACAGTGGGCTGATCTCCTATCATATGTCACCCCAAGATACTGAACAGTGGGCTGATCTCCTATCATATGTCAACCCCAAGATACTGAACAGTGGGCTGATCTCCTATCATATGTCACCCCAAGATACTGAACAGTGGGCTGATCTCCTATCATATGTCACCCCAAGATACTGAACAGTGGGCTGATCTCCTATCATATGTCACCCCAAGATACTGAACAGTGGGCTGATCTCCTATCATATGTCACCCCAAGATACTGAACAGTGGGCTGATCTCCTATCATATGTCACCCCAAGATACTGAACAGTGGGCTGATCTCCTATCATATGTCACCCCAAGATACTGAACAGTGGGCTGATCTCCTATCATATGTCACCCCAAGATACTGAACAGTGGGCTGATCTCCTATCATATGTCACCCCAAGATACTGAACAGTGGGCTGATCTCCTATCATATGTCACCCCAAGATACTGAACAGTGGGCTGATCTCCTATCATATGTCACCCCAAGATACTGAACAGTGGGCTGATCTCCTATCATATGTCACCCCAAGATACTGAACAGTGGGCTGATCTCCTATCATATGTCACCCCAAGATACTGAACAGTGGGCTGATCTCCTATCATATGTCACCCCAAGATACTGAACAGTGGGCTGATCTCCTATCATATGTCACCCCAAGATACTGAACAGTGGGCTGATCTCCTATCATATGTCACCCCAAGATACTGAACAGTGGGCTGATCTCCTATCATATGTCACCCCAAGATACTGAACAGTGGGCTGATCTCCTATCATATGTCACCCCAAGATACTGAACAGTGGGCTGATCTCCTATCATATGTCACCCCAAGATACTGAACAGTGGGCTGATCTCCTATCATATGTCACCCCAAGATACTGAACAGTGGGCTGATCTCCTATCATATGTCACCCCAAGATACTGAACAGTGGGCTGATCTCCTATCATATGTCACCCCAAGATACTGAACAGTGGGCTGATCTCCTATCATATGTCACCCCAAGATACTGAACAGTGGGCTGATCTCCTATCATATGTCACCCCAAGATACTGAACAGTGGGCTGATCTCCTATCATATGTCACCCCAAGATACTGAACAGTGGGCTGATCTCCTATCATATGTCACCCCAAGATACTGAACAGTGGGCTGATCTCCTATCATATGTCACCCCAAGATACTGAACAGTGGGCTGATCTCCTATCATATGTCACCCCAAGATACTGAACAGTGGGCTGATCTCCTATCATATGTCACCCCAAGATACTGAACAGTGGGCTGATCTCCTATCATATGTCACCCCAAGATACTGAACAGTGGGCTGATCTCCTATCATATGTCACCCCAAGATACTGAACAGTGGGCTGATCTCCTATCATATGTCACCCCAAGATACTGAACAGTGGGCTGATCTCCTATCATATGTCACCCCAAGATACTGAACAGTGGGCTGATCTCCTATCATATGTCACCCCAAGATACTGAACAGTGGGCTGATCTCCTATCATATGTCACCCCAAGATACTGAACAGTGGGCTGATCTCCTATCATATGTCACCCCAAGATACTGAACAGTGGGCTGATCTCCTATCATATGTCACCCCAAGATACTGAACAGTGGGCTGATCTCCTATCATATGTCACCCCAAGATACTGAACAGTGGGCTGATCTCCTATCATATGTCACCCCAAGATACTGAACAGTGGGCTGATCTCCTATCATATGTCACCCCAAGATACTGAACAGTGGGCTGATCTCCTATCATATGTCACCCCAAGATACTGAACAGTGGGCTGATCTCCTATCATATGTCACCCCAAGATACTGAACAGTGGGCTGATCTCCTATCATATGTCACCCCAAGATACTGAACAGTGGGCTGATCTCCTATCATATGTCACCCCAAGATACTGAACAGTGGGCTGATCTCCTATCATATGTCACCCCAAGATAACTGAACAGTGGGCTGATCTCCTATCATATGTCACCCCAAGATACTGAACAGTGGGCTGATCTCCTATCATATGTCACCCCAAGATACTGAACAGTGGGCTGATCTCCTATCATATGTCACCCCAAGATACTGAACAGTGGGCTGATCTCCTATCATATGTCACCCCAAGATACTGAACAGTGGGCTGATCTCCTATCATATGTCACCCCAAGATACTGAACAGTGGGCTGATCTCCTATCATATGTCACCCCAAGATACTGAACAGTGGGCTGATCTCCTATCATATGTCACCCCAAGATACTGAAACAGTGGGCTGATCTCCTATCATATGTCACCCCAAGATACTGAACAGTGGGCTGATCTCCTATCATATGTCACCCCAAGATACTGAACAGTGGGCTGATCTCCTATCATATGTCACCCCAAGATACTGAACAGTGGGCTGATCTCCTATCATATGTCACCCCAAGATACTGAACAGTGGGCTGATCTCCTATCATATGTCACCCCAAGATTACTGAACAGTGGGCTGATCTCCTATCATATGTCACCCCAAGATACTGAACAGTGGGCTGATCTCCTATCATATGTCACCCCAAGATACTGAACAGTGGGCTGATCTCCTATCATATGTCACCCCAAGATACTGAACAGTGGGCTGATCTCCTATCATATGTCACCCCAAGATACTGAACAGTGGGCTGATCTCCTATCATATGTCACCCCAAGATACTGAACAGTGGGCTGATCTCCTATCATATGTCACCCCAAGATACTGAACAGTGGGCTGATCTCCTATCATATGTCACCCCAAGATACTGAACAGTGGGCTGATCTCCTATCATATGTCACCCCAAGATACTGAACAGTGGGCTGATCTCCTATCATATGTCACCCCAAGATACTGAACAGTGGGCTGATCTCCTATCATATGTCACCCCAAGATACTGAACAGTGGGCTGATCTCCTATCATATGTCACCCCAAGATACTGAACAGTGGGCTGATCTCCTATCATATGTCACCCCAAGATACTGAACAGTGGGCTGATCTCCTATCATATGTCACCCCAAGATACTGAACAGTGGGCTGATCTCCTATCATATGTCACCCCAAGATACTGAACAGTGGGCTGATCTCCTATCATATGTCACCCCAAGATACTGAACAGTGGGCTGATCTCCTATCATATGTCACCCCAAGATACTGAACAGTGGGCTGATTCCTATCATATGTCACCCCAAGATACTGAACAGTGGGCTGATCTCCTATCATATGTCACCCCAAGATACTGAACAGTGGGCTGATCTCCTATCATATGTCACCCCAAGATACTGAACAGTGGGCTGATCTCCTATCATATGTCACCCCAAGATACTGAACAGTGGGCTGATCTCCTATCATATGTCACCCCAAGATACTGAACAGTGGGCTGATCTCCTATCATATGTCACCCCAAGATACTGAACAGTGGGCTGATCTCCTATCATATGTCACCCCAAGATACTGAACAGTGGGCTGATCTCCTATCATATGTCACCCCAAGATACTGAACAGTGGGCTGATCTCCTATCATATGTCACCCCAAGATACTGAACAGTGGGCTGATCTCCTATCATATGTCACCCCAGATACTGAACAGTGGGCTGATCTCCTATCATATGTCACCCCAAGATACTGAACAGTGGGCTGATCTCCTATCATATGTCACCCCAAGATACTGAACAGTGGGCTGATCTCCTATCATATGTCACCCCAAGATACTGAACAGTGGGCTGATCTCCTATCATATGTCACCCCAAGATACTGAACAGTGGGCTGATCTCCTATCATATGTCACCCCAAGATACTGAACAGTGGGCTGATCTCCTATCATATGTCACCCCAAGATACTGAACAGTGGGCTGATCTCCTATCATATGTCACCCCAAGATACTGAACAGTGGGCTGATCTCCTATCATATGTCACCCCAAGATACTGAACAGTGGGCTGATCTCCTATCATATGTCACCCCAAGATACTGAACAGTGGGCTGATCTCCTATCATATGTCACCCCAAGATACTGAACAGTGGGCTGATCTCCTATCATATGTCACCCCAAGATACTGAACAGTGGGCTGTCTCCTATCATATGTCACCCCAAGATACTGAACAGTGGGCTGATCTCCTATCATATGTCACCCCAAGATACTGAACAGTGGGCTGATCTCCTATCATATGTCACCCCAAGATACTGAACAGTGGGCTGATCTCCTATCATATGTCACCCCAAGATACTGAACAGTGGGCTGATCTCCTATCATATGTCACCCCAAGATACTGAACAGTGGGCTGATCTCCTATCATATGTCACCCCAAGATACTGAACAGTGGGCTGATCTCCTATCATATGTCACCCCAAGATACTGAACAGTGGGCTGATCTCCTATCATATGTCACCCCAAGATACTGAACAGTGGGCTGATCTCCTATCATATGTCACCCCAAGATACTGAACAGTGGGCTGATCTCCTATCATATGTCACCCCAAGATACTGAACAGTGGCTGATCTCCTATCATATGTCACCCCAAGATACTGAACAGTGGGCTGATCTCCTATCATATGTCACCCCAAGATACTGAACAGTGGGCTGATCTCCTATCATATGTCACCCCAAGATACTGAACAGTGGGCTGATCTCCTATCATATGTCACCCCAAGATACTGAACAGTGGGCTGATCTCCTATCATATGTCACCCCAAGATACTGAACAGTGGGCTGATCTCCTATCATATGTCACCCCAAGATACTGAACAGTGGGCTGATCTCCTATCATATGTCACCCCAAGATACTGAACAGTGGGCTGATCTCCTATCATATGTCACCCCAAGATACTGAACAGTGGGCTGATCTCCTATCATATGTCACCCCAAGATACTGAACAGTGGGCTGATCTCCTATCATATGTCACCCCAAGATACTGAACAGTGGGCTGATCTCCTATCATATGTCACCCCAAGATACTGAACAGTGGGCTGATCTCCTATCATATGTCACCCCAAGATACTGAACAGTGGGCTGATCTCCTATCATATGTCACCCCAAGATACTGAACAGTGGGCTGATCTCCTATCATATGTCACCCCAGATACTGAACAGTGGGCTGATCTCCTATCATATGTCACCCCAAGATACTGAACAGTGGGCTGATCTCCTATCATATGTCACCCCAAGATACTGAACAGTGGCTGATCTCCTATCATATGTCACCCCAAGATACTGAACAGTGGGCTGATCTCCTATCATATGTCACCCCAAGATACTGAACAGTGGGCTGATCTCCTATCATATGTCACCCCAAGATACTGAACAGTGGGCTGATCTCCTATCATATGTCACCCCAAGATACTGAACAGTGGGCTGATCTCCTATCATATGTCACCCCAAGATACTGAACAGTGGGCTGATCTCCTATCATATGTCACCCCAAGATACTGAACGTGGGCTGATCTCCTATCATATGTCACCCAAGATACTGAACAGTGGGCTGATCTCCTATCATATGTCACCCCAAGATACTGAACAGTGGGCTGATCTCCTATCATATGTCACCCCAAGATACTGAACAGTGGGCTGATCTCCTATCATATGTCACCCCAAGATACTGAACAGTGGGCTGATCTCCTATCATATGTCACCCCAAGATACTGAACAGTGGGCTGATCTCCTATCATATGTCACCCCAAGATACTGCGAACAGTGGGCTGATCTCCTATCATATGTCACCCCAAGATACTGAACAGTGGGCTGATCTCCTATCATATGTCACCCCAAGATACTGAACAGTGGGCTGATCTCTATCATATGTCACCCCAAGATACTGAACAGTGGGCTGATCTCCTATCATATGTCACCCCAAGATACTGAACAGTGGGCTGATCTCCTATCATATGTCACCCCAAGATACTGAACAGTGGGCTGATCTCCTATCATATGTCACCCCAAGATACTGAACAGTGGGCTGATCTCCTATCATATGTCACCCCAAGATACTGAACAGTGGGCTGATCTCCTATCATATGTCACCCCAAGATACTGAACAGTGGGCTGATCTCCTATCATATGTCACCCCAAGATACTGAACAGTGGGCTGATCTCCTATCATATGTCACCCCAAGATACTGAACAGTGGGCTGATCTCCTATCATATGTCACCCCAAGATACTGAACAGTGGGCTGATCTCCTATCATATGTCACCCCAAGATACTGAACAGTGGGCTGATCTCCTATCATATGTCACCCCAAGATACTGAACAGTGGGCTGATCTCCTATCATATGTCACCCCAAGATACTGAACAGTGGGCTGATCTCCTATCATATGTCACCCCAAGATACTGAACAGTGGGCTGATCTCCTATCATATGTCACCCCAAGATACTGAACAGTGGGCTGATCTCCTATCATATGTCACCCCAAGATACTGAACAGTGGGCTGATCTCCTATCATATGTCACCCCAAGATACTGAACAGTGGGCTGATCTCCTATCATATGTCACCCCAAGATACTGAACAGTGGGCTGATCTCCTATCATATGTCACCCCAAGATACTGAACAGTGGGCTGATCTCCTATCATATGTCACCCCAAGATACTGAACAGTGGGCTGATCTCCTATCATATGTCACCCCAAGATACTGAACAGTGGGCTGATCTCCTATCATATGTCACCCCAAGATACTGAACAGTGGGCTGATCTCCTATCATATGTCACCCCAAGATACTGAACAGTGGGCTGATCTCCTATCATATGTCACCCCAAGATACTGAACAGTGGGCTGATCTCCTATCATATGTCACCCCAAGATACTGAACAGTGGGCTGATCTCCTATCATATGTCACCCCAAGATACTGAACAGTGGGCTGATCTCCTATCATATGTCACCCCAAGATACTGAACAGTGGGCTGATCTCCTATCATATGTCACCCCAAGATACTGAACAGTGGGCTGATCTCCTATCATATGTCACCCCAAGATACTGAACAGTGGGCTGATCTCCTATCATATGTCACCCCAAGATACTGAACAGTGGGCTGATCTCCTATCATATGTCACCCCAAGATACTGAACAGTGGGCTGATCTCCTATCATATGTCACCCCAAGATACTGAACAGTGGGCTGATCTCCTATCATATGTCACCCCAAGATACTGAACAGTGGGCTGATCTCCTATCATATGTCACCCCAAGATACTGAACAGTGGGCTGATCTCCTATCATATGTCACCCCAAGATACTGAACAGTGGGCTGATCTCCTATCATATGTCACCCCAAGATACTGAACAGTGGGCTGATCTCCTATCATATGTCACCCCAAGATACTGAACAGTGGGCTGATCTCCTATCATATGTCACCCCAAGATACTGAACAGTGGGCTGATCTCCTATCATATGTCACCCCAAGATACTGAACAGTGGGCTGATCTCCTATCATATGTCACCCCAAGATACTGAACAGTGGGCTGATCTCCTATCATATGTCACCCCAAGATACTGAACAGTGGGCTGATCTCCTATCATATGTCACCCCAAGATACTGAACAGTGGGCTGATCTCCTATCATATGTCACCCCAAGATACTGAACAGTGGGCTGATCTCCTATCATATGTCACCCCAAGATACTGAACAGTGGGCTGATCTCCTATCATATGTCACCCCAAGATACTGAACAGTGGGCTGATCTCCTATCATATGTCACCCCAAGATACTGAACAGTGGGCTGATCTCCTATCATATGTCACCCCAAGATACTGAACAGTGGGCTGATCTCCTATCATATGTCACCCCAAGATACTGAACAGTGGGCTGATCTCCTATCATATGTCACCCCAAGATACTGAACAGTGGGCTGATCTCCTATCATATGTCACCCCAAGATACTGAACAGTGGGCTGATCTCCTATCATATGTCACCCCAAGATACTGAACAGTGGGCTGATCTCCTATCATATGTCACCCCAAGATACTGAACAGTGGGCTGATCTCCTATCATATGTCACCCCAAGATACTGAACAGTGGGCTGATCTCCTATCATATGTCACCCCAAGATACTGAACAGTGGGCTGATCTCCTATCATATGTCACCCCAAGATACTGAACAGTGGGCTGATCTCCTATCATATGTCACCCAAGATACTGAACAGTGGGCTGATCTCCTATCATATGTCACCCCAAGATACTGAACAGTGGGCTGATCTCCTATCATATGTCACCCCAAGATACTGAACAGTGGGCTGATCTCCTATCATATGTCACCCCAAGATACTGAACAGTGGGCTGATCTCCTATCATATGTCACCCCAAGATACTGAACAGTGGGCTGATCTCCTATCATATGTCACCCCAAGATAGTGAACATGGGCTGATCTCCTATCATATGTCACCCCAAGATACTGAACAGTGGGCTGATCTCCTATCATATGTCACCCCAAGATACGAACAGTGGGCTGATCTCCTATCATATGTCACCCCAAGATACTGAACAGTGGGCTGATCTCCTATCATATGTCACCCCAAGATACTGAACAGTGGGCTGATCTCCTATCATATGTCACCCCAAGATACTGAACAGTGGGCTGATCTCCTATCATATGTCACCCCAAGATACTGAACAGTGGGCTGATCTCCTATCATATGTCACCCCAAGATACTGAACAGTGGGCTGATCTCCTATCATATGTCACCCCAAGATACTGAACAGTGGGCTGATCTCCTATCATATGTCACCCCAAGATACTGAACAGTGGGCTGATCTCCTATCATATGTCACCCCAAGATACTGAACAGTGGGCTGATCTCCTATCATATGTCACCCCAAGATACTGAACAGTGGGCTGATCTCCTATCATATGTCACCCCAAGATACTGAACAGTGGGCTGATCTCCTATCATATGTCACCCCAAGATACTGAACAGTGGGCTGATCTCCTATCATATGTCACCCCAAGATACTGAACAGTGGGCTGATCTCCTATCATATGTCACCCCAAGATACTGAACAGTGGGCTGATCTCCTATCATATGTCACCCCAAGATACTGAACAGTGGGCTGATCTCCTATCATATGTCACCCCAAGATACTGAACAGTGGGCTGATCTCCTATCATATGTCACCCCAAGATACTGAACAGTGGGCTGATCTCCTATCATATGTCACCCCAAGATACTGAACAGTGGGCTGATCTCCTATCATATGTCACCCCAAGATACTGAACAGTGGGCTGATCTCCTATCATATGTCACCCCAAGATACTGAACAGTGGGCTGATCTCCTATCATATGTCACCCCAAGATACTGAACAGTGGGCTGATCTCCTATCATATGTCACCCCAAGATACTGAACAGTGGGCTGATCTCCTATCATATGTCACCCCAAGATACTGAACAGTGGGCTGATCTCCTATCATATGTCACCCCAAGATACTGAACAGTGGGCTGATCTCCTATCATATGTCACCCCAAGATACTGAACAGTGGGCTGATCTCCTATCATATGTCACCCCAAGATACTGAACAGTGGGCTGATCTCCTATCATATGTCACCCCAAGATACTGAACAGTGGGCTGATCTCCTATCATATGTCACCCCAAGATACTGAACAGTGGGCTGATCTCCTATCATATGTCACCCCAAGATACTGAACAGTGGGCTGATCTCCTATCATATGTCACCCCAAGATACTGAACAGTGGGCTGATCTCCTATCATATGTCACCCCAAGATACTGAACAGTGGGCTGATCTCCTATCATATGTCACCCCAAGATACTGAACAGTGGGCTGATCTCCTATCATATGTCACCCCAAGATACTGAACAGTGGGCTGATCTCCTATCATATGTCACCCCAAGATACTGAACAGTGGGCTGATCTCCTATCATATGTCACCCCAAGATACTGAACAGTGGGCTGATCTCCTATCATATGTCACCCCAAGATACTGAACAGTGGGCTGATCTCCTATCATATGTCACCCAAGATACTGAACAGTGGGCTGATCTCCTATCATATGTCACCCCAAGATACTGAACAGTGGGCTGATCTCCTATCATATGTCACCCCAAGATACTGAACAGTGGGCTGATCTCCTATCATATGTCACCCCAAGATACTGAACAGTGGGCTGATCTCCTATCATATGTCACCCCAAGATACTGAACAGTGGGCTGATCTCCTATCATATGTCACCCCAAGATACTGAACAGTGGGCTGATCTCCTATCATATGTCACCCCAAGATACTGAACAGTGGGCTGATACCTTATAGGCGAGTCGTCATAGTATAACTCATGAAGATTACTACGTGTAGTAAAAACTATTGCTTGCGTCTTTTCACAACCGCCCACTCCTCAATACCCTGGAGTGCTCTCTGCGTTTTCTTTACCGTCATTTTGAGCGATCTACCTTTGGAGTAGATCGCTATATCATCTGCATATGGGAAATTACATACGAAATCGGCAAAAAAAAAATTATGAAAATTAATCTCACATCTTTAAAAATTTACAATTTTTTTTACAGTGAAACTTTATGATATACTGAATATCTGAGCCAAATTTCAGGTCTTCGTTTGATGTAATTAAAGAGTAATGGAGCTGTCAATTTATCGTATTGTTTTAAATAGTCTCTTTTATAAAATAACTTTCTCGAACTACTCCCTCAACTTGAAAAGGTAGTCACATTATTGATGATTTTATGCTCTATCGCTTGAAAATTAGTATCTTAATATTTACGTTTTTCGGAAGGGCGTAAATGCAATTAATATGTAATTGACCTTTCCCACCAAAAATTTTATGAAATAAAAAAATACCACATTATTACCTAATGGCCAGTTAATTGTTTGTAATTAATATTAAAGTAATGGGATGAAAGAAAACAACCAAAAATAATTATTTTCCCTAAAATCTCCTATGTGTAGACTGCTCGCAATACCTTTCGCGTGAGTGAAGATCGCTCGCTCGTACAAACAATGACGGAGCTACTTGATAGTAGTACTTTCTGCACTTCCAAACATTTTTATTGTTATTATCATTATTACATTATTTTTATCATCCTTATTACTATTATTACATCATAATCATCATCATCATCATTGTGGACTAGTGGTTACTCTGCACGCCTCCGATTTCGAGGTTCGCGGGATAGGAATCATTGGAATTTTAAAGGCATAACAATTCTGAATGTAGCTTTCTCACGAGGGAAGGAAATCTGTGAGTCGATTTACGGTACGTACGAGAACTTCGCGCTTGAAATAAATTGCTATATGATAACCTCACATGTTAATGAGCGTCATTAAATGTAACAATCTTTATTGATATCTCCAGTAGGCGGTTAATTTTGTGCTGATTTTGGCTAATGTATAGTTTAATTTAAATTACTAAGAACCTACGAATTCAAGTTTGTAGGCCTATTAAAAATTATTTTCTAGAGAGTACTTTTGTAATGTTTTTAATATTCTGTATTTGTACACTACATCATGTTGAATATTGCATATTTTTGCCAATAGCCAGTGTTTTTGGGGTACCCCGAATTCCTCGCAGATCCATGGAGGGACAGATCTGAAGTTTTTTAAACTATTCTTATGGCGTCGTCCGAGTGGATTGAAACACTTTCCATTCACATAACACCAGTTAATAGACAGTATAATTATATGTACACTAATAAAATAAAACACTTAAATCTGCAAACTTGTTTGTTAAAAACAATAGAAGATTATTTTAAATTTGACTGTGACACTTAAAATGACGAGGTACACAAACACACGCACTGATTTAAATCAACTATCCAGTAAGTAATTTGAACTTGAGAATTGTTGATGGCGCAGCAGATGTTTTAGGAAGACGCGCTGATTCAACATTATTATCGTTTGTTAGGAAGTGGTACGACTATTATAACATTCGGTGTGATATCTTATAGTAAAGTGATCCCACTACAGGCCTCAGGAGGCCCTTGGGGTAGTGGAAGGTTAAGGCTCCCACTTTTTCTAGACAATCGGCACTTGATGTCAGCCGGGTTGTCAGCCCTGCGTGACGGCCGCCTTTACCCCCAGAGCAAGCGTCTGGTACTCATTTCCGTTTACAAGCTGAGTCGACCCCAGGGCCATAGTGCCGCCAGAAGATTTGGGTCAGTTTAAAAATCCTGACCCCACTGGGACTCGAACCCTCTACCTTTCGGCTTGTAGCGCAGTGCCTTAACCACTACGCTACGGCGTGCCCCAGTGATATATTACAACAACACTGTTTCGTCATAGTTTTCAGGGTGCAATACAGTATACTCAATAAAAAGTTATTTTAAGATTGGAATTAGTAATTATAACAATAAAAATCTATACCAGTTTATTCAATTAATGATGTAAGAGTTTTTATTATATTACATTTAAATTGTAATGAAAAATTTGTAACAAAATAAATAGTTTGTTTTAAGGAAGGAAAGAAGATTACGAGTACTCGTATTTGAGAATAAAGTTCTTAGGAAAATGTTTGGATCAAAAATAGATGAACAGACAGGTGAACTTACATAATAATGAGCTACATTATATGTATAGGAAGCCAGAACAGTTAAGTCTCATAGGCTGTATATGTGACACATATGGGGTATGAAAGAGGTAGGAAAACCGGAGGGAAAACGCTCAGTTGGAAGACCAAGAATGAGGTGGGAGAATAACATCATACATGATTTGAAGGAAGTAGATTATACAGGGGATGATTGGAAAACGTTAGCTCGGATAGGGATGTATGGAGAGCTTATGTCCGCGCGACCATGAATCTACAGGTTCGACAGAGGCAGTGAGTTAGATAGTTATAAATAATTTATTTAATAATTCAGAGTAAACGTAAGTAACAGAGCTCTTTTCTTCTCGCTTCAGCTATTAAATTCCATAAATAAACATCAACTGGGTAAGAATTAAAATATCGCCACTTTTATAAATTTACGGCACTGTTCCATTAAGCAGAACATATAATAATATATTAGATTTAATGACAGTTAAAAAAGCCACTGATGAAGCGGGGTGAGCTGTTTCAACCGTGGTCGGCGAAATGAACCAGCTGCGTTGTGGATCCGCCAGTTTTTAACGAAAATAGAATAAAAAACATTTAGATTTTCTGAACTATTCATCCACCAAAAAGGTAATTGCTGGAAATTAATCCTTATTACGTGAATAATTATTTTTTTCGTTTTCAGTTTTTGAAATGTACTGCAGTAAACCGCCATAAAATAGAAAACTGACACTGAAAATAGAAATATCCTAATTATAAAAATAACATCCTTAAACTACATATATAAATACGCTTGAAAAAAAAATTGCTGTTTACTGTTTCAGAAATATTAGTTAGTAAATGTTTTAAGTTTATCATATTTACGATAATTTTAGGTTGTCATAACTATGAACCTATAAATGATAAAAATTAAATTTCGATATTAATACGTTTATAAGTGTATTCACTACATGTAGGGATACACATAATTAAAAAATAAATTGCAAAATGTTTTGCTGACCTATTTGATATGGATTATCCCCTACAGGGCCGTCTGTACTTGCTGGCTCCTAGGAACATCGGCGGTAAACATATTGTACAAAATGGGAGATAGTACGGACTCCTGAGGTACACCCGCTTCCATCTCTTTAACCTGTGATATGGCATCATCCTCCTTTACTACAAACTTGCGATTTTCCAGAGAAGATGCAACTATTGACACCATCCCATCCGGATACCCGAAGGAGCACATCTTGAACAAAAGGCCTCCATGCCAGGCTGAATCATAAGCTTTTTGTACGTCCAAAAACACTGCAACTGTTTTTTTCTTCTTGTTAAATCCTGATGTACTCTGTCAATCTTGTCAGTTGCAGTGTTATTGAACAGCCCGGCATGAAACCAAACTGCTCGTCCGGGATGACATCTCGGTCGGTCGTCATGTCCATCAGTCTGCTGAGTATTATTCTCTCGAATATTTTTTCTAAGCTACTCAGCAGACTGATCGGTCTTCTATTTTGGATAAAAAAAATAGGATATTTGCCCGTTTTAGTGAGAGTTATGATCTTAGCTATTGTCCATTGTGGAAAATAGGTCATACTAAGCGCTCTATTAAAAATACCGACCTGGTATCTTATAACTTCCGGAGGGAGGTGTTTAATCATTGCATTGGTTATCCGGTCAATTCCGGGAGATTTACCATTCGGGAGTGCCTTGATTTTTTTCTTCCCTTCATTAAAAGTAGTAAGTCGTAATTTGTCTTTTGGGGTATCCTCAGAGATCCGTTCCGTCTGATGTTCCACCCCATCGATCCAGTCCTCATCATAAGAGTCGTGGTCGTGGGGTCTAAACACAATCTACAGGGTGTCAGCTATTGATTCTGATTTTTCTTATCCCGCATTGTGATATGTCCTATAGCCAGGGATACGCCAATCAAACCATCCAGGTTTTCTAGTTTCCTGGACAAGAATATCAATATTTTCTCGATATATGAATTCCTGTAAATTTATATAGTCTCTGGTAAGCCCATTAATATTAATTGTAATTATCTTCAGCTTGCCCTTTTCTATTACCGATAATTGTGGCCTAACATATCCATTATTCCGAAATACAGGGTGGTAACGTTACCGAATATGTCATCCTGATTTTTTAGATCTGCTAATATCTGTTTAAATTTCTACAAATACGATCCTAAATTAATTTTTTTATCCAATGTAGTAATTCTTTAAATTCATTTACACTAACGTTTCCTATATTTGTATTTAACCCTTCATTGATATTATTTACAGGGGACAATCCAGGAATCCCTTCCGTTGTCGTCGGGAGACGGTCTTACCACCACATTCGGGGCATCCTTAGGTTTTATTCGCCTACTGACGGATACGATCCACAATCCGGCAGAATTGTCAACATTTTATGTCTAGTTCTGAATTGCAATGCTAATAACTGAGTTCTTGAAAATCATTTGCGAATAAAAAATTATCACATAATTGAATATGCCTAATTCTGTTTATTTATAAATCAAATATTCAATAAGAAACTTTATTATAATAGTATGTATGTGTCTTCTGTAAAATTATGATAAACTATGAGCTCTTGTACCTCATGAATTTTAGAAATCAACTGATCCTGTGCTGAGTAGAGTTTACTTAGAATTAATAAGACCACAGCTGGAAAATTTGCCTATAAACACTACACATGGAGCGCAGCGTCTGTGTAACTCACACAATGTGGCCTTCATGACACATCGAGTGCATTTAGAGGGAGTTCTGCCATCTGTTATGTGTGACATTATTCGAGTCCCAAAAATGACGCTGCCCAACCAAGCCAGCATCATTGTTAGTCAGAGAAACCAATATTACAAGTTCCTTAAGCGAAAGTGAGTATTGCGTGTCAGCTTTGAGAGATCCCTTATGTCATGTGTTGTAAATATTAAAAGAAAAAGAACAATATTTTATAATTTAGATTATTAATGTACAGGGTTCCCACTAAACATCTTTCAGGTTTCAAACACATGTAACTTTTGTTTAATAAAACTTAAAAACATGAAAATAGGAGAATGGAAAAAGAAATTCACGAAATTTGGTTACTGTATCACTGTTGGCAACATTGCGTAATTGACGTATAATCATTACACATTGTTGACAGTTACAGCTGCTATAGAGGATAGGTGAGTTTTCTGTATTCTCGGTTACCATGTTAAACAATCTGTAATTGTTGTTTAAAGATATTTTCGAACACGATTTGGAGTAGATCCATCTAGTGAACCTTCAATTCATAAGTCGTACTCTGATTTTACAACAAGAGAGTGATGTGCAAGAGAAAATCTCCTGGATGCCCATCAATAATCGAGGAAACTGTAAACTGAATTTGTGAATCTTTCACACGTAGTCCTCAAAAGTCAACCCTGCAGCTAGCTACAGATCCTTACATCCACTGTATGGAAGATTCTGCATAAATGTTTGCGATTTCAACCATATCGAGTGCAGGTGCTCCAGTTCCTAAAGGAAGAAGATAAAATGTTGCATCATTCTTTCTGCGAGAGTATGCAGACCCCCTCATGGAAACTGATGAGTTTTTTAAATCCATAGTGTTCAGTGACAAGTGCACCTTCCATCTTTTGGGTGAAGTGAACAGACACAACGTTAGGATCTGGGGGTTGGAAAAATCCAATCCTATGTTCATTACAACCACGACTCTAATAATGTGAATTTTTCTGTGCTTTAAGCCGGCAAAATGTGTATGGTCCATTCTTATTTTTTTATCAGAGGAGGTGAGTACCTGGATATGCAACTATAGCTCCTGCCTCAGCTGGAACAGGACATACCCAAATTCATCTATTAGCAGGACGGTGCATCCCAACATTTTCATAATGAAGTCACATTGGAGCTCAACACCAGACTACTGAATAAATGGATTGGCCATGCTGGTAATTATGATAAAGAACTACTTCATTGGCCTCCATGTTCACCAAACTTGACCTCTTTTTTTTGGGGTTATATTAAAGATCTTGTATACAAGCCAGCCCTTCCACAGATTGTTCTTATCTAAGGACGCGCATCACGGCAGTCATCATATGCTACAACATACCTGGACAGAACTAGACCACAGACTTCGTGAGCAATGTTACACAAGGTGCTCACATTGAACAGTTCTATGGTTCTGTAACCAAACGTATTGTGTTTGTATTTCCATTGGTACTAGTTTCATGTTTCTAAGATTAAAAGTTTCACATGTTTGAAATCCAAAAGGTGTTTTGCAGGAACCTTGTATACATTCTTGAATATGTCTATCACCATAGCAGAGTAGTCTAAGGCATGCCTTGGAAGCAAAGCTGCAGGACTTGCGCTGGTTAGAGTCTCCATGGGAAAAAAATTTTCTCATGGATTTCGGCCAGTTTGGGACCAGTATCTACTCATCACTGTGAGGAATTTGGGTAGCATCAATGGGTAGTGGCTCCAGGTTGAGAAAACTAGATATAATGGCTTGGAGACCCGACATGCAGACCACATGTTACACCAATACTGGCTTGATGGTCATCCACATCTGTGGTTAATATATGTGGATGTGAAGCCAGCAGCCGAGTCGTATATCACGGCTTCTAAGCCTGCCGTGCTATGGAGATTTTTTCTTGAATATACAGGGCTATTCAAAAGGTTGCGCACAAATGTTTGATGCTTATAGAGGGGTTGAAATACAACAACTTTTTGTTTGAAGAGAATATGATTTATCCATCATTGAGAGAATATGATTTATCCATCATTGAGATGTACGAAATCAATAATAACAACGACTTTTGATTAGTAACTTATGGTTTGGAAAGTAATTCGAGTCAGTATAAGCTTGGGAATGTCAGGATGGACAAGAAATTATTTTGTGCACACACTTAAGCAAATCTAAATTTATTCACCAATTTGGTTTTACAAGACTAGGTGTTCAAAATGCCTATCGCCACATTGAATACAGGCATAGCATCGTCGTAGAAAGTTCTGGCGCACTCTACCAAGTACATCATGCAACTCACAAACCTCATCAGATGCTACAAGTATTCTTGTTGGGGTCTGATGTCACGTACACGAGGCTTTTGATATGCCTCCAGAAGAAAAAAACCAAGAAGCGTCAGATCAGGGGATCGGGGCGGCCATGTCATTGGACCTTCCCTTCCGATCCATCGTCCGGGATAAATGACATTGAGTAAGTTACGCACTTGAAGAATGAAGTATGCTGGTGCTCCATCTAATTGCATCCACCTCTGATGACGCACCATAAATGGTACATCTTCTTAACTGTTCTGGAAGAACTTCTTGGACGGGAGCTTGTACATCACTTCTTTCAAGGTTGATGGCAGGAGATACGGTCAGATTATGTGATCACCAATAATGATCCATACGTTCACTGAAAACCTATGTTGGTGATAGTGTTGGAATACAGCGCGGGGATTGCTGTTATGACATTAAAGAACTCATCTGTGAACAACGTCCCGCGCCGTAGCCGAGCGGTTAAGGTAGTAAGCCTTGGCGCAGAGCTACGGGACTTGCGCTGGTTCGAGTCTCCATGGGGGAAGAAATTTTCTCATGGTATTTCGGCCAGTATGGGACCGGTGCCCACCCAGCATCGTGAGGCAATTGGGTAGCTACAATAAGTAGCGGCTCCAGGTTGAGGAACCAGCTATAACGGCTGGGGGAATCGACATGCTAACCACATGTCACCCCTACACTGGCTGTTGATCATCTACCTCTGTGATTGACACATGTGGATGTGAAGAGCCAGCAGCCGGCTGGTAAAAGGGTAACCGCTGAAAAGTGGAAAGACCCTCAATCGGATCTGTGAACAACACATTGCTTTAAAACAATGGGCTCATTCCCATAACGGTCAACAATCCATTTAAGTTGTCGTGGGACATCATCCATACCCAAACCCTGAAGTTCTGTGGATAAAATGGGTGCAGCTGGTTCTCATGAAGGACACGCGAAGCACTACTTTAGGAAAATCCCATGGTAACAGCGATGAGACACGTGCTGGTAGGTGCATGTTCTTCCACGTGAGCAAGAACTTCCTCTTCCATAGCGGCTGTTCAAGTTGTATGTGGCCTGCCTACATGATGCAACGAACGCAAGGAACCTATCTACCCGAGTCGGTGGTGAACGTGTTGAAACGTTCGAGGCTTGCGGTTGATGTCTATTCGGATATTGTGCGCTGTACAGGGGTTGAGCTTCGCGTGCATTACCATTCATGAAATGCATGTCTCGAAGTTCTGACGTGTATTCCATTTCACAAAATCACAAACGCAGCTATCTTCAAAGTAATGCTGTAGTGGACCTTTACAATACACTGCAGATATCATACTGAAATGAAAACAATCTACAGAGCGCATTAATGACTATCGGAGTGAACAGAAGAGTACACAAGTGCTGTACTGCACTGAACAGTATGACAACAGACGGAGCATCTTCGTAAACTCATACAGTAGAGTTCTGGACTCTGTGCCTCTTTGAAAAGTAAGCTTACATCCGCATTGTAGTTCCCAGGTGCACTGACCCAGGATTACTTTCCAGACCATAAGTTCCTAATCAAAAGTTGTTGTATTTTGACCCCTCTATAAGCTCCTGAACCGTTTTGAATCACCCTGTATGTTGAAAATTAGATCTGCTGCAGTTATACCTCCTTTTGTTTAATGCTATAATTTAAAGGCAAGTAAGATTGGATTCGATTCCCATATGGATTGAATTTCCTAGTTGAGGTTTCTTAGGGGTTTCTTGAGCTGTAGTTCCAGGAAATTTAAGTCCAACTTCCCTGAAAAATCGCTACCAATCTATCACTAAAGTATTCGTAAGATATTAAGTTGAAAGTATTTCATATTAATAGAACTTCATAGTGTATATCAAGACAGATTTTAAATGTTTAATTAAAAAATCCAATATGGCTTGTTGAATTGGTTTCAAGAGCACAAGGTGGTGAGGTCCGGGAGACACCTCTCACTGAAATGAACTATTTGTTCATCATACCAGATGTTCTGGCACTGGGAGATTATTTCAATTGAGATGCCAGATGTTTCATGGGTAATACAGAATCTTGAACTTTACAGTTACAACAGTAATAATAAATATTACTTCAGGATAGGGATATATGGAGAGCTCATATCTGCACGGCCATGAACCTATGCATTTGACAGTGCCAGTGAATATGTTAATTAGTTATTTATGAGGAAAATTTGAGGAAGCTAAAATAGCTCTCCCATGTAACAGATATATCCCACATTATTAATATTAGGAGTTCATCCCCTAGTAATGCAATTAATCTCTTGGCAGAAATAGATGATTTTAATCCCACTAACTTTTTGCTGCTCTGAGAGTTTCTAATTCTTTATATATTTTTCATTTCAGAATCAATGACTTGTTACGATTTGGAATAATTAATTTGGAAAAGGAAAGGTGTTTTATGTATCAGAAGACACTGAATTCTCCAGAGAATGCGGATTTAATTCCTATCTGCATTCCAGCTGTCTCATTTGCTTTGGTGACACTTGGTACTGGGATACTCGGAAGTTTTGTTATTATTTTATTAGAAATATTCATAAATTGGACTCTTACAACTAATAAAAAGTTGGTAAGAGTGTTGGAAAAATAATATTAAATGTTGTTGATAAATACAAGTTATAATATAATTTTGATGCAATATTTATAAAACCAAAGAAACTGAAATTGGAAAACAAAAATTGCCCTGCTCTGCAAAGTAGAATTTATAAATAAAGTGTTTACTTCATATAGTGTAAAACTAGGGTCAATCTGAATCTTCTAACCACTTATTCCAGTCTCTAATCAGGAGATTAATGATTATGTTACATTTCCACAGACATTTATATGCCAAGGTCCTTCGCCTCTGTTATAATGATATTCCATTCCTCCCTATCCAAAAGTATCTCCTAACATTCATTCTCCTCAACTCATCCTCCATATCATAATCTACCTGTCTTCTTTCACAACATAGTTTGCCACCAAAAAGTTTTCTGACTATTCTATTACCTCCATTCTGACCATATGTCATAACCAGAAAAATTATTTTGCTTTTAATTTCTGCTCCGATATTTGATTTACCTTATATTTTTTTTAACTTCTTTATTTGACCTTATTCTCTAAACTTTATTTTCATTATCTGGGCCAAACATTTTCTCTCTCCCATGTTGGAATGATAATTGAGGCGTTCGCTGCAACAACCCTCTGACCTGGATTAGGGGCTTTTTCTGTTTCGTTTACTATTAGCTTCTTGGGATCCGTTATAATATACACACAAAGTATCAATTTCTACTTAAAAGCCAAAAGATACCATCAAACATTGAAGTTGTGCTTATGTTAGGGTGTTGTTGCATGCAGGAACCAGTATGACAGTGGATGGATCTCTTTCTGTGCAGTCATGAATGAGTGAGAGTGGAGCAAACTGTCTAGATGCTGAATAATTATTTACATGTTGCTCATGTCAAAACTGCTTGTTATATTAACCTGGTATCCAGTTAGTAAACAAAATGGAGTATGAAAATTGTGAGGAACCATATATAATGTAAACAAAAATCTGGCAGATAATTCATGGACCTGTGGTATTAAAAGAAAACTAAAAACATCAGAATGGATGAGAAATAATTATAAGTTGAGGAGAAACAAGGGAAAGTCATATTCATTCCGTCGACAGGAAAGAGAATAAAAGGCAAGAATTCACAGTAATACAGGAATGCTGCCCAAAGAAATACTGGAAATGTGAAAATACTGATGGAAATTTACAGAGTGATTTTTCCTCCTCCTTTCGGGGTGTTGCTGACAAAAATTGTCAAGATTAGTTTCTGTTAGGCTTGATAGAAAGAAAATATATTGCATGTCAAGAAGCGGAAGAAAGAGATCTTGTAGCTTTGTTTACCATGTACTCCGCGCTGCAGAAAAAGTTTCAGTGTACGAGATATTTTAATGGACCCCCTTCAAGTAATATCAGATCGTGTGAAGACAGTTCTGAAGGTAGAACCCTTGTGCATTGAAGACCAACATGGCAAACATCAATATCGGCCTTCCAAAATTTCAGTCAATGTCTGGGCACTTGTGAAGTTTGACTGGGCTATTTTCACTTCCAAGACATCTCACTAAGCTAGAATCAAACCGACAGTATTTTGATGATCCAACTTTAACTGTGGCCAAACTATTTACCTGTTTCAACCAATATTATCTTCAGGAGAAACAACAACCATTCAAGATGAAATATAAAAACACCTTATTTTTTTTTAGAAAACAGCCCACATTCCTTGTGACCTCCTAAAACTGACGTTTGTGACTTCTGTCGACAGTCACAACATACTCTTAAAACTGAACATAATAACAGACCCTGTAAAGCTGGCTTGGGTACAAATCTAAAGAAAGTAAAACAGTGCAATTCTTTAAAAAATTACTTGTTGCAGAGTGTTAAAGAAAATCGTAAAAGTGACATCCTTATAGTTGAATTTGAGTAAGGTCAGAATTTGTTTTTGCCTAGTACAGTTTTATAAGAGATTGTTGTGGCTTTACTTATTTAATATACATTTCCATAATGTTGTATCAAGCAAGTTGTAGCATTAGCAATTCCTAGAATTACTAATTTGGTTATTATTTGGGACCACAAAATAAGCTTTGTTATCCAGTGGTTAACGGTAACTCAAGGGTTGGCAGGTATATGTATTTGGGACCACACAATAAGCTTTTGTTATGCAGTGGTTAACGGTAACTCAAGGGTTGGCAGGTATATGTATTTGGGATCACACAATAAGCTTTTGTTATGCAGTGGTTAACGGTAATTCAAGGGTTGGCAGGTATATGTATTTGGGACCACACAATAAGCTTTTGTTATGTAGTGGTTAACGGTAACTCAAGGTTGGCAGGTATATGTATTTGGGACCACACAATAAGCTTCTGTTATGCAGTGGTTAACGGTAACTCAAGGGTTGGCAGGTATATGTATTTGGGACCACACAATAAGCTTTTGTTATGCAGTGGTTAACGGTAACTCAAGGGTTGGCAGGTATATGTATTTGGGATCACACAATAAGCTTTTGTTATGTAGTGGTTAACGGTAACTCAAGGGTTGGCAGGTATATGTATTTGGGACCACACAATAAGCTTCTGTTATGCAGTGGTTAACGGTAACTCAAGGGTTGGCAGGTATATGTATTTGGGATCACACAATAAGCTTTTGTTATGCAGTGGTTAACGGTAACTCAAGGGTTGGCAGGTATATGAATTTGGGATCACACAATAAGCTTTTGTTATGTAGTGGTTAACGGTAACTCAAGGGTTGGCAGGTATATGTTTTTGGGACCACACAATAAGCTTCTGTTATGCAGTGGTTAACGGTAACTCAAGGGTTGGCAGGTATATGTATTTGGGACCACACAATAAGCTTTTGTTATGCAGTGGTTAACGGTAACTCAAGGGTTGGCAGGTATATGTATTTGGGACCACACAATAAGCTTTTGTTATGCAGTGGTTAACGGTAACTCAAGGGTTGGCAGGTATATGTATTTGGGACCACACAATAAGCTTTTGTTATGCAGTGGTTAACGGTAACTCAAGGGTTGGCAGGTATATGTATTTGGGACCACACAATAAGCTTTTGTTATGCAGTGGTTAACGGTAACTCAAGGGTTGGCAGGTATATGTATTTGGGATCACACAATAAGCTTTTGTTATGTAGTGGTTAACGGTAACTCAAGGGTTGGCAGGTATATGTATTTGGGACCACACAATAAGCTTCTGTTATGCAGTGGTTAACGGTAACTCAAGGGTTGGCAGGTATATGTATTTGGGATCACACAATAAGCTTTTGTTATGTAGTGGTTAACGGTAACTCAAGGGTTGGCAGGTATATGTATTTTGGACCACACAATAAGCTTCTGTTATGGTGGTTAACGGTAACTCAAGGGTTGGCAGGTATATGTATTTGGGACCACACAATAAGCTTTTGTTATGCAGTGGTTAACGGTAACTCAAGGGTTGGCAGGTATATGTATTTGGGACCACACAATAAGCTTTTGTTATGCAGTGGTTAACGGTAACTCAAGGGTTGGCAGGTATATGTATTTGGGATCACACAATAAGCTTTTGTTATGTAGTGGTTAACGGTAACTCAAGGGTTGGTAGGTATATGTATTTGGGATCACACAATAAGCTTTTGTTATGTAGTGGTTAACGGTAAATCAAGGGGTGGCAGGTATATGTATTTGGGATCACACAATAAGCTTTTGTTATGCAGTGGTTAACGGTAACTCAAGGGTTGGCAGGTATATGTATTTGGGACCACACAATAAGCTTTTGTTATGCAGTGGTTAACGGTAACTCAAGGGTTGCAGGTATATGTATTTGGGACCACACAATAAGCTTTTGTTATGCAGTGGTTAACGGTAACTCAAGGGTTGGCAGGTATATGTATTTGGGACCACACAATAAGCTTCTGTTATGCAGTGGTTAACGGTAACTCAAGGGTTGGCAGGTATATGTATTTGGGTTCACACAATAAGCTTTTGTTATGTAGTGGTTAACGGTAACTCAAGGGTTGGCAGGTATATGTATTTGGGACCACACAATAAGCTTCTGTTATGCAGTGGTTAACGGTAACTCAAGGGTTGGCAGGTATGTGTATTTGGGATCACACAATAAGCTTTTGTTATGTAGTGGTTAACGGTAACTCAAGGGTTGGCAGGTATATGTATTTGGGACCACACAATAAGCTTCTGTTATGCAGTGGTTAACGGTAACTCAAGGGTTGGCAGGTATATGTATTTGGGACCACACAATAAGCTTTTGTTATGTAGTGGTTAACGGTAACTCAAGGGTTGGCAGGTATATGTATTTGGGACCACACAATAAGCTTTTGTTATGCAGTGGTTAACGGTAACTCAAGGGTTGGCAGGTATATGTATTTGGGACCACACTAAGCTTTGTTATGCAGTGGTTAACGGTAACTCAAGGGTTGGCAGGTATATGTATTTGGGACCACACAATAAGCTTTGTTATGCAGTGGTTAACGGTAACTCAAGGGTTGGCAGGTAGATGTATTTGGGAACACACTAAGCTTTGTTATGCAGTGGTTAACGGTAAGTCAAGGGTTGGCAGGTATATGTATTTGGGACCAGACAATAAGCTTTTGTTATGCAGTGGTTAACGGTAATTCAAGGGTTGGCAGGTATATGTATTTGGGGCCACACTAAGCTTTGTTATGCAGTGGTTAACGGTAACTCAAGGGTTGGCAGGTATATGTATTTGGGACCACACTAAGCTTTGTTATGCAGTGGTTAACGGTAACTCAAGGGTTGGCAGGTATATGTATTTGGGACCACACTAAGCTTTGTTATGCAGTGGTTAACGGTAACTCAAGGTTTGGCAGGTATATGTATTTGGGACCACACTAAGCTCTGTATGCAGTGGTTAACGGTAATTCAAGGGTTGGCAGGTATATGTATTTGGGACCACACTAAGCTTTGTTATGCAGTGGGTTAACGGTAACTCAAGGGTTGGCAGGTATATGTATTTGGGACCACACTAAGCTTTGTTATGTAGTGGTTAACGGTAACTCAAGGGTTGGCAGGTATATGTATTTGGGACCACACTAAGCTTTGTTATGCAGTGGTTAACGGTAACTCAAGGGTTGGCAGGTATATGTATTTGGGACCACACTAAGCTTTGTTATGCAGTGGTTAACGGTAACTCAAGGGTTGGCAGGTATATGTATTTGGGACCACACAATAAGCTTTTGTTATGTAGTGGTTAACGGTAACTCAAGGGTTGGCAGGTATATGTATTTGGGACCACACTAAGCTTTGTTATGCAGTGGTTAACGGTAACTCAAGGGTTGGCAGGTATATGTATTTGGGGACCACACTAAGCTTTGTTATGCAGTGGTTAACGGTAACTCAAGGGTTGGCAGGTATATGTATTTGGGACCACACTAAGCTTTGTTATGCAGTGGTTAACGGTAATTCAAGGGTTGGCAGGTATATGTATTTGGGACCACACAATAAGCTTTTGTTATGCAGTGGTTAACGGTAACTCAAGGGTTGGCAGGTATATGTATTTGGGACCACACAATAAGCTTTGTTATGCAGTGGTTAACGGTAACTCAAGGGTTGGCAGGTATATGTATTTGGGACCACACTAAGCTTTGTTATGCAGTGGTTAACGGTAAGTCAAGGGTTGGCAGGTATATGTATTTGGGACCAGACAATAAGCTTTTGTTATGCTGTGGTTAACGGTAATTCAAGGGTTGGCAGGTATATGTATTTGGGACCACACAATAAGCTTTTGTTATGCAGTGGTTAACGGTATCTCAAGGGTTGGCAGGTATATGTATTTGGGACCACACAATAAGCTTTTGTTGTGTAGTGGTTAACGGTAACTCAAGGGTTGGCAGGTATATGTATTTGGGACCACGCAATAAGCTTTTGTTATGCAGTGGTTAACGGTAACTCAAGGGTTGGCAGGTATA
The DNA here is from genome assembly GCA_030220185.1 of Diploptera punctata. Taxonomy (NCBI): domain Eukaryota; kingdom Metazoa; phylum Arthropoda; class Insecta; order Blattodea; family Blaberidae; genus Diploptera; species Diploptera punctata. Next base: position 1,149,999 of record JASPKZ010003859.1, on the reverse strand, counting down.
TGTATTTGGGACCACACAATAAGCTTTTGTTATGCAGTGGTTAACGGTAACTCAAGGGTTGGCAGGTATATGTATTTGGGATCATACAATAAGCTTTTGTTACGCAGTGGTTAACGGTAACTCAAGGGTTGGCAGGTATATGTATTTGGGACCACACAATAAGCTTTTGTTATGCAGTGGTTAACGGTAACTCAAGGGTTGGCAGGTATATGTATTTGGGACCAGACAATAAGCTTTTGTTATGCAGTGGTTAACGGTAATTCAAGGGTTGGCAGGTATATGTATTTGGGACCACACAATAAGCTTTTGTTATGCAGTGGTTAACGGTAACTCAAGGGTTGGCAGGTATTGTATTTGGGACCACACAATAAGCTTTTGTTATGCAGTGGTTAACGGTAATTCAAGGGTTGGCAGGTATATGTATTTGGGACCACACAATAAGCTTTTGTTATGCAGTGGTTAACGGTAACTCAAGGGTTGGCAGGTATATGTATTTGGGACCACACAATAAGCTTTGTTATGCAGTGGTTAACGGTAACTCAAGGGTTGGCAGGTATATGTATTTGGGACCACACTAAGCTTTGTTATGCAGTGGTTAACGGTAAGTCAAGGGTTGGCAGGTGTATGTATTTGGGACCAGACAAAAGCTTTTGTTATGCAGTGGTTAACGGTAATTCAAGGGTTGGCAGGTATATGTATTTGGGACCACACAATAAGCATTTGTTATGCAGTGGTTAACGGTAACTCAAGGGTTGGCAGGTATATGTATTTGGGACACACACAATAAGCTTTTGTTATGTAGTGGTTAACGGTAACTCAAGGGTTGGCAGGTATATGTATTTGGGACCACACAATAAGCTTTTGTTATGCAGTGGTTAACGGTAACTCAAGGGTTGGCAGGTATATGTATTTGGGACCACACAATAAGCTTTTGTTATGCAGTGGTTAACGGTAACTCAAGGGTTGGCAGGTATATGTATTTGGGACCACACAATAAGCTTTTGTTATGTAGTGGTTAACGGTAACTCAAGGGTTGGCAGGTATTTGTATTTGGGACCACACAATAAGCTTTTGTTATGCAGTGGTTAACGGTAACTCAAGGGTTGGCAGGTATATGTATTTGGGACCACACAATAAGCTTTTGTTATGTAGTGGTTAACGGTAACTCAAGGGTTGGCAGGTATATGTATTTGGGACCACACAATAAGCTTTTGTTATGCAGTGGTTAACGGTAACTCAAGGGTTGGCAGGTATATGTATTTGGGACCACACAATAAGCTTTTGTTATGCAGTGGTTAACGGTAACTCAAGGGTTGGCAGGTATATGTATTTGGGACCACACAATAAGCTTTTGTTATGTAGTGGTTAACGGTAACTCAAGGGTTGGCAGGTATATGTATTTGGGACCACACAATAAGCTTTTGTTATGCAGTGGTTAACGGTAACTCAAGGGTTGGCAGGTATATGTATTTGGGACCACACTAAGCTTTGTTATGCAGTGGTTAACGGTAACTCAAGGGTTGGCAGGTATATGTATTTGGGACCACACTAAGCTTTGTTATGCAGTGGTTAACGGTAACTCAAGGGTTGGCAGGTATATGTATTTGGGACCACACAATAAGCTTTTGTTATGTAGTGGTTAACGGTAACTCAAGGGTTGGCAGGTATATGTATTTGGGACCACACAATAAGCTTTTGTTATGCAGTGGTTAACGGTAACTCAAGGGTTGGCAGGTATATGTATTTGGGACCACACAATAAGCTTTTGTTATGTAGTGGTTAACGGTAATTCAAGGGTTGGCATGTATATGTACCTGGCTAAGTGTTGAATATGGATAAATTTGCAAACAATACATTTTGTAAAAGGAATACTTGAGCTAATTTAAAACGGCCTTGGAAAATTAATATAAAAGGCCAAGACATTTTATTGTTAAAACAGTGTGGTTAGGATCTCAGATATACACACACACAGTGTGGTTAGTCGCGCTAATGTGAACACAGTGTGTGGTCTGGTGGCCCATACACACAGCGTGGTTAGTCGTTCTAATACGAACACAGTGTGTGGCCTGTTGCTGGTGGCCCATACGAGTACATACAGTGTGGCCAGTGGCTACCTTACGAAAACAGGCTAGTTTATCATATTACTAGTATTCGGAGGAGCCTGTTGCTCCTATATTATTACCTAAAGTGTGAATCAATCGATCGTACGTAAATATTTGCTCAAGTAGCCTTCAAGATTATATTAATTCATTATATATTGTGTTGTTCATAAGAAATTCACAGAATAAACCCGTTTTAATTAACTGCACTTCTCATTGTTACTGATCATCGAATTCCTTGTCCTTCACATCGGTAGAACCCAGAAATAGCTTAATCTAAAACACGCCCTTTAGAGATCCTCGTGCCTGGCCGCTTTTAAAAAGTTTTGCCGCAAAGTTCTATTGTTTTTTTGGAATGTGAGGTCAAGACAGATTCCAATTCTCTCTGCTTTCTTTGTACTTCTTTTTAACTGCAAATTCCAAGAAAATTCTGGAATCAAGAATGTTATTTTGTTACCCAATGGTTGTGGTTGATAAAAATAAAAACAACACTGTTCTTAATTTCTTATGCCTGGTTCAGTTCAACATTCAATGTGACAATAAAGCACTTCTTTCCAGTCTGTGGGCACTCCATTAATCAGTGCAATAGAGACTTCAAAATCTGTGATGATATAATAAAGCATTATGAAAGTGTTGAGTCCCTGGAGCAGTATATTCAACTATGAAGACTGATACCTATGCTGTAGCCCTGACCTATTTCTAGTAAAACAAAAATGTTGATTTCTTAGCACACAAGCCTTTGACATGTGTCTTGGCAATATGCCAAGTTGGAAGTCTGTGGATATTTGTGTTCGATCATAACAGGGGATAATTCTCTTTATTATTTCAGAAATATTTTGCTTCCTCTCATTTTTTGAGTCTTTTTCCATAAGACATAAGAAAGACATAAGGTGCAATGTTAATACAGAATGGAGATGGTTGAGCAAAGAGCTGTTATTAAATACCTTCAGAAGAAGGGGATGTCTCCTTCTCAAATTTATTAAGATATGACGGCAACTTTGGGGCAATCTGCTGTGTCTTACGGCATAGTCAAAAGATTGTTTTGTGCATTTAAATGTGGAATATCATCCTGTGAAGATGAACATGGTGGTGGCCTTTCAAGAACTGTCACAACTCCAGAAAACATCAACAAAGTGCTTGATATAGTACTGTAAGATCGACAAATCACAATCAGAGACATGGTAGAGGAAACAGGTTTCTCATATCACAGTGTGCACAATATTTTGGGAAAGGTATTGGGTATGAAAAAAAATTGATTGCAAGAAGGGGCCTTGAATGTTGAAGCTGGCTCAGAAACGACAAGGAACAGTACTTTGTGAGCAACATTTAACTAATTTTAGAGCAGATAAAAATTATTTATTGAGAGGTATGTGATTATGGATGAGACACGGGTCCACCACATGACCCTGAAACCAAAATTCAAAGTATGCAGTGGAAATATAAGGGTTCACCGACCCCGAAGAAATTCGAAGGTGCTCCCATCAGTAGACAAGGTGCTGCTCTCTGTCTTTTGGGATACCTAAGGTGTTATTATGCTAGACTATTTGCAGAGAGGAGCCACAATAACAGGCCTTCATTATGCAGATTTAATTCTTAATTGCGAGATGCTATCAAAGAGAAATGCTGTGGCAAATTAAGTCAAAAGTATTTCCTTCATCAAGACAACGCCCCAAGTCACAAATCCTTAGTTGCAATGGCTGCAATTACAACAGCAGGCTTTGAATTGCTGGACCATCCAACGATCTGGCCCCCAGCATCTACAGGCTATTCCCAAAACTCGAGGAGTATCTGCATGGGAAGAAATGTTCATCCTATAATGCGGTAATGCTGTCCGTAAACCAGTGGTTTGCAGAGGTTGGACAACCAACAGGAAGCTGTAGAAATGTTTGAGCACCGCTGGGAGAAGTGTGTCAATCTCCTAGGGGACTTTGTGGAAAAATGAGGTAAGAATAATTTTTACCTCACAATCCTAAGTGGGTCAGGGCTACAGCATAAGGATCATCCCTTGTAATAAATCAAAGCTGGAAGAAGCCTACTGTTTTTAAGCTTTTACAGCAAATAATGAGATCTTAGATTGGATATCTGGCCTGCAACCCCTCTTTGGAAAGCACCCCAAGTTAAAAGAAAGCATTTTTCCAAGTACAAAGTATGTGATGTTGTCATACATTCAAACTTTGCTTGCTGCTTTTACAACCTATGGACAACTGTTTAAGTCATTTTCCTTAACTCCAGAATGACATATCTTCAAGTCCAAGGAAATAATGATTTTTAATTCTCTACAGAAAGCTGGAATCAAACTAGCAATGCAAAGAGACTTCCAATCACTTGCTAAAGTTTGTTAGTCCATCATTAAGACTAAACACTGCATTTTTTTCCAAGCAGTTTAACTAACTATGGGGTAAGAAATAAATTTATATTTTTGTATCTTTGGAAAATAAAGCTAGGGTTAATGAAAAAATGCATTTTGTCTTTTGTCTATTCAAGAAACCCCTAACTCTTGGCATTACTTGTCTTTGTCTATCTTGTTGATGAAACATATTTCATTACTATTTTATGATTTTATTATATCATCTGATACATTTACAGTCTTTCTTATTCATATCTGCCTTTACAAATCATAGTATTAGAATTAGTTTCAGCATTTAAAACTTAACAACAAATATTTCTCAGTCAAGATGTTCTTACAGAGAAGCTCTCAATTTTATAATTTTTTTCTTAAACACCATGTTTCAGAAGCATACACCATTTTAAATCATATTGTTCTGTATATGGGCCTTTTACTGTTTCTTGATATAGTTTTTGATTTTATCAGTGAGAGCATAAAACATATTTATTTACTTTTATTGAACAAGCTTTTATTTCAGCAGGCTGTCGAAAGTGATACTTTATATTTCTATTCCATTTACTCCTTTCCATCTATTAATATTTTGTTTTTTGATTATTACTAATCAATCCCAGCTTGGTTGGTTCATTCACAATTTTTTGAGTGCATCTTTTAAGAAATTTATCTTTCGACCCATTATTACAATGTCATCTGTATATGCCAGGCACACTGCCATTCTGTTAAAAATGGTACTTCCTGGATTTGTTATAAATGTTCCTTTGTTATAGTTAGTAGTTTATAAAATCTACTATGAATCCGTACACTTCCATTGAATTTATAAAGTTATATTTATTTGCAATTTGGGTTACAGCTCACATAGTTATATCCATGGTAAAGTTGAAATGAATTGTTGATAAATTATATCCTTTTTTAACTCCTTTTGCATGCCGTAAACTTCTGAAAAATATCCTTGCATCATTGCTCGACCTTTATTACCAGTAAGAGTTAATATTATTAAATTAATCAATTTGTCTGGGATTCCCAACCCTGACAAAGGTTACAATAATGTATTCTTGTGATAACATCAAAAGTCTGTCTGAAGTAAATAAAAATAAAATTAATATCAATATCAGTCTTATAATATTTTTCTAAAATCTATTTAAGAGAAAACTGAACATGCAGTTCATTTGCCTATCATAAAACCTATTTGATAGTCTTCAATTATTACTTCCATATATATAAAGAGTGTAAATGAATTATACCGCACAAATTTAACTACGTATAGAGGGATATTATATAAGCATTTTGAGATAATGAACTAATGGTCTATGAATAAAATTATCCAAGTTATGATTCAATTTGTAAAGTGGTTGGCACGCCACATATTACTTCAAATTAAAATGGAAATAATATGATACAGTGACTGTAACTTGCAACAAGCAAGCACCTTTAGCTCTCAGTGCTTATAACAGTCTTACCATCGACGCAAATGTAAGATTGATGCATCACGTTCAAAACTACCTACAAAATGTGTATCTTGCAGATCACATCACACGTTGTGATGATGCGTGCAAGTAACAGTTCATCTGTATCAAACAGGGGTCGCATACACCAATGTTTTCAGGTATCCCCACAAAAATAATCAAGTGGACAGAGATTTGGAGAGCGAGGTGGCCACACTACAGTTGAACTACCTCATCCTATATCCAATAGCCAGGATACACTTCATCCAAATGATTTCACACATTCCGGCAGAAATGGGGAGCAGCCTGATGTGAAGAGGAACTTCTAGCAATCTAGGTAGGGTGTGCTATAAAAATGTCTTATAAATGATGCCATTTAATCTCTGGGGAAGAAGGTATGGGCCAATGACATGGTCAGAAATTACGCCTACCCATACGTTCGCCGAAAATCTCTGTTGGTGACCCCACTCGAAGATGGTATGAGGATTTTCATAATCCCACACATGACTGTTCTTTCAGTTCAGAACCGCCCCATCCGTATTAAATATTGCTTCATCAATGAATAACATCGAGGAAAAGAAGTGCAGTGGTTGCAAAAAAAACAATTACAAAATTGTATCCATTGAGCGAAGTCACTGGCTGTAAGGCTTGTACTTTTCTGCAGATGAAAGGGATAGAGCTGCTATTCGTCCAGATTTCCCATACACTTTGATTGTTCGTGCCCATTACATATGGAACAGCACGAGTACTATTAGAAGGATCATCTTCCACTCTATGAAGAACATTTTCTTCAAACTCTGCAGTGCAGAGCTTACGTTTTTCACCAGCGTCTACTCTGTTTACCTTCAACGTCCAATGCTCCTGCAAATGCCTATTAACAGGCTCTAAGGTTATTCGGTGAGGATGGCATCTATTCGAATACTGCTCCTCATACATGGCAGCAGCTTTTGCCCATTACCTTGTGCTGCATCATAAATCAGATGCATTTCAGCAAGGTTGGCATTAGATATTAAATATAAAATTGGTACCTGGTAGGTCAGTCGTCCTCAACTAAATTATTAAACTTCATTAAGTGGTTTCAATATGGAGGCCTTTCAAAAACAATATTTCATCTTCTGCATTTTAACTGGTTGAGGACAACTGACCTATCAGGTACCAATTTTATATTTAATATCTCATTACATAACCTCAACAGTACTTTAATATGAATTTTAAAAGTATTGAAAGTTCAGCATAACTGTAAAGATGTTCCATGATGCTTTCATGTTATGCGACTGATACTGAAGTACCTTCTAATCAGATGTTAATGTAATAATCAATATGGAAATAGGTATTTTGTGCATGCCTATACTGAACAAATTTCAGTGTCAATATATCACAGTGCACACACAGGGAAAGAAAAAAATAAGAAGAAAGAAAAAAAAAGTGCCCTGCTGTAATTTGAACTATCAGTGTTCAAACTTAAATCCATGACTTTAACCATAAAGCCACAAGTTAACAACACAGAATCTGCATGTTTCACTCTGAGCTAAGGCTCTCTTGTATCAATGCTAACTTTAACCAGTGCAGTGGCGTGCGATCATCTACTAAGTTTGAAATTTTAAGGAATTTGATAACCCAATATTTCATAAACGTTGACGCATTATTAGCAATCAGGATCACGGAATTATTACCAAGATCTGAAGTTATTCTAGTATAATTTTCTCTCCTACTTCACTCTCGTATTGATTTATTTGTATTAATTGTCGATAACCTATGACTGGCCCATTTTCCCTCATAGACCATTGGTTCCCTATTACAAATTACTTTTATAATACCTCTCTGTAAGCAGTTAAATTTGTGTGGTATAATTGATTTACACCCTGTATATATATATATATATATATATATACGAGGGCGGATCGGAAGGTAACGCACAATAATTTTTTTCTGCCTTGGTATTGCAGCTAGAATGTTGAAATTTCACAGAGATATAGTTTGAAGTTTTCACTACAGATGGTATTTTTTTCTCAGGTGCACCTCTTGCGAGAGAAGCTTGAACTATGCAACAAAGATGGCGCGCATGCTACAGTCGTCCACCTGTGAGGATCGGAAAGTAACGCACAATAATTTTTTTTTAAAAAGTTTAATAGTAAAAAAAAGGAAAAAAATCACAAATGAACTTACATCTTTTACCTACTTTTCGACATAGTCACCAACTTTCTCAACACATTTTTCCCATCGTGTTGCGGGATTGCTGCTGTTGTCGGCCGGCCGGAGCGTGGCGAATCACTAAGGTTCACGCGTCCCTCTTGGAAGAATGTGCACCACCTGGAGACATTGCTACGGTCCATACAATCATCCCCATACACGCCACGCATGTCCCTGTGAATTTCACTGGGTTTATGCCCTTTGGCCCACAAAAATCGAACAACACTTCTCTGTTCCTCACAGGTGGACGACTGTAGCATGCGCGCCATCTTTGTTGCATAGTTCAAGCTTCTCTCGCAAGAGGTGCACCTGAGAAAAAATACCATCTGTAGTGAAAACTTCAAACTATATCTCTGTGAAATTTCAACATTCTAGCTGCAATACCAAGGCAGAAAAAAATTATTGTGCGTTACTTTCCGATCCGCCCTCGTATATATAGGTATAGTTTTTTTACTTATAATTTTGGAGAAAATTTTATGTTATATCAAGAGGAGAAATGCCTCTATAAATCCACATATGATCTTATCTCCTTTCTTATGAATGGGGCAATATAGTGCAGATCTTTGATCTTCTGATATCTTCTCATTTTCCCAAACTTCACAAATTAACTAGTGCATTCTTTCTTGTAAGTCAAGTCCTCCTTCTTTAATCAGTTCAATGCATATTGTATTAATTCCAAGGGCTTCATAATTTTAAAGGACTGATTTGCCATCTATAAAGGTAATAAATCTAGGGATTTTACTATTCTTTCTATAGTTTGAGGTATTATTTCACCACCTTCTGTCATTATTGCTTCCTGTTTATATATTCATTCATAGTGTTCTGCCCAAGAGCACGTCTTTCACTGCAAACTCAGTATTCTCCACTCTTTCCTTAACTCAGCCTTCCTTCTTGTATCCACACACAAACCATTTGTTATAATATTCTCTATCATATGATGTCTTTTTTGCCTCTAACTTTCTTTCCGTTGACCATTCCTTCTAGGGCATCCATCAGCAGGCAGTTTCTTCTTAGCCAGTGGACCAATCCAACTTCTTTTCCTCTTCTTTATGAGTTCCAGCATTGTTCTTTCTTCAGCCACTCTGTCTAGCACATCTTTATTTTTTATTTTGTCTGTCCATTTTATACGTTCCATCCTTCACCACAACCACATTTCAAAAGCTTCCAGTCGCTTTTCCTCATTTCATCATAATGTCCACGTCTCTGCACCATACAATGCTGCACTCCACACAAAGCACTTTACTAGTCTTCTGCAATTTTTTGCCAAAGATCCATAGAAAATGTTTCTCTTCTTGTTAAAAGCTTCTTTTGCCATTGCTATCCTCTGATTTACTTTTTGACCGCAGTTCATGTTACTACTGATAGTACAACCCAAGTATTTGAAGCTCTCCACTTACTCAAGACCTCATCTTTAATCCTCATGTTTATCTTCCTTGGTTTTCTTCCTATAATCATGGTCTTCGTTTTATTTATATTTATCTTCATCCTCCCATAATCCTTGCACTTGTCATTTAGCTCCATCAGCATGTTCCTCAGTGTCATTGCATCTTCTGCTAGCAAAGCCATATCATCAGCAAATCTTATGCACTTAATTCTTCTTCCTCCCATGTTTACGCCTCCCATATTCCTGAAGCAGTTCTTCATTAGGTCTTGCAGGTAGATATTGAAAAGCGTAGGTGATAGAGGACATCCTTGCCATACCCCCTTCCAATTTCTCTTCCCTCTGACATTTCTTCTCCTATTTTCACTTTTATTCGCTGTCTCATATAAAGATTACTCATGAGCCTTCTCTCCTTCCAGTTCATACCAATTTTCTTCAAGATCCTCATGAGTTTATTTCAATTCACTCTGTAAAAGGCCTTTTCTGGGTCAACAAATACTGCATAAACGTCTTTATCTTTTTCTATATATCTTTCTCCTATTGTTCGTACCAATCCAATTGCATCTCTCGTATCTTTTCCCTTCCTGAAGCCAAACTGTTCTTCTTCCAAATGACTTTCCATTGTAGAATGTAAACATCAATTCAGTATTCACAGGAGGATCTATATGTATATTGTGGAAAGCAATGGGAAGCTACCACATCTACAATTCCCTAGTAAAGCTGCAAGCATAGCATGAAAATGCTATGATTGCAGTGAAGGACCTGCCTTTGGGCAGAATTACTATGGATGGATATATATATATCATCATCATCATCACTCCAGGGATTAGGCAATTGCCCGTTCCGACTTCATATTGCATCAGCCCAACGTCTTCTAGGTCTTCCAACATCACGTCTTCCTCTTGCTTGATAATTTCTGGCTAACAATGGATATCTCTCCTTACTAATTCCATCCATGTGATCAATCCATTTCTGTCTGTAATTCGTGACTTTATCCAATAAAGGCTGTACTTTCAATTCTTCTCTTATATCCTCATTTCTTATTCTATCAAGTCTTGTACATTCTTTTACTTGTCTTAGGAACCGCATCTCTGCCGTCTGTATTCTATCCTTCTGTCTTTTCACTGAAGCCCAAGTTTCACATCCATACAATATTGTGGGAACCGCCATAACATTATACATTTTTATCTTGGTTTCTTTTCTAATTTTATTTTTGAATGTTCTCTGTATTGTTCCACACACCGTCTGAAATTTATTTTTTTGGAGTCAATATCTCTTTCCACATTGTAGCCAACATCACAGCCCAAATATTTGAAACTAGACACCTGTTCTATACTTTGATTTTCTAAAATAATTTTGGTTCTCACTGGATCTCTTCCTCTAAAAGCCATGGTCTTCGTTTTCCTTACAGTATATATATATATATATCTTAAAAATATTCTGCCCATCTATTTATGACATTTGATGCATAACTTAACAAATTTCCTTCTTCATTAAGATTAAAGATTAAATTAAACGCTTCATACCTCTCCTCATATCCAGTCTTCTTCTTCTTCTTCTTCATCATCTCTGCAAACTCATTGCTAGGTTGAAATCCTTTCCTCTTCTGTTTTACGTTTTGATAGAAACATCTAATTTTCATGCTTGTATTTTCTCCAGTTGTGATATCTCATAATTTCTTTTCTTTCTCAAAAAAATCCTTGCTTCTTTTTTTAGCTATCTTACATTTCTGTATAATACTTCTAGTGAAGCGATTGAACATTTTCATTCTAAACCCATTTCTTCTTTCTAATACTTTCTTACAAGTTTCATCAAACTATGGTTTATGTTCTTCTTTCACTTTCTTATCCAAAATATCTTCTGTTCAGATGATTAATTTGTTTATAACTTACCAGTTTTCTTCGACTCTCATTGTTTCCATATCTTCCTTATATTTTAACTGTTCTTTTATTACTTTTTTTAAGTTAATCTAAGTTATATTTCTTGTCTTTTCATTGGAAGTTATATTTCTATGGGATACTCTTTAAATACGACTGCGGTGATCTAGTGGTTATGTTCCCTGCCTCTGGTTCTGAGGTTCAAAACCAGCCGGCGTCAATGGATTTCTAGGATGGAAAAATACAAGGTACAAACCCTCCAGGAGGACTTTAAGCTGTGGGTCCTGAGTCTGAAGATTTTTAGTTTTGTAAAAGAACCTCAAGCCGAAAAAGCCACTGAGCAAAATTTAACTGACCTTCATCCATTCAGTTGCCTACCACATGTCACTGAAGAAATGTGCTAACCACATGTCACTCGATGATGTTTGTAGGTAAATAAGTATAACTAAATTAGCCAGGTTAAGAAACTCCTGCTAGGGAGTATCCATGTCCTCACGTGGGACGTATGGGGTACATACACATATCAGGGGGTGTGCACATTTCTTTGTATATGTTCTTCCTTGGAAGAAAGGTACTCATAATGCATACATTTTCTTTGGTAGTAAAGTCCATCAATTGCCATTCATTATCATTATAGAATTCATGTAAACTTTCTTCTTGTGCAATATCCCTATTAATTTCTTCCTGGCCAATTTTAGCATTAAAATCCTCAAGTAATAATTTCTGGTCAAGAGCAGATTGACAATTATATAATTCTGTTAGGTGTTCGTAAAATTAAGTTTTAGAATCATTGTTTTTTATCAGTTGAGATGTGTAGGCTGATTAATGATATATTAAGTAATTTACCTTTTATCTTCAATGTACAAAAGTTTTTCATTAAAGTTTCATAATCTAAAATCATATGCTTAAAATTGTGCTGTATGATAAAACCTGTTCCAAAATTTACTCCATCTCCTCCACTGTATATTAAAGTAAAATGTAAGAATCCTTTACCTTTCCATCTTATCTCTTGTAATGCAGTAATGCTAGTATGTACATTTGTATATCTTCATTTGCTGTTTTAGGTTTTGTAAATCTCCTGGGTATTACAATGTCCTTACATTCCATGTCCCAATCCAAAACTCTTGTTTCCTTTTACTCAGCAACTGCCATTTCCTTTTGAGATCAGTCCAGATACTCATAATGGGATTCTCAACAACATATATTCTGTTTTTATTATTCATTTCATACACCATTTGCAAAGATAGAAGCAAAGGTTTCATAGCATTTGATGTGCGGGAATTTACAACATATATATAAGAGAAGAATTTGTATTTAGATTGAAACTCGCCCAGATAGCTTGGTCGGTAGAACATTGGTCTAGAAAGCAAAAGGTCCTGGGTTCGAGTCCCAGTCTGAGAGTATAATTTTTCTCTTCAAATAATATTTTCTGTTGCTAGGTTGAAACCATACACCAACCTAGGATGAGATGTCAGTCTCACCCCAACCCCAACCTGGAGGACCAGGTACGTACCACATTTATAATCCCTGGGACTGGGTGGCAGAGTTATACCCCTCAGACACTGTCACCTCTTATGACCCCCAATCTCCACAGGGAAACAGACAATATATATATAATGGAAATTTAATCAATATTAGAAGGGAATCTAAATTAATGGTTTATTTAATATTAATATCTATTTCTTTTTGAATTCTTGGAGTAAAAAAAAAATAATACAAATTTCAACACTTGTACTGTCCACAATAAAATCTGACCCATTTAGTTTATACTCACTGATAGTTTATGGTCTCAGCAGCAGTACGTCGTATCCTTACATAAGACTAAGTATTATCAAGATATGATGCGCAAATGACCTTGAACTCTCATTATCAAAGTTTATGTGACCTACAGTTCAATAATTTGCTAAGATCAGTTCATGTTTTGACAGTAAGGTAGTCTCATGGATGTACCACTATTTTCGTGGAGCGATTTTATAGCAGGATGGACTGCAGGTTTGTTTTTGTGCAAATATTTTTACATGTCACAAATTATATAATTACATAATAATTTTATATCATTAATTATAGTACACAGACTTTACAAACAGAAGAGAAATTTGGACACTAAACAGTCATTTTATCTATAAAAATCTATAGTATTCATGGGCACTTCAGAAATCAAGTTTCAAAACTCTTCTCATTCAAAATTAATCAATGACAAGTTTATTGCAAGTCCCACGCCATAGCCGAGTGGTTAAGGCAAGAAGCCTTGGCGCAGAGCTATATGGGACTTATGCTGGTTCGAGTCTCCATGGGGGAAGAAATTTTCTCATGTAATTTCGTTCAGTATGGGACTGGTGCCCACCCAGCATCATGAGGCATTTTGGTAGCTACAATAAGTAGCGACTTCAGGGTAAGAAGACCAGGTATAACGGCTGGAGGACCCAGCATGACGACTACATGTGGATGTGAGGCCAGCAGCCGACTGGTAGGCCACGGGCCTTCTAGGCCTGTTGTGCTTGAATGAAAAAAAAAGTTTATTGCAAAGCTGAAATATCTGTCATCTGTGAAATTAATAAAGGGACAACTCAATTTATGAGAACTAAAGGGGGGATTTGTATAACTTAAAAAATAAGAAAATATGCAAGCATTTATGACCTAAAAAGTGTTTAAATATCACCCAAAAAGTACCTTATAATTTAATGAATCTATTAAACATTTTATACTAATTGTTCATTCATGTACATTTTCCAATTGTTCACCACGCAGTGAAAGTAAGGGTTGTAACAGTCTGGTTTTTCAAGGAATTTATAAAATTAAAAGCGACCTTCAAAGAAGTGACCATGAAACTTGCAACTTACTTCCACTGTGTTTGTTTAATAAAAGTACTATGCGAGGTAACACTATGAGATAAATTATCAATGTAAATGAATCAGATATTTTTACAACTTGGAATGAGAGTTTAGCTGACAATAAGATGGTAGCCTTCTTAAACCAGTCTGGTGAAAATCACAGACATATTATGAGATGAGATGTCAAAATTTCCGATTCATTGATATAAATTATATTGGTTATTTAAACTTGGCTGATAACTTATAAAAATCCTCAAAATATGAAAATATAACTTTATTATAGAAATTTAGAACAAATGTGACCAAAATCTAAAAAAGAAGAGAAATATGACTTTTAAGACACAATAAAAATCATTAAATTTTCAATAGAAGACCTACATAAATGTTATTTACTTACTTGAAACTCAAAATAAAGGTAAAAAGAAATAACATGTCATAAGAATCTGTCCTCTACTTCTAACTAATTAATTGATCAACTTTTATATGCTTTGTAGAACAAGCACAATCACTAAGGCCCTCCATTGGTCCCTATTCATAGCCAATTGAATCCAGTTTACCATACGAATGAACTTTTCCCCAAGAATTTCCTGAAAAGATGTTGGAAGTATTTCTATCACCAATTCAGGCTACATGGCCTGCCCATCTAAATCTCCTAGACTCAATAATTCTGATAATATTAGAACAGTAATATAAATTAATGTGGTGGCTGGAAAAAGTGAACATAAGCAAAAACCATGTTTTGAGATATAGAGATTCAAAATTTTGTTTTAATTGCAAGAATAATAAAAATAAGTACATTTATCTTCCTTAATTATATTGATCGTCATAGGCTTGATCCTTCCGGGAAATTCTCGTATAAGACTTGAAAACATAATAATAGTCCCTTCGATTGGTTGCTGGCCAAAGGAAAGCAAGGCCAGTGATGGGGTTGCCATCTTATAGCCTCTGGTCAGGCTTTTCTGGAGATGAAAAGAAAAATAAAGGAAAGAAGAAAGGAAAGAGTCCCTAGCCCTCATATGCCCTAATAGCGTCGAGGTCCAAAAAACAAGAGTTAATCAAGAGAGGTTAGATAGTAAAGTCAAAAGAGTGCAAAACACAAGTAAGTGGAAGAAATTATGGCATTTCTTGGGAAGGATCCCATACAAAGTAAAATCTGTCTCCAGAATAAAATTTTAGAGAGATCTAATCAATTTAAATATCATGGATATTATCTATCTGGGATAAAAAGGATATCCCTGAAAAAATTACTAGTTATAATAAAAGTTTGGGAATTATTAATCTCTTGAACAAAAAAAACACCAGATTACGTTTATATAACACTTTGGCTAGACCAGTGTTGACCTATGGTAGTGAAGCATGGACACTAACAAGACAACATGAAAGCAGAATAACGGCTTGTGAAATGAGATTCATGTGCAGAACAGCGGGTTACACCAGATGGGATCGGAAAAGGAACACTGATATCTTAAAAGAATTTAAGACTATGCCAATTTTGGAATATATTAAACAGTAACAAGTAAATTGGAAACACCATCTTGAAAGAATGAGTTCAAATCGGATCCCCAAAGCTGTTTATAATTATATACCAGGGGGACGAAGATCTCTAGGCCGTCCTATGAAACGCTGGAGGGAAAATTTTCTATAGGATCGTAACAGGCCTTGGCCTAATACTTGGAAGGAAGAAGAAGAAGGAAGAAGAAGAATTATATTGATCCTGCTGTGATAGTTATTTCTCCATGAATTTATTAATAGAAAAACATATAGAGTTCAATAGAGAAACACATTTAGATTTGTGGACTTTAAAAAAGCCTCCGACAAAATCAATAGGAAAAATTGTTGGAAATTTTAGCTGACAACAATCAATCACAACAGCATATTTTAAATATCTACAATATCTATAAAACTTATTTGAATTCAACTCGAATCAATAACACACAAACATAATAGACCAAAATTAATAAGGGTGAAAGACAAGGATACGACCTCTCACCCTTGCTCTTTATCATATACATGGATAGAATATTTCAAGAATGGCGACAGATGAGACAGGTTCTATTCAGATTAATAGAAACCTAAAAATAGAATCTCTCATTTTGCAGATGATTTGACATTAATAGCTCCAACAGAAACAGATTTATGGTATTCTGTATATAATTGTAATATAATTGCAAAAAGGTACAATATAGAAATCAATACAAAGAAAACTAAAGTGATGGCCTTTTATGGGAAATACCCTAAACCTAGTACAATTGTTTTGAACAATGAAATTTTAGAACAAGCAAACAAACTTAATTACTTGTGTTATAATTTAACATTTCAAGATGAAGCTAATATAGCAAAGAAAATAAAACAATTCACAAAAATAACGGGTTTAATTAAAGGTATTATGAAACCATCTTCAGTACAAAAGAACACAAGATTACAACTGTATAAGGTTCTTGCAAGACTAGTATTAAGATAAGACAATACAAAGAAGAGATGATTGCTGCATAACAGCAAATGAGATGTGATTTATATACCTACAGCAGGCTATACAAAGTGGGACCATAAAAAAAAATAGGAAATTATGGATGAGTTGGGTGTAGAACTCATTCTACATTATATGCAAAATTACCAGAACAATTAGAAAGCCCATGTTGAACGAATGCCATCTCACAGAATTAAAAAACTATGCTTCATTGCAATCCTCAAGGCAAAAGATTGCTGGGACGTCAAAAAAAGCACTGGATGGAAAATCCTTCTTTGAGACCGTAACAGGCCACATGACCTAATGTTTGTATGGATGATGATGAATAACACTGAGGAAATTGAATGTATTTATTTTAATTCTTCTGTATATAAAACAAAATTTTGAAATTCTGTACCTCAAAACACGGTTTCTGCTTATGTTCCCTTTTGCCTTAATAGTGGAGTTCTTTGTTGTCATTGTGAATATTCCTCTATTCTCCACTGCCATCTCTTATGGGACTGAATATTTGCCATGTGATCCTAATTTCCAATAATTTTGGCTTGAATTGTTGTGAAGTCACAATGTTCACATCCATTGAGTACCACAAGCAAGATCATTGTTTTATTTGTATTCATCCTATTCCAAGACCTTATTGAATGTTTCTGAATATTCTTTTACGTAACAATATACTTTGAGATTTTTCATTTTTCTTTTCAAATCCAGATTTTATCTAAATACAAGGAGTATGTTATTTTCTTTAATTTTATTTTAATCTTGTGTTTTATATTGGATATTGAATTTTACTGAAACTCTTATTCAGAAATCTTAATTTATCATTAAAACTATAATGCAGGTTATAATAATTTGTAAATTAATGAGTCATATTTAAACATCTTTCCTCATATTTTATGTTTCTTCAAACATGGGAACTAGTTTTTGAGAGAAGGATCTCTCTCATTTTCAACTGACATTATGACATTATGAGTCATAATGTCAGTTGAAAATGAGAGAGATCCTTCTCTCAAAAACTAGTTCCCATGTTTGAAGAAACATAAAATATGAGGAAAGATGTTTAAATATGACTCATTAATTTACAAATTAAGAACCTCATAATGTTATTTCCCATATTCAACTATGAATATAATAATTTGTGTTTATTTAATTTTACAATACTAGGAAGTATTTACTTTATTATTTTATTTACTTCTACAACATGCGAAGTGCTAACGAAAGCTAATGTTTCTCCACAGACCCTTTCTTTTTTTTTAACAATAAACAATGCTGTCAAATCAATTAGGATTATACATAAGAGTCATTATAGCACATGCAAACAAATATTAACATCAGAAAAAGGTAACACAAATTACAAGTAAACAGTATTAAAGAACAAAACACAAAGGAAACAAAAATTAGAGTTCACAATATTAGAACTTCTCCTTGAACTCAATTTAGAAATTACTGTTCATAACAACAAGAGCAGTTCTTAAGAGTTTCAAGATGCTTCCCTGGCAATGATTTAATAAAAATATCACCTAGTTGTTGGTTGCCAGCAATATGATCAACAAGGAGTTCACCATTTTAAAACCTTTTCACATACAAAATTATATGTCTATATACTTTGTTCGCTGATATATTCTGGCTTTTTGGTCAAGCGAACAGCACTTACATTGTCAACCTTCAAATATTGAGATTTCCTTCAGAGAAGCTATGTACTCAAATAGCCACCACTTCAGCCATATTGTATTCTTGGCACCCTCAATAGCTGTAACATATTGTGCCACAATAGCCTCAATTTTCCTTCTATGTTATTAGGGCGTAGTGAGCACAATGAATTTATTAAAAATTTCACTAATCACTTTATTTAATTCTTCAATTATCAACAAACTTCTATTCACAATTACAATTCCCAATTTAATCTTCTTTTAATTGTTATCTCAGTTAGAACAATCTCTCACTCACTGATAAATAAATTCGCCACAACTTATTGTCACACTGTTCACCACAAGACTTGCTGCCACAGACTGACTGACCATCGCCGGTGTCAAACACAAAACTAACTGACTCACCGGCCTGCCTCCGCTCTTATATAAGTGCGAGGAAAGCTGTGGAAACGGCTTTGAGTAACTTCGATGCCCAGAATCCTCTAGAAATGAATCTTTCTCCAAGGGAGAGAGAGACATCGGTTGAACCATCTGGCAACACACTCCAGACAATTCTGCCGGCTTGTGGGTAATCTAACTCACCAGGGGTGACTCGCCCATGCAATTTAAACATCATTTTGCATGACACATATTCACCTTCAGTGGTGCTTAATGAAACACTGCTGGGGCAACTGATTGCTCCATCATTGTACTTAAACACTATAACAGTACCTGATATTCCAGTGTAAGAATCATTTGTAAATATGTATCACAATATGCTTCTAGGATCCCAGTTCGTTTAACATATCTTAGCACTCTTTTAATCATTGACCAGTATCTCTGATCAGTCTTATCTAAAAATTGTGAGTAAAATGATACTACAAAGGAAATATCAAGTCTAGTAGCTCAGCAGAACTGACAAAATCAGGGGGAGAAAAATTAATGGACTAGATATGCTGGTTGCTTAGTATGATTTGGGAAAAAGAAGCTCTTCCAGATGAATGGAAAAAATCGATTATTGTGCCAATTTATAAGAAAGGAGATAAAACTGATTGCAACAACCACAGGGGCATCTCATTACTTTCAACTTCATACAAAATTCTAACAAAAATATATTAGTAAGCAGACTTACTCCCTATATTCATGACATTCTAGGAGATCATCAATGTGGATTTAGAAGAAACAGGTCTACAACAGATCAGATTTTTAGTATAAGACAGATTTTAGAAAATAAATGGAAATATAATTACAATACATCAACTATACGTAGACTTAAAAAAGGCATACAATTCAATTAAGAGGGAGAAGTTATATAGTATTCTTCTGGAGTTCAGAATTCGTAAAAAAGATAGACTTATACGCATGTGTCTAAATGGCACAAAGAGTAGGGTGCATTTAGGCAAACAGTTTTTCAGATACTTTTGAAATCTACAATGGGTTGAAGCAAGGAGATGCACTATCTCCTCTACTATTTAATTTTATGCTAGAGCATTCCATCAAATCTTTAGAGGATGAAGAAGGCCTACAACTCAATGGTATTAATAAACTGTTAGTTTATGCTGATGATGCGGTACTATTGGGCAATAGCGAAGATATACGAGAGGCCAACTAAGAAATTGGGACTGGAAGCAAATGTCAATAAAACTCATGGTAACACATAGAAGTACATTATATCATGAAAATGGACAGCTAATAACAAATCAGGGACATTTTGAGGAATGGTTTAATTCAAAGACCTAGGAACAATAATCACAAACAGGAATGAGATGCACAAAGAAGTTAAACATAAGCTCAATTCTGAAAATGTGTGCTATTACGCATTACAGAAATTCTTGAAATCCCAACTCCTTTCAAAAAACAAACTGAAAATATATAAAACTACTAGCGTACCCGGCAGACGTTGTCCTACCCGAACGTTCAATTCTCATGTCAAGGGTGGATGATAAAAATGTTACTTTTTTACCATTAAATTCAGCAATTAGGACATAATTAGATATTATTAAATAACTTCGCAAGAAAACCTCTTACAGCATCGGTTGTGGCTCAAGATGTGTGAATGATGACGTCACATAGTATGTCGGAACATAACGATAATGCAGATGACTACGCATCTGACATAAAACAAAAATGCTATAACCCGATCCCCGCGCCACCTACCAAGTCCAATTGTGAATCTAAACAATCCAGGGACCCACTCAAACACACAGAAACAAAAATCATCCAAATCGGTCCGTTGATATACAGGAGTTTTTAATTTCGGATTTCAAGTAAACTTCCACTTCTAATTGTTGGAATTTCACTCATTTTTGGACAATATTGAGTTGTGAAACGTCGAAAAATGTGACCGCTAGAGCGATTTTTCAATTTTCACTTCAGGTGAACTCCTACACCTAATGGTTTTAGGGACTCAAACAGACACACATAACAATTTAATCAAAATCGGTCCAGTCGTTTAGGAGAAGTTCAGTGACAAATACACATACAGAAGAATTATATATATATATATATATTATATATATATATATATATATATTTATATACGAGAAACTCGATCGCCAGTTTACTCGTGACCGGTCAGCAACGCTCTTTGCTACTTAATACACCGAAGTTTATTTGATTTTTTTTAAGTATACGATAATAGTTCATAAATTAGAATCATAATTTATCTTTAAAAAAATTCTCAGGGGCCATGATCTCCTCCCTGGAACCGCCACTGCTTTGTAGCTCAATTTAAAATAAGATGATTGTGTAAATTTTTTAGTGCTTGGAAGGTATGATTCCACATGTATTTAACATAATATCTGGTTATACAGAAACACATTAAATATATCAATGAAATTACAAACCTTGAGGTGAAGTATCCATATAGAATAAGAAGAAAAGCTCACACACAACGCTAATAACGCAACTGGGATACAACTCTGCTATTCAAATCTCTCATTATTATTAATTCCTTCTTTTGAGAAATCTTTTCTACCAATCCAGTAAATTTTTCAAAGTATTGTTCCTTTATTACTTGTGATGCATCGTTTGTTGGGGCATATGTACCTATTATTACTAATTCTTTCCCATACATTGTTATTTCTATAACTATAAATCTTTCATATATTTCTTCTATTTGTTTTATTGAGGATTTCCATTTCTTTTTTATTAAAATTGATACTCCTCCTTTAGCTCTCTCCGATTTTTCCACCCCCACTCCATACATGCATGTATTCACCAATCATTTCTTGATCTTTCCCTTTCCTTTTCGTTTCTGTCAGAACTGCTATATCCACCCCCTTCTTTGTAATCTCGTTAAGTACTTCATTATTCTTACTATTCCAACCTTGTATGTTCCAAGTTGCCAAAACCATTGTTCTTTTTCTTAGCCAAAGTCTATGTCTATTGATCTGTCCGGCTTTATCTCTCTTTGCAGGAAACGTAACAATTATTTTTTATGGAACGGGTTGTCAGCCCTTCGCCAACCTCCGCATTTGGGGGACCTAACCAGAGCTTCATTTGCCGGTTTTCGGGATTCCTATTGGGCCTTCTCGGCTACCGTAGCGGTCACGGGGAAACTAGTCCCCACCGTACATCACCCCAATAGCCTATTCCGTACTTCCCGTTGCCCACCCCTCGGGACGTGGACCACTGAGGTTGGATTTTGAGGGGCCAATGTATTAATAGTATTTAAAATATACCTCTTCTTTATCATCTAGAGATTTGATTACTTGCTCTAGTACAAAATTGAATAGCAGAGGAGACACAGCATCAGCTTGCACTGAACTTGAAGCCTGGGTTTACACTTTTCCCTGGTGTATAACAGATATCCTTTATTTAAAATTTCATTATGAGCAGAATTTATG
Source organism: Diploptera punctata (assembly GCA_030220185.1). Lineage (NCBI taxonomy): Eukaryota > Metazoa > Arthropoda > Insecta > Blattodea > Blaberidae > Diploptera > Diploptera punctata. Next base: position 1,127,898 of record JASPKZ010003859.1, on the reverse strand, counting down.
CTCACTGAAACTCCTGTAAATTCTGCTCATATTTCCACTACATTCTGAATCGTTAATGTGGGATTTTTTCACTAAATGTTTGAAAACATCCAAAATAATTTGTTTTTCTCCACTTTTCAATGGCATTTTTTTATTGCTTTAAAAATTCTACAGAAGTGGCCATTTTGAAACAATAAATTCTGATGTTTTCTTCATTGCACATGTATAATACATAAACAATGTTTATTTGTTCTATTAAAATTATAATTATATATATTTTAAGATTCTCCCATTATAGACATGTGCTAGATAATATATATTTTTATATTTAATTTTAGGAAGTTATATTTTGAGGTTATTTTAATTATATTATTTTTGGTCTGGACATCTTACCTCAATATTAATGTTGATTTGTTCTTGGACATGTTTCAAAACAATTCTCTGTTTTATCTTCAGCTTTCCCAGACTGGGAAGATAAAGGCTGAAGATAAAACAGAGAATTGTTTTGAAACATGTCCAAGAACAAATCAACATTAATATTGAGGTAAGATGTCCAGACCAAAAATAATATAATATATTTTTATTTTCTTTATTTCAAGTGTTAGAGAGCAAATTACATTTTCTTACACGCTCAAAAGTAGAACCATTATTTGACCAATGAAAATGCAGTCATACATCTGCCTTCTTTACATTACAATTGGAACTTAGCTTGAAATTAGTATAGAGCATGCCATCAAATCTGTAGAGGATAAAGAAGGCTCAATAAGCTATTAGTATATGTTCATGATGTAGTACTAAGGGCCAACACCCACATTCTATTGAATAACACTAAGGAATTGGGGCTGGACGTAAACATCAATAAAACTAAATATATTATCAAAAACAGAAACTGATTGTATAATGGAAATGGTAAGTGAATGCCAAATGAGGGAAATTTTGAAGAAGTGAATTCAAATATCTAGGAACAATAATTACAAACAGGAATGAGATGAAGAAAACAGGAATGAGGTGCAGGAAAAAATTAAACATAGAATCAATTCTGGAAATGCACATTACAAGGACTTCAGTCATCTCAACTTCACTCAAAAATAGTTAAACTAAGAATATATAAAACTGTTATTCTCCCAGTTATATTATATGGATGCAAAACATGGACTTTTTCTTTAAGGGAGGAGAAAAAAATATGAGTATTTGATAATAAAGTTCTTAGGAAAATGTCTGGATCAAAGAAAGAGACAAACAAACAGGGGAATGGAGAAGACTCTAAAATAGTGAGCTACTTGATATTTATGGGAGACATATGTAATAAGAGTTGAATGTCATAGACTGTAATGGGCAGGACATGTAACATGAATGGGGAATGAAAGAGGGGCATGAAATCTCCCTGTAGGAAAATTGGAGGGAAAGTGCCTAGTAGGTAAGCCAAGAATGAGGTGAGAGAATAATATTAACATGATTTTAGGGAGGTAAATTATACAGAGGATGATTGAAAAGTGATGGCTTAGGATAAGAATGTATGGAAAACTTATGACTGAGAGTCATGAACCTATAAGATCAATAGTACCGGTGATTTGTTAATTAGTTATTCATGTTTTCTGTAGTATGCTCTGGAGGAATCATATCAATTGCCTGTATTCTAATTTTTTTCTTAAATTTGTCACCATCTATGTTTTTTTAAATATCCCATATTATATATTGACTTTCTTGTAATTTACAAATATATCTTTAGTCCATAGTAAGCCTTTTACTAGATGATAATATTTCAAAATGCTATTTATTCTATTACAAACCTTATACTTTATTCTTCAATCTTTATTTACTTGACTTCCTAGATAATTGTAGTTTCGTAACAATTATAAATACTATTTAATTGAATTTAAATTGATACATTTTCCTCTAAGGATACTTTCATATAGTATTTTTCATTCTCATTTATTTGTAATCCATATTCATTCAATACAATACTCCATTTTCGTAATCTTAATTCTATGGAGGGTTGTTTCCGATCTCTGAGAACGATTTACCAAGTAGATTGTGACGTTGGAGTGTGAGTCATCAGGACAGGAGCGTGCGAGGTGATCAAACCAGTCAGTGTGCTGCTTCTGGTACACACCCGCACGCGTGTTGCACTCATAATGCCTCAGCAGATAGACCCGTTTTGGGAAGGGTATATTACTGCCCTTTCCGACGCTAATTATAGTTATTCCGCGATTATTGAGGCTTGCAAAAAACATAATTTTGTGGTGTCAAAGTGTGGAATTAGCTCAGTGCTTAATAAAAGGGGAAGGGTCGTTTGGGATTAAGTCCAAAAGAAAAAAAAACAGGCAAATCCACGACCTGCTACTACCTGCACCCTAGATGTAATCAGAAAGGTCAAGGCCCTGGTACACAAATGGTGATTGCGAACAGATTGGGAATATCCCTTAAAACTGTAAACACCATAATAAACAAAGATTTAAACATGGTGAAGCGCCACAAAAGAAGGGTTGATAAATTGTTGCCATGTCACATTGCCGAACGCCGCACCAACAGCAGGAAACTCTATGAAAAGCAACTGGCAGGAGAAAAATGGAAAATTTTTGGTCATACTTGATGAAGCATATGTTTATCTAAGAGACTGCAACAAACCGCGGGCAATTTACTATAGAGAAAGGGGTGAAAAAAAAATTCAAAAGTGGTGTGCCGAATGCAGAGAAAGTTTCTCCAAGGGATTTATAGTCATAGCGGGATACTACAATGGAAAACTGACCATTCGTAGAGTAGCTAAAAAGGCCAAAATCAACTCCCAGTACTACGAGGAAGAAGTTCTCACCCCAATTTACCGGACCGAAATCCCAGCTCTCTATGGTACAGACAAAAGCCAAATGCACCAAGACAAGGCCTCCAGTCACACTTCGGGTTCAACCCTAGCATTCCTGGAGAGAATGGAGCAAGAAACTGGAATACATGCTATTCCATTCAGCAACATCCCAGTGAAATCTCCCGATGCATCACTGATGGAATATTGTGCCTTTGGATTCTTCAAAAGGGCATTGAGAAACAGGCATCCTAGAACAATAGACAGTCTCTGAAAGCGTGTAAAGAGGAGTGGGAACTTCTAGATGTGGCTGTGCTGTGTTAGGGCCGCATGCAAATACATTAGTCTCTACTCAAATTACTTCCAATCACTGGTGAGCTGACTCACCGTGAGCAAGTGCAAAGATCGAATTAGCGACCCACTAACTGGTCATGCAAGAAAGCCGCGTTTTCGTAACATTGGCAAGAAATTACCCAGAATTCTTAGCGATAAAACCACTTCCATTATTTTCGTCTGCTAGAGGAACGCATTTACCCTTGCGTCCCGCAAATAATACCGTATACAACGACGTCTGCATCGCGCAATATTACGCCGATTCTCCTGTTCTTCCAGTTGAATTCTTTGGTAGACTCTATCAAATTCCTCTTCTCCGCGTATACCGAAAACATGATCGAAGTCTTCAAGGTCCGACATCTTGGATAAAGCAACAAGGTACGCGGCAAGGTTTCAAACTATATCGGTTCCCTTCGGGATTCTCACGATTCGTTTCTCTCTTAAGTCACCTCGTCAGGTAGCTTACGAATTTCAACAATTATTATCGCATGAACAGATTTCTGAGTAAGCAAAATCGTATTAGGATACAAGTTTCTCAGCAGAGAACGCCTTTTATGGTCTAATGCGTTCATAGATTCGACCCAAGTAGTTTAAATATATTACCTGGCAGGTAATGGACAGAAGCATCAGAGCTAATCTAATCAGCTCACAGCACCTAAAGGGTTAATATAGAAAATTGGATTATGGGTTCTCTCCCTAGCATATATAGATAGATTCATCCACTATCCTTATCTAAAGGAAAATTCAAAGATACTGGTGTGACATGAATTATTACAGTTAAAAAGTAAACAAAGATATTAAATATTGACAAACACGTATGTGAATGAAAATTCATAAGCTTGGGACAATCACTCACACTCAGCTAGCTTGGGACAATCACTCACACAATATAACTCAGCTAGCTTGGGACAATCACTCACACTCAGCTAGCTTGGGACAATCACTCACACAATATAACTCAGCTAGCTTGGGACAATCACTCACACTCAGCTAGCTTGGGACAATCACTCACACAATATAACTCAGCTAGCTTGGGACAATCCCTCACACTCAGCTAGCTTGGGACAATCACTCACACAATATAACTCAGCTAGCTTGGGACAATCACTCACACTCAGCTAGCTTGGGACAATCACTCACACAATATAACTCAGCTAGCTTGGGACAATCACTCACACTCAGCTAGCTTGGGACAATCACTCACACAATATAACTCAGCTAGCTTGGGACAATCACTCACACTCAGCTAGCTTGGGACAATCACTCACACAATATAACTCAGCTAGCTTGGGACAATCACTCACACAATATAACTCAGCTAGCTTGGGACAATCACTCACACTCAGCTAGCTTGGGACAATCACTCACACAATATAACTCAGCTAGCTTGGGACAATCACTCACACAATATAACTCAGCTAGCTTGGGACAATCACTCACACTCAGCTAGCTTGGGACAATCACTCACACAATATAACTCAGCTAGCTTGGGACAATCACTCACACAATATAACTCAGCTAGCTTGGGACAATCACTCACACTCAGCTAGCTTGGGACAATCACTCACACTCAGCTAGCTTGGGACAATCACTCACACAATATAACTCAGCTAGCTTGGGACAATCCCTCACACAATATAACTCAGCTAGCTTGGGACAATCACTCACACTCAGCTAGCTTGGGACAATCACTCACACAATATAACTCAGCTAGCTTGGGACAATCACTCACACTCAGCTAGCTTGGGACAATCCCTCACACAATATAACTCAGCTAGCTTGGGACAATCACTCACACAATATAACTCAGCTAGCTTGGGACAATCACTCACACAATATAACTCAGCTAGCTTGGGACAATCACTCACACAATATAACTCAGCTACGCTTGGGACATTTCCTCACACTCAGCTAGCTTGGGACAAGCACTCACACAATATAAACTCAGCTAGCTTGGGACAATCACTCACACAATATAACTCAGCTAGCTTGCGGACAATCACCAACACAATATATACTCAGCTAGCTTGGGACAATCACTAACCACTCATTGGGCTTGGGACAATCAATCACACAATCTAACTCAGCTAGCTTGGGGACACACACTCACTCAATATAACTCAGCTAGCTTGGGACAATCCCAGCACAAAAAAAACTCAGCTAGCTTGGGAAAATCACTCACACAATATAACTCAGCTAGCTTGGGACAATCACTCACACAATATAACTCAGCGAGCTTGGGACAATAACTCACACTCAGCTAGCTTGGGACGATCAATCACAAAAGAGAACTCAGCTCGCTTGGGACCACTCACTCCCACTACATAAACTCAAGCTAGCTTGGGACACTCACTCACACTCAGCTAGCTAGGGACAATCACTCACCACCAATATAACTCAGCTAGAGTGGGACAAATCACTCACCCTTCAGCGGACTTGGGACAATCACTCACACAATCTAACTCAGGTAGCTTGGGACAATCACTCACACTCAGCTAGCGTGGGACCAATCACTCACACAATATAACTCAGCTCGCTTGGGACAATCACTCACCCTCAGCAAGTTTGGGACAGTCCCTCAAACAAATATAACTCAGCTAGCTTGGGAATAATCACTCACACTCAGCCTAGCTTGGGACAATCACTCACACAATCTAACCAAGCTAGCTTGGGACAATCACTCATACAATATAACTCAGCTAGCTTGGGAGCAAATCACTCACACTCAGCTAGCTTGGGACAATCACTCACACTCAGCTAGCTTGGGACAATCACTCACACTCAGCTAGCTTGGGACAATCACTCACACTCAGCTAGCTTGGGACAATCACTCACACAATATAACTCAGCTAGCTTGGGACAATCACTCACACTCAGCTAGCTTGGGACAATCCCTCACACAATATAACTCAGCTAGCTTGGGACAATCACTCACACTCAGCTAGCTTGGGACAATCACTCACACAATATAACTCAGCTAGCTTGGGACAATCACTCACACAATATAACTCAGCTAGCTTGGGACAATCACTCACACTCAGCTAGCTTGGGACAATCACTCACACTCAGCTAGCTTGGGACAATCACTCACACTCAGCTAGCTTGGGACAATCACTCACACTCAGCTAGCTTGGGACAATCACTCACACTCAGCTAGCTTGGGACAATCACTCACACTCAGCTAGCTTGGACAATCACTCACACTCAGCTAGCTTGGGACAATCACTCACACTCAGCTAGCTTGGGACAATCACTCACACTCAGCTAGCTTGGGACAATCACTCACACAATATAACTCAGCTAGCTTGGGACAATCACTCACACAATATAACTCAGCTAGCTTGGGACAATCACTCACACTCAGCTAGCTTGGGACAATCACTCACACTCAGCTAGCTTGGGACAATCCCTCACACAATATAACTCAGCTAGCTTGGGACAATCACTCACACTCAGCTAGCTTGGGACAATCACTCACACAATATAACTCAGCTAGCTTGGGACAATCACTCACACTCAGCTAGCTTGGGACAATCACTCACACAATATAACTCAGCTAGCTTGGGACAATCACTCACACTCAGCTAGCTTGGGACAATCCCTCACACAATATAACTCAGCTAGCTTGGGACAATCACTCACACAATATAACTCAGCTAGCTTGGGACAATCACTCACACTCAGCTAGCTTGGGACAATCACTCACACAATATAACTCAGCTAGCTTGGGACAATCACTCACACAATATAACTCAGCTAGCTTGGGACAATCACTCACACTCAGCTAGCTTGGGACAATCACTCACACAATATAACTCAGCTAGCTTGGGACAATCACTCACACAATATAACTCAGCTAGCTTGGGACAATCACTCACACTCAGCTAGCTTGGGACAATCACTCACACAATATAACTCAGCTAGCTTGGGACAATCACTCACACAATATAACTCAGCTAGCTTGGGACAATCACTCACACTCAGCTAGCTTGGGACAATCACTCACACAATATAACTCAGCTAGCTTGGGACAATCACTCACACAATATAACTCAGCTAGCTTGGGACAATCACTCACACTCAGCTAGCTTGGGACAATCACTCACACAATATAACTCAGCTAGCTTGGGACAATCACTCACACTCAGCTAGCTTGGGACAATCACTCACACAATATAACTCAGCTAGCTTGGGACAATCACTCACACAATATAACTCAGCTAGCTTGGGACAATCACTCACACTCAGCTAGCTTGGGACAATCACTCACACTCAGCTAGCTTGGGACAATCACTCACACAATGTGAATAAACATAATTCTGACAGTGTTTAATGTTTTGTAAAAGACATTTTAAACAGAAAAATAAACTTTCACAATAGATAACTAGAGTCTTTTCTCATTTTACCTCTTGTTCAGACTCTAGACAAGCTGAAGATAAAACATAGATGTTTTGAAACACATCCTAAATGAAATCAATGAATATGAGGTAAGATGAAAAATATACTCTTTATTTATTAAGAAGTACCTTATAATGTTACTTCCTATTGTAACTTCACAATAAACTTTCACATATTGCATTCATACCAAGAATCATTCCAAAATCAAAATCCATATATGTAACTGGAGAAACAAAGAGAGGTACTGGATCATGCCAGACCCACTTAACAGTAGAACAACTCAGAATTTAATGTAGGTATTTGGTTTACTCCACAGGTAAGGAAGTGCACAACACATAGACGTGTGACATCATGGACAGGAATTGACGTATCACGGGAAAAAGTGAGAAGTGGATGATATAATAGGAGCACTATACACAAAACTGAACCATTTCACAGTTTAAGTCTGTTTAAAATAGCAAAAATAATAACAAGAGTTCATCCAGAGACAAACATGGAGGAAACCTGTAAATGAACTGCAAAATATTTGAAAAGAACATGTTTTATACAATAATGAAGAATAAAACAAAACCTATAGAAAAAGTATGTAAAATAGTGGAGGGGAGAAAACAAAAGGTAGAATGGAGACAGGAAAATAGCAACTTGAAATGACCATTTACTGGAAGTACTGCCATAACTAAAGACAACTAATACAACATAAAATTATTTATAAAGTAACAATGATTGAGAAGACGCAGGATTTTAAATGTTAGAATTAGAAATAATAATAAGAAAGTAAAAATAACTCCCCATGTTATAACGAGATAACAGCATCCAATGGCTGTGTAGGGTGCTTAGAAGAATTTGGGAAGAAATAGGATCCTAGAAGACTGAATAAAATGTACAATAATACAGGTACCAATTTTCAAGATATGAAATAAAAAGAAATAATAATAATAATTATGGTGGAATCACACAATTTAATAATTGTTTTGAAATTTATGAAAGGGTATTGTCAAACAATCTAATTACTGGTAATTAGATTTACACAGATGAGAAATTAAGAAAATAACAAATGTGCATTCCAGCATGGAAGGTCAACAGGGTATTATATTTTTACAATCCAATTGATAGAAGATGGGAAGGATATTAAAACGATTTTTATAGATTCAATGCAAATAGATATTTGCAAAAAACATAATTTTTAATTGTTTTCAGTGTCTGCAAATGTTATTTGGTAAAACAAAATATTCTCTAGGGAGAAATACAATGAGTGTAAAAAGTGTTGCAAATTCCAAAATATTGTCAACCAATAAACATAAATAGTAAAAAATAAATTTTATATATATTTCATGGTAAATTTAACATTAATATACAAAAGCAGTTATATTGCCATGCTACATGAGCCATGAAAATTAAAATAAATATAAAAGTCCACCATTATTCAATGAATAAGTGAGTTTACAATGTCCACTCCTTTCCCTTATAAAGATTCCATATACAGCAGTGCAAACCCCAGCTGTGTAACCAGTAGTGTTGTGCAGAATACACAAAACAGTTAAATGACTCCAAAAACAAAAGAAGAAGAAACTAAAATTATTGTTCAGTTCCATAATAAATGCAATATCAGTATCAGAATTATCTAAAATAATTTCACAGTTTGTAATTTCCTACGAGAAAATGGTTACCATGGAAGAGTGGCTCAAAGGAAGTATTTTGTCAATTAAACAAAAATAAATAAATAAATAAAATTACCCATTGCATTTTTTGCACTCCTGTATATGTTAAAAACATACTTTTAAGCATGGTAATTAAACTGATGAAACTATTAATATTACAAATATATTAGATGAAAATTTGAGAATGATTCTTCAAAGATGTATAGTTGAAAAATAAGTAAAACAAGTAGAAATATTCTTAGTTTCGTAATCAAAGTTTTTTCTTTTTTTTTTTTTTTGTGTTGACAGGTGTATGTGGATTAATAATTGGACATCCTTTAGATACAATGAAGGTTCGACAGCAGACATTCCAACATCCAAAAGTTTTGGGGATTTTTCTTCAAACTCTAAAATATGAAGGTGTAAGATGATAAATTTTAAAACTAGAATAAAATTAAGTAAATTTTAATACAGAGTATAATTATAATACAAATTGAATAAATATCAATTCTAACATATGTTTTCAGATCCATGGATTTTATAAAGGAATGGGTTTTCCCCTCCTCGCAGCTGGTGCCCTGAATTCTGTATTTTTTGGTGTTTATGGGACTTGCTTGAGAGTTTTAGAAAAACACAATAAATCTGCTGATACAAGCCACAATGCGAATAAAGGATTCAATATATTTCTAGCAGGTGTGGTAGGTGGTATAGCCACAATATCAGTGGGATGTCCTGTTGATCTAGTTAAGATACAGCTCCAATCACAAACAGGTATTCACAATAATAATCCACATTCTAAAGTAATGGTGCATAAATTGAAAATAGACAACTAGTGACATCTTTCCACCCAGAACAGAACCCATAGCACATAAGTGCAGTAGATGGCACTGGAACACATACCCATATATATATATATATATATATATATATATACACAGTGCAATCAGTATAGCACTGGACAGCAGATGCGGGGATTTCACTGTACACTGATGACACACTCGCAGCAGGTAACGGGCAGTGTAAGAATTGCGGTGATACAACCACATACGTTTTTGTAACTATTTTACAAATTATCATACCTACCAATTTTATTGCCACAGGTGCTGGAACAGGCGCACCGTTGAAGAGCATGTGTCTTGATTATTTTATATGAATGCAACTTTAACAAATTAGTATTTTTTTGTACATAGCCTTAATAAATTCCTACTTGTTGTAAAAGACACCTAAGTGACTTTCTAGGAGACTGTTCCAATCGATAACAGATGTCGTCTATTGTTTCATTTGTGAGAACACTATGCGGCATGTGTGGCATCTGAGTCTCGACAATTCCCGTTGTATGAAATTTGTTGTACAGATTATGGACTGTTGAACATGATGGAATTTTTACACCTGGGAATTGTGTTTCAAAAAGTCTTCGTACTTGGCTGACAGACTGAGTTAACAAATACTGATCATAAATAAATACACGTTGTTCTGCAGAAAAATTATTAGTCGTTACGCAGTTTACACTCATCACATGCCATTCAGTTTACACTTATGCACACGTCATTCAGTTCACAAGGAAAAGCGAGCGGACACCTTATCTACTGCAACATGCATGCATGGGATGTACTCGTAAACGGCTGAGTCAGCACACATTTCAAGTCCCGTGCCTGTACGTGTAAGCCTTCGTCATCGCACAGCACAAGCCCCCCATCTGCTGTTCAATGCTATACTGACCACTGTATATATAAGAATGTAAAATATAATTAAATTATTAACATTTTGAAATATTTTATTTGAAACATTTAAATTCTATGTAATCCAAATATTAATTATACTATCCACAAAAATATTTATAGGGAACTGCTATACAGTCCATTTGTTTTATCAATAGATCAATTTTGAAACTGTTCCTACCAGAAAAGTTATAATATACACATGTATTGTTAATTATCAAGCCTACAATAATATAAATAGAAATAAATTGTATCAAATCATGATGGAATATAAAATTACAACAAAATCAATTAGTAACAATCAAATGAATCATGAATTCTTCTTACCTGATACATCTAAGTTTTTTTAACATAGAGCTGCAGTATCGGGAAATACATCATTCCCATCTGGAATTTATCAAATCAATTGCAAAGATTGCAGTAAAGTGTATATAGGAAAAACAAAAAGAAACTTAGACACCCGCAAAAAATAACACTTTAGAAACATAAAAAATGGTGAAATTGAAAAATCAGCTATAGCATCACATAGTTTATTAGAGAATCATAGAATTGAAAAAGAACCAAAACTTTTGAAACATGTATCTAAACATGTATGCTAAACCTTTGGAATTAATAGTTTGGGAAAATACATACATTCAAAAAACCATACTAGAACCATGAACTTTGAGGTTTCAGATGGACCAAGTTTGATTACAAAGTTCTTCAAAAGTAAATCAGATGGCAGTTTAGAAAATTACTTCTTCAAAATTACACCAGATGGCAGTTTATAAAATTACCAGCACAATAAAAAGTTGACAATCATGAAAACTGCTGAAGATGGGAATGATGTATTTCCTGATACTGCAGTTCTGTGTAAAAGAACACAGATGTATGAGGTAAGAAGAATTCATTATTCAATTGATTCTTATTAAGAAAACCTCATAATAATAAAAATTCCCAAATTTATTATATTAAAATTGATTGGAATGATAAAGGTTACAATGGATGATACAGTACTTTGAATCAAAATAAATATGACCTTACAGATCCTAAAGCAATGAAGAAGAGCTTGAAACAAGGTGACAGATGGGCCCTGATACTCTTCAACCTTGTCCTTGAATATGTAATTAGAAAATTAGATGTGAATGTTAATGGTACCTGTACTCTAATTTATAAATTGGTACAAAGAGTAGAATAAGCTGATGATGTTAATATCACAACATGAACACATTAGGATCTAATAGGAACATATTGGATCAAACAGCTAAGGAGATTAGATTAAATGTAAATGTTAGCAAGACTAAAATTCTGACCCAATAACTCTCTCCCCAACACAAGACTAATGTTTAATTATTATTAAACAGCAAAACATTGATATATTGTGCAGGATCTTACATACCTTGGTTCTATAATCAATAACAAGCAAAATTATTTACAGGATATATAAAATAGAATAACCAAAGGTAATAGGTATTATTTTATGCATTTAGCAATGTTCAAATCTAAGGATGTACACTTAGGCAAAAAAAAAAGAAAAAAAAAAAAGAAAAAGGGATGAGAGTCTTCAAAATGCAGAGTCCCTGTTATGACTCACTGCACATACTTGAAGAGCTAAAGCTGTTTCATGAAGTAATGCATTGTTAAATATTTTAAATATGCTGTATTTGGTTTTAATGGCCATAAATAGTTAAATAGGAGTGAAGGAGACATGTTTCTAGATATTTACCAGTGTTTCACATATACAATATTACTCAAACTGTGACATTTCAAATAAAGTTCAACTCTCATGCACAGTGTAAAAGAAAACAAGACAACCAGGATTTAGACAACTAGTATCCGATTTTCAAACAGCATAGATCGTTAAACCAATTATGAAAAAAATGAAATATATATGAGAGTCAGGGTTCAAATCCCTTGACAATGATTTTTTTCTTATTTATGTTATTTCCACAAATTACGCCGTATAACATTTAATTCCAGCCAGGTAATCTACATCCATTTGACACTATTTTAAGTTACATTCCTGTCTCCATAAACACTATAACACTAGTTAACTACTGGTATAAATTTAATTGTGTGTGCAGTATCACGTTTTAATAATTATGCTGTAAATTTATGTAATAAAAGATAATGTAGCGTCATATATTATAACAGTAACACATTGTATAATGTTTCATATATTAATATGACAACGACTGCATACTATACAAATAAAATTAGGTACCGGTATTTCGTGGCACCGGGGAATAGCGACATCTCTTAACATGTTCCTGAATATTAACTAATACAGCACTTAACCCCACTATCTCTCCTCCACTCCTTTTTATGAGTAAGTAAGTTATTACACAGTATCTCCTCATAATGCTTGAGAATGGCGGACAGGCAGGATCAACGTCAACAATTTATAGGATTGATTCACTTCAGGTATTCCACTTCTGCAGCTGACCGGATGGTAGGAGTACCTTTGTCTGCAGGTAGGAGGTCGGGCCCAACGGTTTCGTGTTGATGGAACTGTACGAAATCAAGCAATTCCTGAAAAGCCACGGATTTCATCATGGAGAGAGGATCGTGCTTTAATAAGGAGGTTAGAAGATACCCCTTTTCTAACTGCCTCTGAATTGAAGGTCAGATCCAACTTTCTGGAATCTGCACAAACCGTGAGGAATCTTTCAGCAGCCAAGGTATACGGTCTCGTCGAGCTGCAATGAAGGAGAACTTGACTGATGACCAGATAGTGGATTTTCTTCCCCGATGCGCTGAACACTGTCGGGGAGTCGCTTCAAGAATATGCCATGGCCCATATCGGACTCCCAGCGAAGTTTACCGACGTCAGCTTTCGTATGCGGAACATCACGATAACAACGGAGCCCTGAATGCGAAATTGCGTCTGGAGGCGGCAAATGAGACCTCGACTGGCGATGGCGGCGGCGTTACGAGTACGAGTTGACTGCAGGCGATGCCGAGGAGCGATGCAGGCATGCAGACCGACCTGCTGGAACTGCAGATAAAATGGACATATGATGCGGGATTGAAAACGTAGGCCCGCAAGCCAATAATGGGCCGGTGTGAAGAGGGTGCCACCGGCGCCGTCGTCATCACCATCATCTCCTCAGTTCATAATGAACGTTCTGAAAAACTGGGACAAGGGACTTATTGCCGACGGGTCGATCATTGGAGTACCCTGCCGAGTACCCATCGATACGGGAGCGATGCTGACAATCTTGCGACCCAGAGTACCAAAAGGGTCGCCTGAGATGACGCCGCTACGGAAATTCGAGCCGCGCACTCTATCTGGCGACACTATGCTTGTGGAGGAGGTTCTCCTGGGGCGTTAGTCGCCGAGGATGTCATTTTACGCCTGGACATCCTAAGGAAGTACGACGCTACACTGGATCTCGGACGACAAGTACACAGTTTCGGCCGTAATGGGGTGCTACTCAATGTCATGGGCCAGAGACAAGTCGTCTGCAGACTAATCCTGAAAGAAAGAAAGTGTTTCAATCTGGATGTGATATGCTGGTGACGGCGCAGATGGAAGGACGACCCGACGAGACATGTTGCTGGACGCCATAAGAAATCCACAAGATGGACTGTAAGTGGCTGGAATCTTGTTACCAGCCAGTGAAGCTGTTCCAGTCAAAATCCTGAACGTGACCAGCCAAGACCAGGTGATCCTATTGAGACGGTTATGGGTATCTGTGAGCCTGTTACCGCCGCAATGACTAGGGACGACGAGACGCCGAACGAGATAAGCCAGAAGGAAAATCCACCACTAAGGAGTTGCTACAAAGGGCCGCCAGCAATCACAATACAGTACAGGTGAAATAAGTTCCCAATCTGGTGTTCGAATTCTGGGAATCTTCAGCCTTACCGAAGACGACCATTGCAGAGTGATGCATCGAATCGACACCGGAGACGCCAGCTCGATACAACCACCTCTACAAAGCAGGAATAGATAAGCAACTGGAGGATATGAGAGCTCGTGGCATAATCGAAGAATCTGATAGACATTGGTCTTCGCCTGTGGTGCTAGTAAAGAATAATGGAGAGATACGCTTCTGTGTCGACTACAGGAAGATGAACGTCATCAAGGACTGCTTTACCTCTACCAAGAATCAACGACACCTTGGAAGGATCTCAATGGTTTTCCACTCTTGATTTTATGTCGGGCTACTGGCATGTGACACTTCTTTCAGAAGATAAAGAGAAAACATATTTTCTCCACCGGTCAACGATTATGGCAATTCACAGTTATGCCCTTCGGAATGTGTAATGTCCCTGCCACTTTACAGCGCCTCATGGAGGCAGTCATGAGAGGTCTCAGGTATGACGCTTGCTGTATCTGGACATCATTGTAATGGGACGGAGCTTCCAAGAACAGTTAGCTAATATAAGAAGGGCATTGAGAGACGACGGAAGTTCGACTTAAACTAAATCCTAAGAAATTCCAGTTATTTCAACGGGAAGTTTCCTATCTGGGACACATTATACGGACCAACGCAGTGACTACAGATTCCGAGAAGTTGGAGACTGTACAGGAACGGCCCAAACCAAGAAACAAACAAAAGCTTAGTCGTTTCCTGCGCCAGTGTACAACTGTACACATTACAGACGACTCGTCAAGGAGTATGCCAATATCGCCAAGTCCCTAACCCAACTGACCGAAGAAAAACAAACGTTCCAGTGGACAGAAGCCGAGATGGCGTTTTAGAATCTGAAAAAGCCCTATGCACTGCATCTGTTCTTGTATATCCGAAGCCGGATGGGAAGTTCATTCTTGTCACCGACGCCAGCAAATGGAGACGCCCAATGGGAAGTTCATCAGACACCGACACAGCAACGTGGACATCGAAGCTGTGCTGTCCCAAGATCAAGGCAGACAGGAGGCCAGCGCCTACTTCAGTCGAATATTATCCAAGGCTGAGAGAAACTACTGTGTCAGCCGCCGGGAGCTACTCACTATCGTGAGGGACATAAAGCATTTTCAAAAGTACCTATACAGTCAGGCATTTCACCTCAGAATTGACCATTCTGGGCTCAAGCGGTTTCTTGGGTTTCGCAACTTGGAAGGACAAATAGTTCGATGGATCCGCAAATCCAGGAGTACAAGTATACATTGGAGCATCGTCGGGCAAGAAATATTCCAACACAGACGCCTTATCTAGTCGACCCTGTCCGGACAACTGCAGCCAGAGTCGAGCTAAGTGAAGACATTGGAATTGTCCAAATTGTAACCGCCCAGCCTGCCCTAGTTAGGATGAATATTCCTTGAGGAGGGAGCAGCTAAAGACGGTGACATCTGGTAGGTTTTGTGTGTGAACGATCAGGTCAACGACCTGCATGGGCAGACATAACAGACTATCTACAAGATCTTCTGAGCCCAGTGGAAGTCCCTGACTGTCAAGAACGGTGTTATAAAGAGGATATGGGAGTTTGCTGACGGGAAGACAACAACCGAACAGCTAGTTCTGCCCTGAAGCAAAAGTCGAGAGGTGCTGGAAGAAACCCATGCTGGAGTATCTGGATGAAATCCAAGGGTTAACTAAACCCTAGGCAGGATTTGTCGACACTTGTACTGGCGACATAAACGGAGTGATATAGAAAGATGTTGCATCTATGCAGTGATCCGAGGCCTCGAACACGCAGCAGGGGCATCATGCAGCAGTACAACGTGGGAGCACCATTTGAGAGAATCGCTATCGAGTGGCTGGCCCATTTCCTGGAATTGGTATCTGTTGCTGGGCATGAACGATTCCATTAAATGGCCTCTATCGTAGCCCACGCACTAGTCAACAACTTCGTGTGTCGCTAGGGGTATCAATAGAGCTGTATAGCGACCAGGGTCGCAACTTTGAGTCCCAGCTAATGAAGGAGTTGCTGCAACGCCAGGGGATACATAAGACTAGGACCCTACCCCTTCATCCACAATCTGATGGGATGGTAGAACGCTACGTGAAGACTGGAGAGGAACATCTAGGCAAGGTTGTGTCAAGTCATGAGAGAGATTGGGACACTAGGGTTCCATTGTCCCTCCTGGCCTACCGTGCATCTACCCACGACACCACTGGAATGACTCCAGCCAAGATGGTCTTCTGGAGAGAATTGCGGCTGCCTTGCTACCTCCAGTTTGGCACTTCACCTGTTGACCAGTCGGCAACTGACTACGTATGGGAGTTTGACCGACAGACTGAAAGAAGCTCGTCCACATGTTGGGGAGAACCTTAAATTAGTCAGTGACAGGATGAAGGTGCGCTACGACTGTTTGGTCACTCCCCTAGGTTCAACGAAGGCTGTACCGCCCGACCCTAACATCACCGAAGTTGCAGCGTTCCTGGGATGGACTGTACAAAGTGGTGAAAAGAATCAACGATGTTTTATGCAGGATTCAACGCCAGCCCAGGGAAAATATGACGGTGGTACATCTAGATTGACTAGCTGCATACAGAGGAAGGAGGGAGGAATGAGACACATCGTAATAACAACTTTTGAATTTTGCGGGTTACGGCGAGAGTAGTGGTCTCGCATGGGTGGAAGTGAACTCAGACCCACGCAGAATTGATTGATGCGTATAGATTTTCGTTCCGGTATTTTCTCTATGGATCCACCCTCGATGTCAGGAAAGTTCGGTGCCAGAAACCTTTATACTAGAAAAATCTCTACTGGACATCGAGAAAATCCTTTCTCGGCCTATAGAAACTGTTTCCCAGGATGGGAGCGAGTTAGTTGTGAGGTGACAGCGATGCAGTGGACTGTGACCGGAAGAAATGGTGACAAGTGAAAGCGTTAGAGACCGAAGATAAACTTTAAAGCAAAATTAATGATCACAATAATTTGTGAGTGAAATGTCTCTGAGAGTTTATAGAATTAAATAAAGTTATTGTGAAGTTTTACGCGATCATCTATGTTGTTTTATTACGAGAAAACAACGCGAAAATGACCTAGTGGCAGCTTAATACAATTTGAAATTTTTAAATGTATTTAATCAATTTCGAAAATTAATTGTCTGTATCACTTTGTCGTTGAGGCAATCCTCTAATGATGGAATCCCAATGGGATCTCTCACATCAGGAATAATGGCTGAAATATTTTTACAAGATTTGGAAAATAAATGTTACGAAAATTTAATAAATAATTTCAATATTAAGCTAAGTACAAGATATGTGGACGTCATGATTATTTACGAAAATGAGAACAGAAAAGAAAAGGCAATCTTGCTAGAACTAAACAATATGCATCATACAATAGAATTTACAGAGAAGATAGAACTTAATAACAAAATAAACTATCTAGACCTTACCATAATGAAAAACATAGAAAAGAAGAAACTTGAAATAAGTATTTTCCGCAAATCTACAAATAATATGCTCTCAATTAATAACAAATCTAGACACCCATACCAACATAAAATCAGCACATTCAATAGTTTAATTATTTGTATTGTATTGTAAGCCCATGTTTTCCCTTTACAGAAATTTAGGTGCTCTCCCCCTACAGGGAAGAATTTCAACCATACTAATTTAGTTACACTTGTTTTCGTATAGATGTCATTTTGAGTGGTCCGTGGTCATACCGACATATAGGAAACCAAGGTAGTACTAGGACGGGAAAATTCGGTAAATTTTGCTTAGAGGCCTTTTCATTCAAGCTTAAGGATTTTTTACGAGCCTGAAAATCTTCAGACTCGGGACCCACGGGTTAAAGTCCCTCCCGGAGGACTTGCTCCTTGGATTTTTCCGTCCTAAAAAACCCATCGACCCCGGCCGGGTTTGAACCCGCGACCCTCGGGACCAGAGGCAAGGAGCATAACCACTAGCCCTCCGCGGCCGACTATAGTTTAGCTAACAGAATGTTAAAATTACCCTTAAAAAAAACAAATTACAATAAAGAATTACATTATATTAAAACATGGCAAAAAGCAACGGATTCAGCAAACAAATCACCTATAAGCTTATAAAGAAACAAAAGAGAATAAAATGACATAAATAATATAACAAAACTTGAAAGAGAATCTGATGATAATTAAACATGGCTAACATTAACATACACGGGAAATGAAACCACGCAACTAGCCAGAACTTTGAAAAAAATAAATAAAAACATCAATATAAAACAAATTAAACAACATAATATACAATGTTCCACCGCTATGGTCTCGAGGTAGCGTGCTGCCTTGTCATGCAGCGGGCCCGGGTTCGATCCCCGGTCGGCGCAGTTTTTCTGGGTGAGGTTTTTATCGGAGTTTTTCCTCACCTATAAGAGAAATGTCAGAAAACCTTTAAGGCCCAAACGGTCCCCGAAATCACATGGCCATCATCATCATCCTTCACCGGTGTTGAAAGCAACGGGAAGCTACCACACCTACACAATTCCCTAGTAAAGCTGCAAGCATAGCATGGAAATGCTATGATTGCGGTGAAGGACCTGTCTTCGGGCAGAATTACTATGGATGGAATATACAATAGCATAGAAGAACACAGCAAATTCAACAACAAGGGAGTCTACAAACTAACATGTAAAGATTGTAATAAATTCTATATTGGCAGGACAAGCAGACACTTTTAATACAAGATATAAGGAACACCTCAAAGATTTCATGTACGCGGGTGATAAATCAAGCTATGTCAAACATCTCATTACCGCCGGTCACCAAATGAACACAATAGAAAATCCTCTCACGATAATCCACAGAGAAAACATTCCGGCAAAGATAAATATATTTGAAGACCTTGAGATTATAAAAGAAATAAACAACACCTTACTACTTAATGAGAACGCACCCCAGTCAAACAACCCATTATACGAGACCATAAAAAGCAAGTCAGTTGCTGCTACAGACACTTGGAGTCTACATCGTCATAAACAACAACTAGTAGCAGAAGCTCATCTGCTGATGATGGAAGTTAACTTCCGAAAGGCCTCCAGATATTTTAAATGTAATTTTTTAACATAGTTGAGGACGACGGCACCTGTCAAAATAGGTACACTTTAAGTTTTTATCTTAAGTTATATATAATAAAAATATATCAGATGACACAGGGAAACCAATTGTAGAAATTACTTGTGTTGTAGGACAAGAGTTCCCATTGCCCTTGACATCATTAAATATATATTTAAACAATGCCACTGAAATGTGGCTCAGTATTTTAAATGATAATTTTAGTATAAATACATCAAAATATTATTGTTTATTATTTACTGATGATCAAGTCAAAATCAGACTCGGGAGACCATGTGCAAAGTGCTGCACCCAAACTGTTTCAAATAACAAAGCACTACAACCTAAAAACAAAGAAGACAATGACCTTCAAAGGTAAACAACATAAAATATAAAAAAATCACAATAGTTTAAAAAATAAAACAGCAAGTAAGTTATTTCAAAGGCTTAGGTTTCAAAATATCATAGAAAAATTGGACATGGATGAAAAACACATAAGTGTAGCGTGGAACCATATGGAGATCTTTATGAAATAAAGTAAGAACAGATACACATTTCAAGCTATGTCAATACAGTAAAACTTGTTTAATCCGGAACATGAATAATGCGGAAATCTGTCCAATGTGAACAAATTTATTGGTCCCTGCAAAATAATAGTATTTTCACGTATATTTATTTTGTATAAAACAGAATCTATCTAACGCGGAAACATATTTCTACACAATTTATGAAACAAAATGTTTATAAGGCGGAAAGATAGAGAGAGAAATAAATTAGTTTCCACTTCATTGAATTCCCATTAGGCGAATTAACAATAAGTGGTAATTCCTGTCGCCGGGTGAAGTAGAGTTTCTACCTGTATCTGGAATTTTCTTTCGGTCTCACTGCACACCCGTTCTGCGAAATACAGGTTCGTGTAAACAAATATTTGGTGACATATCTTACAAATGGCCAGAGCACTGTAAATTCTTACATTAGTTTAAGATCGAGACCGATTGTGTACTATCTTTTACAGGTAGCGTTCTGAATTTACGGAATAAAGATGGCTAAATCGTATGTATCATTGTCATTAAACGAAAAGGCGAAAGTGATTGAAGATAAAGAAAAACAAACTCTCTGTACGCGAAATAATGACTAAATTTAAATGTGGAAAAACCCAAGTTTAAGAGATTTTAAAAGACAAAGAAAAAAGAATGAATGAATGGACGCAAGGAAATGGTCAAATGAAGAGGAAAGAAAAAACATCAACGAGGTGTGGGAGTGTTTTAAAAGTCCACGATCAAAAAATCTTCAAAGTCAAGTTCTAGCTGTTGTTATATCCCTAGGGAATAACGATTTCAAGGCATCTTCAGATTGGTATGGACTGTTTTAAAAGACGACACAATGTAGTGTGGAATTAAATTTGCGGGGAATCAAAGGATGTGGACGAAAGTATAGCTAGTGAGTGGAAACCGAAACTGCATACTTTAATTTTAGAATACGTGTCTAAGGGTCGATTTCACCAACAGAGGTAACTGTATTACTCCAGTTTTCCCCTGAATTGTGCATAGGTTAAACTTGCGTAATACAGTTACCTATGTTGATGAAACTGACCCTACGACATTTTTAACGCTGGCGAAACGGGACTGTTTTTTTTTTTTTCACGCGTTACCGTCGAACTCGCTCGTACATACTACACTTCACTTTCCAATGGCTGCGGAACTACAATTAATCCAAGGTACATAAAAATACATGTACCGGTATGGTGCTCTATAATCTAAGACTGGTTAATAATTTTTTTAAAAAATGTGGAATGTTGTCTAATGTGGAAAAAAATTGGTCCCATGCGATTCCACTTTGAACAAGTTTTACTGTACTACTATATATATGGCACAGAAACCTGGATATTAACAAAATATGGCTCAAATCCTCCGAGATGAGAGTTTTGCATTCAGTAACAGGAATTTAATTATTTGAATGTAGGAGAAAAGAAGAGAAAAGAAGAGAAAGAAAGAAATTTCAAATAAAACAAATAAATCAATGTGTCAAAAATTATCAAAACAAATGGATGAATCACCTTGATATGATGGAGGAAAACCCAAAGATAGCATTTCAGTATTATCCTAAAGGAAGAAGAGATGTTGATTGCCCTGATACTTCAATGAGGTGACAGTTTTAATCGGGACAGGTGGTCCATGCTGTGCTGTTGAGATGTGAAGACATCAAATTAAATTCACTCTTATATTGCCTATACACCTCCATGCCATAGATCTGTAACCAGCAAATTTTTCTATACAAACTTTCTGCAATAATCATCCAATTGAATAAAAAAAATCTATTCTAATAAAAATAAACCATCTCAAACTGAAATGACCACATGATGGGAAAAGGTGCACAATTCTTAGTCAGGAGATCCATCTAACTCTACTCACACGGACAAAGTGTTCAATAGGTGGGCCAAGAATCAGATGTGGGAATATCATTAATCATGCAATTCAAGGGAGATGAATTAAACAGGAAATAATCGGAGAGAATTGGCCCAGGGAAAGGATGGAAAGGTTTGACACTACGAGTGAGTTAATTTTGTAGGAGGCTGAGTTAATACTAGTGTCCTAATCCTAACACGAATGCCTCCTCTGCTTAAGATTAAATCCAGGGTGTCCATCCTATAATAATCAACTTTCTATCAGATTAATGTTATAACTTATTAATGTTTATAGTGTAACAGAAGCATTTTATGTGAGTTTTGTGAAATTTATTTTTTAGGAAGTCAGGGTCACCGAAGACATATAGGACCAATATCAATTGTTGTAGAAATATTGAGGAAAAATGGAATAAGAGGTTTATACAAAGGAGGCCATACAATGATATACAGGTAGTAGATTTCTGCTTGATATTATGGATAATGTTGAACAAAAATAGCATTTTAAATTTGTAATTATTACATATTGCATTCATAATTTTTTTATAAAAATCTGTATTTATATAAATTTGAAGCACCCCCCAAAAAAAAGAAAATCAAGACTATAAAAATCCATTTCAAACATAAAAAAATATTGCTTTCTATATCTTGCACCATATCTCCAGTCCTGTGTAGGGTATAAGGAAACACATCAAAATGGAATTTTGAGGCCGACAGCTAGGAGTGGAAGATGAAAATAGATCTTTCAAATAACTGGGCCCAATTTAACTCGAAAGATCTAATGATGAAGCCATAAAGCATAATTCAATAACATAAGCCTACATATATAAATAAATAGAAATTAAATGTTTTCACATTATTGGTTCTCTCCTGACCTAAAGGAAAATACATAAATCAGCTAGCTTGGGACAATCACTCACTCAATATAAAATGTAAATATAATTCTAATCTTTCGTGAAAGTCATAATTTTAAGATAAAAAAATTACAAGTTCATAACATATACCACATTCATAATAAGAATCATTCCAAAATCAAAATCCATACGTAGCTAGCCGGAGAATTCAGAGAAACGAGGAGGCCAAAGCATCCTGCCAGACCCAGTTAGTTGTAGAAGTCAGGACACACTGTTAAGGATGGTATTCAGTTTGCTCTAGAGGTAAGGATGTGCACGGCTGTAGATGCACATGGACAAGAACAGAGGTTTTACAAAAAAAAGGTTGGAAATGAATGATGTAATAGAAGCACTATTCACTAAACTCAACCATTTCATGGTTCAATCTCATTCATATAATTTCCAATAACAAACAAGTGAAAGCAGGATTTATGGAACGAGAGTAAAAAAAAAAGTATATTACTCACATTCCCAAAATACAGTTTATACACTACTCAAAAACATTTAAACCAAAGCCACAATATAAATATTGTAACAATATAAATATTGTAACAATATAATTTTTGATAGTCAGATGTTTTGAGTTCAAATATTGTTTAAAATCAGATTAAAGATCTTCTGGGTTATATTAATTTTTCTCTGAATATGTTAGTGAAATTCCAAGAGTTGCTGAAACCAAAGTGAGTTCGTATTGATTAATTTTTTTAAAAACATGTTTGAAGCATAATCTGTGGTAGGGAATTGTTATTTTTGTGTTCTCGGAAGCTAATGCAAGGCAATGAGACATCTGAATGAAACATCGGTTTTACGAGTAGTTGCACTGATTGAAGATGGTTGTTCCATTCACATGTCTCTAGGATTCTTGATGTCAGCCCTTCCATCACCCATAGGCTGTGGAGGCGATATAGAGACACATGGATACAAGAGGAGACCCAGGCAAGGTCATAAAAAGAAGACTACAGACGTATAGGATAATTTCTTGTCTTATCAGCTTTCCGCAGAAGAAAATCTACAGCCAGAGATCTACAAAATCATTTACGCACAATAACTAGGACGGTAATTTCTGATCAGACCATAAGAAATACACTGAGAAATGCAAGGTTGAGGTCTAGAATCCACTTTAAAGCCCCTCGTTTAACACGTCAGCACAAAGAAGCCCGGCTGCGATTTGCTCAGTATCATGTCAACTGGCAGCTTCGCCAATGGAAGGGTGTTTTATTCACGGACAAATCAAGATTTCGTCTAACGGGTTCTGATGGTCGTATACGTGTATGGAGACGTCCTGGTGAACATTTTGATCCAGCCACAATAATTGAATGTGACAGATTTGGAGGTGGTTCGGTTATGGTTTGGGCTGGGATTACTATTGAGTCTCAGACAGAGCTTGTCGTTGTCCCCCAGCGCATGAATGCTTATATTTACATTAATGACATTATCCTCCAACATGTTGTACCCTTTGCTTATGGTATGGACCCTAAATGCAAGATAATGCTGAATGTCATACAGCACAGGCTACCAGAGATGTCCTGCAAGAATGCCAAATTGGGGTGATGGACTGGCCTGCATGCAGTCCGGACCTTAATCCGATTGAGCATATGTGGGATAAGTTGAAAAAACTTGTTCATAAGTGTCCAGCTGTACCTCAGAACCTTGAAGAACTTTCACATGCACTCACCGAGGAATGGGAGAGAATCCCACAAGTTTCTGTAAGAAGGCTTCTGCGAAGCATACCTCATAGGTGTAATGGGGTCATTCAGGCTCATGGAGGACACACTAAGTACTGAGTGTTGAAATAACCATGGAAACATTGATTCCAAAAATTGTAAATCTCAAGTTTCCACTTTGTTTTGTGTTACAAACGATAACTTGTTCATATTGCTAATACTGTACAAGAAAATATTGTTTGAATGTCTATTCTAATTTTACATAAATCTTCAATTTATCATTAAAAAAGATCAAACATTAAATTGTTTTAATATTCATTCTTGTATTTTGGTTTAAATATGTGTTCCTCTAATTATTTTGAGTAGTGTATATACACTAAAAGCTCCTTATTCGCAGGTTAAAAAATTGCAACACAGATCCTGTATTCGCGGCTAAAAAGTCTTTATTCGTGGATCCAGTCGATATATTAGAAGGATTAGTATCCTTTATTAATGCATCGGCAACTTTTTTTACTGCAGGCACGTGCTAAAGGGACTTTTACAAAGAGTGATTCAAACCAAATGGACAAATACATATCAAAGAAAAACCTTATTGTCACTATGCCTAAAGTTCGTTGTTAAAAGGCACTGCCATCATTTTTCACGCACTGCTATGTCCATTATAATTACTGCCCTCGCTTCGATCAATGTTTTATTGTTTCAACTTGTCATTCGTTGTAATAATTTTGATTGAATAGCATGTGTCTCTTCGGGTTTGTTGCCAATTTATAATGCCAAGTAAAGTTCAGAAGCGGAAAAAAGTAGTGTTGCCGCTTAAAGTAAAAACAGAAATGGTTGACCGTTTACGTGTTGGCGAGTCGTTTGCGTCTATATCATGCTGTTTCAGAGTTAATGAATCAACTGTACGATTCATCAAGAAATCCGAAGACAAAATAAGGAATTCTATCGCTGAATTCACAGCTGAATATCAATCTGAAATGAAAGACCTTTTAAAAGCTACAAATCAGGAAAAAATACTAACTTCTTTAAGCCCTTGCCTAAGCCTCACGGTAATAATTAATAAAATTGTTCAAAATCTCTCATTAATTGATTTTATTTTGATAATTTTTATTTTATTGTGGAACTTTGGAACATATCCCCTCAATACCCATACAAATTACCATTCCATATTAGCGGCACATTTGCAGAACATATCCCCCACAAATAAGGAGCTTTTACTGTTATATAGCCTTCCAAAATTAAATAAATGTTGGTGTCAGTATGACTTTTTTTTACGTATTTTAGATTTTATGGCTGTAAATTTCCTTTATCCCCTCAACGTAAAAAAAAAGATGTTGAATATTATTTTATTTCATAATAGCTGTGCACTTCATCTAATATCAATGTCCATAGATACACGAGAACAATTTGAGAGACAATTTATATATTAGTTGGGAAAACACACACATTTATAATAATTCAACCTATTTACATATGTAGTCCCACAGTTTAGAGATTACTGTTTAATCTCCTTTGTAGCTCAACAGGGAATAAGCACAATTTTCTACAGATATTAAATGAAACATTGTTTTCAGGGATTCTTTTTCCTCTGGTATATACTTCTGGAGCTATGCAGAAATACTGACTAGCTTAAAGGAAAAAGATGATGATGATAATGGGAAGCATGCATTAGCAGTTGTTATAGCAGGAGGAATTGCAGGTAATCAAAATGTATGCCTTTACTTACATCCTATATCATTGTGTTCAAACAACATTCTTGTTTGCCTCAAGGTATGATTAAAATATTGATATTACAGGTGTACTTTCTTGGGCATCTATAATGCCACTGGATCTCATAAAGAGTCGGATTCAAGCAGATGACATGGCAAACCCAAAATTTAAAGGAATAGTGGATTGTGCAGTTAAAAGTTACAAGAAGGATGGACTGTCAGTGTTTGGTCGTGGTCTCACAATGTGCTGTATACGCTCTTTTCCAGTGAATGGAGCAACTTTCCTTGGTTATGAAATTTGTTTAAAATACTGTCATATTATAAATGATCTTTATTTTCAACACTGATAATTATTTAGAATTATTATCTCAATTAATATTATGAGAGTTTTAATTCCATTTATACATATCAATTTATAAATAATTATTGCATGTTCCATCCAGATTTAAAACATAGTAAATTATATATATATATATCCATCCATAGTAATTCTGCCCGAAGGCAGGTCTTTCACTATAATCATAACATTTTCATGCTATACATTGCAGCTTTATTAGGGAATTGTAGGTGTGGTAGCTTCCCGTTGCTTTCCACACCGGTGAAGGATGATGATAATGATAAGAATGATGATGATGATGGCCATATGATTTCGGGGACCGTTTGGGCCTTAAAGTTTTCCTGACATTTGTCTTACAGGTGAGGAAAAACCCCGATAAAAACCTCACCCAGAAAAACTGCCCCGACTGGGGATCGAACCCAGGCCCGCTGCCTGACGCTACCTCGAGACCACAGCAGTGGACATATATATATATGTTATTTTCAGGGGCAGGAGAAGAGAGTTGTAAGAAGAATCATGGATAAAAGCATAAGTAATAAATCAAGTTTTATAATACTAGGAAAAGCATAATATACTAGAACTTCAGATAAAATAAGATAGAAAATATAATTTTAATAATTAAATTTGTGGTATGACAGCTTTGATGAGTCACAGCAAATTGAAGTGGTTACTTTCACTGGCTAGCAAGACAACAGAAGATTGTTAGAGTAACATGATTCCTCAATCTTAGTTTCATTTTTCTTTACTGGATGTTGCTATTTCTCTTTTTATGAGTTATTATCATGACACTGACTGGATCTCATTCCAGATCATATACTGAAAGCAGGATAAGGATCTGGCATGGTAACTATTTAACCACAGTTCTGGTCAAATACTATTTTCACTCAGAAATTTAAATTGCATCCAAAATTTAAAACCAGAATTAATAATAAAGTTCCTGCTTTTGGTCTGTTACATGAACAGAACTTGAGTAATATTACATATGCTCACTTGGTAGAACAGCTTTACTATTAAGCTTCAATAGCTCTAAATTCTGGCATCTGAAGCAATTTGGGCATTTAAAAAAAATATGAAAATTGATAGTGCAGAAATATGAGTAGATTGCTATGGCAACAGATTATGGACCTTACTTGTTTAGATAATAAGTACTACCTGCCTAAAAATATCAGTCTGATTCAATACACAATTTGCTTCAAATCAAATTAATCTATTTTGGCTATTTCTCCTTGGATTCAAAAATCTTTTCAATGTTGATGGGTAAAAGAAAATCCCTTTCTATGGGATCAGATATCTGAAGAGAGATACAAATAATGGGAAGTATCCAATGTGAATAAAGTAATATTAAAATAAAATGATGAAGCATTTAAACTACATGCAAGCATTTTATAATGCTTTATTTTCCTACCAAGAGCCTTATTAATATTATTTATGTCTTGCATATCCATCAAACAGTCGTTAAAGTGTTGCATTTTGTGTTAAATTAAAGAAACGTTCATCAATATCATAAGAAAACAACTGATCATAGAGTCTGCCATTTTATCTTGTTATACAATCCTTATACAAGGGGAAGGTATGTAAAGTTGTACACCTCTTATACTGCATAGCTAATACAGTGTTTATTAGTAAGAATTTTCAACTGAGGTTTGTACAAACCTTTTATAAAAGTTATATATATGGATTATTAATAAGAGGGTCATTGTATAAGTATAGTCAACCTCGTCACAAAATTTATATATTTTTATATCAAAACTTTTTTTTTAATATACTGCTTGAAAACCACTTTACCTTTGAAAAGAAAATTACTACATCCACTGCCAAATTTTCAAAAGGATTACAGAGGAAATCCATGTGTGAATGACTGACATTAGAGTACACTTCCACAGCAAAATGCTTGTATAAATAAAACAACTGATTGAGAATAGGGGTGGTATCTATGGGATAATCCATATCAAATCGGACAGCAAACAATCTTGCAATTAATTTTTTTAATTTTATGTTGAAAGGCCTCTAAGCAAAATTTACCGAATTTTCCCGTCCTAGTACTACCTTGGTTTCCTAGATGTCAGTATGAGGCAGAACGCCAACCATGGACCACAAATGACATCTATACTAAAACAAGTGTAACTAAATTAGTATGGTTCAAATTCTTCCCTGTAGGGGGAGAGCACCTAAATCTCTGTTAAGGGAAACATGGGCTTACAAGAAAGATGTATCCCTAAATACAGTGAATACATTTATAAACATATTAATATCAAAATTTAATTTTTATGGAGGTCAAATAGTCCCCCATTCAGTTCTCCGGGCGGGGACTACTTCAGGGAACCTATGCCAAAGGCTCAAACACAGGGACATGTTCCTAGGAACATGGAATGTTAGGACTTTATACAATAGCGGGGCGCTAGAGAAATTAGATGGGAAACCACCAAGTTACTTAAGAGTAAAAAGGGGGAATATTTGAGAGAGAAAATTAATGATCTTGAAATGAATGCCAAAAATAGGAACATTAGAGAATTATATTAGGGAATTAGGATAGAGAAGAAAGGGTTTCAGGCTAGAACAAACATAATTCAAAACGAAAATGGGGATATGATTGCAGATTTCAGGAGTATATTAAATAGATGGAAAAGTTACTTTAATCAGCTATTTAATGTATATACAGAACAGGATATTGAAGAGGATAATTTACAGACAGCAGAAATACTAGTCACGGAACCAAGTACATTAGAGATTGAAATGGTAATAGAAAAACTGAAGATCTATAAAGCATCAGAATCAGATGAGATCCCAGCAGAACTGATAAAATCAGGGGGAGAAAAATTGATAGACAAGATATGCCAGTTGCTTAGTATGATTTGGGAAAAAGAAGCTCTTCCAGATGAATGGAAAAAATTGATTATCGTACCAATTTATAAGAGAGGAGATAAAACTGATTGCAACAACTACAGGGGCATCTCATTACTTTCAACTTCGTACAAAATTCTAACAAATATATTAGTAAGCAGACTTCTCCCTTATGACATTCTAGATCATCAATGTGCATTTAGAAGAAACAGGTCTACAACAGATCACATTTTTAGTATAAGACAGATTTTAGAAAAGATATAGGAATATAATGGCACTGTACATCAATTATACGTAGACTTCAAAAAGAGGGAGAAGTTATATAGTATCCTGCTGGAGTTCAGAATTCCTAAAAAGTTAGTTAGACTTACACGAATGTGTCTAAATGGCACAAAGAGTAGGGTTAGTGTAGGCAAACAGTTTTCGGACACTTTTGAAATCAAGAATGGGTTGAAGCAAGGAGATTCACTATCTCCTCTACTATTTAATTTTGTACTAGAGCATGCCATCAAATCTTTAGAGGATGAGGAAGGCCTACAACTCAGTGGTATTAATGAGCTGTTAGTTTATGCTGATGATGTAGTATTATTGACCGATAGCGAGGAGATACTAAAGGACAATACACACACACTATTGAGTAACACTAAGAAATTAGGAGTGGAAGTAAATATCAATAAAACTAAATACATGGTCACATGTAGAAATACATTATATAATGGAAATGGATAGCTAATGATAAATTAGGGACATTTTGAGGAAGTGGCTGAATTTAAATACCTAGGAACAATAATCACAAATAAGAATGAGATGCACAAGGAAATTAAACATAGGCTCAATTCTGGAAATGCGTGCAATTATGCATTGCAGAGACTTTTGATGTCCCAACTCCTTTCAAAAAATGTTAAACTGAAAATATACAAAACTGTTATTCTACGAGTTATATTATATGGATGCGAAACATGGACTCTTACATTAAGGGAGGAAAGGAGGTTACGAGTAATTGAGAATAAAGTTCTTAGGAAAATTTTTGGACCAAAGAGAGATGAACGGACAGGTGAATGGAGAAGACTACTAAACAATGAACTACATGGTCTTTATAGGAAGCCAGGTATAATAAGAACAGTTGTCTCGTAGACTGCGATGGGCAGGACATATGGCACGAATGGTGAATGGAAGATGTGCATGGAAGCTTCTTGTAGGAAGACCAGAGGGAAAACGCCCAGTTGGTAGACCAAGAATGAGGTGGGAGAATAACATTAACTATGATTTGAGGAAAGTAGATTATACAGGGAATGATTGGAAAACATTAGCTCAGGATAGGGATGTATGGAGAGCATATGTCCGCGCGGCCATGAACCTATGGGTTAGTTAGTTAGTTATAGGTTCATAGTTATGACGATCTAAAATTATCGTAAATATGATAAACCGAAAAGTTTACTAACTAATATTTCTGAAACAGTAAACAGAAACATTTTTTCAAACGTATTTATATAGGTGATATTATGTAGTTTAAGGGTGTTATTTTTATAATTAGGATATTTTTATTTTCGGTGTCAGTTTTCTATTTTATGGCAGTTTACTGCAGTACATATCAAAAAACTGAAAACGAAAAAAATACAGGATACTACTCACGTAATAAGGATTACTTTCCAGCAATTACCTTATGGCATGTTGAATAGTTTAGACAATATAAATGTTTTTTATTCTATTATCGTTAAAAACTGGCGGATCCAACAGAGCAACTGGTTCATTTCACGACCAAGGTCGCGCGCGTAGTTAATTGAAACAGCTGACCGCGCTTCATCAGTGACTTTTTTTAACTGTCATTAAATCTAATAGATTGTTATATGTTCTGCTTCATGGAACAGTACCATTAATTTATAAAAGTGGCGATATTTTAATTCTTACGCAGTGGATGTTTATTTATGGAATTTAATTGCTGAAGCGAGAAGTAAAGAGCTCTGTTACTTATGTTTACTGTGAATTATCAAACAAATTATTTATAATTAATAGTGAGTGGAGAACATATTTTAATCGACTCATCTCATACATTTTCAAACTTCTTTGATACCGATGGTTTCAGACATGGCGTCCATGACTGAAGAAGGACATGATATTGTCTGAAACCATCGGTATCAAAGAAGTTTGAAAATGTATGAGGTGAGTCGATTAAAATATGTTCTCCACTCACTATTAATGATATAACCTCATAATGTCTACTTCCCAATATTAATTTAAATATAAAATTATTTATAACTAACTAACTCACTGGCTCTGTCAGATCTGTAGGTTCATGGTCACACGGACATAAACTCTCCATACATCCCAATCCCAAGCTAACGTTTTCCAATCATCCCCTGTATAATCTACTTCCCTCAAATCATGTATAATGTTATTCTCCCACCTCATTCTTGGTCTTCCAACTGAGCGTTTTCCCTCCAGTTTTCCTACCAGAAGTATCCAAGCACCTCTTTCATCCCCCATACGTGCCACATGTCCTGCCCAATCACAGCCTACGACACTTAACTGTTCTTATTATATCTGGCTTCCTATACATATCATGTAGCTCACTATTATGTAGTTATTCTCCATTCACCTCTCTGTTCATCTCTTTTTGATCCAAAAATTTTCCTAAGAACTTTCTCAAATACTCGTAATCTTCTTTCCTCCTTTAAAACAAATTATTTATTTTGTTACAAATTTTTCTTTACAGTTTAAATATAATATTATATAATAAACACTCATATCATTAATTGAATAAACTGGTATAAATTTTTATTATTTTATAATTACAAATTTCAATCTTAAAATAACTTTTTATTCAGTGTACTGCATTGTACCCTGAAAACTATGATGAAATAGTGTTGTTATAAGATCATCATCATCACTCCAGGGATTAGGCAATTGCCCGTTCCGACTTCATAATGCATCAGCCCAACGTCTTCTAGGTCTTCCAACATCATGTCTTCCTCTTGCTTGATAATTTCTTGCTAACAATGGATATCTCTCCTTACTCATTCCATCCATGTGATCAATCCATTTCTGTCTGTAATTCGTGACGTTATCCAATAAAGGCTGTACTTCCAATTCTTCTCTTATATCCTCATTTCTTATTCTATCAAGTCTTGTACATCCTTTTACTTGTCTTAGGAACCTCACCTCCGCCGTCTGTATTCTATCCTGTTTTTTCACTGGAGCCCAAGTTTCACATCCATACAATATTGTGGGAACCGCCATAACATTATACATTTTTATCTTGGTTTCTTTTCTAATTTTATTTTTGAATGTTCTCTGTATTGTTCCACACACCGTCTGAAATTTATTTATTTTGGAGTCAATATCTCTTTCCACATTGTAGTCAACATCACAGCCCAAATATTTTAAACTAGACACCTGTTCTATACTTTGATTTTCTAAAATAATTTTGGATCTCATTGGATCTCTTCCTCTAAAAGCCATGGTCTTCGTTATAAGATACCACTTCCAATTAAAACCGAATGTTTTAATACTCATACCACTTCCTACCAAACAATAATAATGCACGATCAGCAGTCTTCCTTAAACATCTGCTATTCCATCAACAATTCTCAAGTTCAGATTATTTACTAGGCAGTTGATTTAAATCAGTGCGTGTGTTTAGTGCATCTCGTCATTTTAAGTGTCACAGTCAAATTTAAAATAATTTTTTATTGTTTTCAACTAGTAAGATTGCAGATCTACAAAGACTAAATGGTGAGTTAGACGTTAAATATAATTTTAATTACGTATTGACATAGGCTTTCACGGTCGGAGTTGCTATGATGATCTTGAAGAAGATTCCTGGGCTGTAGGAAGACAACCCTTGAAGATGCCAGATGCAGTCTCTCGCGAAACGTCGGGGAACTTCAAGCCTCAAGACCACGGCCTACAGCCCGGAAATCTTCTTCAAGATCACCATAGCAACGTTGGCCATGAAAGCCTAAGTCAATATATTAGTCATCTCTATGGAGTCTCAAGATAACCCTTGAGGATGCCAGACACAGTCTCTCGCGAAACGTCGGGGAACTTTAAGCCTCAAGACCTACAGCCCGGAAATCTTCTTCAAGATCACCATAGCAACTTTGACCATGAAAGCCTAAGTCAATTTATTAGTCATCTCTATGGAGTCTCAAGATAACTCTTGAGGATGCCAGACACAGTCTCTCGCGAAACGTCGGGGAACTTCAAGCCTCAAGACCACGGCCTACAGCCCGGAAATCTTCTTCAAGATCACCATAGCAACTTTGGCCATGAAAGCCTAAGTCAATACATTAGTCATCTCTATGGAGTCTCAAGATAACCCTTGAGGATGCCAGACACAGTCTCTCGCGAAACGTCGGGGAACTTCAAGCCTCAAGACCACGGCCTACAGCCCGGAAATCTTCTTCAAGATCACCATAGCAACTTTGGCCATGAAAGCCTAAGTCAATACATTAGTCATCTCTATGGAGTCTCAAGATAACCCTTGAGGATGCCAGACACAGTCTCTCGCGAAACGTCGGGGAACTTCAAGCCTCAAGACCACGGCCTACAGCCCGGAAATCTTCTTCAAGATCACCATAGCAACTTTGGCCATGAAAGCTTAAGTCAATTTATTAGTCATCTCTATGGAGTCTCAAGATAACCCTTGAGGATGCCAGACACAGTCTCTCGCGAAACATCGGGGAACTTCAAGCCTCAAGACCACGGCCTACAGCCCGGAAATCTTCTTCAAGATCACCATAGCAACTTTGGCCATGAAAGCCTAAGTCAATTTATTAGTCATCTCTATGGAGTCTCAAGATAACCCTTGAGGATGCCAGTCTCTCGCGAAACGTCGGGGAACTTCAAGCCTCAAGACCACGGCCTACAGCCCGGAAATCTTCTTCAAGATCACCATAGCAACTTTGGCCATGAAAGCCTAAGTCAATACATTAGTCATCTCTATGGAGTCTCAAGATGACCCTTGAGGATGCCAGACACAGTCTCTCGCGAAACGTCGGGGAACTTCAAGCCTCAAGACCACGGCCTACAGCCCGGAAATCTTCTTCAAGATCACCATAGCAACATTGGCCATGAAAGCCTAAGTCAATTTATTAGTCATCTCTATGGAGTCTCAAGATAACCCTTGAGGATGCCAGACACAGTCTCTCGCGAAACGTCGGGGAACTTCAAGCCTCAAGACCACGGCCTACAGCCCGGAAATCTTCTTCAAGATCACCATAGCAACTTTGGCCATGAAAGCCTAAGTCAATTTATTAGTCATCTCTATGGAGTCTCAAGATAACCCTTGAGGATGCCAGTCTCTCGCGAAACGTCGGGGAACTTCAAGCCTCAAGACCACGGCCTACAGCCCGGAAATCTTCTTCAAGATCACCATAGCAACTTTGGCCATGAAAGCCTAAGTCAATTTATTAGTCATCTCTATGGAGTCTCAAGATAACCCTTGAGGATGCCAGTCTCTCGCGAAACGTCGGGGAACTTCAAGCCTCAAGACCACGGCCTACAGCCCGGAAATCTTCTTCAAGATCACCATAGCAACTTTGGCCATGAAAGCCTAAGTCAATACATTAGTCATCTCTATGGAGTCTCAAGATAACCCTTGAGGATGCCAGACACAGTCTCTCGCGAAACGTCGGGGAACTTCAAGCCTCAAGACCACGGCCTACAGCCCGGAAATCTTCTTCAAGATCACCATAGCAACTTTGGCCATGAAAGCCTAAGTCAATTTATTAGTCATCTCTATGGAGTCTCAAGATAACCCTTGAGGATGCCAGACACAGTCTCTCGCGAAACGTCGGGGAACTTCAAGCCTCAAGACCACGGCCTACAGCCCGGAAATCTTCTTCAAGATCACCATAGCAACTTTGGCCATGAAAGCCTAAGTCAATTTATTAGTCATCTCTATGGAGTCTCAAGATAACCCTTGAGGATGCCAGTCTCTCGCGAAACGTCGGGGAACTTCAAGCCTCAAGACCACGGCCTACAGCCCGGAAATTTTCTTCAAGATCACCATAATTTTAATTATGTTTATATTAGTAGGCTATATAATAATCAACAATATTATGTGTTAATACATAATTTTACAATTTCTTGAATGTTTCTGGAATAAGAGAATAATCGTAAAAATATACATTTTGTGTTATAAAAGGAGAATAATGGGAAGTTTAGTGATTAAATTAAACACTATAACAATAATTTAGCTTATATCGTGCATTTTAATATCATCTTCGATATGTCATGAGTACGGGATGCAAAATCACCTAAGTGATGCCAAGCCAATAAAATATAATTATACCTCTTAAATATTACTTGTAACAGCATGAAAATTGTTATAAATTATTATCGATAGCTTAACATTCCTTGCAATATTCAACATCAGACGTTGGTGTAGCATACAAGTACAGAATATTACAACACATTACAAAACTACTCCCTAGAAAATAATTTTTAATATACCTACAAGCTTGAATTCTTAGGTGCTTAGTAATTGAAACTATACATTGGCCAAAATCAGCACAAAATTGACTGCCTGCTGGAGATATCAATAAAGATTGTTACATTTAATGACGCTCACTAACATGTGAGGTCATTATGTAGCAATTTATTTTAAGCGCGAGGTTCTCCTACGTCCATAAATCTATGACACAAAGACTCACAGATTTCCTTCCCTCTGGAGAAAGCTACATTCAGAACTGTTACGCCTTTAAAATTACATTGATTTCTATCGAGTTTGCACCCGTGAACCTTGGAATCGGAGGCGTGCAGAGTAACCACTTGTCCACGATGATGATGTAATAATAGTAATAATGATAATAAAAATAATGTAATGATGATAAAAAAATGTTTGTAAGTGCACAAAGGACTATTACCAAGTAGCTCCGTCATTGTTTGTACGAGCAAGTGATCTTTAATCACGCGAAAGGTATTGCGGGCAGTCTACACATACGATATTTTAGGGAAAATAATTATTTTTGGTAGTTTCCTTTCAAAATTCCCCTCTAATACTAATTACAAAAAATTAACTGGTCATCAGGTAATAATGTGGTATTTTTTTATTTTATAAAATTTTTCGTGGGAAAGGTCAATTGCATATTAATTGCATTTACGCCCTTCAGAAAAACGTAAATATTAACATACTAATTTTCAAGTGATAGAGCATAAAACCATCTATAATGTGACTATCTTTTCAAGTTGAGGGAGTAGTTATACTTCGAGAAAATTATTTCATAAAAGAGACTGTTTAAAACAATACGATAAATTCACAGCTCTATTACTCTTTAATTACATCAAATGAAGACCTGAAATTTAGTTCAGATATTCAGTAAAAAAATATTGTAAACTTTTAAAGATGCGAGTTCAATTTTCACAATTTCGTATGAAATGTCCCCTATGTGATATGATAGAAAAACATACAACTTCTGAAGAAAAACCATGCTATTTATTATCTATCAAAGTATCTGTGACTGACTGACATAAATGTCAACTCATCATGCAGCTTAACATGGTCATCAGCATCATTCTCTGAAATGTGATTCCTAATTCAATTTTCCAAAATATCGTTTGGAAGGCACATTTCAAGTTACATTCTAAATAAAAAACGAATCCTAAATCACAATTAAGACCAGAGTTATAACCTAACATGTGATGTGTGACTAACTGACATCGTTCTGTGACTGACATATCTGTATTTTATTTAGAATTTTAAAATGCAAATATTACACCAATATAACGAAATACTATATAACTAGATAAACAGCTTCAGTAACAGAGATTAATAAAGAACTACAAATACTTTATCAATTCTACGAAAAATGTTAAATTTAATTTTGCTGTAAAATAAAGATTAATTTAAATCAATAATGTAATTACATTAACTCGCTTACCATGTACAATTTTAAATTATGCAAAATAACAAACATATTAAATACTTAATAACAAAAGGCCTTTTCGATTGTTAAATAGACTTACTATAATTGTATAATATAGTAACTGATTACAATTAACTGATGCAAAATTTAATACTTCTGATTTCTATTTGAACAATTGAAATAAAAAATACTAACATGGAATTCACAACATACCTTCCAGAACATATGCACATTCTTAATAAGTTAGTTATTTATAAGTGTGTATTTCACTCCCATTATTGAAAATAATGTTTCCTGTCACACACAAAGTCCCACACTGTAGCTGAATGGTTTGAGTCAAGATGCCTTAATAAAGGACAGTGGTTCGAGTCCCCATGAGATGGAATTTCGGCCACAATGGGACTGGTGCCCACCCAGAATCTTGAAGAATTTAAGGCAGCTACAATATTTTGCGGCTAGTCGAGAAAACCAATCATAACAGCTGGAGTATCCGACATGCTGACCATATGTCACCCCTATATTGGCTAGATGATTGTCTACCCCTATGGTGGATATATTTGGATGTGAGATCAGCATCTGGCTGGTAGGCCAAGGCTTTCTAGGACTGTCGTGCCATTGAGTTTTTGTTTTACACACAAACTTGTGAATTTGTTGCGCTGATATTTTTGTTTGACAGTTGTGCATACTCTATAACACACGGGTCCAACACTTCCACGTTGTGAACTCAATGAGTGTCCGTGATAGCAGCAAGATATTCAAATTGTTTTTCTTTCCTTCATCTACATAATTTTGTTATCCCTCCTGAAGAGTTATTTGGTTGGTTTTACAGCCGACATTATAAAATTCTACACCATTTTGTATCTTCTCTCCCGATTTTTCATACATCCATGCATCCTTTTTACTTGGCCGCCAATTGTATCTACAGCCAAGGTATGATTCAAATAAGTTCCATTTTGTGTTAAATCCAAATATACAAGTAAGCAGTGTCACATCATTCAATGTATAGGCCTGCTGCTCCAACTAAAAATATTTTTATCACCTCAAGTTTTGGAATAAGCCTCTATAGTCCGGAAAACATTTTTCTTAAGCAAACATCTATGGCACACTAATCATGTGTCACATAACCTGCCATCAGAGCACAGTATTTCTTCTGAACTTCTCAGTCACCTTCCATCTCAACTGGGCAACAGCAGTTAATATTCAGATCTGCTTATTGCTCCAATGAACTACCTGGATCCCATTTTGTTCTTTGTAGGTATAATTTTCCAAGAAATCAACATGTATGACTGCTTCATTTACTGCAACTTTATCCCGAGCATATTTAAATGCTTCTGCTGACTGCCTTTTAACTCAAATTGACACAGAAGAAGGGACAGTAATTATTTTATTGAACAGCTGAGATTTCCTAAACCATGTTTATGTTCATCCTCAGTGGAGCGCAGCAAGTAACTGACTGTGCTATGCTTATTAGCAGTATAAATGAGAGGACAGAAAGCAGCCAGTCATGGGACTCTAGCAGGAAAAATTATGACTTTACAAGAAAATGTCATCAATACTTTTTATTAGTTGTGTACCAATAATGTAGAATCCAAGAGGAAATTTTAATCCATCAATTATTATGTTGTGTACAGTAATTTTTATGTTTTCTGTGACTGACTGACCATAACTTACAGTTAATTATATAGGGCACATTTAAGGTATCTACAGCATTAGAATGCAATTAATACTATTTCATGAAGGACCAAAGTATGGTTTAACAAAAGAGTTTGTGAAATAAAACAAATTAATACCACCAAACCATTAGACAACAAATTCATAAAAAATTTGCATGTTTTTACAGGTTTGGAATATGGTAAGTTCTACCACCAATATTAGATTAAAATAATACTCATTTGAAGCATTATCTTAGAGAATAAAAAAAATTTGATCTTTAAAGTTATACAGGGTGTGGCATACTGTTTGAGATTATATTCTGTAGGGCTCAACGGTCTCCAAAAATCATCCAGCCATTATCATCATCATTCCTCACCAGTGTGGAAAGAAACGGGAAGCTACCACACCTATAGTTCCCTAGTAAAGCTGCAAGGCATAGCATGAAAATGCTATGATTGCAGTGAAATACCTGCCCTCAGGCAGAATTACTATGGAATGGAATATTCTGTAGGTCCTGTATTCAAACCCCAGTTTCAATCAATCTGATTTTTTCCCCCCTTGTAACTATGTGCAGTGGTTAACTGACTTATGCCGCACCCTGTATATTAGCATCAACAAAATTATTCCTCTGCCAATTCCAAAATTTCCACCTCAGTATGACATATTCATGAAATCACTCTATAATATTTTTTGTAAACCTCACTTAGTAAATAAAAAACTTGTCTAATTTTTCATAGTCTATCGTAATTTTCATTTGTCTTGTCAATTATCACGCCATTGTCAGCATCTGAGCATGTGAAGAATTCTGTCATTATTTATAGTATTTGAAGAGAAATGGACGAAGAATTGTTCCATTATTGACCAACAGTCTTTCAGTCTGTCTCTAATATCATGTCCCATTTCTGAGTGAGTGACTTCGGGTAATAGAGCTGTTTCCACATCTTATCTATCACAATAATAGCAGTTATCTCTTGAACTAACAAATCAACAATTTAAAAAAAAATTAAAGTGGTGCCGAAGTCATATTTATGTCAGGTGTGTCCATATGTCTCATGCCTTTTTTAGGGCCCCTAAATTTGTGAATTTTTTTTTGGGGGCGAGATGGTGGTCCCCAGTTCAAATCCTGATGTGGTTCATATTCCCCTTCAATTGTATCTTCTAAATTATATATCTCACTACACGAAACATATGCATCAATGTCAATATCGACATATAATTTGTTGACAATATCTTCTGTAAATAATTTACGTGACACCATTCCTAAAGTTAAAAACAAATCACTGTTTAGAGTTACTGAATGTTTATGTGTGTGTGTTAAAAGACATTTCCTTATATTTGAGAGTCGCAAAAAATATAAGTGTTCGTGATTGAAACGCAGTCAGCCACAAGGTTATTCATATCTGCTTTCGAGGCATATCTTTCACCACACATGTCATATATTACATTTTAAGTTTCCTTTTGCAAGAGTACAGTCACTTTAACATTGTAAAGTGCGCCTGTTGTAAAGTCAAAACAAAAAATATAGACCCTGTGAAAAAATGTTTAACTTTTAATAATAAAATTCTCTATTATACGTAAGAATAAATAATTTCACTGAAATGCTCCATTATGAATAAAATGAAAGTTGTTTTATATTTATATCTCTAATAATTTA
Organism: Diploptera punctata; assembly: GCA_030220185.1. Classification (NCBI taxonomy): domain Eukaryota; kingdom Metazoa; phylum Arthropoda; class Insecta; order Blattodea; family Blaberidae; genus Diploptera; species Diploptera punctata. Next base: position 1,087,102 of record JASPKZ010003859.1, on the reverse strand, counting down.
TCATAAAAAAATAGTATGCGTGCTCTACCATAGATTTAATGTCAGTGATGGGCATTTAAATCTTGGCCAGGAGTTTACACAGGATTTCAAATACCCCGGTGAGTAAAGGCTAAATGTAGGACCATAGTGAATAAGATTATTTTTTTAAAAGAAAAATTAATGTTTGAACAAGGAATCCAACCTTGGACTTCCAACTCTGAACAATGGTGTGCAGCCCACTACACCATTCTCAACACAACATAAATGCTAACATTTCTTTCCACTTATAAGATTCTCTAACATCTGAAGGCAGATATTGCTAGAGCTATCAACAATCCCATCAGACAACTTCTATTCAAAGTATTTTTAACAAGAATTTTTATATTACTTTTAAGCGGTAAAGCTTAATATTTCATTATACTTAGTTTAACATGTTAACAGTCCTGGACAAAAAAAAAATGCTTTTTTTGTTACATACTATGTCCTCTAAATACCAAAATCCTTTTTTTAGTACACACAGTATATATATAATATATATATATATATATATATATATAAAACAAAATGTCTACAGTAAAAAAAAATTCAATATCCAAGCAGGAAATAAATACAATAGAGAAAATTACACTTTAACAGACAAATCAATACAATAACTTAAAAATATATTTTAGACCAGTAAAATAAAATTAATTGAAAAGGATTCAATAAAATTTTGTAACAAAATTCATCAAAAAGAGGTAATGGAAAATTGGTCCACTTTAAGGATTATTTTGGACATAACTTGTATGTAAAATATATTAAAATATTTTTTTTAGTTGGTAAATTTATATTAGAATTAAGTACATAGATACATTAAATACAGATCTAAAGTATTCTATTCAATATAATTTTATTGCTTTTAATCTGCCATTTTTTTTCCAAAGTAAGATATTCAGTACTTATTAGAGTTAAAACAAGAACACAATTAATAGATATTTTTGAATATGTATACAAGATTATGAGTACATCAAAAAAGAAAAATTTGACTATTCTTAAACCATTTGTAAGTCACATTGAAAATAATATTACATTCCACAATTTTAAAAATACAACAGGAAGTAGCATTAAGAGGTTTATCTAATAATTAAGATATTTGGTCTGTGTATTCTTACCTCATATGGTTGTTTTTGTTGAACAAATGTTTCAAGGCTTCTGAGCCCCATCTTCAGTGATTATAGTTCAGCTCTGGCTTCTGTAGCCATTTGAGGGTAAGAGGCTAGGGCAAGTTGCAGGTAACTACACTCAGTTTTGAAAAACCTAACAGTTACTACATGTTGATTTTTTTTATCTACTAGTTCTGTGTTAGTGAATACTTATGTTTTCTCATGTGTTTGGAGTGTTCATTATAGAATACTGTTGGTTTTATAACAATTTATTTTATTATTATTAATAAGAAAATGTTTTTTTGTATGGCTACTACTTCCCTCTCCCTCCTGCCACATGCCTTAGGATTCACCAAGACAGCTATAGTTACCAGAACTGGACTATACAGAGTATGTAATCGCTGAAGATGGGGCTCAGGAGCCTTGAAACATTTGTTCAACAAAAACAACCATAAGAGGTAAGAATAAAGTAAAGTAAAGTAAAAGTAAAGTAATGCCATTACAGGCCTCGAGAGGCCCTTGGGGTAGTAGGAGGTTAAGGCTCCCACTTTTTCTGGACAATCGGCATTTCATGTCAGCCGGGTTGTCAGCCCTGCATGACGGCCGCCTTTACCCCCAGAATAAGAGTGTGGTACTCATTTCCGTTATAGGCTGAGTTGACCCCAGGGCCATAGTGCTGCCAGAAGTTTAAAAATCCTGACTCCACCAGGACTTGAACCCTCGACCTTCCGACTTGTAGCGCAGTGCCTTAACCACTATGCTACAGTGTGTCCCCATAAGAGGTAAGAATACACAGACCAAATATCTTAATTACTTTCCACAATGTTTAATAACTCATTTTATATGATATTATATGGGGAAAATTTAAAGCTTAAATTAACACAGAAATTTACATTTCTCAAAATGTTTCATCATGCAATTACTTTGAAATAAAATTCATACAGTTGAGCAAGTATTCATAATAATAGAAGAAAGTTTTGAGAAAGTGGAAAGACAGAAATCAAAACAAAATATGAATATCAAATCTTTAAGTAGAAGTAAAAAGTATATAGAAAAATGACATACAGTTTCAGCAAATATAGGATAACTTAATATTCTTTTAAATAGTTGTTTGATTTTATCCTATGACATTATATAATATTTGCTGTTAAGACATGAGTAATACCAAGTTCAATGCTATGTCCACATTAAATAACTGCTACTGTGTGTGCAAATATATTATGCAACAATTTTTAAAATGCCAGCAGTGCATTGTGTAGGCCACTAGGCTACAAGGAGGGTTGTAATAGTGATGCTGCAATAACTGCCTATTAGTAAGAGTTGGTATGGTTACTAACATAAATGCAATTTGTGGTTGTTACTAACTCAATTAATTACAGTTTTCCATACAGGTTTCAAATCCTTGGCGGATTTATCGTTGACTGATGTTATGTCGATCAGAAGAATTGCTTCTTCTTCCCTCTGTTGGTGGATCCAGAGGTTTATCGGTCCACCAACAGAGGGAAGAAGTTTTTCTGATCGATATAACATCCGTCAAAGAGAGGGTACTGAAGATGAGTCCAAGGATTTGAAACCGTGGACTGGTTATGAGGAGATTTATGAAGCATATAATTTAACTTAAATTAAACCACATACTGATTTCTTCCTATAAAAGTTCAAAGTAAGCATGATGTTGAAATTAAGTTCTCCAATAGTGACTTACAACACAGAACAATTATTTATAATTTAGCGAAGAAAGTTTGTAAAACCAATAATTTGTTTGACGAAAAAAAAAAACTCGAATTCTAACATAAGTTAAAATCTTAAAAAAATCTCAGTCAGTTTGTTGTTTATTTAGTCAAATGACAGAATATATTTACCTTATAATTATATTATTTATTTTTAGTCTGGACATCTTACCTCAATACCAATGTTGATTTGTTCTTGAACATGTTTCAAAACAATTCTGTTTTATCGTCAGCTTTTCCAGACTGGTTTTATTTATGTTGCATTATGTTGCACAACCTGGATGTCAATGTCGGCTCCATCCTGTGGTTGGCCAAAGAACCTCCAAACAAGGTCATGCTCCATCGGTATATCAAAATTCATAACTCTGTTTGTTCTTCTGAATATAAATTTTTTCCCAAATAGTCAGATCTTTTGTATTTTCTAACTGTTTTAATAATTTAGTGCTTGAATTTATATTATGTTTTTCAGACCAAACATGAGCAGCAACTGCAGATTTTTCAATTTCCCCATTTTTAATATTTCTTATGTGTTCTTTGGTTCTAATTTTTAGGTTTCTTTTTGTTTTTCCTATATATATCTTTTCACAACCCATGCATTCAATTTGATATATTCCTGACTTTTTATTTTTATCAGTTTTTTTTCATTTTTGTTGGTTTTAATTAGTTTATTTAAACTGTAGTTATTTTTTGGTGCTAATTTAATATTAAACTTCTCAAATATCTTTTGAAATTTATTATGTACCCAAGGGAGATATGTGAATTTCCTATATTTTTTCATAGGTGGTTCTTCTTTTCCAAGAGTACTTCTTTTTATCATTTTTTTGTTTTTTATACTTTTCTATCCTTTTATGTACCATTTTTTCATCAAACCCGTTTTCTCTTGCTACTTTGAACCCTTAAAAATGATCCCACAGCAAGGGTTCTACGTAAATCTAATAAACTCATCAAGAGTTCCTCACTGGATGAAGACATTAAACATAGATTGTGAAAATCAGATTGTATGGATTACCTAAGATACACAAGGAAGGGACACCACTCAGACCTATTGTTTCGGCCATTGGTTCACCTACATATGAACTTGCCAAGTATCTCGCCTCACTGCTGAAACCACATATTGGTAAAACTGATACTTTTGTAAGAGACTCCACACACTTCATAGAAAAGATAGACACTATGAAACTCAAGCCGAATGACATAATACTAAGCTTCGATGTGGTTGCATTATTCACTAAAGTACCTATCGGAGAAACCATGACATACTTACAAGAACTCTTTCCACCAGACATAACAGCGCTCTACAACATATGTCTCACAGAATCTTATTTTCAATGGAGAGGTATATTCTACGAACAAATAGATGGCCTGGCCATGGGAAGTCCATTAAGTCCCGTAATAGCAAATTTCTACATGGAAAAATTTGAAAAACAGGCTTTGGAGAATGCTACCTTAAGACCCACAGTGTGGCTAAGATATGTGGATGACACCTTCGTCATTTGGGAGCACGGTGAGGAGGAACTAGATAACTTCAAGAAACACATAAATGGATTTGTCCCAGCATCCAATTCACCCTGGAAAAGGAACAAAACAACAGTCTACTCGTTTTTGGATGTTTTGGTAATCCGAAACCAAGACATGACACTTGGACACAAGGTTTACAGGAAAAATACTCACACAGACAGATACCTACACAAACAGTCTAACCACCATCCGAGACAAAAACGCGGGATAATAAAAACCCTGGTTGAACGAGCCAAAAGGATTTCGGAACCACAGTATCTGCAAGAAGAAATCAATCATCTCCATACAGCTTTTCTTACCAATGGATACAGCAAAACAGATTTTCGTCGAGCCATAAATCCCAGGAAATATAGGCCCGAAAACGAAAACAAGGAAGAGACAAATGGTAAGGTTTACCTACCTTATATCAAAACAACAACAGAGAAAATTGGACGAATATTAAAGAAATACAACATAGCAACACAAACCAACACAAAAAATCAGCAATATACTGCGCCCAGCCAAAGACACTAGAGATCCTTTAAGTCATGCCGGTATATATCGTATCCCGTGCAGTTGTGGAGAGATGTACATCGGTACAACAAAAAGAATGATCAACACAAGATTACAAGAACACATGAGACACTGCAGATTAAAACAAAATCGGCCGTAGCGGAACACTTGATGAACAACCAACAACATATTATAAGATTCGAAGATACTCAGGTATTATCACAAACATCACATTACTACACCAGACTATACAGAGAAGCCATTGAAATATATAAACATAAGAATTCCTTCAACAAAAAAGAAGAAACCATGAAGATAAACAAAATTTGGATCCCAGCACTGCATAACACAACAACGAAGCCTATGACTTCTGCAAACTGCACGACAGCGCATAACTCGGTCTGCGCAGAAAACCCCCCCTCCACCCGGGGTTTAGCTATAAACAGAGAGACAGTTTCCAACGACCAGCCAGTCTGCAGCCGACTGTTGAGGAGTTCACAGAGAGCACGCAGTATCTCCTGATGATGTCTACCGCAGCAGTAGACGAAACGTCGAGTATGAAGACAACCAGACCACGGCCTATAAGCCCGGAAGACTAACCAAATATGGATCAATTCCAATGAATTTTCAATCTGCATACTTTCAAAATTATTAATTCTTTTAAATTCATTATTCAGCCATAATAATACAAAAAAGAGCTGACTATTTGGGAAAAAATTTATATTCAGAAGAACAAAAACAGTGTTAGGAATTTTGATGTATCGATGGAGCATGACCTTGTTTGGAGGTTCTTTGGCCAACCACAGGATGGAGCTGACATCAACATCCAGGTTGTGCAACATAAATAAAACCAGTTTGGAAAAGCTGACGATAAAACAGAATTGTTTTGAAACATGTTCAAGAACAAATCAACATTAATATTGAGGTAAGAAGATCAGACTAAAAATAATATAATTAAAATAACCTCAAAATATAACTTCCTAAAATTAAATATGATTAACTTTTAACTAATAAAACAAATAAATTTGCAAGTAGATAAAAATTTAAACATATTTGGAAAAAGAAAAATTATAGTAAAATAAATGCCTTAAATATTTCATTACAAAGTCGTTTGTGCCAGCACTTCAATGGCTTTAATTAGATTTCTAACTGTTCAACAATTAAATAGAAAGACATATATGAATGCAATCTACTCTTTGAGTGGTATACCGTTTTCTTAAAATTAGTGATTTCTTAAATGAATTAATGAATAAATAATCTATTTACATTTTTATATCACTGTCATTCATCTGTACACCATTAATTCCTTTTAAAATGTATGATATACTAACAGTTAACTTAACACTATTATAAAAATAGTTCAATGTACAATTAAAAAAGGATAGAGATAAAAGAAAAATAGTAAACATATTTAATGAGGAAACCTTCAAAATAAGACAAGTAAAACAGGTATAGAGGTGGGAAAGTGAAATCATCTATCTGAAAGGCAGTCTTGCACCATAGCCAAGCAGTTTAAGGAATGGTGCCTTGTTGGAAAGCTATGGGACTTGTGCTGGTTTGAGTACCCATGGGGGAAGAAATTTTCTCACAGAATTTTTGCCAATATGGGACTAATGCCCACCCAGCATCACGAGGAATTTGTTTAGTTACAATAAGTAGTGACTCCAGGTTGAGAAAACCAGCAATAATGGTTTGGGGACCAAACATGCTGACCACATTGTCACCCCTATACTGGCTGGATGATTGTCCACTTCTGTGATTAACACATGTGGATGTAAGGCCAGCAGCTGGCTGGTAGGCAAAGGCCTTCTAGGTGTGGTACTATGGAATTTAGCATATGAAAGCTAACAATTAGAAAGAAAATATCTGAAGATATCAATAAAAAACATGAAGAAATATCTATTACTTAATTATTTGTAAGTGAAGCAAGGAAAATATTTTATCATTTGATTAACCAGATATTAATAATTTATTTAAGGGTATGTTACAATATATAAATTGTTTAAAAAGTGTAACAATTATAAAAAATTGTTGCCCATGTTTTTAACAGCAATGAACATAAATTATAATGGTGCAAATTGTATTTTATTATAAATGCAATGGTAGAAGACAGCAAGATGTATAATATATACAGTTTTAAATCTTGCTAAGGTTAAAAGATTATAACATTATTGTCTTACAATACATCTGTAACAACACACTATATTATACAAAATTAATGAGCACAGATTCTAGAATTTATATAACAATACCACACTTGGTAGGGATATTATGGGGCTGTTGGATATAAATAACTAACAAGTACGAAATTCTGAAAAAGCTGGTTGCTACAATAACAGTATGTAAACTTATTTTACAGAAAGCTAAGCTATAAGAAAATAGCATTTAATTCTATAGAGGTGCCAACTTATGGTAAAATTATCAGCCAGTTTCAATTATCTAGATCAGGTGTGTCAACAAATTTGGGCCAAGAGCCATCTTGTATATATCAAACCTCTCATGGCATGCACATGATCTACAGACCTTCTATTGCTAAATATATAATTTTTTTTAATTGGCTAAGTTCTTGCTTGTTGCCAATTCATACTTATAGTTGATAAATCATTAATAATGATTTCAATAGAAATATGAATAAGACGTCAAAATAATACAATATAAAATATATTATTAATAAAACACTGATATGAACACTATTTTACCAAAAACCTAACTCAAAATATTTTATCAATTGTTGTCAAACGCTTTGACACTGGTATTTTGCAACCAATTTAAGAAAATTTGGAGTAAGAGATTCCAAAGACACAACCTTCATTCTGGACTAAATATTGCCATCTATCAGTCTCAATCTGGAAGGTGTTTTACTGGGGTTTGAATGGTAAACTAATTGCATTAAAAAAAATAGCAAGCTGGTCTAGAGGTTATCATGCTTATATCTGGATCCAATTAGTACTGATGGATTTTTTCAGGATATAAAAACCCTGATCATGGCTTCTTTTAGAAGGGAAGTAAAGCCATGATCGAATATATTATATTTATGACAAAAATCTCAATTAAGTTATGTAGGTAGGAAATAACACTATGAGGTTTATTTTAATTTATGTTGAGTTGTTTTTGACATACTTCTTGTATGAGGTGAGACAAAAACAACTCAACATAAAATAAAAATCTCAAGAATTATGGAAAATGTTTTTGCTGTTTCAAGACCAACTATGAATCACAACACAATGACATAAATATTATTAAATACAATCCTTTATAATAAGATGAATTAATTTTTAAATTAAATACATTTTGCTACAATTCTTTCTGTTACTAATTTCTTATAGCTAAGCTTTAGAGAAAATAATAAAACACTGTAATTATCTCTTGTACAAATCAATACAAATATTTGAGATTTTCATTATATAAAATGGAAGAAGTTACATCAATTACTATTTTACAAAATTTCTAATTTTTAAATGACACCATAAATAAAATTCTAATGTACCAAATTCTGAATTAAATTAATATTTTACCAAATAATCAATACAATTAGAAAACATACAAAAATATGAAATGGACCATTGTAATTTATATTTAATTTTACATGCTAACAAATGTTTTAATATACATAACAATATACATAACTCACTAAACTGTGCTACTCTATTGTCCTTCAAACATATGGTGTTAGTTAGATAATATTAAATTGTACCTTATTTTTAAGTCTCCTCTACTGTTAAAATTAATAAAACATTGTAGGCCTTTCGGGACCAACCCCATCCTCAGCAGAAGGTAATTGGTTACTGTCCAGCTTTTCAAGTACATTCTTTTATTCATTTTAATAGTTGAGGAGACTGAAAAATAAGGTACAATTTTATAATTATATATATATATAAATACAGTGCAATCAGTTGGGTAAGCCACTAGTCTACAACCATAGCATGCATCTGTGTGGGACAGCAATGCACCTGAACCTGCTAAATTTTACTCCTACTCTATGATCTTTTAGTGTGTATGTCACTGACCATAGCATGGCATCTGTGTGGAACAGCAATGCACCTGAACCAGCTAAATTTTACACCTACCCTACAGTTGTTTAGCCAGCCAATAAATGTTACTCTATGGTAAAAAAAAAATTAAATTGAATAAGAAAAAAAACATATCTAACATTTGGATAAAGTGCTCGAAATAATGGACTTCTGTTTCAAGGCAGGGTTGCTATCTTCTGGACATATTTCGAGATACATGTTTGAGTTCTTGTACAGAAATGTTCTGGATTTCACATCAGATATTTTACTGCAGTTCGTACAGCATGGATTATTGCGATACACTTTTCTGCCATAAGTAATAATTGCGTGGAAATCAGGGGATGTAGGGAGCCATATTACGATTTACAATCTGATTTTAAAAAATTGCATGTATTTTTACAACTGATTAATGAGATGTGTGTGGAGTAGCATTATCTTCCATGAAATATATATAATTTTTATCCTCTTCAGTCAATTCCGTGAAAAATGGCCTCAGTATGAAATTAAAGTAAATCTCCCCATTTATTTGGATATCTTAAAAAAAGTACAGGCCCAATTATCTAATCAGCAGTAATTGCACACCAAACACTGAGTTTCTGATTGTGGAGAGGTTGTGGGGATTCATTGCACTCCAGTAGGAGTATTTTGCATGATTATATAATCACCTAAGATCAAATGATTCATCAATAAAAAACAATAGGGTAGGATAAACATATCCATCCTGAACTCCTCACTGAAAACATGTATAGAAGTTCACTCATTTCTAGCAATCAGTAGGTAAGACAGTAAGAGAGTGTGAACTAAATGAATTTTATATGATTTCAATTTTAGTAGCTTAATGATTTTATGTGCCAAACCATAGCTTACATGTGCTTCTTGTGCTAACCGACAAAGTAATTTGCAAGGACTATCTTCTAGTCTAGCATTGATTTCATCTTATTTTTCTTCTGTTAACACACACCATTCATTCTCTTCTTGGTTTCTTGTCAAGGACTGAACCAGAGAGATGAATTTTGCCATTGATCTGTACATTGTTTTATCTGGAACTGGATACTGTCTACACTATTTCTATTGAGACCTTTGATCTTCACAAATGCTTTAACTATGCAAATATGTTTTTCAACAGTGTATCTCATGTCTGCACAACACAGGTGCTTCCTGAACACTCAACTGAAGTTGTCAAACTACATGTAAGGGCCACGTGCTGACCCCATACTTTTCAGAGGTTCAGTGGTGGAAGCAACAGATTGCCTATTATATAATATACTACAGTATAACTTCACAAACTTCACAAACTTTATGTTGAGTCATATTAAGTATAATATATCGGTTTTGTATGCAGTGAACGGACAATTAAAAATGTGATTACGATGATGATATTTTTATATAAATTTATACACTCATAACAAATTAATTTTGGAAGAGGAAAAATGTCTGCCCAAACTGGAATTTGAACCCAAGAGCTCTAGTTTTATATACTAGCACACTGACCAGCGCAGTACGTAGAACTTGGGTTCAAATCCCAGTTTGGGTAGCAATTTTTCTCTTAAAAAATTAATTATATGACATTAAAATAATGGATCTGTTTAAATGATTTCATTTTTAAGATAGATTTTTTCTAAAATTTAGGATGATGTTCAAGTGAAGTTATTTTTCCAGATGTTTTAGCTACCAAACATAATGCAGAGACCAATCAGTTGCCATTTACTTATAAATAATACCAATAATCCAGTGCAGATGACAAATTCCTCATTGTATCTTTCAATCCTAATTCAAATTGATATCTCTTATCTCTAAAATCCCATCAATTTGAAAATTGTCAACTTATAGAGAAAACAGTAGTCTGGGATGTATTTGTAATTTTTTTTACAAGGGTTGAATGAAAAGTAATGCCTCCACCTTCATTACTTGGGTTTGGATGGGAATATTTTAATAAATCAAACACAGAAATAATCCTTAGAATGCGATCTTCAATTACCAATATTCACTTTTCCACATAATCACCAGCCAATTGGATATATTTCTGCCAATGATGAACAAGTTTTCTGAAGCCATCACGGAAGAAGTTGACACTCTGTTTCCGCAACCACAGTTCTCTCAATGTCTTCATCAGAAGGATAATGATATCCCCGCAGATCATGTTTCATTATCGAGAACAGATGGAAGTCAGACGGTGCTAAATCTGGACTGTATGGAGGATGCCATACGGCGGTCAGATTCAGTCTCTGAAGTTCTGCTGTGGTGGCACGTGAAGTGTGTGGTCTGGCATTGTCATGCTGCAGGAAAACATTTCCCTTTTCCTTTCGGATCCTTGTTAGCCATTGTTTCAGAGTTTGCAGCACTGTGATGTAACGCACTGAATTTATTGTTGTTCCTCGAATGAAATCAACATGGATAACACCATCTGCATCCCAGAACACTGTGGCCATGATTTTTCCAGCTGATGGCTGCGCCTTGAATTTCTTTTTCTGGGGCGAGTCTTTGTGTCGATATTCCATAGACTGACGTTTCATCTCCTGGTCATAATGGTGTACCCACGTTTCGTCTCCTGTCACAATTGAATGGAGAAAGGCGTCACCATCATTCTCGTAATGCGAGAGGAGTTCCTGGCAAATTTCAAGTCTGTGCGCTTTCATTTCAGGAGTCAGCATCCGGGGTACCCATCGTGCACAGATCTTCCGATAGCCAAGCATAGCAATAATGTGACCCACACGTTGTTGTGAAATGCCGATTGTGCTTGCAATTTCTCTCTGAGCGATACGACGATCGTCCTGAATCAATCTGTCAACATTTTGCTTGTGAAACTTGGTGGTTGCCATCACAGGACGTCCAACTCTTTGTTTGTCAAGCAAGTCAGATGTTCCCACTCAACATCTTTAAACTTACTCACATCAACACAATCACCATAAACTGCTTTCATTCTCTGATGAATCTCCTTTGGGGTGACACCTTCTGCTGTCAAGAATTCAATGACTGCACATTGCTTAAATTGCATTGACTGGCTGTCTGCGCAGGGTTCCATACTTTACTCTGTAACAATACAACTGTTCAATGCTAAGGCTTTCCACCAACTGCAACTGTAGAGAAGACCTGCCGCATACCAGTGCTGCCAACTGTTGAGGAGTAACAAAAGTGGAGGCATTACTTTTCATTGAACCCTCATAATAAAGTAAAACCTCTCTTAAAGACTTCTATTAAGCGACTACCCCTCTTAATGAGCAAATTATCTAGGAACGAAGATTACAACTCATAAGATCAATGTAATAAATACCTCTATTAAAAGACCACCATATATCCCGACAACTGACCAGCCTTAAATTACTTATTTTTTTATCTTCAACTCTGATTTAGTGACCAAATGGTTACGATTATAAGTATGTAAAATAACGTATTCTCTAGTTACATAAAATTTCCGAGAAAAGTAAGTTTGGCAACCGTGCAGAAATGAGAAACTGTGAATATTTAGATTTTAAGAACAATGAGAGGAGTACGAAGAACATATTTTTGACCGCTGCACTACATGATGAGCAGGAAGCAACATGTTAAATAAGGGGATTATTGGTAGCCTAAATCTCAATTTACAATAAAAGAAGAGTGTGCTTTGCTTTCTCCTGTACTGTAATGTGTTTAGTTTATTAAAAGAGGTTCAAGAGTGAAAATGTGCAGCAGGAGAATGGGATTCCATACAATATAACACAAATTGAAGTAAAGTATATATCACTGCAACCACTGTTACAATTAAATGTGATGTATGAAAATTCCATGTCTCTTTATCAAGAATTTTTTTACATTGAATTTTAGAAATACAAAAAAAAATGTAACTTCTGATCATGGGCCGAGCATTATCGAAGATTTCCAAGCATCTTCGTAACGTTACCATTCATAAGAAAACAATAATACCTATATGCAAAGTACATCATTTGTTTGTTTGGTTTTTATTTGGAAGTGTATATTTAAATAAGAAAAAGAATACATAATTAATGTAGCAATAGAAAACGGTTTTGAAGAAAATATGGCACAGAAAATAAATAAGTTTAAGAGACAAAATAAACTGGTTAATAAAAGTACACTTATAAAATAAACAGAAGAAAACATAAAATTAAAAAAATTCACTTACCATCCATTGAAGCACCACAAGCTTGAAAATTTTTTTTAAAAAGTTTAACATAAGATTGGCACCGAAGAATGATACAGCCTCAATAGCATAGTTAAAACCAACAAAAATTATAATATTGAAGAAGAAAACAAATTGGGAATTTACCAGATCAAATGCAAAAATTGTGACAAAATTTATATAGGAAAAACAAAAAGGAATTTGAAAACCAGGGTGTTAGAATATCTTTTGGAATGTCAAATGAAGTGAAAAAGTCAGCAATAGCTGCTCACGCTTGGTCTGAAAAACATCTAATTCAAATAATGGCTAGTTTAATAAATTAAACAAATAGAAAAATCAAAAGATCCACATAAAAAAAAATACAGAAAAACTTATGAATATTGAAATTCCCGGTCCATCAACAGATGGAAAAGTAGTAGTTCTCCTGAATGACATAACATTGGTCAATTTATTACTGAAGATCAAACTGCCTAGGTTTTGAAATTGGTCCAATTAGAAGACTGGATGAGGTAATTTTAATTAAACCCAATAATGATTTTTCCCATAAAAGTTTAATAATTCCTCAAATATACTCTTACAAGTGCTCCATCTGGGAGAGTACTTGCTTTTCTTTAATTCGGAAGAATTATTTACGATAAATTAGTTCAAATAATATTTTTGGTTTCAAAATGTTTTTCTCATTTCATATATATATATATTAATTTATTTATTGTTCTCAAAGATGAATCTTCCAGCAGAGCAAACATATATTTGAATTCTGTGAATATAATAACTTTTAATATTACCTTCCTACCTAAAATGAGGATTACTATATTTTTTTTCTGGGTTAGAAAATTCAATAATAAAACTGGCATGACATTCCACTCTAAGGCTTGTATCTATGAACGCATTCTACCGTAAAAGTCGTTCTCAACATGTACTCAGCTGAGAAAGTTCCATCCAAAGACGTTTTTGCATACTCAAGAATCTGTTCATGTGATAATAATTGTTGAAATTCCGTAAGCTACCTGGCGAGGTGACTTTGTGCTTTCAAGCGTGAAATTATGACAGCTTCAATGTATATTTTTTCTTAATTTCGTAAAATATTTATGTCATTGTCTCTTATTTTAAATAAATAATTTGTTAATATCATAAGAAGAGGAGTGAAACAATCAATGAATACCATTTCTATAAAAATACTACAATTCAGAAGTGTGAAACCAATTGTACTACAATTCAAAATAATGATTCATAACCAAACTACTTGCATCAAAATGGTCTTCACAAACAAACAGTTGCGACGTGTGTAAAATGTCATGGAGATTTCACCAGGCAGCTTTAAGCCAAGCTTTTCTTTATGCTTTTGCTGTGTTTTCAATATTAGGATGTGTGAATTGTAACATGATGATCGGCTGTGATCAAATGGCAGCAGGTGTGGATTTGAAAACCTAAATTTTAAACTTATTTTCTTGGGAACTACTTGTTAGAGAAACTTATGATTTTCCCCATAATTCTTAACATTTTTTTGCACTCTTTTAAGAAATATATACTTTTATTTTTTGTATGGAGCCCCACTGTTTTGAACCTGGAGGAGCACGTTTGATTTGTGAATGGAAAGACGGTATTTTGAAAAGAAAATTATCAGAAATATTTAAATCCAGTAAAACTCAGACTAAAACTATCTTGAAATCGAAGTATGAAATTATTACAGCATGGAGAATGAAATTGTGAAAAAAAAAGTGCAATTAAAAAGCAAATGCTTACTGAGGATTATTTTGCTACAAATTAAGATATGTAAAATTATTCAATTACTATAATTGTTAAATACTTTAGGCCCTATTACTATACAGTATATTAAACGACAGAGTGTATATACAATTTCTTTTTATATTTCCACACTTCAATATTTTTATTCCCCCTTTTTTAAAACACCATCTCTCATAAAGACCAATTTTTCTTGGAACCATCTGTGATCTCTTAATAGAGGTTTTATGGATCGGGAGGCATGGATGAAAGTTTTATGGTTTTTAGTTGAAGGAATGAGAAGAAGTCTCCAGTGCCATTTTTGAGACTGAGTGGGTTCTAAGGCTAGTCTGGATAGAAATAAGTGACAAAAAATGTCCACACAACCACGGGCTGAGATTGAACCTGAGTGTCTAGCCTGCAGTTAGATGCTTGAGTCAACTGCCTATAAAATGTTTTTCACATAAAAATGAACTCTTGAATTATATTAATGTAAGATATAAGTACATCCAAACAAGGTTACAAAGTAATTAGAATTCTGTTTGGGATATGATCAACAAAAATTATATTAGACATCACATTTCATACAATGACTCAACTAGATGTTGTGAATTGGAGATGTTCACATATACAACAGGCATTCAATTCAACTGTGTTCAAAATACTAATGTAACTTTAAATTTTATGTTTTTCACAAAATAAACTATTGTGAATTATTTTCTAACACAACATTTTTTTCATTCCATTTAAATTTTTTTAAGTGATCATGGTAATCCGTCTTATAGCATTAACATTATTGTTATAAACATTTTTGAATTTTATAAACTATTCTATTCTCATATAACAATTCAATAAATAACATCACCAATCAAAACTACAGTATTCATTAATATATGTACAATTTAATAACTTATGCCACTTCCTCACACAACAAACCATCAATTCAGATGCAATGATTTATACAATATAAACAATATCAAGTACAAATTAGCATCTAGATAAAGTTATATAAACTTTGTATTATACAGTATTGCATTGTACACTACTATCCATAAAAAGTGCAACAAACATCATGAAGGAACGAACATAAAACTAAACTAAACTCCACGGCACAACAGGCCTAAAAGCCCTCGGCATACCAACTGGCCTCACATCTACATATGTTAATCACAGAGGTAGACGATTATCAAGCCAGTGTAGGGGTGACATGTAGTCAGCATGTCGGGTCCCCCAGCCATTGTATCTGGTTTTCTCAACCTGAAGCTGCTACTTATTGTAGCTACCCAAATTTCTCAAGATGCTGGGTGGGCACCAATCCCATAAAGGCCGAAATTCCATGAGAAAATTTCTTCCCCCATGGATACTCGAAACAGCGAATGCAAATCCCATAGTTTTGCACCAATATATCTTGCCTTAACCACTCGGCTACAGTGCGGGACTGAAGGAAGGAAATAGGCATGTGAAAATTATACTAAATATAATAGAGGGCATGATTACAATTACAAAATTATTTTGCATCCCTGAACCTAGCAGTGCCCTTGAACTGTCATGTTAACCACATAGATGACTGTCATGGAGCCAGACAAAAAGTGTATTACAGTTAACAGGCAGTAAACCTTTTCTATTCTTCATCATGCTAAAAGAGCTCAATATAAACAACGATTTGCCTGCATGAAGGTGAATTTTCGCATTTTGATAATCCTGCTGCTATGGACATGATGCCACTACAATAATGTGGGCGTGGAAACAGTGAACTGAAAAGAATCAGATACATCGAAAATCCAGCAGTGGATCACAATCTGTGACAGTATCACTGGATGATGGATATTTAGTCCACATTGCAGTGACGGATTGTTCAGCTTCAATATAAGTGGAGCACTATAACAAGTGTAGCATTATATTCAAAAAGAAAAATTTTCGCCCAGACTGAGACTCGAACCCAGGACCTTTGGCTTTCTGGGCCAATGCTCTACCAACTGAGCGATCTAGATGCAAATTTTTCTCTTATATACGTTGTAATTCCCTCGTGCCAAATGCTATGAAACCTTTGCTTCTATATTTGCAAAAGGCGGCTTCTTAGTTAAGAAGACATTTATTGGGAATTTAAACACTACTTTATAATGTCAGTTGGGCTTTTGAGAAGTGTTAAATTAATAATAAAAACATCAATAGAAGTCCTACTGGCTTTATAAAGTAGTGTTTAAATTTTCAATAAATGTCTTCTTAACTAAGAAGCCGGCATTTGCAAAGGCAGAAGCAAAGGTTTCATAGCATTTGGCATGAGGAAATTACAACGTATATAAGAGAAAAACTTATCTCAGTAACCCAGTTGGTAGAGCATTGACCTGGAAAGCCAAAGGTCCCGGGTTTGAGTCTTGGTCTGGGCGAAAATTTTTCTCTTCAAATATAATTTATCCTTCATTGAGAAGTGTTAAATTAATAATAAAAACATCAAGTGTAGCATTGTCTGCTTCACATTACGCTTGCAAGCATTCTTTTGATCCCAAATCATTAACGACTGAAGATACAATGAGGCCATGAACACACAGAGTGGTGTGCAGATTGACAACACATGTTGCTTTTCAATGAATCCCATTTCAATTTGGACTACAATGATGGCCATATATGCAAGTGATGATATTGTGGTGAGTGGTATCATCCAACACCATACTGGCTCAAAGTCAGGCATGATGGTGTGGGTAACATTCACAATCTCAATTGCTTCATATTGAGGATAGCCTCAACAGCAATGATACATTGAAGATGTTATACAGGCAGAAGTCATATCCTTCCATCACTGCACTCCTGATGCTATGCCCGACATGTTGCCAGGAATATTCAATGCATACCATATTTAGCTTCTGCCAGAAATATTGCCTATTGAACATGTAAGGGATATGATTGGCCAACAAGTAGTCTATCAACAACCTCCAGCAGTCAGCTGCAATGAACTGGACTTATATACTTGCAGCCTGGTAGGCCATTTCCCAGTAAGAGATTCATTGCTCTGATTGCAGCTCATGGAAGTTTCACAAAATACTGACGTGCTCATGTGTATTCATTCATATTGGTCTGAAACATTAATAATTTATGTAAATCAATATTAGAGATTAGCTGGGAAGAAATGGGGGAGCTCACTGGACACCCTAAACAAAACATAAAATCTACATGAAACCAATTATAACCTATGGAGCAGAAACAATAGTAACAGCTAAAGACACCACAATGAATAAACTAGAAATAATCCAGAATCGAATGCTAAGATTAGTCACTGGAGCAGTAAAATCAACTAACACTGCAACTATGAGAATGTTCACAGGCAACCCCTCAATTCAAAATGAGATAGAAAAGAAATCCTGCATCATGCACACAAAATTAGCAGCGCTACCAAAAGCAATCCAACCTCAAAGCACAACACCCCAGATCTTAATCACACAACCTTCCTTTCTCCACAAAACTAATAATCTTTTCCAAAAACATAAATTAGATGCCAAAACTGAACCAACACCTCAAATACCAAGCCCATTAGAATACCAACTGTACAATGCAAGCCTCTCAATAGACGAAATAATAAAGAAAAATGACACAAACCCATCAATAGCCAAACAAATGACCTTAGAAACTATTAGTACAAAGTTCCCAGAACCAGAGTGGCTAAGAGTCTTCACAGATGGCTCCAAAACCAAGAGTGAAAATGCTGGTGCAGGAATCTACTCCCATCTGTTTAGTCAATATGTTGCAGTAGGCACAAACAATACAGCCTTCGATGGTGAAGTAAAGGCCATAGAAGTAGCACTCCACAACCTCCTATTCCGAACAAAAATGTTTACAAAAGCTGTTATTCTGGCAGACTCTAAGGCCGCTATACAAGCAATAACCTCCAACCAACAAACACCAGAAAATGAAACCATCTTGGAATGCCGTAAACTTCTGAAATACCTCAACAACCAAAATAAATTAATAGCCTTCCAGTGGATACCCTCACACATCGGAATAGTTGGCAATGAAATAGCTGATGGACTTGCCAAAAAGGGTACCAAAATACAGATAACAACCCACCCCAATTCGAACCTCCACAGAAAGATCGAAGAAATTAAGAAAGCATTCCAAATGGAAAACATGAAAGAAAAACATTGCAACAGCCAGAGGGAAACCATGGGAAAAAATTGATGAGCTATACACAGAAATAAAATATAAAGGCCGCAAGGAAGCAGTAGCAAAATTCAGACTGATGTCAGGACACGACTGCCTAGCTCACCACCTCCACAGAATAAACGTTTTCCAATCCGACAGATGTGTCATATGCAAAGACCCGGACCTAATCATGGACAAACACCACCTTCTAGTCTGTCCAGCTTTAAATCCAACTGCACAACACTCTAAGGACCTTGTTCGCTTGTACTGGGAAGCCAGAGAGAAAATGACTTAAGCGTCAAATCTTGCCATTAGAAAACAACAACAACATATTAGTAATATGTAAAATAAATTTGTTTCAGTTATCATGATTCCTTCATGGTGTTGCAATTATCACAGACAATAGTGTATTAAGACAATTACATAAATAATAATTACAATGTCTCGGTTATAATAAATTAAATCAAGATTTTTTTAGAAACTAATACACATGGATGTTTTGAACATTAAATTGGTACCTTGACTATTACATCAAATAAAATGTCAATAAGCAATAATATATAAGATTTATAGGGCTATATAGTAATGACAATATATTACTATTCAGAACTCAAATTCATTTTGAAATGGGGGTTACTGTCACTCTTAAATCAAAAACATAATTCCTCAATTTTGTGGCACATTTTAAAGGATACCTACAGACCAAAAGTTTCCACATACTCTGTAATTTAATAAACATAATTAAATTATTGTAAATCAATGGTAAAGAGAAAAATTTTTGCCTGAATCGGGAATCGAACCCCGAACCTTTAGCTTTCCGTGCTAATGCTCAGACCACTGAGCTAATCCAGGCTTCATTCAAGTTATAGTTCAAGGAAATAATGAAAAATTATAAGAAATTTATACTGTATTTTTTATTTATACTTTCACAAAGTATGGTATATTTTGAACTTTTATAGGAAAAAAATCACTATGATGTTTGACATTTAAATTAAAATGTTTTATACTGGATATGAGGTGAGGTATAAAACATTTTAATTTAAATCTTATATCTTAACCTTTTTCTCATTAAAGAAATTTCCTTTTATTGCTATTACTTTTTATCACTGTTCAATGCCTCTAGGTTGTCTTACAACATTTCTGGCATTCCTGGATTTGGCATAATTGTGACTAACTTCTGAGGTTGGGCCCATGGAATGCAGAGTTATGTTACCCCAATGATATGATGGGAGATAAATGATAATGAAGCACCAAGAGAGTCCTTAAATCTAAATTTAACTTAAAATTCAGACCATGGGCAATCATAGGAATAATTCCATTTAAGGAAAAATTCTTATGGTCTGAGCGAGAATCGAACCTGGAGCCATCTGAAGATTTTTCAAAAGTTCCTTGGATTTACAAAGAAATTTAAACAGTCCTTGCACATTATGACAGATTGAGACCATGTTGGGATTGCAACTTCATTATGGACAGTACCATTCATGCACAAGTACTAATTTCTTAAGATATTGTCATGAATAGTTAAACTTTTAATTGTCTACAAACTTTATTCTGCAGTGCACCAGAAATAATTGTAATACAAGTATGTATTATTAATGTGTTGTTAGTATTTATTTTATTGATTTTGACCAATTTATTTAATAAAATTACAATAGCTCTACTATATTTTAAGTTTGTTTCTTTAAAAAATCTAAAAAGAGAAGAAAAGTGTTGATTTCGTTAAAATCATTAAACCTACAGCATACAAAAGAGAAGTATCAATTCTGCCCAAAATAGACAGTGACTCATTACATATTTCTGATTTCAAAATGAGTACAAATTCAAGGAGATATGCTCTTATGATCAGGATATGATATTCTTCATACTTAAAGGCCATAATTCAAGATTGACATAATCAGAAATCACAGGGAATATTAATATAGGAGATAATTCCATTGAAGAAGGCTGCCACAATAGTAGACAAAAGTGTTGCTTGTTTGATATCTAATTGCACTTCAATATTTAGAAGGATGATTTGAAAACTAAATTAAGGATAGATAGAGATGATTTCATATCCTTATTAAGACTGCAGAAAGGGAAAGTAAGAAGTTCAACTATACCAATTCTGCACAGATACAAAAAGAAGTATACAAAATTGTATGGCAGAAATGTCAACTTTCAATTATGATCTTTGAGTTTTGGAAATAGAAGGAATACTACTACTTATCTTTAAGAAGATTTACAATGAATTGGAGTGAAATTATTTTTTATGCATGTCATTAGATAATTTAATAATGAATGAAAAATTGCATCAAACTAATAGTAAGTACATGCAAATATAATAGATACAATAACTGTAAATGTCTCAGTCCATTATATTGTAATTTTTCTGTGAATTTTTTTAATACATTCATTTTTCTCAAATAGTAAAATTTTCAACTTTGAGCCTTTTTCTTCCATAAAGAAAGGTAATATTGTATTGTAAGCCCATGTTTTCCTTTACAGAGATTTAGGCACTCTCCCCCTACAGGGAAGAATTTGAACCATACTAATTTAGTTACACTTGTTTTCGTATAGATGTAATAAAAGATTATAAATTAATGCTATATACATATAAGAATGAAACTCATCAAAACAGAAATACTCAGGCTTAAATGTTTAAATTTAAACAAGTTTTTACATCAACTAACCAAATACCACTTTACTCATTTGTCTATTTAAGGGCTGCATGCAAATACATTAGTCTCTACTCAAATTACTTCCAATCACTGGTGAGCTGACTCACCGTGAGCAAGTGCAAAGATCGAATTAGCTACCCACAAACTGGTCATGCATGAAAGTCGTCGTTTTTGTAATATTGGCAAGAAATTACCCAGAATTCTCAGCAATAAAATCACTTCCGTTATTTTCGTCTACTAGAGGAACGCATTTACGCTTGCGTCCCGTAGATAATACCATATACAATGACATCTGTGTCGCGCAACATTACACCGATTCTCCTGTTCTTCCAGTTGAATTCTTTCATAGACTATCAAATTCCTCTTCTCCGCGTATACTGAAAACAAGATCGAAGTCTTCAAGGTCCGACATCTTGGATAAAGCAGCAAGGTTTCAAAGTACATCGGTTACCATCGGGATTCTCACGATTCGTTTCTCTCCTAAGTCACCTCACTAGGTAGCTTAGGAATTTCAACAATTATTATTGCACGAACAGATTTTTGAATATGCAAAAACGTATTTGGATACAACTTTCTCAGCAGAGTACAGGCAGAGAACGACTTTTACAGTCTAATGCATTCATAGATTCGAGCCTAAGATACCAACTAACTATTGTTGCTTAAGTTAATTTTCATATCACATTCTTTCTTACGAATTATTTAATATAAATTTCACATTGAATACATTGATTTGTTACATTTTCAACAACATCTGAAACAACTTTAATTAACTCACTGGCACAATCTAATCCTTAGATTCATGGCCACATGGACATAAGCTCTCCATACATCCTTATCCTGAGTTAATATTTCTCAATTATCCCCTGTATCCCCTCAAATCATGGTTAATGTTATTCTCCCACCTCATTCTTGGTCTACCAACTGGGCTTTTCTCTCTGGTCTTCCTACAAGAAGCTTCCATGCCCATCTTTCATTCGTGCCACATGTCCTGTCAATCATAGTGTTATACTACACTAAGGGCCTAAATGCAATAATAATAATATTCTATAAAAAGCCGATAAAGAATAGACACATATACATGTGTATTATACCAAAAATAGGGCATAAATATTCACCCTTTAAATGCGGATTAAAATCTTAATCCAAATATACATAAGTGTTTTATAGATAAAAAACTAAGGAAAAATTATTATAAAATGACTATTCAATTCAATATATTTGTCAAACAATGAAGACACACTTACGAAATCTTATATAATATCAAAAACAACTTATTAGTTTCAACCTAATAGGAAATTCTTACGAAACCTTATGTAACCCAAACACATTAGGGAAGAAGTTAAAAACACCTTATATAATTTGACCCTGAAGATACTAGGAATATTACTACAGATGGGGCAAGAAATAGGGCTTCCATTAGATTTAGGGGATGGTGAAAGGTGAAGAAGATAATAATATAAAAGCCGGGATTTTTGAGTGAAGAACGAGAACGGCAGCGGACCGAGTGCGGTCCGCCCCAGCGGGCCGGTGGCAACTACATGGGTAATATGAAAACTTTCTTTCATTTTTGGTCATTTTCAGACTTAGAATTTAAATAAGGGACCAAATGGTCCCAGAAGCTTAATATAACGAACAAAGTTGAATATTTTTACGTTTGACAATGTGGCGATTTCAGCTGTTTTAAATAACCTTTTTATATGTTACGGTTTCAATATCTTTTTATGTTTGAATTTATTCTAATAAATTATGTTAATTTTTCGTTTACTGTGATTTAATATGTTTAATTGTAGAACTCTTCCTTCAAAACCAAGGCCAACCGCTCGGGCCTAAGACCACCTAAACAGTAAGGTGTTCACGCTATCAATACGCAGGGGCTGAACAGACGCGCCGCGTAATATTCTGGTGACTGGCGGTGGGATATTCGTGAAAACAATGTTCTATTATTATTGTCACGGATAAAGAAACGAACCTTAAACCACAAAATTAACCTTCAATTCGATACAGTAAAAATCTATATGTTTTTTTTCAATCGGGAAGAGAAGAGTCACATTGGCACAGAGAGAAACCAGAAAATCTTCAACTTTGGGACATTATTATTATTTAACTGGCTTTAGGTTATTTTATTTTGGTTTTTTGGATCTAATTTTAGGAAGTTTATGGACAATGGGTAAAGTTTGAATATATCACTGTTTTTAGGTTATATTTAGGTATTGATGTTTTTTTTATGTTTTTCTACAAATGTTTATTTTTCTAGGCATAATTAAGGCTTTCTTGTTACAATGGGTAAAAGTTTGGATATATACGACAATTTCGGTGTTGTTGATAATTTTTTTTGGTGTTATTTTGTTAATAGGCAGACATTTATATGTACATTAATTTTTTCTAGGCTATGTTATATGTTATGTTCATTTTCGAACTTGATTTTTGATACATATAAGTTTTATGAATTATTTTGGTGTTGTTTCAGTCAGATGATATATTTTTGGGTATTAACCTAGGTTATGATATTATTTTTTATTTATTGGGGTAATGAAAGTGATTTAGTTTTTGTTTGTGGTGTGGCAATATCTCATCCAATGTTAATAATTGTACGTATATAATGACAATAATTTATTATTTCGTCTATCGGCAAGACGTGGCACGACCATATGTATACATAAATCATTTCTGAAAGCATCACCACGAGAGATAAGCCAAAAGGATCATAGGTTGCTTTTACACGCCACTAGTTAGGGATTTTTTTTTTTGTCATAGTGAATTTTTCTCTCATATTTTAGAAAGGGTAATAAATATAAGCAAATAAGATGGCGGACACCTCCTAGACTTACGCCACTAATGCACTGAATACGTTTTGTACTATGTAAACATTCATTTTTTTTATATATATTCACGTAAAACACGATCTTGGATATCTTACTGAATCATGGATAGAGGTAGGATACGGAAAATTAATTTATGGTTTATTAACTAGGTAGCTTGTTTAGTTAGAAAAAAATGGAAGTCGGCGACGCGTAGTTTTTCTTCAATTGGCAACAGAGGCATCTAACGGAGACTATTACAACCACCCCGTAGGAAACTAACTCTATCCCCCTCAATCAAATGAAATTCTACTTATATTCGGGCTAATAATCAAAATATTATCGACATAAATACAAGAAAAATAAATCGATTAATATTTAAGTCTCCATGTAACAACTCGTGCATCCACGCTGGAACCTTTGCCCCAATGCTAGTTTGGTAATTATTCTTGGCCCACGTAAGGCTCAAGGAACCGCAGTAGGGAAGACTTACATGAATGATTTATATTTGGAAAATAAATTAACGATTATTCTATTAATAAGACTATAAAAATTTAATTACAAAAAGAATAACCGAAAACTGGCAGGAAAATAGGTAGGGAGTTGGAAACGTAAAACTCAGAGGATTTGTAAATAGAGTAATAACGTGAAAAATGAAGTAACATTAAAGTAACATATTCCCCTACCGGAGATCTTGAGGTAAACGGAAATGTTAGGGCTCCCCATATTTTTTTAGACAATCAGCACTTAATGTCAGCGGGTTATCAGCCCTGCGTGACGGCCGCCCTTTCCCAGAACAAGAGTCTGGTACTCCTTTCAGTTAGAGGCTGAAGCGACCCCAGGGCCATAGTGCCGCCAGAAGGTCTAGATCAGGTTAACAATCCTAAAACACACCGGGACTTGAACCCCCGACGTTTCGGCTTGTAGCGCAGTGCTTTAACCACTATGTTAGTAGAAATTAATATTAATACTAAATATATCAAAGAAATTTTATAATCCGATTTGTCACTGGAAATGATCTAGGATTTATATGGTATGGCGAGCACCGTATTATATTTAGGAACGTTTTCAGTAAAGACAGAAGGAACTACTAGCTGCGTGATTTAAATTTAATGATAATAAAACACACACTAAATAATAATCAACACGAAGTCGGTACAAATCATACATTCATAATGCGAGATAATGGAAGAGATTGGAGGACAAATAAAATAATAATAATATTAGGGAACGTTCAAGAAAATAGAAGTTTTCTGAATAATAGATATGAACTCACCAGCGTGGAAAATTGAAAAATCGCATCTTGAGAGATATTGAATTGAAACACGACCTTCATTTACATGCAGAAGACTGATGTCATTTGGGAGGTCAAATAGCAGTAAACTTCCAGCTGATTCGGGAATGTGTTCATTTTTGGAAGTGAAAGTTTTGACTTCCTTCAGGGTAATATTCAATTGTACAAGCATCTAGTTAGCAGACAATTCAGAGGGACACCATATACATACATGCAATAAATACTATTATTTTTCTTTCGGTCGTAAGGAAACGTAAGGGAAAATAAAGAAATGATAGATATTAATAACAACTTAAAGGATTAGCAGTTAAGGAAAAGTGGCATTTTAGTAAAATACAGAATGGAAAAGGGGCCTGGAAACTTAAAACTTAGAGAGACATCGAACAGAGGGGAATAGGGAATTAGCACAATCAAAAGATGAACTCAACTAATGAGGAATGTAGATTCTAGTTTCGAAAACAGAGAGTATGGAAAAGGGGCAGGGAAACTTCGGATGAATTAGAGAGAACTCGATCAAAAGCGGGAATTGAGATTAGCGCAATAATAACAAAGCAGACACCACACACCTCCGTAAGGGAAATAACATTACTGAGGGATTTCCAATTCGAGACTCATAGAAAGGAAGATGACCGAACGTCAGGTTAAATAATAACTTAAAATATTTTTTTATTAACCTCTCATGCGGTGTTGAGAGATTTACAACAATGCCGACGGGCGCATTCTGTGAAAATTTCGACTACAATGTGAGACGTTTCTAAATCATGAGACAAGTAAATCAAAAGTAAAATCAAGGAGGCTAGCGCAATTAAGGGAGGACTCGCTTGATCCATAATTCAGATTTAGGTTTCGAAAGCAAAGGAATGGAGATTCTGTATAAATAAGAGAGCTCGGATGGAAGAGGAGAACGGAGATTGGGCATAATCATAGAGCTCCGCTAGTGAAGATTACGGAGGGGAGGTAAAATCAAGATGCTTACAGAAGTGATAACAGTAGACTGATGCTTACAGAAATGATAAAAGGAAGGATAGACTTATTCCCAGAAATAATTTCTTTTCGGCTGTATCATGGTTGTTTTTTTTTGGGTGAAAATAGGATACTTGGCAAACGAACATCGACAAATAACCCTCAAGGATAGGATACTAGAGAGTAGTTAGGATATCCACGTGAGATTGATGGAATGTGACCAGGCAGATCGAGCTATTAATATTAATGAGGATCCAAAAACTTAATAAAAAATATATAATAATAATTCACGGTAATTTAATAAACCACAATAATAATGACAGTAACTATGTTAATAATAATAAAAATGACATCAGTAATAACAATAAACCTTAACGATCATAATAATAAAAATAAAATCAAATTACCAGTATTGATAATGTATAATGATAATAAGAAATTATAACTAACAATAATAATGATACTAATAACAATTCACAGTAAATTAATAATAAAATAATAATAATAATAATAATAATAATAACGATAATAATAATAATAATTCACGGTAAATTACTAACCCACAATAATAATAATAATAATACAAATAATAATTCACAGTAAATTAATAATAATAATAATAATAACAATGATAATAAGAATAATAATAAAAATAATTCACGGTAAATTAATTCAGATTAAGAAGGGAGGATGTGCATTATCCAACTTAGTTTGAGAAAAATATATACATATTACAAAGAGAACGGAAGGGGGCATGGGAACTTAGGAAAATTTATAAACTTTTTGAAATACAGAAATGACCGAAAACAAATAATTTATTCCCATAGCAATTTAGGAGATGGAGGTTAGGATACTTCACCAATAGTTGGGTGTCTTAATCGATCTAGTAGAAGGTATCCTATAAATTTGGAATTTCAAGGGCTACACTGAATAATATTTCTAAAGGAAATTACACAACAATTATTATATTCGGCTGATCATGACGCTTGACTGAAGTGGCTACAGGAGGAAACAGAGAAAGAATCTGCGGCCGAGATCTCTCCCTCTGTATACCTTGATAGCATGTCAGTTAGGACTAATGACCAGTCGAGTAGTAGACACACACACATATGGGATATGACTTATTACGATAATAGATAAAAACTGGATCGCTTAAGACTCTTCACATTTAGACCTACGAGGGATAATACAAGGATAGGCTACAACTTAGGTCAATCTAGGCTAGGTGACGTTAAAAACACTTAAACAGAGATGAAACTTTTACATAGTCGCACACAAGGATACAAGTTGGGAAGGACTAAGGACCCTTTTGGAGAGGTTTTGGCCTCGAAAATTTGGCGAGTTGCCTGAACACTTCGCCAACAAGCTAGCCAGGTGCAAGTCGGAAGGTGGGGCACCCCCGTTATGACATGATCTAGAGACTGAGAACTCCAAAATGATCTTGGGGCACTGGCCATAAAACCTTGCCGGCTTGGCACTGACGTTAGGGACCATATGGAACATCGTTGTTTAGGGAAGGATAGGCATCGGGGAATTAACAATAAAGGAAACTAAGAGGAAACAAGGAAACATAGAAACAAATGAAAGCACAATACAATTACGGGCAAAGAGACCCACGGAAAACTGTCATGATACCCGGGTTTAGGGAGTGATGATGGCAATAGGGGAACCCCATCAAAAAGATTAGGATAAAATCCACTTTTCCGATGAGGCGGCGTCCATGAGTTCAAAAAGGCTCTCTCTAAGGTTAATCCTGAGGCAGCAGGATGAGTAGGATGGGGACGACTTGGGCCCCGAATGGCAGGCGGTGCCCTCCCTTGAGGCGATCTCCTTTGAGGCGATTTGCTCGAGTTTTTTGGGCCCCGAAGGGAGTAAGGAACAACACCACCTCCATTGAGGCGATTTGCTCGACGAGTCCGCCAGAATACAAAACGGAAAAAGCGGGAGTGCGGTAGGGACAACTTGGGCCCCGAATGACAGGCGGTGCCCTCCCTTGAGGCGATCTCCTTTGAGGCGATTTGCTCGAGTTTTTTTGGGCCCCGAAGGGAGTAAGGAACAACACCACCTCCATTGAGGCGATTTGCTCGACGAGTCCGCCGACTTGCCAAGGACTAAAAGGTCAGAAATAAACTAAGCACGAAAAGAGATAGCAGGGGTCTATCCAGAGTCGAGAATGATGCCCGGAAAAACCGCGAAGTAAAAGTCGTACGCACACATGGATATGGTCATAACGAGGGAACAATGAATAATAGACAGGGACGTCAGATACGTTGGGACACTAAAGAAGAAGAATACTAAAGGAAACACAGATATTACGATTGTGCGACCGACGAGTAGAGCAAGAGAGACAGATTGACCTAAGTAGGGATATTACATACAAAAGAGGTTAAACACATTAGGTAGGGAGATCTCAGGAAATTAGAGGTTAAACTCATAAGGAACACACGAAATTAGAGGTTAAACACATAAGGTACTACATAAAATTAGAGGTTAAACTCATAAGGTTGCACACGAAATTAGAGGTTAAACACATAGGGTTGGACATGAACTTAGCGGTTAAAACCATAAGTAAGATAGGGAATAAGTCTACACGTATGAGACCAGGAACTAACTCAATAACGTAAATGGTAATTAAGAGGAAACAAAGGATAAGAAATGAAAAAGGGAGAGGTTAAACCCATAGGTAAGATGGGGACCCAAGACTCGGAATAAAGTCCATGCATAATCGGGAGTTATGAAAAGAAAAAGAAAATTAAATACAGAAATTCAGAAACCAGATGAGATATTGCGAACGAATCAGGAAGGGCTTAAGGAAATATTGCCGAGCGAATTAGGAAAGACTTAAGGAAACAACACCATTTAGATTTTTTTTATTAAGTTAACTCTGTAGGCTATAACACGGAATTCGACCGATAAATTAGAAGCGAGAGTATTTAAGACGCAAAGACGCATTTTTATCAAGTTAACTCAGTAGGCTGTAATACGGGAAATCGACAGGAGTATTAGAAGCGAGAATTTAAGATGCAAGACGCATCCCGGATTGAAGAAAGGAAATGCTCTCACAATCAGGACCTCACGAGGGAATGATATACGGAATTCAGGTTACTTAATCGTACTAAGTAGTATTTACATCTTAAAGCCCTAGCGATTTATGTGTAGGCGAGCACACTCGATCGAACCCAGGACTCAAGAAGGAAAATCAAAATTGAAATTTTATCCAAACAATGGAAGGTTGAAAACCGGCGGTAAAATACGGTGAAAAAAACTGACAATTTTTTTGTTGAAACTAGTAAAACCTGAATTGCTATAAGGGCGTAAATGATTCGTGAGAAATCATAAGACCAGAAACGTAAGAGCATTTCTTTTTGCAACTTGAGGCTAGCTATAAGAGACAAATAGGGAAATGGGTGCACAAACCTAAACGATGCAATCTAAAGCCAGGACGTCTAATATACAATTAGGTAGACTAAACATTCAATGACCAGGAATGATAAAGAGGGTGCGGACCCATGTAGTACGGGACAACCACCAAACCCATAATCGATGTTTTCCCAAGTTTTAACAAATGCCATGAGATTGCAGCTTCACGCCTGGATCTGCGGCACCACCACGACACCACAAGATGGGAGGCAGATTAAGTAGGGCCAGACTCACGGAGCACCCTATACATCTGAGGACGAGGGCAGCATAACGCTGCAAGGACCAACCGCACCCTGTACATCTAAGGACGCAGGGCAGCTGCCAGGACCATCTACACATCTCGTGTCGGAGCATAAGATAAGTGAATGTCCAGACCCGCCACTAGCTAAGACAAACACCTCATTAGCAGAAAAAAAAACAAACCCAGGCCATTATAAAAAAAAATATTAATGACTTCTCCAACGCCAAACCTTGGCCTAACTTCCTTCGTCCATTTTTTTTTTTCTCTCCTATAGAAGAATCAAGAAAACAAACTCCACATCAAGATTGATTCCTATCAAACCTTTCACAAGTTCTCCTTGGACCTAACTGGGTTTTGAAACTAGGCCTACCTGGACCAACGGCAGCTGAAAATGAACCACGACCTCAAGCATGAGAACATCGCATCCTCCATCAAGGCAAGCCTACACGAACCTGGACCTTCAAGCTAGCCACAGCAGACACCACAGTTTTTATAAGTTTTACAGTGATCCGGTTCACGGAATAGAACCGTCAGAGTGAATAACAAAAGTAACGGAAAGTGATTAAGTGCGTCGGAAATAAATAAGAGTGAAAGTGCGTCGTTTCAAAAGAAACCACAGAAGGTTTAAAACGAAGACGAGAAGATTTTTTTTTATATAGTCGATATTTTTTTGTTTTTTTTCAGCAATAAACATTATTTTTCTTTAAACAATAGGCATATTGTATGAAAGCCGCAAAGGCTTGCTATGTTGTGATTTTTGTTTTTTTTTGAAGTATGGTGTTCTCACTAAGTAAACGGATCTTACGATATTTCGACGCAAATTAAAGGTATCCGGGGCAATTTACAAGTAAAAAAAAACGATCTAACCTCTTAGGATGAGAACAAAATACTTCCAGGACAGATGGAATCGCCAATTGACGACGTCAGTTCCACTCCCACTTAAAGATAAACTAATAAGATAAATGTCAGGACCAACCCCGAGAGGTGAGAGATATCCTGTAAGGAAAAAAAGACTTTCGGTTTTTCAACCCTACAGTCTTATTTAGGGGGGGGGGAATTGTTATACTACACTAAGGGCCTAAATGCAATAATAATAATATTCTATAAAAAGCCGATAAAGAATAGACACATATACATGTGTATTATACCAAAAAATAGGGCATAAATATTCACCCTTTAAATGCGGATTAAAATCTTAATCCAAATATACATAAGTGTTTTATAGATAAAAAACTAAGGAAAAATTATTATAAAATGACTATTTCAATTCAATATATTTGTCAAACAATGAAGACACACTTACGAAATCTTATATAATATCAAAAACAACTTATTAGTTTCAACCTAATAGGAAATTCTTACGAAACCTTATGTAACCCAAACACATTAGGGAAGAAGTTAAAAACACCTTATATAATTTGACCCTGAAGATACTAGGAATATTACTACAGATGGGGCAAGAAATAGGGCTTCCATTAGATTTAGGGGATGGTGAAAGGTGAAGATAATAATATAAAAGCCGGGATTTTTGAGTGAAGAACGAGAACGGCAGCGGACCGAGTGCGGTCCGCCCCAGCGGGCCGGTGGCAACTACATGGGTAATATGAAAACTTTCTTTCATTTTTGGTCATTTTCAGACTTAGAATTTAAATAAGGGACCAAATGGTCCCAGAAGCTTAAATATAACGAACAAAGTTGAATATTTTTACGTTTGACAATGTGGCGATTTCAGCTGTTTTAAATAACCTTTTTATATGTTATGGTTTCAATATCTTTTTATGTTTGAATTTATTCTAATAAATTATGTTAATTTTTCGTTTACTGTGATTTAATATGTTTAATTGTAGAACTCTTCCTTCAAAACCAAGGCCAACCGCTCGGGCCTAAGACCACCTAAACAGTAAGGTGTTCACGCTATCAATACGCAGGGGCTGAACAGACGCGCCGCGTAATACATAGTTATATCATCTTCCATTTTATCAGTAAAGCTGAAATCATCCTTTGTTCACAAAATAATGATGTAGTGATTGAACATAATTTCTTCAAGACTGTAAAATAATATTTAAAATTTACCACAAAAATAAATAATTTAATACAGCAATTTTTCTGTAATAGAATATATTTGATATTGTAGTTTATACTTTAAATACAAACTATTATAATAATAAATTATAACAATATTTTCTTTATGGGCAAAATGTTTAATTTAGGGGAAAAACTATAAACAGAGTTTATATATATAAAATATTGAACTTTTATAGGAATAAATCACTATGAGGTTTAATTTAACATAAATTAAAATGTTTCATACCTCTCCTCATACCCAATCTTCTATGTAGAACGCGATTTCAGGGTCTTGGCAACCCCATCCTCAGTACAATTTTGCTGATTTATGTTATGTCGATCAGAAGAACACTTCTTCTTCCCTCTGTTGGTGGACCAATAAACCTCCGGATCAGGTCAGAATCCATGGGAATTTCAAAGTTCATAAGTTTTTCTTTCTTGTTTTTCTAAATGTAGATTTTTTCCCCAATCATGAGTTCCTTTTGTTTTTCTATTTGTTTAATTAGACTAGCTTTTGATTCAATTAGATGTTTTTTGGACCAAGATGAGCAGCTTGAACTTCGAAATTCTCACGGATTCTGACATGATCTGGAGGTTTATCGGTCCACCAACAGAGGGAAGAAGAAGTGGTTCTTCCGATCAACATAACATCAGTTGGTAAAATTGTACTGAGGATGGGGTTGCCATGACCCCAACATCACGATCTACTTAGAAGATTAATTATGAGGAGAGGTATGAAATATTTTAATTTATCTTACATACATAATAATTTGTTTAGTGATCTTTATTGAGCAATCATTCCTAATACTGAAATATTACAATCTTTGTTAGTGAAGATTATTATTTTATTCAATAATCAATAAGCATTTCACTCCCATTCATTAAAATATAAAAATAAATAGCATTTATTGTGCTTTACAACAAAGATTTTCATTTTTCTAAAGTAGATACAAAGACATTTGCCAAGAATTGTATTATACAATGATAGCAATCACTAAGTAAGACAAGTTACTGAGATGCTAGTGTTTCAGACTTATATATGGGAGATTTCCAGTTCAAATCACACTTTTCCACAATTAAGAATGAATATGTTAAATAGGATTTTTGTTGTAGCACATCACAATTATCACTAAAGATGGATTCTAATGTGTTAAAATTTAATATTTTAACATGGTATATTGAGTACGATTTTTTCTGCGAATGATTGAAAACAACTTGCTTCCAGTTTTATAAATATAAAATTAAAAAATTACTCAATTCTTGGCTATTTGTGGTACAATAAATAGAACATTGAATAATAAAGCCCACAAACAAACAAAATTAAAATTTTATAAAACAATGGCTGTCCCTGTCCTTTTGTATGGGAGTGAATCTTGGATTACCCTGTGGATGTGAAGGGCCAGCGCCGGCTGGTAAAAGGGCAACCGCTGAAAAGTGGAAACACCCTCAATCGGAATCTTGGATTACCACTACCAAACAAGAAAGTAAAATCCAAGCAGCCGACATGAAATTTTTAAGAAGAGTAAAAGGCTGCACTAGAATGGACCAGATAAGAAACGAGGATATCCGTGAAGAATTGCAGATCTACTCCATAAAAGAAAATATATTTAACAACAAGATACAGTGGAAAGAACATGTAGAAAGAATGGAAGAAAGTAGATTACCAAATAAATCTTCCATTATTTTCCAAGAGGAAGAAGAGATGTCGGACGTCCTCGGAAGAGATGGTCTTAGATCTATTAGTGAAGATGGAACAGGCAACTCTTGCCTAAACCAGGAAGTGAAGAAGAAGAAGAAGAATTTAGCAATATTATTTTGACATTATACTGGTTACTTTTACATTAAGAGAGAAAAAATATTCTATGAACATAAATCCGGGTTCAAGCGTTAATTTTTCTTTCCAAAATATTATTATATACTATGCTGCAATCTTCACTTTTAGTACATACAAATATTTTCCACATTAATTAGTTAATTCATTAATTATATTATTTTTGGTCTGGACATCTTACCTCAATA
Source organism: Diploptera punctata (assembly GCA_030220185.1). NCBI lineage: Eukaryota > Metazoa > Arthropoda > Insecta > Blattodea > Blaberidae > Diploptera > Diploptera punctata. The sequence goes on along the minus strand of JASPKZ010003859.1, from coordinate 1,052,808 downwards.
TTATATGTTGATTTGTTCTTGGACATGTTTCAAAACAATTCTCTGTTTTATCTTCAGCTTTCCCAGACTGGTTTTATTTATGTTGCATTATGTTGCACCACCTGGATGTCGATGTCAGCTCCATCCTGTGGTTGGCCAAAGAACCTCCAAACAAGGTCACCTCCATCGGAATATCAAAATTCATAACTCTGTTTCTGTTCTTCTGAATATAAATTTTTTCCCAAATAGTCAGCTCGTTTGTATTTTCTAACTGTTTTAATAATTAGTGTCTGAATTAATATTATGTTTTTCAGACCAAACATGAGCAGCAACTGCAGATTTTTCAATTTCTCCATTTTTAATATTTCTTATGTGTTCTTTGGTTCTAATTTTAGGTTTCTTTTTGTTTTCCCTATATATATCTTTTCACAACCCATGCATTCAATTTGATATATTCCTGACTTTTTATTTTTATCAGTTTTTTCATTTTTGTTGGTTTTTATTAGTTTATTTAAACTGTAGTTATTTTTTGGTGCTAATTTAATATTAACTTCTCAAATATATTTTGAAATTTATTATGTACCCAGGGGTGATATGTGAATTTCCTATATTTTTTCATAGGTGGTTCTTCTTTTTCAAGATTACTTCTGTTTATCATTTTTTGTTTTTTATACTTTTCTATCCTTTTATGTACCATTTTTTCATCAAACCCATTTTCTCTTGCTACTTTGATTATGTGTTTTTTCTCATGTTTGAAATCTTCTTCGTTTAAGGGTAAGTTTACCAATCTATGAGTTAAACTATTAAATGCTGCTATTTATGTCCAATTGGATTGAACCCTGTTGATTTTATAAAATTTTCCGTATGAGTTTCTTTTCTATGAATCCTGAATTCAATTTTTCTTTTTTCTTCGTTTCTGACCAATTTAGATCCAAAAAAGGTATTTGTTTATTGTCTTCTATTTCTTTGGTGAATTTAATGTTTGTACTCTGTAAATTTAATAGTTTTAGGGAATCTTCTACATGTTTTTCTTTAACAATACAAAATTATATCATCAACATATCTACTCCAAAATTTAAACATTGTGGGATGTGCTTTAGTGATTTTACATTCAAAATCGCTCATAAATAAATTTGCCAGGAAGGGTGATAATGGGTTTCCCATTGAGAGCCCTGATTTTTGTCTATAGAAACTCCCATTGAATGTAAAAAACATTTGATCAATGCATAACGCAGTTAATTTCAAATAATCTTCTTTGATCTCTCTGTCTATGTTGTTTTTTCTTAACCAATTGTTCAATATCTCCAAAGTTTTTTGTTTCGGTACATTTGTGAATAGTGAAACTACATCAAACGAAACCAACCTATCTGTGGGTTCAATTTCCACTTTTTCTAATTTGTTAACTAATTCCAATGAATTTTCAATCTGCAGACTTTCAAAATTATTAATTCTTTTAAATTGATTATTCAGCCATTTCGAAATTTTGTAGGTTGGTGATCCAATATTGTTAATTATTGGCCTCATTTTGTTTCCCGGTTTGTGAATTTTTGGAAGTCCATGTATATTAGGGTTTCTTGGGTTGCTTACTTTAATTGAAATTTTTCTTTCTTGGATAGAATTTTAACATTTTTTAAAACAGTTTTCCACTTTTTTTATGGTTTTGGTAGGGGGTCATTCTTAATTTTTTCATACTCTTTTTCTTTCAAAAGTTCTTCCATTCTATTTTGATAATCTTCTTTGTCCAGAATTATAATTTGGTTCCCTTATCTGATTTTGTATATACAACATTTTTGTTATTTATTTCTTTGAGTGTTTTTAATTCTCCTTACAAACTGGGTTTTTATTTGTATTCTTTATTTTATTCAAAATTTCTTCACATTTTTTTTATGTGATTATTTTTCTTCTGTAACTAACCCTTCTATTGAATTTTCAATGTCCACTATGTTTCTTCTATTCTATTGGAATAAATCTATTGCTGTTTTAGACCGTTTTCTAACAATTTTGTCTCTTTTAGGTTAAAGGTTGCCTTTGAAAAATTTTTAACATAATTTCTGGTGGATTCTGATTTTTCTTCATTTCTGGTTTTATTCTGATGTTTGATTTTATTTGATGTATTCTTCTTTCCTTTGATTTAGTTAACAAATTATTTATCTTGTCTTTTGTTTCTCAATTTTCTTTTCATGGTTATGTTCAAAAAAGTGAAAAATTTATTTTCTAGGTTTTCCCACATGATGTTTCCTACATATTTTAGACAATTTGTCTAAAATATTAGGAAACATCATGTGGGAAACACCTAGAAAATAAATTTTTCACTTTTTTGAACATAACCATGAAAAAGAAAATTGAGAAACAAAAGACAAAGATAAATAATTTGTTAACTAAATCAAAGGGAAGAAGAATACATCAAATAAAATCAAACATCAGAATAAAACCAGAAATGAAGAAAAATCAGAATCCACCAGAAATTATGTTTAAAATTTTTCAAAGGCAACCTTTAACACTAAAAGAGACAAAAATTGTTAGAAAACGGTCTAAAAAACAGCAATAGATTATTCCAATAGAATAGAAGAATACATAGTGGACATTGAAAATTCAATAGAAGGGTTAGTTACAGAAGAAAAAATAATCATCAGAAAAAAATGTGAAGAAATTTTGAATAAAATAAAGAATACAAATAAAAACCCAGTTTTGTAAGGAGAATTTAAAACACTCAAAGAAATAAATAACAAAAATGTTGTATATACAAAATCAGATAAGGGTAACAAATTATAATTCTGGACAAGAAGATTATCAAAATAGAATGGAAGAACTTTTGAAAAGAAAAAGAGTATGAAAAATTAAGAATGACCCCCTACCAAAAAACCATAAAAAAAGTGGAAAATGTTTTAAAAATGTTAAAATTCTATCCAAGAAAGAAAAATTTCAATTAAAAGTAAGCAACCCAAGAAACCCTAATATACATGGACTTCCAAAAATTCACAAACCGGGAAAACAAAATGAGGCCAATAATTAACAATATTGGATCACCAACCTACAAAATTTCGAAATGGCTGAATAATCAATTTAAAAGAATTAATAATTTGAAAGTCTGCAGATTGAAAATTCATTGGAATTAGTTAACAAATTAGAAAAAGTGGAAATTGAACCCACAGATAGGTTGGTTTCGTTTGATGTAGTTTCACTATTCACAAATGTACCGAAACAAAAAACTTTGGAGATATTGAACAATTGGTTAGAAAAAACAACATAGACAGAGAGATCAAAGAAGATTATTTGAAATTAACTGCGTTTCATTGATCAAATGTTTTTTACATTCAATGGGAGTTTCTATAGACAAAAAATCAGGGCTCTCAATGGGAAACCCATTATCACCCTTCCTGCAAATTTATTTATGAGCGATTTTGAATGTAAAAATCACTAAAGCACATCCCACAATGTTTAAATTTTGGAGTAGATATGTTGATGATATAATTTGTATTGTTTAAAGAAAAACATGTAGAAGATTCCCTAAAACTATTAAATTACAGAGTACAAACATTAAATTCACCAAAGAAATAGAAGACAATAAACAAATACCTTTTTGTGGATCTTAAATGGTCAGAAACGAAGAAAGAAAAAAGAAAAATTGAATTCAGGATTCATAGAAAAGAAACTCATACGGAAAATTTTATAAAATCAACAGGGTTCAATCCAATTGGACATAAATTAGCAGCATTTAATAGTTTAACTCATAGATTGGTAAACTTACCCTTAAACGAAGAAGATTTCAAACATGAGAAAAAACACATAATCAAAGATAGCAAGAGAAAATGGGTTTGATGAAAACATGGTACATAAAAGGATAGAAAAGTATAAAAAACAAAAAATGATAAACAGAAGTAATCTTGAAAAAGAAGAACCACCTATGAAAAAATATAGGAAATCACATATCACCCCTGGGTACATAATAAATTTCAAAATATATTTGAGAAGTTTAATATTAAATTAGCACCAAAAAATAACTACAGTTTAAATAAACTAATAAAAACCAACAAAATGAAAAAAAAAAACTGATAAAAATAAAAAGTCAGGAATATATCAAATGAATGCATGGGTTTGTGAAAAGATATATATAGGGAAAACAAAAAGAAACCTAAAAATTAGAACCAAAGAACACATAAGAAATATTAAAAATGGAGAAGAAATTGAAAAATCTGCAGTTGCTGCTCATGTTTGGTCTGAAAAACATAATATTAATTCAGACACTAAATTATTAAAACAGTTAGAAAATACAAACGAGCTGACTATTTGGGAAAAAATTTATATTCAGAAGAACAGAAACAGAGTTATGAATTTTGATATTCCGATGGAGGGTGACCTTGTTTGGAGGTTCTTTGGCCAACCACAGGATGGAGCTGACATCGACATCCAGGTGGTGCAACATAATGCAACATAAATAAAACCAGTCTGGGAAAGCTGAAGATAAAACAGAGAATTGTTTTGAAACATGTCCAAGAACAAATCAACATTAATATTGAGGTAAGATGTCCAGACCAAAAATAATATAATTAAAATAACCTCAAAATATAACTTCCTAAAATTAAATATTGTTAATTCATACTTTAAGAAAATTAAATCAATGAATTTACAATAAAAATACACAATCTCCTGGCATAAGTTCAAAGATCTTAGATAAAATATGACCTATGATGTTGAAATATCTAATAATATATATCTGTATTAATGAAATGAACAACTAAAATATTGTAATCAATGGTAGAGAGATTTTTTTTTTGCCTGAACCGGGAATAGAACTCCGAACCTTGAGCTTTCCTTGCTGATGCTCCAGCCACTGAGCTATTCAGGCTACATTCCCATTCAAGCATAAATCCTTCCTTTACCTTGGTCCCACATTCAATGCAATGAATCATCATTCACAAATACACAATCAATGGCTTCTACATTAAGACGACACAAAGGGACTCCACACAGCTATATCATTATTTATTAAATTAATATTGTTTGATATAGATGGAAAAGAAATTTCAGAACCATGCCACCAAAAATCTGGATCAGCAACCAAGCAATAGTATATTACGATGTGTGGTTGGGAAGAGATTCTGTAAAACACTTCACAACTGTGCGTTGTACATTATTTTTTGCGCGATGGTGTTTTCAAAATAATAAATAATAGTAAAATAATAACACGTTTGTTGGAAATATTTTGCATTCATTATTAACAATTGACTAACATTAACAGTGTGGGCAATGTTTATTAGTTGAAACAGGAGGCCGTGAGACCAATTAGTGATAAAATAAAAGGAAGCCATGAGACCTATTAGTTACAAAATGGCGGCAAGTATGTATTTATTGTTTTTTTTATTGTTTCAGATAAAGTTCAGTTCATTTAAAATGCAGTAATTTGTTCCGTATAATGTGTATTAACACTACCTTTTGGATATATTTTGTATATACATTGTATGTAGTATACATAGACGGCAGTGGTTTTACTTCCCACATGTGCGTTTGTAATATGTAATGTAATATTACAGTATAGTTGTTTTATTACAGTATAGTTATTTAGGTTGGCAACCTCGAAATGTAGGAAGTTAAACTTTCAATCATGGTTGCCATTGCTGTAAGTATGACAGAATGCACTATCGCGCAAAAAGTTCTTATGAAATTTCCTTTAATTAATTTATCAAAATAATGTATATTCATGATTCTAGGATTCACAGTAGACTGTTGATTTGGAAATGAAATCTTAACAAAAGTAAAAAAATTCAATGTAACACAGCACAGAAGCAAGAAATGTAGAATCAATGTAGCAAAATGCAAAACAAAATGTATTAATAACACTGGTATGCACGATTCCGGTGTTTATCCTGCAAAATATTTCTTTACTAAATTTGATGTGCTGATACAAAAACTGCAATCCATTTTTTTCTTAGCACTTACCTTTTTTTTTTACAATTAGCAATTATATCTAAGAGTTTTAATGTAGTTCTGCGTATAAATATTGTACCACGGAGCTAAGAAAAACTAAGAATTTCATTATTGAAATTAATATGTTTGGCAACAATAACACCATCTGATCACTGAACAGGAAAAAATTGGAAGCAGAGAGATAGTCTTGTGCCAAGAATGAAAAATGTTATGAGAGTCTTGTGAACTTGAAAAATGTTCTATTACCACCTTTGAATATAAAATTAGGTGCAATGAAGCAATTTGTGGAGGCTTTAAACAAGGATGGCAACTGCTACAAATACATCTGCAAGAGGTTTCCTGGAATATCTGATGCTAAAGTTAAAGAGGAAATATTTGTTGGGCCACAAATTAGGAAGTTGATTTCTGATACCTTATTTGAAGAAATAATAATGATATACTGAAATTTGATCCAGAGGTTCATCTGTCCACCAAGAGAGGGATGAAGAAGCAATTCTCCTGATCTACATAACATTAGTCTACAAGAAATTACTGAAGATGAAGCTGACTAAGTTTGGAAACCGGTATAATTAGAAGACTGGATATGAGGTGAAGTATAACACATTTTATTTTAAATCTTACTATTAATTATCCTCATTGTTTTTTTTTAAATTTGTGATTTTCTTTGCTATATCAGTTTCATCTTGAAATTATTAAATTAATATTGAGAAGCTAAAGCTATTACTATGATAGAAATAAGTAAATTAATGAACACAATTAAATTATTGTAAATCAATGGTAAAGAGAAATTTTTTTGCCTAAATCAGGAATCAAACCCCGAACCTTCAGCTTTCTTCAGGTAGAAGCCATTCATTGTGTATTCACGTAGAATTTCATGGCTGGAGTTGCTATAATGATCTAGATGAAGATTTTCAGGCTGTAGGCCGTGGTCATGAGCCTTGTAGTTCCCCGACGTTTCGCCAAAGACTGCGTCTGGCATCCTCAAGGGTTCTCTTGAGTCTGGCATTTCTGTCCACTGTCTGTCCTATTTATACGTTCACCGCGATGTGTATGTAAGTTATATCTGCCTTCTGATTGGTCAGCGTTAGGGACTTCCATTGCTCCAATGAGATTGCTGTTTGATGGTCTAGTCGACTGTACTTGTAGAGATTTACATTTTGCGTTTTTAAGAACCGGTATCCATACTTTGTTGACTTTTAATAATTCTTCTTTTCTATTGAAACTGTTTTTATGTTTGAATATTTCGATGGCTCTCGTTGTAGATGGGTAAAAAAGTGTGTGCAGTTAGATAATATGTCTGTATTCTGGTATTGTACTCTGTGGCCATCAAGTAAAGAGTGTTCTGCTACTGCCGACTTATCCATTTGTTTAAGACGACTGTATCTTTCATGCTCCTTAAGTCTGGTTGTGATGCTGCGTTTAGTGGTGCCTATATACACTTTCCCACAACTGCATGGTATCCTGTATATGCCTGCTGTCTGATGAGGATGGAGTTGATCCTTTATAGGTCTGAGAAGATTCTTGATTTTCTTGGTAGGCCTGTATACTGTCTTTATGTCTTCTTTCCATAGTAGTTTTCCAATGAGGTCCATTACATTCTTAATGAACGGTAAAAATGCCCTGGTTGAAATTTTTTCCTCTGATTCCTTGCTGCTGTTGCTCTTGTATCGTCTGGGATGATTGGCTCGGTTGATTTCTTTCCTGGTGTATCCATTGGCTGTGAATACCGTATGGAGGTGTTGAAGTTCCGTTTTTAATAAATCAGGATGAAAAGTTTTTTGGCTCGATCTGTCAATGATTTGATGATTCCAAATTTTTGTTTAGGGTGATGATTCGAGGTTTTATGAAGATACCTGTCCGTGTGGGTAGGTTTTCTGTAGATAGTGTGATAGATGTTGCTGTCTTCTTCCCTTTTGATCAGGATGTCTAGGAATGCTATGCACACTATCTACAGAAAACCTACCCACACGGACAGGTATATTCATAAAACCTTGAATCATCACCCTAAACAAAAATTTGGAATCATCAAATCATTGACAGATAGAGCCAAAAAACTTTTCATCCTGATTTATTAAAAACGGAACTTCAACACCTCCATACGGTATTCACAGCCAATGGATACACCAGGAAAGAAATCAACCGAGCCAATCATCCCAGACGATACAAGAGCAACAGCAGCAAGGAATCAGAGGAAAAAATTTCAACCAGGGCATTTTTACCGTTCATTAAGAATGTAATGGACCTCATTGGAAAACTACTATGGAAAGAAGACATAAAGACAGTATACAGGCCTACCAAGAAAATCAAGAATCTTCTCAGACCTATAAAGGATCAACTCCATCCTCATCAGACAGCAGGCATATACAGGATACCATGCAGTTGTGGAAAAGTGTAAATAGGCACCACTAAACGCAGCATCACAACCAGACTTAAGGAGCATGAAAGATACAGTCGTCTTAAACAAATGGATAAGTCGGCAGTAGCAGAACACTCTTTACTTGATGGCCACAGAGTACAATACCAGAATACAGACATATTATCTAACTGCACACACTTTTTTACCCATCTACAACGAGAAGTCATCGAAATATTCAAACATAAAAACAGTTTCAATAGAAAAGAAGAATTATTAAAAGTCAACAAAGTATGGATACCGGTTCTTAAAAACGCAAAATGTAAATCTCTACAAGTACAGTCGACTAGACCATCAAACAGCAATCTCATTGGAGCAATGGAAGTCCCTAACGCTGACCAATCAGAAGGCAGATATAACTTACGTACACATCGCGGTGAACGTATAAATAGGACAGACAGTGGACAGAAATGCCAGTCTCAAGACAACCCTTGAGGATGCCAGACGCAGTCTTTGGCGAAACATCGGGGAACTACAAGCCTCACGACCATGGCCTACAGCCCGAAAATCTTCATCAAGATCATTCATTGTGTATTTGTGAATGATGATTCATTGCAATTGAATGTGGGACCAGTAGAGTAAGGTAAAGGAAGGATTTCTGCTTGGATGGGAATGAAGCCTGGATTAGCTCAGTGGACAGAGCATTAGCATGGAAAGCTAAAGGTTCGGGGTTCGATTCCCGGTTCAGGCAAAAATTGTTCTCTTTACCATTGATTTACAATATTTTAATTGTGTTCATTAATTTACTTATTTCTATCATAGTAATAGCTTTAGCTTCTCAATATTAATTTAATAAATAATGCTATAGCTGTGTGGAATCCCTTCATGTCTTCTTCAGGTAGAAGCCATTCATTGTGTATTTGTGAATGATGATTCATTGCAATTGAATGTGGGACCAGTAGAGTAAGGTAAAGGAAAGATTTCTGCTTGGATGGGAATGAAGCCTGGATTAGCTCAGTGGACAGAGCATTAGCACGGAAAGCTAAAAGTTCGGGGTTCGATTCCCGGTTCAGGCAAAAATTTTTCTCTTTACCATTGATTTACAATCATCTTGAAATGTTAAATTATAACCCAAATAATTAAATGAATTTACTCGTTCAAAAATTTCACCATCCAAAGCAATTTAGCTAGGTATAGGGTATTTCCAGCAAAAGGCTATCACTTTAGTTTTCTTTCGAACATTATATTCAGAACAATATAACAAAAATTTGCAAAAGCATCTTTATATAACATTTTTATTTTATTTTTAAATTGCTCATTATGAAATTGCATTATTTATTGGAAAATTCCACAATACTGACTTTATGATAAATTCAAATGTTTCATATCTCTCCTTATAAAAGTTCAATACTGACTTTATGTTGCATTTTACAAGCGTGGTAGATTCTAATGAAAATACATTAGGAAGTTTAGGTTCTACTTAATAAATAAGTTTGGTCTGACTTCATCTTACCTCATAGTTAGAAAAATTAACTAATTATGAGGTAAGATGAAGGCAGAACAAACATATTTATTATGTGGTAGATTCTATTACACAATGCACAAACTAGAAGATGCTATCATTGACTTGTACTATATTTCTCTCCAAAATACAAAAGTGGAAAAACTTAATAAATTGCAGAACCAAATCCTCCATCTGATAACAGGAGCCGTTAAAACAACACCAATCACTGCCATGCAAATCTTAACAAATAACCTAAACATAGCATTTGAAATTGAGAAAACAGCAATCACACAGTATGAAAAATGTTTAAGGCTACCCATAATAACTGGACCCAAAGAAAACCACAAGTATGTTTAAAATCTCAGCAAAGCTTTTAAACATAGTACAAGAAATCAAACACACAATTGCAACTTCCACATTCAAAAGAAAATATGCAGATGAGAAACAACCCTCTAGAATTTTTGGAAATTGAATATAACCTTGATTTAACAGAAGACATCAAGAAATCTGAAACTCCCCCATATATTTTAAAACAAATATCACTGGAATAATAAATCTAAGATACCCTGCTCCTGAATGGATACATATTTTTACAGATGGCTCCAGCCTACCAAATGATGGTGGCACTGGTGCTGGTGCAGTATGTCCACTTTTTTCCTTTTATCGTAAACTAAACACAAATTCAACAAATTTTGATGGCGAAATTCTAGCAATTTTCTTAAGTTTACAAAATCTTTTATAACACATCCAAAAATTTACAAATGTTGTAATTCTATGTGACTCCAAAGCAGCCATTCTCGCTATAACACGAGACACAACACTCAAAAGCATCAAAATATTTGAATGTCACAAAATGATAAAACAGTTATCCTGTCTACATAAAAAAGTTGTACTTCAATGGATTCCGGCCCAATTTGGAGTGACAGGCAATGAAATAGCCAATTTTCTGGCCAAGAAGGGTAGCAAAATTGTCTCAAACCCAACTTCTACTCCAGTTTCCTTTCACTCTATCAAAAGAATTATCTCAAATAAATATATCAATAATCTTAGAGAAGAATACACCACCAAAACATCTGGAAAGGAATGGGAAAATCTACAAGCTTATGACATTACTACATTACAAAGAAAATCTGCAGTAGCAACATTCAGACTGCTAACGGGACTGACTGCCTGAATAAATCCTACACAGACTTGGCATAACAGATTCACCTAAATGCCCTTTTTGCAATTTAAATGAAGATATGGAAAGAAACCATCTCCTCCGTTGTCCAGCTTTTGTAGAAGAGACCAGCCTTCCTGCTAAATATTGGAGTGCAAGAGAGCGAATGATTTTATTATCAAGTGCTCGACATTAGATACCAACCATATTTTTTTTAATACAACATTTTATTGGAAATATTCAGTTTCCCACACTACTACTTCCATCTCAATATTTTTTTGTTTTGTTTCTTACTAATAATCCAACTTCCATTAGTAATGATGGGAATTTAAAATTTGACCACCATTATTTTAATTACACTATGATTTACTAAAAAAATTGGATTTAAATCTTATAGAAAGATATTTTAATGGTAGCCTTTGGAATATATATATATATATATATATATATATAAGAAAGTTTTCTTGGGTTTTCCGCATCATGGATTCAAGGCTGACCTCTGAAATTATGAAAATGATAGAATGGATTCTGATAATAAAATTCCAACCCAGTATTTGCCTTGACAACTGAGAAAAAACTTCAGTCAGGTTGGTCAGCACTGGAGTTTGAAACCAGACATCCTCAAATATAAGTCTCAAATGTTACTGCTTGAGTCAACTTGTATGAATAAATTATAATAACATAAAACCATTCAAATCATTATTTTCAAACATTTTACATAATCATATTCTTAATTATTTAGAATGCTCTCCACCACATATAACTGTAGCTAATTCAAAAAGTAATTGTGGATCTATACGTGATTTCTCCAAGAGACACATATTTTGTTAAATAACTGATTTGCAATGCAAATAGTAAAGATCAGAAAAAATAATTAGATTATTAATATAATTAATAATAGCATATTATAATATAATTAATAACAGAATAATGAGAAAAAAAAATTAAACGATCATGATCATCTAATTATGAATCTTCTTGTACCATGAAAAAGACATCTTATAAATGAATTACAAAGAAAATAGGGGAACTTGAAGTTAAGGATACAATGAACATTTGGCACAAACACGAGGGGAGAAAAAAGTATGATTCAAGTGGAAATCAATCTTAAGGAAGACCAAGAAAAGAATGGAAAGATGGAAACAATGATGATGACATTCAGGATTAGCAATACAGTGTAAAAGACTAACAATTCTGAAAGAATAAGAAGTTTTCAGAAGCTGTAGTACACTCCAGGTATCATATAGCAAATATGCCACTGTAAGAAAACCATTGCTTAAACAATGTTAAATGACATGCACTATTTAAATATACATCTCATGTAAAATAATCTTTTAACGGATAACTTTTTGCTACATATGTTACATCAGTGATTCCCAACTCTGGTACAAAGTTATATACGGGTACTAAAATATGAAAAATTAAAAATATTTAAAAAAAAATTTAGATAATGAATTTACATAATATTTTTATTTGTCATCATCACCGTCCTTTCAAGTTGTATTTCTGAAAGGAATAGCCTATCAAAAAATTTTCCAACCACCTATTCCTTGGCAATCCCAACAACCTCTTACCTTTTGGTTGGTACTTAAAAAATTGCTTTAAGAATCCTGGATCTGGAGGTATGGTCCACTTGTTGATGCCAGTTTGTTAATACTGATGGGTGCAATCTATTATGGCCAACATAATCAATTTCTTGAGGATGTCATCATTTCTTCCATGATTCCACATTTGGATGGATCTTAGGTAACTGAGACATGAACTGGACTCAGTTAGCTGTGGGGTCAGTCCTGATGGACTGACTAGTGGTTATCAAGCTTGCCTCTGATTCCAAGGTTCCTCGATTCAAACCCAACTGGGGTTGGTGGATTTATTCAGGGCAAAATATTTCTAAGGACGGCTTCCTTTGGAAAGGAACAAAGGCAAGAGTCCTGTGTTGTAGATGTAAAAAAACCTCAAGTCTGAACCAAGAGACCTCTGATTGAAATGTGTCAGTTCTTTCACACCTGATTTTGAATTGCAACGCTAATGACCTGAGATGTTAAGTAAATTATTTCTTGGCTATTAATTGAGGTGACACTTAACCTCAGGTTTCATAAACCATAGAATGAGTGAGACTTTCTGCAACCATTTATAAAAATAATTTGTAATTAATTTTGGATCAGAGATACAATGGTGGAAATGGCACCAAAGTGAAAAAAAAAAAAGTGGGAATCACTGGGCTACATGCTTTTACAAAATGAGGCACAAATGCTTTCATTAATGTTAACATCCTACCATAATTATATTAAATAAAAACTAACAACAAACTCTACTACTTTTTTTTTTAAATGTGGTAACCCTAAAATACAGAAATATTGTTGTGCACTGAATGACTTAAAATTCATAATATGATGTGTGACAATTAAAAAAAAAGCCAAAAACTAAAGAAGCCACCAGGCATTATATTAGTGAATGGCGCAGGTAAGAATTGAGAAACTAGATGCAATGACTATCCTGCTTGGAGCAATTAATTCAATTTGAGGCAATAATACCTCACTGTGGAATCTTATCACAGAAATGTCACAACAATCTATTAGTTCACCACGATAATGCCGACTGCGATCGTGAGCCAATGGAGAAATCTTTGTACTGTGAAAACACACATATCTGCAAGAAAAAATTAGTCATAATAATCAAAAAACATTCCATTTATAATAACAATCCAACAAACATATAAAACCAATCTTAACGATACTGATGGAAACAATGCGAAGGAAAGATAGAAAGAAAGCAAGGAAGAAATAGAGAGTTATATGGGTAAATTTGTACATAAATTTAAAAAATGGCAGCCAATTTTGCACTAAAAATTCATGTTGAACACAGTAGCATAATGGTTAAGGCAATACTCTACAAGCTGGAAGCTTGAGGGTTCGAGTCCCGGTGGGGGTCAATATTTTTTAAACCTTCAGGTCGACTCAGCCTCTAACCAGTTGCTTGTTTTGGGTGTAAAGGTAGCCGTCACGCAGGGCTGACAACCCAGCTGACATCAAGTGCCGATTGTCTAGAAAAGTGGGAGCCTTAACCTTCTACTACCCCAAGCGCCTCCTAAGGCCTGTAGTGTGATCACTTTATCTTTACAATAATATTATACTATAGGTTTATATATATATATATATATATATATAAAAAATAATGGCGTAGCCCATTGTTGAGCCATAGCCTCTCCTTTGTGAGAAGTTACTAGACCAAGTTATTAGTTACCTTATTTGCTCATAGATGTCATGAATCATGCAGTCAACACACTGACTCAATGAGACAACTAAGTTATTACTAGGACATTGAGGTCCGTAAATTTTGCTTAGAGGCCTTTTTATTCACGCTTAAGGATCTTTTATCGAGCCTGAGAATCTTCAGATTTGAGGCCCATGGCTTAAGTCCCTCCCAGAGGACTTGCTCTTTTGAGTTTTCCATCCTAAAAATCCATCGACTCTGGCCAGGTTTGAACATGTGACCCTTGGAACTAGAGGCAAGGAGCATAACCACTAGTCCAACGCAGCCAACACACACATATATATATATAGTCTTGCCATAAATACTATTAGTAGCTTAAAAAAATGTAAACAAAGTTAGCTAATAAAACATGTGAAGTGTATCCTTCGCAGATTTGTTGCATACAGTTGGCAACGATAGATAACTCCAGATTGCATAATTGTCTTTCATAGGTTATAGTTTTTTTCTTTAACAAGAGACATTTATGATGTGACTAACAAAGGATAGGAAAAAACTAACACACTATTTAAATTAAATGGCAAAGAAAATTTCAGGGAAAGACTTGAATTAATAGGAGTTAGAATATCCACATTTCACCACACATTTGTCGATTTCTTGAAGACCAAGGTTTTGATACATTATGTACCATTAAATTATGTAAATTCAAATACTGTATAGATAGAAAAATTTCAGGAGTTCAAAACTAAGGTTTAGCCTAATTACATAATTCTATATTCTGAATACAACTAAATTTATTCCAGAAAAAAAATTTAATTAAATAGTGAAAAATTACCTTGTCTTTAAGTTGCTGGCAGAGTTGAAGAGCTACAGTGAAAAGTACCAACACTTCATTGAGCCACGGAATAGAACACTCAGCCTGGTGAGTGTCAAACTTCATGGTTCCATGAACATTACTCAACTGGTAAACAGCAAAGATCAGCTTATGGCTTTGAATGTAAAAACTAATAGCCAAGTCCTCTGGTAGACACGGTGCCAGAGATTTCTGCAATAATTAAATAAATTATCTTACCCATGAGCATCTAGCTTCAATAAAAAAAAGAGGATGCTGAATGATCAATGAAATATAGACACATTTTCTGGCTGCTCCTAATTCTGGACCATACAGTACAATCACATTCAGTACCGTAAACAGTTAAGGCGTTTAAAGAACCTCTCGTGTACCAGGCCATAGATTAGTTAAGGCACTTGAATAAACTGCATTTATATAGGTGCCTAGTCTCTATATTGAGGTAGTAAATCTTGGAGATGATAGACAGCACACAAATGAAGGTTTTTTCATTTCTCTGTTTATCTTGAACACACCAGACCAGGGTGAATCACCTTCTATTTTTAGAATTAATAGCTCGCTGAATTTCAACACTCGATGCAATAGTTCTTGTTACGCAGTACATGGCTTCAGAAAAATATCTCACGGAAGAAGATAATGTAAATATTTTACATAACGATGATTTAAGTGATGAACTAATTTCAGATTTTCAAAGTAAAAGTGATGACAAAATTTAATTTGCATTGAGTGATGTATCGTTACAACAATGAAAAGTGCATGTAGTGCCACCCAAGTTATTGTCCATTGCTTCCATTGTTTACAGCAAATATCGGGATGAAATTTGAAATTGATGATGAGACTGAAATAATGTATTACATAAATTTATTCTCGAATGATGATTTTCTGAATAAGTGTGCAATCAAAAGAC
This sequence comes from Diploptera punctata, assembly GCA_030220185.1. Lineage (NCBI taxonomy): Eukaryota > Metazoa > Arthropoda > Insecta > Blattodea > Blaberidae > Diploptera > Diploptera punctata. The sequence continues at coordinate 1,036,921 of JASPKZ010003859.1, read as the reverse complement.
CCTTTATGAACGACAAGTCAATAATGTAAGGAAAAGAAAGCTAGAAGAATGAACTGGTTATACAAGCCAAATAAAGTAAATTTAGAACAATTGGGTTAACATCAGAAGGGAAACCACTAGATTTAAAAAAATTAAAAACAGGAATATTTGAGAAAGAAGATTAATGAACTCGATATGAATGCAAAAAATAGGAATATCAGAGAATTATATCAGGAAATTAGGAGAGGAAGGAAAGGGTTTCAGGATATAACAAATATAATTATGAATGAAAATAGGGATATGATTGCAGATTCCAGGAATATATTAAAAAGATGAAAAAATTACTTTAATCAACTATTAAATGTATATGCAGAACAAGATATTGAAGAGAATATATAGACAGCAAAAATATTAGTCACAGATCCTAATGTATTAGAGGTTGAAATGATCATAGAAGAATTAAAGATGTATAAAGAATCAGGTTCAGATAAAATCCCAACAGAACTGATAAAATTAGGAAGAGAAAAATTGATGGACAAGATACACTGCTAACTTAGTATGATTTGGGAAGAAGAGACTATTCCAAATGAGTGGAAAGTCATACCAAACTACAAAAAGACATTTAAACTAATTACAATAACTACAGGGGCATCTCATTAGTTTCAACTTCGTACAAAATTCTACAAATGTATTAGTATCCATTATAAAGTTATAATAGGAAGTAGCATTACGAGGTTGTTCTTAATAAATAAGGTAAGTCTGTTTCATCTTAACTCATAGCAGTTGTCTGGATAATTTTAAAATAAAACAAAAAATATTTATTTGAAACATGTCCTAAGAGAACTCAACTACTATGAGGTAAGATGAAAACTGACTCACCTTACTTCCTATATTGGCCTAGGTTATGTAATAAGTGGTCATCAATATGGATATAGAAGACATATATATAATAACATATCAGAATTTTAGTATAAGATGGATTTTAGAAAAGAAATACCTTATATCTCGGCAGATAAGACGATAGTTGAACCATAAAAAAAGCCCCCAAAATCCAGGGTTGTCTTATAGGACAGATACATAAAAATTAGATTGAAATTTATATAAATTAAAACCATTATAAAATGAAAAAAATAACTCACCAATGTATTTAAAATCCTGCTAAATCCTCACATTCATCATCATTATCGGCAAATAACTGCTTAAGTACATCCTCGCCTTCACTGTTGAGAAGCTCATCATATGGGTCCCATTCTGTATATAACGAGTCAATTTCCACTTCATCATCAGTATCCCATAACAAATCGCCTTGGTGCCATCCATAACACTAGAAATCCCACACTTTTTGAAGGATTTGATCACTGTTTCCACTTTCACTTTTTCCCATGATTTGATTACAAAATCACACAACACATCAACTGACGCAGCCTGCATAGCTCCTGGTTGCCTCTGCCACACATTTTCCATCCACAATTTTACACCATTCTCGTCCATCCATCCATTCTCATGAAAATGTACAAATATGCCTGTTGGGAATTTTACCTTAGGGGTAGTTTTCCTCTTGAAAATGACCATGGGTTTTAACTTTGTTCCACCTGCCATGCATGTTAATACCACTGTAAACCTGGTCTTTTCATGACCTGTACTTGTAACTTGAACAGTTCTTACACCTTTTTTTCCCACAGATTTATTGTTTATCATGTCAAAGTTCATCGGTGTTTCATCCATATTTCCAATATTAGATAATGCAAAGTTGCCTCATACGAATAATGAACTTGTAAAAATTTGTGACTTTGTGGTCAAGATCTTGAGGTCATTTCTGCACAATTATTGTTTTCTGTCGTATTACTAGATTTTTCTGTTCATGAATCGATTGCATCAACCTACTGTTGCTTTAAATTCTTTGCCTTGTTCTGAATTAGCACGTGTCCACTTCAGAGCATAAGCCCTAATCATATTTCTTGTCACAACATAACAATTCTGCCTCTGTTCTTCTGCCCATCCTGCAAGCTATTCCTCTCCTCATAGAACATTTTTTCATTGGCATTTTTTTAATAGTATCTTAATTCTTTCTCCAATCTCTTACCATTTTCTCTGTTATATCGAAAGCCCTTGCTGCAGCACAATTGTTCGATTATTTAGCCTTTTTATGACTTTTAACTTAAAGCTTGCTTCATATTTCCTTCTTTTGTTGGTTCCATAATTAGACCCACACTTTATCAATTTTCTGATGTTTAGACTTAGGATAAAATAATAAAAATTTCTTGAACACACAGCACACAAATAACAATGCAACCACTGATTGCAACTGACGTAATGATTCGCACTGACAAATCGATCAGTTGACATGTGGGGGGGGAACTGTTAGAGATTTAGTGAATCCCCGTGAGTACAGCTATTATCAAACAAGTCCTGAAAACATCTGGTTATTCAATTCTTTTGCAGTCTGTTTTGTATAGTAAATAAACATGGACATTATTGCTTATATTGCGTTGTTTTTCTTTCTAATTATTAAATAGTGTTATTATTACCATGCATGATGCAAGGGCACTGCATAACATTTAAATATGTGGATAACTTATATCTTTGAGTTTGATAGTAGCATAACAAGAAATTTCTCATGCGGCAAGTCTTCCTTCCTTATCATAACAATCTCCTTTCCCCTCCTACCGCCTTCCATGCGACATGTCTCATCTCTTGTGCTATATAGTACAACTTATCAAAAGTGTAGCAGTGTTACGGTTGAATGAAAATAAAATGTATTTATTTATCATAATGAGGGGTTAAAATATTAACAATATATAACAAATTTAATTTGAAAAATTACGAATATGGTAATTTTGTACACGCTATACAGTAAGCTAGTAATGATTGCTGGTCTAAACTAAATTCATAGGCCGTTGATAGTTTGGGGGTTGTCTTATAGGACAGATATATGCTAAAACTAAAAACTTTGACAAAAATCTATACCTCGTCTTATCTGAAGCTTGCCTTACCTGCCGAATTATATGGTAGTCACTGTACATCAACTATATGTACACTACAAAAAAAAGACATACAATTCAATTAAGAGGGAGAAGTTGTATAGTATACTTCTGGACTTAAAAATTCCTAAGAAGCTAATTAGACTTATTCAAATGTGTTTAAATGGCACAAATTGTAGGGTATGGGTAGGCAAACAGTTATAAGAAATGATGATCTTAAAGTCTACGTGAATACATCAGTTATAAGAAACTTTTTAAATTCACAGTGAGTTAAAACAAGGAGATACACTATCTTCTCTATTATTTAATTTTGTCTAGAGTATGCTATAAAATATTTTAGAGGATAAACAAGGCCTACAACTCAATGGTATTAATAAGTTGTTAGTTTATGCTGATAATGTAGTATTATTTGGCGATAGTGAGGAGACACTAAGGACCATCTCTCACATTCTATTGAATAACACTAAGGGTCGTATGCAAATACATTAGTCTCTACTCAAATTACTTCAATCACTGGTGAGCTGAGATCGAATTAACGGCCCGCCTTAACCGGTCATGCATGAATGTTGACGTTTTCCGTAATATTGGCAACGAATTACCCAGAATTCTCTGCGATAAAACCACTTCCGTTATTTTCGTCTGCTATAGAGGAATGCATTTATGCTTGCATCCCGCAAATAATACCGTATACAAACACGTCTGCGACGCGCAATATTACGCCGATTCTCCTGTTCTTCCAGTTGAATTCTTTGGTAGACTCTATCAATTCCTCTTTCTGCATATACCGAAAACATGATCAAAGTCTTCAAGGTCCGACATCTTGGATAAGTTTCAAACTACATCGGTTACCATCTGTTCCCTTCGGGATTTTCACATAAGTTTATATCTTGGGCTACGATCTTAAGGTACCTTGTCAGGTAGCTTACAATTATTACCGCGTGAATAGATTTCTGAGTAAGAAAAATGTGTTTGAATTAAAACTTTATCAGCAGAGACTGTCTAATGCGTTCAAACATTCGACCCTAAGAAACTGGCCTGGAAGTAAACATCAATAAAACCAAATTTATGGTTACACATAGATATTCAGAAAAGAAGTGAGGATATTAGGAAGGACTTAAATATTTTTAATTTAACAAATAGAATTGACAACATGAGAAACAACTGGTATGAACATGTCAAGAGAATGCCTACAGATAGAATCCCTCAGCTGTTACTAAAGTACAAACCAATAGGACATAGAAATGTTGGACGCCCATTTAGTAGATGGGAGGATTCATTAAATCCCACTTGATGTGAAAACAGGTCAAAAGGCCTAATTTCATGAAGCAGAAGACATAGATATTCACTTACTTACTTACTTACTCACTGGCACTATCGAACCCGTAGGTTCATCATGGCCGCACGGACATAAGCTCTCCATACATCCCTATCCTGAGCTAATGCTTTCCAATCATTCCCTGTATAATCTACTTCCCCTCAAATCATAGTTAATGTTGTTCTCCCACCTCATTTTTGGTCTACCAACTGGGCGTTTTCCCTCTGGCTTTCCTACAAGAAGTTTCCATGCACGTCTTTCATTCCCCATACGCGCAACATGTCCTGCCCATCGCAGTCTACGGGACTTAACTGTTCTTATTATATCTGGCTTCCTATAAAGACCATGTAGTTCATTGTTATGTAGTCTTCTCCACTCACCTGTCTGTTCATCTCTCTTTGGTCCAAAAATTTTCCTAAGAACTTTATTCTCAAATACTCGTAATCTCCTTTCCTCCCTTAAAGTAAGAGTCCATGTTTCGCACCCATATAATATAACTGGTAGAACAATAGTTTTATATATTTTCAGCTTAACGTTTTTTGAAAGGAATTGGGACATCAAAAGTCTCTGCAATGCATAATAGCATGCATTTCCAGAATTGAGCCTATGTTTTAATTTCTTTGTGCATCTCATTCCTATTTGTGATTATTGTTCCTAGGTATTTGAATTCAGCCAATTCCTCAAAATTTCCCTCATTTGTCATTAGCTGTCCATTTCCATTATATAATGTATTTCTACGTGTGACCATATATTTAGTTTTATTGATATTTACTTCCAGTCCTAATTTCTTAGTGTTACTCAATAGTGTGTGCGTGTTGGCCTTTAGTATCTCCTCGCTATCGGCCAGTAGTACTACATCATCAGCATAAACTAACAGCTTATTAATAACCATTCAGTTGTAAGCCTTCCTCATTCTCCAAAGATTTAATGGCATGCTCTAGTACAAAATTAAATAGTAGAGGAGATAGTGCATCTCCTTGCTTTAACCCATTCTGGATTTCAAAAGTGTCTGAAAACTGTGTTTGCCTACACGAACCCTACTCGTTGAGCCATTTAAGACACATTCGTATAAGTCTAACTAACTTTTTAGGAATTCCAAACTCCAGCAGGATACTATATAACTTCTCCCTCTTAATTGAATCATATGCTTTTTTGAAGTCTACATATAGTTGATGTACAGTACCATTATATTCCCATTTCTTTTCTAAAATCTGTCTTATACTAAAAATCTGATCTGTTGTAGACCTGTTTTTCTTCTAAATGCACATTGATGATCTCCTAGAATGTCATCAATATAGGGAGCAAGTCTGCTTACTAATATATTTGTTAGAATTTTGTACGAAGTTGAAAGTAATGAGATGCCCCTTATAGTTGTTGCAATCAGTTTTATCTCCTTTCTTATAAATTGGTACGATAATTGATTCCTTCCATTCATCTGGAAGAGCTTCTTTTTCCCAAATCATACTAAGCAACCAGCGTATCATATAATGGAAATGGACAGTTAATGACATATGAAGAAAACTTTGATGAAGTGACTGAATTAAAATACCTACGAACAATAATTACAAACAGAAATATGGTGCAGAAAGAAATTAAATATAGACTCAATTCTGGAAATGCAAACTACTATGCATTAAGGGTCTCTTGTCATCCCAAATTCTCTCAAAAAACATTGAACTGAAAATATATAAAACTGTTATTCTCCCAATTATATTATATGGATGCGAAACATGGACTTTACAGGAGGAAAAAATATTAAGAGTGTTTGAGAATAAAGTTCTTAGAAAAAATTTTGGACGAAAGAGAGACGAACAGATGGGCGAATGGAGAAGACTACCTAACAGTGAGTTATATGACATTTATGGGAAACCAGATGTAATAAAAACAGTTAATGCTATGATGGACAGGATATGTGGCACAAATGGGGAATGAAAGGAGGTCATGGAAACTCCTTGTAGGAGAACCAGAGGGAAAGCATCCAGTAGATAGACCAAGAATGACGTGGGACAATAAGATTAGACATGATATGAGAGAAGTAAATTATAGAGGGATGATTGGAGAACATTAAGCTGAGGACAGGGATGTGTGGAGAGCTTATGTCCATGCAGCCATGAACCTATGGATTCAATAGTGCTAGTGAGCTGGTTGGTTAACCTAGTTAGCTAATTAATAATAAATATTTATATTTGTTAGCTATACCTGCTTTCAAGGAATAGTGCACGTTAAGAAGATGATTCAAAGCATTTATTAGGTAGTGTATAAATACATACCATGTTACGACTCTTCATTAAGTCATCTATTGTACGCTTGCGAGGCACAATCAAACTAACTACTGCGTCCTCTCTGCAAACAACCCAATATGCAGCCCAGGACATGCAAAACTTCCTCAGAAGACCTGTTTATAATTTATAAATTACTTAAAATGTATTATTTAATTAAATGTATCTAGGAAATAACACTATGAGGTTTATTTTAGTTATATTTGAGTTGTGTATTTTGACTCACCTCATATTTCTTGATTTTTATGCAGACTGGTTTCATTGTTAACTGTGCAACATTCTCAATGCTTCACAACTGTTTGGTCTGCATAAAAATCAAGAAATAAGAGGTGAGTCAAAATACACAACTCAAATATAATTAATGGTATACATTTTACATTTTAAATCACCTTGATTAATGTTAAATTTTTTAACCATTACCTTAATAAAAAAAAACAAACCAGCTATAACGGATGGGGGACCCCAACAAGCTGACCGCACATGTCACCCCCCTCAAACACTGGCTTGATGATCAGCTACCACCTCTGTGATTGACACATGTGGAGGTGAGCCAACCACCCAAGCAAGCTGACTGGTAGGTCAAGGGCCTTCTAGAACCTGTCGCACCATGGAGAGTTAATAATAAAAAACACCCTCTTTCCAATAACATCCATTAAGTAAAACATGCTTTCAACCATACAGTGAAATAAAATACAAGAAAATATTAATTTTCATTTAATGCATATATCAAAAACATTTATTTTTTACTGCATATTATAGTACAATCAATTGAAATGAATATGTTTTTTCTAGTTCCAAGTTTGCAAATTCAAAACCAGTAGGGGTTAATGGATTTTTCAGGGCATAAAAATTCTGGAGTATGGGTTCAGAAGGCAACTAAAACCATGGGTCTCAAGTTATACATTTACAAAATGAAAAAGACCCTCAATTTTAATTTAATCAGAAATTAAACCTCATAGTGATTTATTCCTATAAAAGTTCAATATACAGGGCAAGTCAAAATGTTGTGCACGTTTTCAGAAATTTATTATGTGAAATGTAATGAACATATAATATCGTGAGACATATTGTATGAAAGGTAAACTCTCAAAGTTTAGTTGTCCACTTCTAAAGTTCCTTCCGCGTTCACCCGCAAGATGTCAACAGCAGAGCAGTAAGGGAAATGGCGTGGACTGGGGATCAGAAGTCTTTCTGTGTGCTTGATTACCATGTAAACAACTCTGTGACTAGTGTTCAACGACATTTCCGTACCAGATACGATAAAGGACCCGCCGGATGGGAGATCCATTCGTAAGTGGTACACACAATTTAGGGATTCAGGCTGTATCTGTAAACGAAAAATCGACTGGCCGTCCGTCGACGAGTGAAGAGACAGTCGAACGCGTTCGCACATGCTTCGTGCGGAGTCCACAGAAATCCACTACCGGGGAGCGACAGAACTTCAACTACACCACAAAAAACTGTATGGCGGATTCTCCGGAAACGTTTACAGATGAAACCCTACCACTTGCAAACTGGTTCAAGCCTTAAACCCCGCCGATTATGCTGTGGCGAGCGTCCTTCTGTGTTGATTTCTCGCATTAATGGAAGAGAATGAGTTTCCATGAGAGAGGTATTTCAGTGATTAAGCGACTTCTTTCCACCTTTCAGGAAAAGTGAATAGACACATGTAAGGATTGGGGAACTGGTACCCCCCATGCAACTCTGGAACATCAACGCGATTCTCCGAAAGTGAATGTCTTTTGTGCCATTTCCCATGCAAAGGTTTATGGGCCTTTTTCTTTCATGAACGTACTGTGAACGGACATGTTTTCCTTGATATGCTACAACAATGGCTCCTTCCGCAGCTTGAAGCGGATAGTCCAGATTTCATTCTGCAGTTGGATGGTGCCCCTCCACATTACCATGGCAGTGACCTGGATGGCAGTGTTCGAGACCATTTGAATACAGCTTTACCACAACGCTGGATAGGCCGTGCATCTCAGGGTGATCAACAACTCATTCATTGGCCACCTCGTTCACCAGATCTAACCCCGTGTTATTCTTCATGTGGGGTCTTGTAAAGGATCACTGCATGAACTGCGTGCCCGCATCACAGCAGCCATTGCTGATATCGACCGCGGACTGCTACGAGAAGTTTGGCAGGAGATTGAATATCGGTTGGACATCTGTCGTGTAACAAAAGGCACTCACATAGAACATCTGTGAATATTTAAAAAAAAAAACTTTGAGAGTTTACCTTTTCATACAATATGTCTCACAATATTATATGTTTCATTACATTTCACATAATAAATTTCTGAAAACCTGCACAACATTTTGACTTGCCCTGTATTAGAAACTTGATGTTTATATTATTAATTTAACACATCTCATTGAAGGAAAAATAAAATTTGAAGAGAAAATTTTTTTGCCCAGACTGGGATCCGAATCCAGGACCTTTGGTTTACCGGACCAATGCTCTTACAACTCAGCTACTGGGGTGAATTCCAATCTAGACGCAAATCTTTCTCTTATATACATTGTAATTTTGTATTCACCGCGCCCAAATGCCTTAATTTAATTTATCCTTCAATGAGATGTAAAAACATCAATAGAAGCCCTACTGGCTTTTAAAAGTAAGTTTAAATCCCAATAAAGTCTTCTTAATCAAGAAGCCATCGGTATATCGACATCCAGGTTGTGCAACATAATGCAACATAAATAAAACCAGTCTTGGATAAAAAAAATGGTACATAAAAGGATAGAAAAGTATAAAAAACAAAAAAAATGATAAACAGAAGTACTCTTGAAAAAGAAGAAAAAATATAGGAAATTCACATATCACCCTTGGGTACATAATAAATTCCAAAAGATATTTGAGAAGTTTAATATTAAATTAGCACTGAAAAATAACCACAGTTTAAAAAAAACAAATAAAAACCAACAAAAATGAAAAAAAACTGATAAAAATAAAAAGTCAGGAATGTATCAAATTGAATGCATGGGTTGTGAAAAGAATATATATAGGAAAAACAAAAAGAAACCTAAAAATTAGAACCATAGAACACACAAGAAATATTAAAAATGGGGAAATAGAAAAATCTACAGTTGCTGCTCATGTTTGGTCTGAAAACATAATATAAATTCAGACACTAAATTATTAAAACAGTTAGAAAATACAAAAGAGCTGACTATTTGGGAAAAATTTATATTCAGAAAGAACAAAACAGAGTTATGAATTTGATATTACCAATGGAGCATGACCTTGTTTGGAGGTTCTTTGGCCAACCACAGGATGGAGCAACATCCAGTTTGTGCAACATAATGCAACATAAATAAAACCAGTCTGGACAAGCTGACGATAAAACAGAATTGTTTTGAAACATGTTCAAGAACAAATCAACATTAATATTGAGGGTAAGATGATCGGACTAAAAAAATAATATAATTAAAATAACCTCAAAATATCACTTTCTAATATTAAATATTAAAGTACTATCTGTTTACACCTGGCTGCGAGGGAGTTTACCGCCAAGTGTGCAATGGCAACCAAAACTTTTCCAGCTCTTACATCGATTTTTGCTAAATGGATTATAATTTATTTTAATTGAACATACTGGCGGCCAAATTTTAATAGGCAACTCGGCAAAAGTGTATTCAGTAATTCACAATTTTATGAAAAAAAAAATATATTTTGTTCATACACTCGAATGTAGTAATCTTGCAGCTGGATCTTAGACTAATATATATACACACTCATGCAAAATTATGATTTTGTAATACTTTATGCTAAGCATTTTTGTCGGATTTTACCCAATGATTTGTATGCCGGACCACGTTCTGCACACCATTTTGTGCACTGGGGACCTTTTTAACCATAGGTAACCAAAATACCAAAACCACGCGATTTGCTACCAAAATGCACCTCGTGACACGAACCCAGAGCCAAAAAACCCCACTGACAGCTACCACAAATTATGCGCCGTGTTTCGTCTTTCTATTACCCTGTGTATATATATATAATATATATTAGCCTTGAGTTCATAACAATCAGTACTACTCAAAAACTTTGCCCGGGCCCATGAGAGGCAAAGATTGATTCATCCTTCCTATGCGAATACTTAAACATTAATCAACAATAGATTTTAAAACATGTAGTAATCTATGATACTTAGCTTAAGCTGAATGTATTATTATTATTATTAACCATGAAAGCTAGACGGGAATAAAGGAGTTCGTATGACCTCTGAGCAAGTTTTGTGTACGGGAATATGCAAGACAGCAGTGTAGTATCTAATGCACAATAATTAAACATTAAACATTATATAAAAGATAGTATTTAATATAAATTGGACGTCTGAAGTTAGAAAAATAGAATTAAAGAATTACATAACTGTGATCATTCATAAATTAAAAAGACAAAAATAATAATTAACATAAAAAATAACATAACTCACACAAACAACCTCACATATATACTTTCAGTCCTTGCCAGGGTGCCTTTCCCTGGTCTGCCGGACCAAAAACCCAAAGCATGCCACTCGCGTCCTCCAGAAAATGACAATGTTCCAACCAAAATTTCCGATCGAATGATAATGTTCTGAATGTGCGTAGGATATTTGAGTGTTCTGAGGTAGAAGGGGAAGATGCGCACTACAAACAGTGCAAGGGGAGGGGTAGAAAGGAGAGTTGGGGTAGATGCAGAGAGAAAGGAAATTGGCATAGTTCATGAATCTTCCAGTTAAAGGAGGATAACGGCACTGATGTCACGAACTGAAATTGGACTTTCGGTTCAAATTATTAAATTTACAAGTTCATCATATTATTATTTTAGCAGTTAATTAGAATAATACACATAGAATTAGTAGAGATTCATATAACTGTGATAGTGCAATTGGTATAAGAGCATTCCAGTTCATCATTACAAAATAATATTAATATATAATTTTATAAGAAATTAATTTAATTTAATTTCTTTATACCAGGTGGCAAAGGGATAAAGATTTTTCTTTCTCATTCTTGACCAAACTAGTCCAATTAAACTTCTTTAAAATGAACACAGGGAACTTGCTTGAAAGTAAAGTTGGCTGGAGAAATGAGTGAGCTACACTAACCTCTCACGTGCTGTTATGTGCGAATTTGGATCCTTGCATCCATAACTAGATTGGGTCTCCATTGCCTATTAAGCCAACATTTCTACTTACCATCGTACAAACAATATGTTAGTGTTTTATTAACATCCTTAAATAATGACAATAAGTAATGTAACCTTTACTGCTCTTACGAAAGGGTATATGCAATGGCAAAGAACATGCTTGCCATGCTATGAGCATGTATATCCGTTCTCAACTTCAAATGCCTGCTAGTTATATAATGCTTTCAAACTAAGCAGGCATATACTGCCATCTCTTAGGAACCTAAATAAACTTATTCCACATTTCTCCCTGCATTAAGTCACCCCCTATTAAAAAAAATCCAGACCCATGCACAAAGAAGTAATTTTCAACGTGCTAGCTGTCTGCTGGTGGTCACATGATTACGAATTCCAGGGATGACAAAAATGGCCTCTTCAAATCATGTTTTTCTTTCCGATGTAGAGTTAGTTCAAGTTTTGGAAACATTAGATTCTGATTTATCGGATATTAGTGAATGTGATGATGCAGTATACGAGGTGTGATCAATAAGTTTCCGGAATGAGGCCATAAACACAACACAACACTTCATAGTTTCTATTCAGCACTGTCACCCTTGAAGTAGTCACCTTGGGAGTTGATACACTTGTCCCAGCACTTCTGCCAATGCTGGAAGCACTTCTGGAAGTCGTCTTCTTTAAATGTGTCCAATGCCTTCTGCGATTCGCGCTGGATGGCATCAATGTCCTCAAAACGATGTCCTCGAAGCCGAATTTTTAGCCGTGGGAACAGGAAAAAGTCTGCTGGAACCAGATCTGGAGAATAGGCTGGATGGGGAATAGTACTCATCCTATTTTTGTCCAAAAACTGGCGGACAGAAATTGCTTTGTGCGCGGGGCGCATTGTCGTGATGCAGGAACCAGTCACCATTCCTCCATTTCTCTGGCTGTTTGCGTCGCACATTCTCCCTCAATCTTTGCAACACTTGTTTGTAGTACACTTGATTCACTGTTTGACCCCGTGGTACAAATTCCTTATGCACAATTCCATTAATGTCAAAAAAAAACAATCATCATTGACTTCACATTCGATCGAACTTGTTGGCTTTCTTGGGGCGTGGAGATGCAGGACTCTTCCATTGCGAAGACTGTTGTTTAGTTTCTGGATTGTAGCCATAAATCCATGTTTCATCACCAGTAATAACCTTTTCCATGAACCGTGGGTCATTTTTAAGCTGTTCTTTAAGATCTGTGCAGGCAATCACACGACTTTCCTTTTGGTCATTTGAAAGGAGGCGGGGCACGAACTTCGCAGCAATTCTTCGCATGTTTAAATCGTCTTTCAAAATGCTTTGAACACTTCCAAACGAGAGTGCTAGTGCATCAGACAGTTCTCGTATTGTAATGCGCCTATCATTTAATACCATTTCCCTCACTCGATCGATATTTTTATTGGTTTTGCTGGAAGTTGGTCGTCCCAGACGATTTTCATCCTTAACCGATGACACGCCCCTTTTAAATTTCGAAAACCACTCAAATGCTTGAGATTTGCCCATTGCTTCCTCCCCATAAGCTGTTCTTAACATTTGATATGTTTCTGTTGGAGTTTTACCAAGTTTAAAGCAAAATTTGATGCATGTTCTTTGTCCCTCGTAATCCCGCTTTGTTGCTACACAGAGAAATCGCCGTATGCACAAAACACGTCTTCACTTCAGAGCTTCTACCAGCATACTGCAAGGTCAGAGAAGGTCGCGCGACGCCTCAAATTCATCACAAGGAAATTCTGAGTGTACAGCCTGGGTGGAAATTAAAAACTCCTCAATGGCATAATTGTTTTGAAGCCATTCCGGAAACTTATTGATCACACCTCGTATATTCCTGAAGATAGTGGTGATAGTGATATTGAAGAAAATGATTCCATGCCGGTACTGCAGCCGCCAAAAAGAAATTGTGGTTGAAGTGATTTATTCGAATGGTGTAACAGAAATTTTATCCCTACTGTTCACAATTTCAACAGTGAAAATTCAGGAATTTTGGTGAATGCAGGCTTAAGTGTGATTCTAAAGTGTTTAGTTATTTTGAATTATTTTTTCCTCTAAGTATTATGCAGCTTATTTCAGAAGAAACTAATAAATATTATTTATTTTTAAGTCAGAAAATACGATTTAGAAAATTACTTTCATTATATATTTGTACATCCCTAATTAAAAATTAACACTCGTAAATAATTTTATTATAAAATAATTTTAAATGTGCTAAGAAAAACGTGTTGAAGTATGATTAGTTTAAGAAGAAAACAGTTTAAAAGTTTATAAAACTTGAATGGGTAGATTTTTTTGTGTACATTTGTGGCCAGTTGTGGACAACCCTTTATGATGTATTGCATGTGGTATTTTCCCCTGCAATTTAAAATTGATATTTCTCTGTTTCTGGAAAATATATAACCATCTACATCATGTAAAGTGAGTCTTCTAAATATATTTATTACTTTCAGCATGGTAAGATAATATTTAAAAATATTTTAATAATTGTAAAAATAACTCAGCAAGGAGGGTTTGAAAGGCTGGAAATATCTCAGCAGCGAAAAGGTTAATGAAACCATGGCACAATACCTCTGAAAAATCCAAGACAACATAAGGAACAACATAAGGTTAATGTCATTGTACCTAGGAGCACATTACTAAACAAACTTACTTGAAGATATAATCTTTATCTATATTCTCAATATGAAGAATGGCTTGTTGTAAGTGGTTTCCAGCATCCTGAACCTGCTGTAACTTCCATGGGTTATCATTCTGAATACTCGTACGATGTGTCACATTCTGTTGCCTTTTGCACTTTAAAAGTGATGTCCTGGAAATCATAAATACATCTCATGTCTCCTTTCCACATACCATTTCTCATTTAATTAGGTTGTCAAAAAACCTATAAACTCTAGCCCATATGTTTCTAAAAGAATGTCTTTTTCTACCAGCTGTAAATTAGCTCATTACTTACCTTCATTAATCATCAACATTTAAGCTTACTAAATAAATTCTACATTCCATATTTTGACATTTTTTTATAAATGCATAATATTTCATGATATTTGTACTATTGTAGCATATTTGCATATTTAAGGATGCAGTAAAACCTTGTTAATTCAGACCAAGTGGGGCTGAGTATTGCCCGGATTAAGTGAAATAAAACAGAAAAAATTATGAATAAAACGATAACACTAATTTTGTAATGACATAAGATACAGTTGGCCTATCTGTTTTCAAGTGCACATACTTTATTCGTTCAGTTTGAACAAACTCTCAATTTAATTTGTGGTTTATCACACATCTCTTTCACAATAAGGTCTCGAAGTCTCCTCATATGATTGTACATCTTTTTACTTTTCACCACTTATATACTGCTGTGGTATCAAGGTAGTGTGCTGCCTTGTCACGCAGTGGACCCAGGTTCGATTTCCGGTTGGGACAGGCTCCTGGGTGAGGTTTTTTCCTCACCTGTAAGACAAACGTCATGAAGTTTAGGGCCCAATGGTCCCCAAAAATCATCCGGCAATCATTATCATTCTTATCATTATCATCATCATCCCTTACCAGTGTGGAAAGCAACGGGAAGCTACCACACCTATAATTCCTTAGTAAAGCTGCAAAGCATAGCATGAAAATGCTATGAACACAGTGAAAGACCTGCCCTCGGGCAGAATTACTATAGAATAGAATACCACATCTTCTAACTTTTGTTAGAATGCCACACTCATTTGACCTGAGAACTCTCTTTGTTTACATCACATTTAATCACAAATGATAAAGAATTCATGTTTTTCTGTTTTGTGATTCCATATTCTGTACATACACATGCAACTATACCACCATTTTCAGTCTCTCATGTACAGTAGGTGATTTATGCTTATGTTTCCCTGATAATATTTACTAAATGACATTTTGCACTCAATTTGTTTCTAAAACTTATGAATGAGCTGTAGAAAGGCAAGTGTTAAACTAAATAATCTGACAGTTGTAAGTCCCATAGCATGTAGCAAGAGTGAGCAATGCAGGGTGGTCTATTGTCCCTTGGTATTCCAAGCAGAAATTTCAATACAAGATATAAAGAACACCTAAAAGATTTCATACACGCGGGTGATAAATCAAGCTATGCTAAACATCTCATTAACGCAGGTCATCGAATGAATACAATTGAAAACACTCTCACAATAATCCACCGAGAAAACATTCCAGGTAGGATAAATATATTTGAAGACTTCGAAATTATAAAGGAAACAAACAACACCTCACTTCTCAATGAGAACGCACCCCCAGTCAAACCCATTATACGAGACCATCAAAAACAAGTCAGTTGCTGCTACAAACAGTTGGAGTATACATCACTGTACACAACAACGAGTAGCGGAAGCTCAACCTGCCGAAGATGGAAGATAACTTCCAAAAGCGCTCCAGTTAATTTTATATACAATATTTTAACAAAGTTGAGGAGGGCGCCTACCAACAGGTAAATTTTAATTATTAACTTTCATCATATGACTATTCACCTCAACGGAATTTGATATGAATTTTACTAGTATTGAGTATATACAGACCAATGAATGAACAACAAATGGAGAGCCTGATTTAATGACGAACTATACAAATTATTCAGGAAGCTTAATATAATTGCATTCGTAAAAATGGACCATTTGAGATGGGCTGGACATTTAATAAGAATGGAGGAATCAAGACCAGCTAGTAGAGTTCTCCGATCTGAATCAGGAGGATGCAGGCAGAGAGGAAGACCAAAAATCACGTGGGAGAATGATGTAAAGGAAGATGAACAGAACTACTGGAGTGAGAAATTGGATGGGTGTGCAAAATCACGAATGGCAGAGACTTCTTCAGACAGCCAAGACCCATTATAGGTTGTCGAGTTAAAGATGATGATGATGAAAAATTCATCAACCCCACCAGATTTAAACATGTAACTCTCAGGACTAGAGGCAAGGAACATAACCAGTAGACCACTGCAGCCAACAGAAAATCACACTGTATGGTTTTATTTAATAATAATTAAATTATATAAGGTGCGGTGTAGAATCTGACTCATTTAAATTATTATTGATGCAGTAGCCCACAAGAAACAAGATGGAATAAAGATGAAATAATTAAAAAATAAACATGTATATTATATTATTTAGGAGAAAAAAAAAAAGAGAGAGAGAGAGAGAACAAGTCAAGCTGGGACATGATTTTTTATAGTAATGAACAATACAACAGATTTTATTAATTAATATTGAGAAGCTAAAGCTATTACTATGATAGAAATAAGTAAATTAATGAACACAATTAAATTATTGTAAATCAATGGTAAAGAGAAAAATGTTTGCCTGAACCGGGAATCGAACCCCGAACCTTTATCTTTCCGTGCTAATGCTCTGTCCATTGAGCTAATCCAGGCTTCATTCCCATCCAAGCAGAAATCCTTCCTTTACCTTACTCTACTGGTCCCACATTCAATTGCAATGAATCATCATTCACAAATACACAATGAATGGCTTCTACCTGAAGAAGACATGAAGGGACTCCACACAGATATAGCATTATTTATTAATTAATATTGAGAAGCTAAAGGTATTACTATGATAGAAACAAGTAAATTAATAAACACAATTAAATTATTGTAAATCAATGGTAAAGAGAAAAATTTTTGCCTGAACCGGGAATCGAACACCGAACATTTAGCTTTCCATGCTAATGCTCTGTCCATTGAGCTAATCCAGGCTTCATTCCCATCCAATTTTTCCCTTTACCAATGATTTACAATAACAGATTTTGTTTCACATAATGAAAGAAATAAGTACAGTTTGAGTAAAAACTAAATACAATAAGTCTTGATAGTAAACTGCTATGCTCACACTGAAGGAAAATATATTGAACAAAAGAGCTGTTTTATAATAATCTACAAAAAAAATTTTATATAAGATTCCTAAAAGTGAAATAATACTTATGTTGGGTAACTTCATTGCAAAATTAGGCAAGGAAGATCCATATAGTAATATAACTGGGAAACATACTCTTTATGAATCAACTAAATATAAATGGAGAAATGCTTTGCGATATCACAATAGTAAATAATTTGAAGTAATAAGCACACTGTTTCAAGATAAAAAAAATTTACAAGGGCACATGGTTCTCACCAGACAATAATACACTAAATCAAATTGACCTTGCTCTGATAAATGAAAATAGAAGTAATGTGATAGAAGATATGAAACATTAAGAGGCCCAAATACAGACTCAGACCATTTTCTCTTCAAAATAATAATGAAACAATCTCTTCTAGCCCACTATAGAAATATCGCATGGAATAAAAATGAAATTCATAATCCAATCTAACTTAATGCAGAAATATGATGTAGCAAAAAGGATGGTACAAGACAGAAAACACTACAAATAAATATAAGGGTCGCATGTTTGGACGCATTAGACAGTAAAATGCCTTCTCTGCTGAGCAAGTTGTATGCTAATACGATTTTGCTTACTCAGAAATCTGTTCATGCGATAATAATTGGTTAAATTTGTAACTACCTGCTGGTAGGTAGCTTAAATGAGCAACTCAATTAAAAATCCCTAGGGAACCGATGGTAATCGATGTACTTTGCTGCTTTGATCCAACATTATCCAAGATGTCGGACTTGAAGACTTCGATCATGTTTTCGGTATACACGGAGAAGAGGAATTTGATAGAATCTACCAAAGAATTCAACTGGAAGAACAGGAGAATTGGCGTAATATTGCGTGTCCGCAGACGTGTTTGTATACGGTATTATTTGCGGGATGCAAGCATATAATGCATTCCTCTATAGCAGACGAAAATAACGGAAGTGGTTTTATCGCTGAGAATTCTGGGTAATTCGTTGCCAATATTACGAAAACGTCGACTCTCGTGCGTGACCGATAAGTCGGCCGTTAATTCGTTCTCAGCAATTGCTCACGGTGAATCAGCTCACTAGTGATTGGAAGTAATTTGAGTAGAGAGTAATGTTCTAACATACGACCCTAAGAACAAATTGCAAAAAATATAAAAATCTAAGAAATGACACTAACAAAATTTGTAGAGCTAAAAAGCAAAAGTGGCTGAATTAAACAAATTAACTCAATAGAATTTAACCACAAAAATTGAAAAAGGATTGTTTTTAAAGAAATAAGATTTTAAAAAGCAAGAAAAATAATAATAATATAGTAGAGATTCTTATTCAAACATAAAAATAATGAATACCAGAAATATGGAAGAATATTTGACTGAAATATTTAATAAAAATACTTTACAAAGAATTATAGTTTTTGGCATTAAGAATATGTTAACTGATTCAATAGTACAATCACCATCAATGAATGAATATTTATGTAATACAAAATCTAAAAACAAATAAATCTGTAGGTCCGTATAACATTCCACTAGAAGGTATGGAGGAACTTCAGAAAATGCTACTTATTGTATGGAACAAAGAAGAAATTCTAACAAAATGGAATGAAGGAAATGTATGACTGATATTAAAAAAAAAGGAGACAAACTAGATTGTGGCAATTGTAAAGCAATAACACTCCTAAATATGTAGTATAAAAAAATACGAGTATTTGCAATAATAATAATAAACAACAGGTTGACAGAAATAAGAGAAGATAAACTGAACAAAATACAAGCAGGATTTAGATCTAATAGATCAACAACAGTCAATGTTTTCTTACTAAAACAAACATTTGAGAAATGTTATGAATATGATTGAGTCTACATAATATATATGTTAACTCTTCACATGTCTCCATCTCAATATATCGAAATAAACATAGATTATGATATTATTTCTAAAAGAATAAGATCAATGACACTTCTTAAGCCCTTTCTGTGCTGGAATTAGGGAACCTCCCTAATGTTCATTTTTTTCTTCAACATATAATTTTATTCTTCAGTGAGTAGTGTTAAATTAATAATAAAAAAATTAGTTATGCTCATTTACCCATAAACGTCAGCAAGTGATAGCACCTCGATGAGACATTTAGTGATTAACCCAATCGCTTCAGGTTTAAATGCTCATGCATTTTTCCCAGAAACCGGGGCGGCGGTTGGCGGGGGAGAGAGCTGAGCCAGCAGCGGAAGAAGAAGGTTCTCCTGGCAGCGGTGTTCCTCGCAGCGATCGTCGCCTCATCAGCACCGGCTGGAGAAGTGACTCCCGCTTCCAAAGCCTGCGCCTTGCGCGGCAAAGAGCAAAACCGGTCTGACGGCCGAGGGTCCTAACCTGCCCGCTATCCTGGTAGTTCCCATACCCCAGGCAGTAGGCCGCCTATCCCCTCAGCCCCAAGCTAGGCCGAGCTCCCACGGCGTCTGACAGGGCAACTCCTTACCGGTGGACCAATACTCCCTACCAGTAAGGACCCTCCAACATGCCAAAGGGCAGCAAAAAAGCAGGCGATCCCACAGCGACGCCCCCAATCGCGGCTAGAACGCGACAAAGCACTAAATGCTCAGCTACCAACACGACAGCACCGGCTGCCGATAAAACAGGTTCCGGCCTGACCGTCACTCTGCCTCCGGAGGACTCACCACGTAATAGTGGAGGGCCCTCCGGGGACTCAGAGACGGAGAACCAGCGCGTAAGCGTAAAGTCCCCTTCCCTGCTAATTCGACGGGAATATTCGTCGCAAATGGCAGCTGTGAATGGAGAATTCAAACACGAGTCTAACGCATTCACTTGCGAACTCACTAGACTCGGAACCAGGGTTAGACCTACTTCAATGGAGGTCTACAATAAATACAAACAGCTGCTGCTGCAGCGCAAAATACCACATCGCGAAGTGGTAAACAAAAGCCAAAGAGACATATTAAAAATTGTCATCAAAGGCATAGACCCTTCAGTGGATCCATCCGAGATCCAGGAAGACCTATTGGATCTCGGGTTCGAGGCACTTTCGGTAGTCAATATGACCTCCGGCAGGGCCAAGGGCCCGCTGCCAATGTTCTTGGCAGTCCTGGTAGATGGACCCACAGCCTGCGAGGTCCTAAAACTGAATAGACTCTGCTTTTACAAAGTAAAGGCGGAGCTATACAGACGCGCAGCGAAAGCAAAAACTAAGTCTCGGCCGGTCCCAGTAGAGTCCGCTCCTGACGAACCGAGACAAAACACTTCAGAACGAGTAGAGCCAGACGCTCCTCAAGCTGAAGTACCAAATCCAAACCTGATTGCGACAAATAATACAGCCGGAGTTGAGCCATCAATGGCACCTCAGCCTGTAATAAATACCAGTAAAAGGGCAAACAAAAAGAAAAAATCCGCGCCATGTAGGACACGGAAAGACAAGGCCTCGCAAATCGAGGACCCGTGCGGGTTCGAACCCCAGCACAAAAAGCAATACGCTGATGCCAGCACTCAGACTGCAGCGCAAGCGATCGAAGAAGTCAACGCCAGCACTCAGATGGCTGCGCCACCGACAACAAAAGCGAGAAGAGCTCAAACCTCTCACGCTCACATAACAGGGCAAGTAATTGATGGAATCATGAAATACCTAATTGCTGGATGTAATTGGATCTCAATTAAATTCAATGTAAACTATGAGAATAATTCCATAGAAATCCTAGAAAGTGGATACGAACTAAATGATATCAACTATACTCCCGCCCAATCTGCAAGAATATCAAGATACTTTCAAAAGTAAGGCCCTATCAAGGACTACAAAAGGTGAATTCGCCGGCTATACACCAAAGAACCGAAGAAGCTGATAATTTCGATCATTTTCAATAATCAATAATATTTCAAAATTATTTTCCAAATTAATTCATATATTTCTATTAAATTCACACCACTCTGCTAAGGTTTTTGGTGGTTTCCCTTAGCGTGAAGGCAAATGCCGGAGTGGATCCCTAGATCCCACCAGTAAAGTCTAATTACCCACAACATTTCATAAAACCAAAATTAAATATATTAAAATATTTTATAATTAAATTTTTTTCCAAATTCTAATTAACGCTAACCAATGATCAGCTTAGCCTGAAAATGGTCGTTTCTGATTGGAGGGTGGGGGTTGGTCGGGTGGGCCTTGCCTCGCGGATTGAGATCGACATCCGCGGCTTGTCGCGGTTTTTCTCTTGGCATGCCAACATCTACATCATCAGCGACCAGCAGCAAAAAGAGCAGAGAAGCTACAAGCAGCTTTTTCCTAGATTCTCCCACCACTACGTTCAGTCAATTGGGCGGATGATATACCTACCCTGGGGCCTGGAATGCACTAATCATCTGACAGACACTATTAAGCTTTCTCGACATTAAATTACCTGGGCTGAAGAGGGCAACCATAAGACCCTAAAACAGTCTGAAGGCGACAGAATTATTTTCTGCGCTTTCAATCCTACTCCTAAGCCAGAAACCGGATTTAAGTTACCGTAAATTATATTGTCTATTTTCAGACATTAAAAAAAAAAAAGATAACGATGCTTGAGATCACAATAAGGGGGAAGGCAAAAACACATACCTCTACTATTCATAAATATTAATGAAAGATTAGCCTGCCAAGGGATGTACAAAATATATAACAGCAGAGTTAAGCGAGTGTACCTCATCTTCTGAGTTGAAGGCCATTTAACTGCTGGTGAGTCTACCTCGTCTTTTGAGGTGAATGGGTTAACCAAGGTAGGGGAGAGTCAGATGGTATTGGACATGTAAGATCATTTGGCCCTAACTTTTCCTGGGAATCGGAAAACAATTATGTATTGTATTTAATATGTATATTAGATCTCTTTCTAAACCCTCATTTAAAACGTTACGTAATTTTTAAAAATAAAGTGAACAGTATATCAAATTTAAATAATTGTTTTTTTTTTGTATTTCTGAAAACTGGCAGGTGATATTGGACAGTCAATATTTTGAACAGAATCTTACAGTATAACTATTTACAACACACATTTACTTATATTTAACATATATACACATATCACACTTATAAAATAAAGCGTTCCCTTTAAGATTTGCACAATTTTCACGAGCCCAGCCATTACGAAAACTGCACTAAATCCAATCTTCAATGAAGTTCTCTCCACAAATTATTGCAGCCAGTTTTTGCGTCGTCTTTGAAATTTTTTACTGAATTTTAAGGTCTTCCTTACAGTATTCTCTTTTTTGTTCCAGGATTTCCCCTTCTTTATGCCATCTTTATTAGACAGATGGGCTCGCTTTTCCTCCTGTTGCTCCTTATATGGAGTTGGGGGCTTGCTTTTCGTTCTGTTGCTCCTTATATGGAGTTGAAGTCAAAATTTCGCTCTGTTCACAACATATTTTCCTGGCATTTAATTCTTCTTTTGCATGACTAAGCAGGGGTGAGATCTTCTCTAGTAACGTCTTGGACATAGATGGCCTTTCGTTGATTGATTCTGCTTCAATTGTAGGGGGTGAATGAATCTCTGGCACAGTGGACTGTCCTATGGATGATGCAGAGAATTCAACTTGAGAAGGAAGTGAAGAGATTGATGGACAAATTTGATCAGGAGGTTTAAGTGTGGCTTGAGGAAGAGAAGGTGTAGGATCTTGAATTAAATATTGAGGTTTGGTTACAGATGGGTCAAAATCCTGACCATTAAAGATATTGTGATTGAAAGGACATATCCCCGTACACTCGAAAGCAGATCCATATGACAGATCTTAGTAAATGCTTGGTTACAAGGACAGCAATATCTTTGAGACCTGTTTTCAATTTTGGATAAAGCCTCATCCAAGATGCACATACATTATCATATACATCTTTGAAGGGCTTCATCTCCGCCCTGTCAAGTTGCTGCAACTTTTGCGTTGTGTGAGATGGAAGGTCAACATATGAACATGATTACGTTTTGCACATTTAATAACATCTAAGTCCTTGTGACTAATGTGGCCAACCACAATCAAAAAAAGATGTGCATGTATTATCATATGCATGCTTTGAAGGGTTTCATCACCGCTCTGTCAAATTGCTGCAACTTGTGCACTGTGTGAGGTGGAAGGCTCAACATATGAACGTGATTACGTTTTGCAAATTTAATAATAACTAAGACCCTGTGAGTAATGTGGCCATCCACAATCAAAAGAATTGGGACTTTGTTCAGATGAATTTATTCTCTGAACAAAATTTTTCATCCATTTCAGAAAGCCTTCTTTTGTTATCCATCCACTGGGTTGGGCATCAGAACAACTTATTGCTGGTGCATCCTTAAATAATTCTGCATCCATTCTTACCTGGGGAAAGACAAATAGCGGAGGAATGAACTGGTCTCCAGAAGCATTAACTGCGAGAACAACAGTTATATTTTTTTCATCTTTCTCCAGAGATCAGTTTTCCTACTTGTTTCTTCCCCTTAACTGATAAAACTTTACTTTTATTCTTATGTACTCCAAACGCACCAGTCTTGTCGGCATTAAAAATTCTTGTTGGACTGAATGAATATTGCACCATTAAGTCGCCAAATTTATTAAAAAAATTGCCTACTTGCTCCCTGTTAAAACCTTTGGCTCTCTGTAAACTGGTAGATTCAGCTGTTCTCTAACTCAAATACTGATGTCTCCGGATAAAGTCTTAATAGAAATCTTTCCCCGTCATCATTTTAGTTTTATTAAATTGATGATCTATTTTTAATTCTTCAGTAAATTGATAGGCCAGTTGTAAAAAATCTGTTTTGCTGAGTGCTTTTAACTGAGAAACTTTTAATGCGGCTATATAAATCAGCTTCCTGTTGGTCTGTATATGTTCCCTCTATTAGCTGTACAATATTTCAAGGGAATCTCCTTTCCTGCTTCAATTGCTTTTATTCTGTCTCCCAGAGTACTTTTAGGAACTGAGAAATGGTGGCTAGCTTCTCTAATAGACATATTCTTCTTCCTGACATGTAGTACAGCTAATACCATGTTGGATTCATCCCAGTTGCTTCGTATTTTACTCATATTTACCTAAAACAAAGGAAGCGCCATCAATATCAATAACGAAATAGTCAGGGCTGTCCAATACCACTCGAGAGATGTATGTCCGATGCCACCCAAATGACGCGGTAGTGAAAAATATTAATTAAAATGAAAACTTTTGAAAACATAGATGGTATGAACCTATAGATGATTAGATTAATATATACTGATTCTAGTAGCGAATATAGAATCAATGCTTACTTACTCGTTTAGCTATAGTTATTTGTAAATATAATTCCTTACTGGTTGAAACACACAAAAAACAAAAATCACAACCATTCGCAAACAAAGCTTCCTGCAGACTGAGTGAACAAAATGCATGCTTCTAATACACAAGTGCATCTTTTGATCACCAGGGAGGTGGTGCCACCTGTTTACATTTTGAGAAACTATGACCGTCTGATACCAGCTGCTTTCTGTTACCATCAGACTCTCCCCTATTACTGGATGGGAAATGGTTGGTAAATTATGCACAGAGGCCTTTTTATTCAGACTTGTAGTTCTTTTATGAGCCTGAAAATCTTCAGACTCGGGACCCATGGCGTTAAAGTCTCTCCCAGAGGACTTGTTCCTTGGATTTTTCCACCCTAAAATCAAATGACCATAGGCAGTTTTGACCCATGTCCCTTGGAACTAGAGGCTTAATAACACTAATGCTCAAAATAACAAACTAATAGTTAGGAATAGGGTTTGAAGTAAATTCTGGAGTAAAACAAGGCAACCCTCTAACTGCTACCCTGTTTAGTAAAGTAATAAACAGCATCTTCTAGCAACTTGATATAAAAAGAAACATCTCAGCAAGGTTGATTCAGTGTTTAGCTTATGCCGATGAAGTGACATTAATATGTAGAACTAAGAAAGCCCTAAATGAAACTTTGAAAAACTAAAGAGTGAATCTTCCAATATGAACTAATAGTAAACACTAAGAAAACAAAATAATTAAGATATATGAGAAACATAAATAAGTTTGATAACTTAATAAATAGAGATCAAATTTATCAAATAAACTCATACAAATATCTGGGAACAACTATTAATAACAACATTTAACGTGTAGAACTACACTCAGATACAACCCAGGAAGTTACTGTGTGTTTGGAATAGGGGA
This sequence comes from Diploptera punctata, assembly GCA_030220185.1. NCBI lineage: Eukaryota > Metazoa > Arthropoda > Insecta > Blattodea > Blaberidae > Diploptera > Diploptera punctata. The sequence goes on along the minus strand of JASPKZ010003859.1, from coordinate 1,011,185 downwards.
CTGGGTTGCCATTTTAACAGTATTTTCTTGAGAGAAATCCTTATATAAAACTGAAGATTGCAACACAGCAGGTACATAGTTGTAAGTTGTAGCTGTCCAAGCCACCCCCTCTTAAAGAAAAAAACAGTTACCACTTGTCACTGAGCTCTTGTGGATCTGTATTATCCTGTGTGAAAGTGTCGACTCTCATATTTATTATAAAACTAGTTTGCATGCCATAAAAGAAAAACTATGTTTTTTTTAAATGTATAGTACATAGATTTGAAAAAAGTACTGCTAACCTTGTCACTCCACCCCTCCCTAAACAAAGAAATACTGTTATTATGAGTTTGCAAACCTCTACCCTCTGTAGGTAGGGGGACACTGGCACAGCCCATAAGGTCTGTAGTAACTTCCTGGGTTGAATTAAAGTGTAAGAAAGCCCTAAATCAAACTTTGAAAAATTAAAGAGTGAATTTTCTAATATCAACTAATAGTAAATACTAAGAAAATAAAATATTTAAGATGTATAAGAAACAAAAATAACTTCAATAACTTAATAAATAGAGAATAAATTGATCAAATAATTATTTTTATTTAACTTTTATACGAATTAATCACTATGAGGTTTAATTTATGGTGAAATTAAATGTTTCTTACCTCTCCTCATAAATATTTTCTAAGTTGATCGCGATTTCGAGACTATAACTGTCTCATCATCAGAACTTTATTGGCGACTAGTGTTATGTCGATTGGAAGAAACTCTTCTTCTTCCCTCTGTTTGTGGACCGATTAACCTCTGGATCAGGTCAAAATTTGCGGGAATTTCGAAGTTCATAAGTTTTCTTTTGTTTTTCTGAATGCAGCTCTTTTCCCAAACCGTGAGTTCCTTTTGTTTCTCTATTTGTTTAATTAGACTGGCTTTTGATTCAATTAAATGTTTTTCAGACCAAGCATGAGCAGCTACTGCTGACTTTTCCACTTCTCCATTTTTGATGTTTCTAAGATGTTCTTTCACCCTTGTTTTCAAATTTCTTTTCGTTTTTCCAATATAAATTTTGTCACAATCCCTGCATTTGATCTTATAAATTCCTGATTTGTTTTAGTTTTCAATTTTTTCATTTTTATTGGTTTTAATTATCCTGTGAAGGCAGTATTCATTCTTTGGTGCTAATCTTATATTAAACTTTTTGAAAAATTTTTGAAATTTATAGTGTTTCGATGGATGGTAAGTGAATTTCTTGAACTTTATTATTTCTGTTTCTTTTATAAGTGTGCTTTCATTTATTAATTTTTGTCTTTTGAATTTATTTATTTTCTTGTGTACCATATTTTCTTCATAACCGTTATCTATTGCAACATTAATTATGTGTTCTTTTTCTTAGTTTTCTTTGCTCATAGGTGTAATTACCAATCTATGTATCAAACTATTGAATACTGCCTCTTTGTGAGTAAAATGGTTGAATCCTGAAGCTTTGATATAGTTGTCAATATGTGTGTTCTTTCTATAAATTCCAAATTCTATCTTGTTTTCTTCATTTCTTCTTAAAGTGAGATCTAAAAATGGGATTTGTCTTTCATTTTCAGTTTCCATGGTAAATTTTATAGTTCTACTCTGAATGATCAACAGCTTTAAAGCATCCTCTATTTGCTTGTGATTCACAATAACAATTACGTCGTCAACGTATCTATTCCAAAATTTGAAAATCAAAGGATGTCCACTTGTTATTTTCTGCTCAAAACTTCCCATAAATAAATTGGCCAAAAAGGGTGATAGAGGATTTCCCATAGAAAGCCCAGAATTTTGTTTGAAACATTTTCCATTATATGTAAAAAAAAAAATTGTTCAATGCACAATTTAGTTAGAATTATAAATTCTTTTATACGTTCTTTTTCTAATTTGTTTTTATTTAACCATTTTTCCAAAATTTCAAGAGTGGTTTCTCTAGGAATGCTGGGAAACAATGAAACTACATCAAACGACACTAATCTGTCTGTTGGTTCTATTTGTGTGTTCTTTAATTTTCCTATTAGTTGAAACGAGTTATCTATTGATAGGTTATCAAATTCTTCCATTTTCTTGTATTCATTGTATAACCATTTTGATATTAGGTATGTAGGTGAACTTATACTGTTGATAATGGGCCTCATTTTATCTCCGCCCTTATGAATTTTTGGGAGACCAAGCATTTGTGGATTTTTAGGATTAGGGACTTTCAGTTTAAATTTATCTTGTTTCGTTAAAATTTTGTTTATGTTTTTGAAGGTGTTATTAACTTCTTTAATGCATTTTTGAATTTAATATAAGATTAGCACCAAAGAATGAATACAGCCTTAACAGGATAATTAAAACCAATAAAAATGAAAAAATTGCAAATGAAAACAAATCAGGAATTTATAAGATCAAATGCAGTGATTGTGACAAAATTTATATTGGAAAAACGAAAAGAAATTTGAAAACAAGGGTGAAAGAACATCTTAGAAACATCAAAAATGGAGAAGTGGAAAAGTCAGCAGTAGCTGCTCATGCTTGGTCTGAAAAAATTTAATTGAATCAAAAGCCAGTCTAATTAAACAAATAGAGAAACAAAAGGAACTCACGGTTTGGGAAAAGATCTACATTCAGAAAAACAAAAGAAAACTTATGAACTTCGAAATTCCCACAAATTTTGACCCTGATCCAGAGGTTCATCGGTCCACCAACAGAGGGAAGAAGAAGAGTTTCTTCCGATCGACATAACACCAGTTGCCAACAAAGTTCTGATGATGAGACAGTTATAGTCTCGAAATCATGATCAAATAGACTCATACAAATATCTGGGAATAACTGTTAATAACATTTGTAGAAAAGAGATAATAAATTAAGACTATCACAAGCAAACAAACCATACTTTGCAAACTTAGAGCTGTTCAAAACAAAACTAATTTCAAGAACACACAAAACTTAACTTGTATAAAAACAATAAAAAAGCAATTGTTACGTGTGTAGAACTCGTTCCATCTAAGTTCAGACATAACCTACAAACATGACTGTGTTTTGAAACCGCGGTATCATGGAAGCATGAATCCTATGAGGTGAGTTGTTTAAAACAAAATTTTCTTCGATGAATTTTAATAACCTACAAAGTTTATGCAGAAATTAGGAATTGGGGGTAAGGTTCCTTACCAGTAAGCTTTTCCCATTAACTGCAAAACTTCACTACTACTCGTAATGAAAACATTAACCCTAAATAGGAAATGAATTTACTATGTACCACGTGCAATTCCTTAAAACTGGAGTAAAATGAGAACAAAATTAATGCAACCCAATGATTTATTAAGTATTATTCATATTAATATTAATATTACTTTAAGTCAAACAATATTCTCAGCGATGTTTTTATCATTAATTTCATACATCTCAATGATGGATAAATCATATTTAAAGAGAAAAATATAATATAATATTAATATATAATTTTTCTCTTTAAATATGAATATTCTCAGCACTTATATTGATTATATTGGATACGAGAACTTCATTAGACCTATAGTAAATTTTCAATCATAATGTAATTAAAATAAATAAGCCAATGGAAATGTTATTGTATTTACTTAAAAAAACCTATTGCTATGTTATTGGTGTTCTTCGATGCATAGGCCTACTATGAAACAACATTTATCCTTCTGAATAAATTGAAATAGAACTAGAATTAACATCTGTTTCACTATCTTCACTGTCACTTTTCCTAAATTAATAGCTTCATTTAAGATAAGACATCTATCGACGCTTCTGTTGCCATATACTTGTTTTTCCTCTCTCTAGTTTTTTGACACCATGAGAACTAGTCCTCTTACGTGATAATGTTGCACTTCTCCTCAATTAGCTTTACAGCACTATCCAATTGAAATGTAAAGTTTTTTTTTTCAGCAATCCACTCTATAACAACACTCCAAATTTTTTTGATGGGGTTAAATTCTGGATGATACGGAGGTAGTCGCAGAGCAGAATATTCATTATCTGCAAAAATTGAATCAATTTTAAACTTCTTAAACTGAGGCTTGTTGAGTTAGATCAGTTCATATAATTCCAGCCGAAAGCAGATGCTCAAAATTGTATCTCTTTGGCTGACAACCATTCCTGCATAGTAAGAGTAGATTTATTAGAATTTGAGGTTGGTGCTGGATCTTTCTCTTCTTTATGAAACGATGCAATGTCCATAACGATTACAGAAATTTCTGGGTGATTTTGAATTAATTTTACAATCATTCATTTATAATAATTAGAAAAACTCATGTCTTCATGATAATCTCCAGTTTTGTGCCCAGACTTAAATGCAAAGAGTTGCATTTTTAAAAATCCCTTGCTTCTACTTCTGTATGTACAATTACCGCCCCTCTGGCCCTTTGAAATGGGCATATAATCCATCTGGAAAATGTCATCTGTCCAACTGTTTGGCACAGTGTGGCCAGCATGAATATGTGTATGTGATTGATCTACCACCCATGGTAATCCCATTTTACAAATTATTCTCCCTAATCTTGTCTTACTTCCCATATCCCATTTAATTTTTCAGTATTGTTTTTAGATTTTTTAATGTCATTCGTTCATTTTCTATTTTATGGAAATTGTAAATAACACATATTACCAAATCCCACTAAATTTCAAACTGGTTTCTTTCAATTCCTTCTTTTGCTTGAAGTTGAGAAAGATGGGCCCACCTCATTATTTGCATCATCAGTAGACGATAGTTCAATAGGTTTACTTGCATTAATTTAGTATTCTTTTTAAGGAATCTTTAGAAATTTTAGTTGCCTTACTTAATCTTAATTGTACTTGCTTAAGTTTTTCGTTATTCCTTCTTCTGCTTCCTGTTTCATAAATTTATGAATGTTCCATAATTTGGCTGTGTAATACTTTGCCTTTGTCTAATTTACTGCATATCGGCAGCATTTTAATTTCTCACTAAACACAAAACTCCACCAACAGCATAATTAATGTCTTTCACACTGACAGTTTGGGAAAGAATACAAACATATGTACTGTTAAACTACCCCCACTCAAGGGGATGAATTATGTTCATTGCGCATCCAAGGTCATTTCTCAATCTTCATGAAACAACTTCCTATCAGAATTAATGTTTTATTTTAGGAAGTAATATTTTGAGGTTCTTTTAATTATATTACTTTGAGTCTGTTTATCTTACCTCAATATTAATGTTGATTTGTTCTTGAACATATTTCGATTGGATATCAATTATCTTCAGCATATTGCACAGACTTTTCGGATTTATGTTGTAAACCCTGGATGTCGATGTCAGCTCCCTCCTGTGGTTGGCCAAAGAACCTCCAAATGAGATCACGTTCCGTCGGTATTTCGAAATTCAAATCTGTTTTTGTTCTTCTGAATAAAGATTTTTTCCCAACAGCTCATTTGTATTTTCTAACTGTTTTAATAATTTAGTGTCCAAATTTAAATTATGTTTTTCAGACCAAACATGAGCAGCAACTGCAGATTTTTCTATTTTACCATTTTTAATATTTTTTGTGTGTTCTTTGGTTCTAATTTGTAGGTTTGTTTTCGTTTTTCCTATATATATATCTTTTCACAACCAGTACATTCAAATGTACCGAAACAAAAAAACTTTGGAGATATTGAACAACTGGTTAAATAAAAACAACTTGGACAGAGAGATCAGAGAAGTCTATTTGAAATTAACTGAATTATGTATTGACCAAATGTTTTTTACATTCAATGGGAGTTTCTATAAACAAAAATCAGGGCTCTCAATGGGAAACCCATTATTGCCTTTCTTGGCAAATTTATTTATGAGCAATTTTGAATGTAAAATCACTAAAAGCACATCCCACAATGTTTAAATTTTGGAGCAGATATGTAGATGATATAATTTGTATTGTAAAAGAAAAAACATGTCGAAGATTTCCTAAAACTGTTAAATTTACAGTGTACAAAACATCAAATTTACCAAAGAAATAGAAGAAAATAAACACATACCATTTAGGATCTTAAATAGGTTAGAAACGAAGAAAAAAGAAACATTGAATTTGGGATTCATAGGAAAGAAACTCATACAGAAAATTTTATTAAATCAACAGGGTTTAATCCTTTGGACGTGAATTGGCAACCTTTAATAGTTTAATTCATAGATTGGTAAACTTACCCTTAAACGAAGAAGATTCCAAACAAGAGAGAAAACACATAATCAAAGTAGCAAGAGAAAACAGGTTTGATGAAAAAATGGCACACAAAAGGATGGAAAAGTATAAGAAACAAAAAATGATAAACAGAAGTACTCTTGAAAAAGAAAAACCACCTATGAAAAAATATAGGAAATTCACATATCACCCCTGCGCACAAAATAAATTTCAAAAAATATTTGAGAAGTTTAATATTAAATTAGCACCGAAAAATAACCACAGTTTAAATAAACTAATTAAAACCAACAAAAATGAAAAAAACGGATAAAATAAAAAATCAGGAATATATCAAATTGAATGTACTGGTTTGTGAAAAGATATATATAGGAAAAACAAAAAAAAACCTACGAATTACAACCAAAGAACACATAAGAAATATTAAAAATGGGGTAATAGAAAAATCTGCAGGTGCTGTTCATGTTTCATCTAACAAAATTAATATATATTTGGACACTAAATTATTAAGCTTAAAGCAGTTAGAAAATTACAAAAAGATTGGACTCTTGGGAAAAAAAATCTTTATTCAGAAGAACAAAAACAGGTATTATGAATTTCGACCATACAGACAGAGCGTGACCTCATTTGGAACGTTCTTTGGCCAACCCCAGGCGGACGCTGACACCGGCCTCCAGGGTTTACAACATCAAAGCCAACCAGTCTGGGCAAGTGTGCTGAAGCTGATTGATATCCAATCGAAACATGTTCAAGAACAAATCAACATTAATATTGAGGTAAGATAAACAGACTCAAAAAATAATATAATTCCTATCAGAACCTGGGCACTAAAAACAGCAGACATATTAGAAGTTATTAATATTTGATAGGAAAATAAAAAGAAGTATACTAGGACCATGTATTAAAGAGAATGGGAAGAAGTAATGAATTATATCTCCCAAACAATAAAACAAATATCATCTGTCAAGTTTTTTGAGACTGGGAACATCTTATCTCAAATTAATGTAGATTTATTCTCGAACATGTTTCGATATAAATCTTCTATATATCTTGTCCAGCAAGCCGAAGATGATATAGAAGATTATATCAAAACATGTTCGAGAATAAATCAACGTTAACTTGAGGTAAGATGTTCCCAGTCTCAAAAACTTAATTAAAAGAATCTGAAAATTACTTCCTAAAATAAACCATTAAATAGTAACATTTTACAAAATCACAAAGAATGCTAAAAAATACTTCCTAAAGAAATTTTAGATTGGAAACCCGAAGTAGTAGACCTAAGGCAAGACAATAAGCACAGATGAGAAAATGATGTGATAAATGACTTGGGAGGGATAGGAATCAGAAACTGGAAATCTCTCAAACAAAACAGGGCAGAATAAAAAAAAAATAGTTGACAAGGCCAAAACATTCCAATGGAAGTTGTAGAACCTGTCAAAGGAGAAGAAATGTCAATATATAAGGCTAACAACAAACAAAATTATTCATAAGTTAAATATGGGAAATAACATTATGAAGTTCCTAATTCAATGAATGAATGAGTCATTTCTTATCTTATTGCATACTTCATGCTTTTTAAACACCGGAACTGCAGTTTTCAAGAGGAGACCCTCTTATTGTCAGCCGATATTATGACTACTGGATTTTTGTTTGAATCTTCATCTATAACGTTGCCATCTGGTGCTGATTTGATGAACCTTGAGATCAAGTCCTGTTCATTGGGAATTTCAAAATTCATGGATCTAAATTTCTTCTTCTTCTTCCTTCCAAGTATTAGGCCAAGGCCTGTTACGATCCTATAGAAAATTTTCCCTCCAGCGTTTCATAGGACGGCCCAGTGATCTTCGTCCTCTTGGTATATAACTATAAACAGCTTTGGGGATCCAATTTGAACTCATTCTTTCAAGATGATGTTTCCAATTTAGTTGGTACTGGTTAATATATTCCAAAACTGGCGTAGTCTTCAATTCTTTTAAGATATCGGTGTTCCTTTTCCGATCCCATCTGGTGTAACCCGCTGTTCTGTGCATGAATCTCATTTCACAAGCCGTTATTATGCTTTCATGTTGTCTTTTTAGTGTCCATGGTTCACTACCATAGGTCAACACTGGTCTAGCCAAAGTGTTATATAAACGTAATCTGGTGTTTTTTTATACAAGGGATGTTTCATAACTTGATTAATAATTCCTAAACTTTTATTATAACTAGTAATTTTTTCAGGGATATCCTTTTCATCCCAGATTGAGAGATAATATCCAAGATATTTAAATTGATTAGATCTCTCTAAAATTTTATTCTGGAGACAGATTTTACTTTGTATGGGGTCCTTCCCATGAAATGCCATAATTTTAGTTTTGTTAATTGATATTTCCATATTAAATTTGGCAGCTATCTTTGTAAATTATAAGTTGATCATTGCAAATCATTTTTGGAAAGTGCCAGAAGAGCTAAATCGTCTGCAAAAAGAATAGCATCGAGTTTGAGGTTCCTATTGATGGGTATATATCCTCGTTGTGTTTTCCTCCATTCGTTTATTAATTTATTCATATATATAATGAAAAGTACCGGTGAAAGTCCACATCCCTGTCTTACTCCAGTGTTGATCTTTTCCCAAGAAGATAATTTGCCATCTTGTTTAACAGAGATTTCATTATCTTTATAGATGTTGAAGATATTAGTAATATATTGTTGTGGAATGTTATCATCAGCTAAAATTTGTAGTAATATATTTCTGTCTACTTTGTCAAAAGCCTTTCTGAAATCAACGAAGGCGATATGAGTTTCTATATTGAATTCCTTGTGCTTTTCTAATAGTAGTTTTAGAGTGAAGAATCCATCTGTACAAGATCTATTCTTCTGAAATACATCTATTTTCTCAAACTGTAAAGTCCAAGGGTTTTTCCAAATGTTTTAAAAGTTTAGCCTCTTTTTCAATTTAATGACTCTCCAGGAAACTATGTGCTACAATAGCTAATTTTTCAATTTCACCATTTTTAATATTTCTATATGTTCTTTTGTGCGAGTGTCCAAATTCCTTTTTGTTTTTCCTATGTATACGTTATTGCTGTCTTTATAACTAATTTTAAAAATTTCAGATTTTTTACTATCTGGAGTGTTCACTTTCTTATTGGTTATTAATAGGTTACCAAGGCTAAATTTATTAAGGCTAAATTATTTATCTGTGCCAAAGTAATATTGGATTTCTTGAAGATTTTTTAAAAAATATGTTATGTATTTCAGATTTCTTTAATTTATTTATAATTATTGGATAGATCATCGGTTGATTAATGTCTTTGACATCGTCCGATTCCTAATAGCCAATTTTGTCGGTCCATCCAATCTCCTGGTTATAGATGTTTCCTTTCCAAAACCATTTACATTAGCTATGTTCAAAATGTGATTATATTCTTATCGGCAGCGGTGGACTAGTGGTTATGCTCCATGTCTCTGGTTCCGAGGGTCATGGGTTCAAACCCGGCCGGGGTCGATGGATTTTTTAGGACGGAAAAATCCAAGGATCAAGTCCTCCGGGAGGGACTTTAAGCCGTGGGTCCCGAGTCTGAAGATTTTCAGGCTCGTAAAAAATAACCCTTAAGCCTGAATGAAAAGGCCTCTAAGCAAAATTTACCGAATTTTCCGTCCTAGTACTACCTTGGTTTCCTAGATGTCAGTATGAGGCGGAACGCTGACCATGTACCACTCAAAATGACATCTATACGAAAACAAGTGTAACTAAAATTAGTATGGTTCAAATTCTTCCCTGTAGGGGGAAAGCGCCTAAATCTCTGTAAAGGGAAAACAGGCTTACAATACAAAAATAAAATCTTCTTCATTTAGTGGAACATTTAATAATCTATATATCAAACTGTTGAAAATTGCATGTTTATGCACAATGTGATTGAAACCTAAAGACTTTACACAATTGTTTATATGAGTATTCTTCCTGTATACTGAATATTGAATTCAACTCTTTGTTGTTGTTCATTCCAAAAATGAGATTTGGTTATTCTGTTCTAATTCCATAGCAAATTTTACAGATTCATCTTCAAGACTGAGTAATTTCAATGCATCTTCAATATATTTAGAATTTATCACAGATAAAATATCATCCACATATCTATATCAACATTTAGGATTGTATCTATGAATGCATTCTAGCGTAAAAGGCGTACTCAGCTGAGTAAGTTCCATCCAAAGACTTTTGCGTACTCAAGAATCTCTTCATGTGATAATAATTGCCAATTCAAGTGGAAATTCCGTAAGCCACCTGGCGAGGTGACTTTGCGCTTTCAAGTGTGAAATTATGACTGCTTCAATTTTTTTTTTTTAATTTCGTAAAATATTTATGAAGCTTCTTGTAAGAAAGCCGGAGGGAAAACGCCCAGTTGGTAGATCAAGAATGAGGTGGGAGAACAACATTAACTATGATTTGAGGGAAGTAGATTATACAGGGAATGATTGGAAAGCATTAGCTCAGGATAGGGATGTATGGAGAGCTTATGTCCGCGCGGCCATGAACCTACGGGTTCGAGAGTGCCAGTGAGTAAGAGTAAGAGTAAGTAAAATATTTATGTCATTGTCTGTTACGACTTATATGTCTCTTATTTTAAATAAATAATTTGTTAATATCATATGTTTCTTTAAATATGTCGTAAACATTTTGAGGTTAGGCCCAATAATACATACAAAACTTGGTTAAAAGTAATCTTTAATAATTAAATGAATGTATGATTTTTCTATTATTTTGTATGTAATTACAGTTAGTTACACATGAGTTAAGCCTTATTAGCACTTTTGTTTGTTAAATAAATAATAATGAATTACATAACAGCATTTTTACCTAGTTTTTAATGGGGTGATAATACGAATACCAAAGAATTATTAATTTATTTTTTAAATAAATCAGTATCAAACGGAAGTTTAAAATAATGATTTTTCTATCATTTCATATGTAATTATAGTAAGTTACACATGAGTTTAGGCCTTATTGCACTTTTGTTTGTCAAATAATTAAAAATGAAATACATAGAAGCATTTTTACTTAAGTTTAATGGATGATAATGCACATATTTAATATGTTTTTATTTAAAATAAATAGGTATCAAACTGTAGTCTAAAACTAACAATTTTGCTCATCATGATAACAAAATTTATTTATAACGAGGATGGTACTCTGTGGTGATAATTTAACATATTTAAGAAATTTTACAAGAAATTAGTTTATATGTTAGTTTCATGATATGTGTGTACATTTCGCAAAATGATCTATGGCAATTAATTTTGATAAAGAATCGTCATTCATGGGTTAATGATTGATAGTAATATTTCATTATATCCCAGTATAAAATAATCACAACATTACTTTTTTTTCATTGCATTATAACTCTGTCAAATATTGCAATACAATTTTTTTTTAATTTACACAAGTTAGTAGATAAACTCTCTTTGATTTTTTTCAGCAGACAAAAACCTTTGGAAATATTGCATTTATGTAACACTGGGTTAATATCCCTATCAAACAACAGTACAGTATATTTGCTCATACAATTAACCCAGATATTTGGTATCTACTTAATCTCCAATTCCATGGCACGAGAGGTCTAGAAGGCCCTTGACCTACCTGCTGGCTTCACATCCACATGTGTAAATCACAGAGGTGGATGATCATGTAGCCAATATTAGGGTGAGATGTAGTCAGCATATCAAATCCCCAGTCATTCTAGCAGGTTTTCTCAACCTGGAACTGCTATTTATTGCAGCTACCCAAATTCCAACAATGTTGGGTGGGCAACGGTCCCATATTGGCCAAAGATAATTGAAAAAAATGTCTGCTCGCATGGGGATTTGAACATGCACCAATGCATCATGTGTTAAACTGCTTGGCTATAAGCAGAACTACTCATTTAATCTTGTCAATACACTTCCTATATGTGGTTTTAATAGCTCAAAAAAAAAAAAAAAACTATCCCATGAGGTTTTAAACTCAGATCTGCAGATCAACAGGCAGTGTGTTACTATCTGACTTAACATAAGAGTATTTGGTTAATGCAAATATATAGAATTAAACAGTGCTACTAATATGCAGTGTGCCACATAATGCCTTTGTTAAACTACAGCATAATTATACTTCTTCTTCCTTGCATGTGATAGACCTAGGGGTCTGTTACAATCTCAATCCAACGTTTGAAGGGACTGCCCAAAGATAATAATTATACAAACAGAGCAAATCTGCTTCAGATACAGCATTTTCAAATTCATAACATTTGCATACAGGAAAGAGGATGATAATCTAGCACTCAGTAAATCTCATTTAAAAACCATTTGTCATAAAACAGATTTTTAAAAAAATTTCTGTGACTATTTAACTCATGCCCCAAATGGGAGTCAATGACCAATCACGTTTCAATGATTTCTGTTTTACAACCAATCAGAGTCGTGTTTCACGAAATATTTATCAGTGTTAGGATTATCATATATTAAACAAAGCTCCTCTTTTAATATTCTGAACAGGTCTGACCGTTATTTTGCAGTGACTGAGCCTATAACAAATACGGCTACCAGATTGTATATAATAGTGCTTACATGTCAACATTTGTAGCAATTGATTATTACCACCAAAAAAGAAACCACTGTTTGCACTTTCTTAAATGTATTTTTTCCCAGGTAATAATCGAGAAAAATATAATTGTCATATTTACATCATACGACATCAAAATGAATTAATATACAGATTGATTGTTTCATTTTTTCTCCACTAGAGAGCATTCTTACAATATTGCGTTCCTTTGGCAATAAATAGTATGATCTGGTTGCAGTGATAAACAAAAGAAGCAGTAGAAGCGTACCTATCGTTTCTCATTTGTTTCAAACATCGCCGTTTACATTAAATATATAAATATTTTAAATAACTATAGTTAAATAATGATTTGTGAGTAACAGCTTAATTTTATTCGTTAAATAGTCCTAACAAATGCCACTCTTGATTTCCAAATTCTCTAGATAAATTCACTCCTCACTTCGTGAGTCGTGAATTTATCGATAATTTGGAAATCACTCGTGGCATTACTTATGATAAATAATTTATTAAATTTCTATTTGTGACTCTAGGCATAACTGTAAGAGATTCTAGTATTATCAATATTTATACTTTATTTTTAAAAAATAACAAATAGAAACTCTTTATCTAATGGTTTAAGGTAAGCCGATGCTGTGTCTCCTCTGCTATTCAATTTTGTACTAGAGCAGGTAATCAAATCTCTAGATGATAAAAGAAGAGGTATAATTAAAATAGTATTAATACATTGTTGGTATATATTGATGATGCATTATTATCAGGTGATCTGATAATAAAGTTCTTAATAAAAATTTTAAATCAAAAAGAGATGAACACACAGGTGAATAGAGAAGATTACTTAGCAGAAAGCTACACATAATATTTATGGGAAACCAAATGTAATGAGAATCGTTAAGTTTCATAGACTGCGATGTGCAGGACATGGGGAATGAAATAGGGTCATGATAACAGTAACCATGATTTGAGAGAGGTGAATTATACAAGGAACGACAGGAAACCATTAGCTCAGGATAGGGATGTATGGAGAGCTTGGCCCATATGAATAAAGTGGAGCAAATGCTTTTTCTTCACTATTTTGAAGCATATCCTTCAGAATTTATGAATAAAGTATGAATCATAACCTTTTACTCCCGGTGACGCATTGAGGAAAAAGCATCTGCTTCCATGGAAGAAGCACAAGCTCGACCTTGAAGCATGTGCTGCAAGATTAGAAAAACTGTATGAATAAAGTGAACCTTTTGTTTCTTTTAAGAAGCACATGCTTCAAAAAATTGAAGTCTGGTCGATAGCAGACTCATCATCACAAAATACAGACATGGCTCAATTAGTAGTCCCAGTACGCCGTAAAAAGTGTTATAGACCACGTCGGTGTCCTCCTGAGGAAGAGTATAATTCATTATAGAGGTTCAACGAGGAAAATGTTAAATGGATTGCTGCCCACTTTTTGCCTGAAACAGATATTCTCTGAAGATAGAATTAAGGTATTTTTTTGGTTCATGGCCGATCCAGGGTTTCAAACTGGTGTAGGAGAATAAATAGGCATTCATCAACATTGATGATTCAAGCAATGATGAAGATACAACGAAGGAGAAGAAATTTCACTGAAGGAAAAATTATAAGAGGACGCAAAAAAAATATTGGTTTGTTCCTTTTGTTCATATCTGTCTTTTCTTCAGCCTAGTTTTCATATGGCTGGAGGATGCGACATGCTAACCACATGTCACTCCTACACTGGCTTATAATCGTCTACCTCTGTGATTAACACATGTGGACATGAGGCTAGCAGCTGACTGCTAGGCCAAAGGCCTTCTAGGAGTTCTAGTTTTCAAACTGTTAATTTTCTTTAGAAACTGTTTTGAATTTATCGGCGTGCCAAAATTAAGTTTAAATAATTTAATTATTTCCTGAATTGCTTACATGTTTTTCTTCTTTTTTTCTTCCGGAATTTGCAACTTATGTAATAATTGTGGATATTTTCCTTGAGCAGTAACAAATGACGAAGATCACTGGGCCGTCCTATGAAACGCTGGAGGGAAAATTTTCTATAGGATCGTAACAGGCCTTGGCCTAATACTTGGAAGGAAGAAGGAGAGTAACTAAAAATGCCATTGTATTTTTTACAGACTTTGAACTATTTCTTGCATCCGAAACAGAAAAGGCCATTTTTACAAACTGCACTACATGTATAGTTTTGACTGCACTGAGAGAGCGGAAATAAAAGTAGCGTGGTTATGATTTGTTTTGGTTGCAAATTGTGGAGTCAGCACAAATACTTTGCTTTTAAAGAATGAAAACATAAACAAGTGCTCAGGTAGTAAAGAATGTTGATGATTCATTTACAAAACGCGCAGCTGCTCGGCTGGGAGTTTAGAAGCACATGCTTCTTATTTAGAAGGAAAAGGTTATTCATATTATTCAAAGCACGTGCTAATACTTCTACCTCTACCTTATGCTCACAAGCAAAACCTCCAGTTTTATTCATACAGCCCCTTATGTCTGTGCAGCCACTAATCTTTGGGTTTGATAATGCCAGTGATTTGTTATTAGACAATAGTATTACATTCATGAGTTACAAATATGGTACAATTAAAACATTTAAAAATATATAACTGAAGGTATAAGTGTATTTTTAATTGATTATTTATTAACCAAATTTCCTGTGTAGGTCTAACCTAAAATTATAAAAATTATGTTAAATATTTCAATAGCCATATAATATTAAATTATTTACTTAGATTTATTTTTAGTTTAGGCATAAACCTCATACGGAACAACAATAATAGTAATAATCAAACATAAAAGTCATAATGTCATAATTTCGTCTCTTAATTTTGAGACAACGGTAAGCATTTCCATTTGAGGATCTTTACGAATATATAAAATTATTATAATTGAAATAATCGTTAGAAAAAATGTAAAAATCATTGTAAATGGTGGGAAATAATTTGAAAAATGAAACCCTAAGAATGAAATTTGATACGAGTTTATGAAGGAATTTAAAAAAGTCGCATCACAGGTTGTAAAAAGTAGTCTAATTTATTACAGAAATATCTGTAGGCCTACGTAATTGAGAGCATTCATATTCAGTAAAAATTTGCTCGTTATTTCTTTTTAATTATTGTATCTCACTTTGTAACCATGTAATTACAGGTATTTTTGTTTTTAAATTTTTATTTTAGAAACGAATAATATATCCATTATACAGCAGCTGTCAGCTATAATATGTCTCAGGCAAGTTGGAAACATAGAGAATGAACTTTGGAAGGCATTGAGAACCGGTTTTTAGCAGGTATTTAGTGCCAACCTTGTCGGGAAAAAGAGATTTATGCTTCATTAGTGAGCAGTTTCCTAATTCGATCAATGAATGTTATCACGGAAAACTCAGCTCACCAGTGATTGTAAGTAATTGAGTAGAGGCAAATGTCTTTGCATGCGGCCCTTAAACATCCAGGGATAAGCATTTGTGATATGACACTCTAAGTAACATACAAATAAATTTGCCAAAAATGGTGAAAGTAAGTTTCCCATGGCCAGACCTGAGATTTGTTTATTAAATTTTCCATTGAAGGTGAAAAAATTATTGTCGATACAAAGTTTTGTAAGATTTAAATGTTCTTCTATTATCTCTCTCTATGTTTCAATGAATTTAGCCATTTTTCTAAAATAGTTAACATCATTCCAATTTGGATGCTCGGAAATAAAGAAATGGCATCAAAAGAAACCAATCTGTCATTACAATCCAATGAAACATTATTCAGTTCTTTTACTAATTCAATTGAATTTTCAACATTTTTGTTGTCGAAACTTGGTATTTCATTATATTTCTTGGTAAGCCATTTTGCCAAAATGTAACAAGGTGAACCAATAATATTAACAATGGGTCTCATCTTATTCCCTTCCTTGTGTATTTTTGGGAGTCCATACAATTTTGGATTCTGTGGGTTTGATACTTTTACTTATATTTCTCTTGATTATTGATGGAATATTTGATGTTTTTTAACTATTATTAAATTATTTTATTGTTTTTGGGAGAGGTTCTTCATATTCATTAGAATTTAGAAGAAGGTTCATTTTGTTTAAATAATCATCTTGATCCAAAATAACTATTTTATTTCCCTTGTCCGCTTTTGAAATTACTGCTTTTTTGTCATTGATGTTTTTCAAAATTTTCATATTATTAATGACTATATTATTATTTTTTTGGTTGTTTCTTTATATCTTCAAAATTTTTTTCACAATTTTTTCTTATGATAATTTTATCTTCAATTTTAAGATATGATACTGCAATCTCTATGTCAGCATGATAATCTTCTATTTTATTCGAGAAATTAATGCAAGTTTCTAATCCGTGATTCAGTAATTTGATTTCTTCTATCAGTTAATTCTATTTTAGAAAGGTTAACTACATTATTATTAATATTTAATTTTAGGAAGTGATATTTTGAGGTTATTTTAATTATATTATTTTTAGTCTGATCACCTTACCTCAATATTAATGCTGATTTGTTCTTGGACATGTTTCAAAACAATTCTGTTTTATCGTCAGCTAGTCCAGACATTGTTATTGTTATCATTTGAATTTTGTATTTTGTTGAAGTATTTTAGTAAGATCTTCATTATGCCCCTCGTTGTGGCGACAATTTTGAAGTAGTAATTCTTTGTCCCAAGTTGTGGCGACGTTTTGAAGCAGCTAACTCTCTTCATGCCCGATGTTGTAGTAACATTTTGAAGGATTAGTGTCCCAAAAAGAATTATTGGTTCAGGTTGGGTTTTATTTTCGGTAGAGCCGGATTCTTGTCTTAGGGTCGGTAGTTGGTACACAGGATAGGAAAACGCTTCACAATCACTGATAACTGTTTCTTGTAGAAATAATTGTAAATTTTATATTTAATTAATGTTGGGAAGTAAACATTATGAGGTATAATCATTCAAATTCATCGGAGAACATATTGTTTAAACAACTCACCTCATAGGATTCATGCTTCCATGAAATTGTGAAATTGAAAAATCTGCAATTGCTGCACATAGTTTATTGGAACATCATAAAATTGGAAGAGAAGCTAAACTTTTAAAACAAGTAGAGAAACCTTTGGAATTGACAGTTTGGGAAAAAATATACATTCAGAAAAACAAAAATAGATCAATGAATTTTGATATCCCTAACGAAATTACATTAATTTCGAAGTTCATAAATTCAACCATAGATGGCAGCACTGAAGATGGCGACAATAGAATAGTTGACGGCCGAAGAATTTCGTCAGTCGGAGTTATGGCTGATGATGAACATGACTATGTTTGAAATCGCGATATCATGGAAGCATGAATCCTATGAGGTGAGTTGTTTAAACAATATGTTCTCCTATGAATTTTAATTATAAATTTATTTACTATTTAATTTCCCAGCAGATCAAGTAGATAAAGGTGGTATTATTCTTCACCGTCAATTAAAATTAAATTATTTTCTTTTCTTTTCTTGAATCAACTATTCTTCTGGTATTAAATATCACATTTTATCAGGAGAGCTGTTATTGCTTCTATCCTTGATGAAAGTTATATGCTGAATGACTAGTGTAATTCTTTAATAGAATTAAAGAACATTATTACATCACATGATGTTATATTTTAAATTCTATTGGTTAATATAATGTTTAAATTTGATTTGTTAAATCAAAAAGTTAATTGTTTTAATATCCAATCAGAATTTAGTATACTTTTATTTAAAAATATTAAGTTAAGCAGGTGTTCTTATTAGTTATAACAGAAAGCTTTATTATTATGACAATAATGACTTAAAACAATTTTAAAAGCATTATTAAGAAAGACTGTTATGTAATACAATTTCTTTAATTGTTATTGAGACATTTTTATTCGAAATGAACAACAATTAATTATTTAGATGTTTTTGTTTATTTAAGTTATATTTAAATATTAAAAGAATTTTAAAATATAAAATTATTAACTTAAACTTTCATATTTATTATGATATTAAAATCCTGCTATATTGTTGGTTGCTTCACATCTATTACAAATTTTTTCAGTTTTAGGTTTCTGGATTAGAATATTAAATTTCTTGTTTTGTGTAGCAATTTTCTTCCAAATTGTGAAATTCAAACTTCCAAAAAAGTTTTTTAGCCTTGGTACTCTATTAATAACCAATAAGAAAGTGAATACCCCCGATAGTAAAAAATCTGGAATTTATCAAATTAGTTGTAAAGACTGCAATAAAATACTCGTATACATAGAAAAACAAAAAGGAATTTGGACACTCACACAAAAGAACACTTTAGAAATATTGAAATTGGTGAAATTGAAAAATAGGCTAAATTTTTAAAACATTTGGAAAAACCTTTGGAATTGACAGTTTGGGAATATATATATTCAGTATTGAACTATTTAAAAATGCAAATCCTCTGTTTTTAGACAGATTTCTAACATTCTTAAATAAACTATAGGTAGGGACAGACATTCCTGTAAGTTGGACAAAATCTATTGTAATACCAATATTTAAAAAATGAGACAAAAACTGTGAAAATTATAGAGGCATCAGCTTACTAAATACTGGATACAAAATTTATGCCAATATAATTAAGAACAAATTATACAAACATCTTAACAGCCTCCTCAGCGAAGAACAGAATGGCTTTCGTAAAGGTTGATCATGCTGTGATGGTTATTTCTCCATGCAATTATTAATAGAAAAACACAGGGAATTCAATATAGAAACACATTTAGCTTTTGTGGACTTCAAAAAAGCCTTCGACAAAATCAGTAGGAATAAACTGTTGAAAATTTTAGCTGACAACAATCTACCACAACTGCATATTTTAAATTTATACAATATCTATAAAACAAATTTGATTTCAGTTCGAATCAATAATACACAAACAGAATGGACCAAAATTAATAGGGGCGTAAGACAAGGATGTGGCCTCTTGCCCTTGCTCTTTATCATATACATGGATAGAATACTCCAAGATTGGCAACAGATGAGACACGGTTCTATCCAAATTAATAGAAACCATAAAATAGACTCCTTGCTTTTTGCAGATGATTTGGTATTAATAGCTCCAACAGAAACAGATTTACAGTATTCTATACACAATTTTAATATAATTGCAAAAAGGTACAATATGGAAATCAATACAAAGAAAACTAAAGCGATGGCATTTTGTGGGAAATACCCTATACCTAGCAAAATTATTTTGGATGATAAAATTTTAGAATGAGTAAACAAATTTAATTATTTGGGTTATAATTTAACATTTCAAGATGAAGCTGATATATCAAAGAAAATCACAAATTTTACAAAAACAACGGGGATAATTAACAGTATAATGAAACCATCTTTAATACAGAAGAACACAAGATTATGGCTTTATAAGGTTGTCGCAAGACCAGTATTAAGATATGGTAGTGAAGCATGGACAATATGAAGAAGACATGAAAGCCGAATAACAGCAAATGAGATGCGATTTATGCGCCGTACAGCAGGCTAACACAAAGTGGGACCATAAAAGAAATGAGGAAATTATGGAAGAGTTGGATGTAGAACCTATTATCCACCATATACAAAACTACCAGAACAACTGGAAAGCCCATCTTCAACGAATGCCGTCTCACAGAAACCCAAAAGCCATGCTACGTTACTGCCCCCAAGGCAAAAGATCGCTGGGACGTCAAAAAAAGTGCTGGATGGAAAACTCCTCTTTGAGACTGTAACAGGCCACACGGCCTAATACTGGCATGGATTATGATGATGATGATGATATATATTCAGAAGAACAAATTTAGATCCATGTATTTTGAAATTCCCAATGAATGGGACCTGAACTCAAGGTTCATCACAGCAACTCCAGATGGCAACGTTAAAGATGAAGATTCCAACGAAAATCCGGTAATCATAATGTCGGCTGAAGATAAGAGGGACTCCTCTTGAAAACTGCAGTTCCCGTGTTTAAAAAACACAGTAAGATAAGAAATTACTCATTCTTTCATTGAAACAAAATTATAATTTTCATTGCAATGATCAACCATTTTCACTGCAGTGTTCAAGGAACCAGTGCAGGATTACTTCATATGGACTGGCCTAGCAGGCATATGTACACAACATGAAAAAATTAACCTCAATCAAATGTAATGTAATGACTTCATTATTCTGCAATTTTAAGACAACACATGCCTTTTGAATCAGAGGATTAAAAAAAAAATGCTTGTCTGATAATTTTGCATGAGAAGCCAATTTTAATATACAATTAACATAATTATAACTGCATTCTAAACTGAAATACATACATTACACATTTTACATATTGAAATAATTTATTCATAATCACTTTAATTACTAATACTTACAGCATGAGAGATGCAGTCTCCAGTAAGAGTAACAATGCATTTCAACTGTTCAGGGGGCACAGTCAGCACAAACTTATCTTGTTTAAGTGGGCTATCATTTCCACACAATGGCACAGGAAATCGGCGAAACACTTCCTGTCAACATTTTTAAAATTACTTTTTTCTAAAGAATATTAATATTTCTACTTTCTTTTTTTAAAATAGTGTATTGGTATTTACACAGGTTACCAATAAATGTTTTATTTACAATAATAAGACCAGTGCTAACCTAACAAGCGAAACATGGGTTCTGAAAGATGATGCTATACAGAAACTCTTAATCTTCGAAAGGAAAATCCCAAGAAAGAATATTGGTCCATTAAAGAAACAGGTGGCAATTGTAGAATTTGAAGTAAAAGTAACTTAACTACTCTTAACACAAAATCAGAAAATAATCAACTATATAAAGGCATAAAGGACTAGCTTGGTTTGGACATATGAACCGCAGGAATGATGATAGATAGGTCAGAAAAATTAATAACTGGAAACTCACTAGCACAAGAACCAGAAGTAGACCCAAGAATAGGAGAAGGGATGATATGATTGAAGATAAAAGTTTAACAATTGTAAAACAGTACCTGATATCTGAGTCGTTCTCAATCATTTGCAGTGTTGTTTTATAGGAGGCCTTCCAATAACTTAAGTATCATTTTCTGCTTTCCTTTTGGTACTGACTGTAGTTGGTAATTATTTTGTACAGAGGGTTTATGTTGCTGGGTACGTTTATTTGTGGTTTCCTTGATAATTTCTAACTCTTGAAGAACATTAATTTTTGATGTATCATTTTCTCTATGCAGGATCGATAATACATTGTCTATTGAGTTGAATAGATGTCCTGCTTCTTCTATGTGTTTTGAAAAACTGGATTTACCCTCATTCTTCAGGAAATCTCCAAAATATTCATTAAATCTTGTCGTGAAGTTTCTAGTAGTTCTTCCAATATAAAATTTGCCACAGGTATTGCAATTCAATTTATAAACTCCTTTATTTTTAT
The DNA here is from genome assembly GCA_030220185.1 of Diploptera punctata. NCBI lineage: Eukaryota > Metazoa > Arthropoda > Insecta > Blattodea > Blaberidae > Diploptera > Diploptera punctata. The sequence continues at coordinate 989,094 of JASPKZ010003859.1, read as the reverse complement.
AAATTGAATTGCATTAGCTGTGACAAATTTTATATTGGAAGAACTACTAGAAACTTCACAACAAGATTTAATGAACATTTCAGAGATTTCCGGAAGAATGAGGGTAAATCCGTTTTTTCAAAACACATAGAAGAAGCAGGACATTAATTCAACATAATAGACAATGTATTATCGATCCTGCATAGAGAAAATGATACAGCAAACATCAATGTTCTTGAAGAGTTAGAAATTATCAAGGAAACCACAAATAATCACCTGTTGATGAGAGCGTACCCCAGCAACATAAACCCTCTATACAAACTAATTACCAACTACAGTCAGTACCAAAATGAAAGCAGAAGATGATCCTTAAGTTATCAAAAGGCCTCCTATAAAACAACACTGCAAATGATTGAGGACAACTAAGATATCAGGTACTGTTTTACAATTCTTAAAACTTTAACACAGTGACTTCAATGGAGTTTTGTAATGTATTTTAAAAATCTTGATTGAAGATATTAGAAAGCTATAAATAAGGAACTGGCCAAGGCTAATCTAAAAGTGAAATAAATGACGGAAAATAGTTGAAAAGGTAAAAACTTCTACAAAGCTGTAGCACCTACTGAAGAAGAAGACATCAATAAATGTTTATATTATTTAGTAGTTAAACACAAGCCATAAATGAAGTAACAAAAACAGCATACATCTAATAATTATGAACACTGCTGTTATATACAGTCAATTTATTTATCCATTTATGTTTATACTATAATGGTTGGCACTTGTCCCAAGAGCTCAATTTGCTGTAATTACAGGATCAGAAAGTAGTTACTTCAAAGCTTCTAGAAGGCTAATTCTAGATATTCTTGTTACACAAATCACTAGTATCTGTTTATATTCTGAATAAGTTTTAATATTAAATGTATGTAGGAAATAACACTATGAGGTTTATTTTAGTTATATTTGAGTTGTGTATTTTGACTCACCTCCTATTTCTTGATTTTTATGCAGACTGTTTTCGTTGCTAACTGTGTGACATTCTCGATGCTTCACAACTATTGTCTTGCGGTTGTCCCTCCTGCAAATTGATTTCTGTGCCCTCTGTTGGCTGATCGATGAACTCCAAATCAATTTTTTTTTCACCGGAATTTCAAAATTTGTGGTTTATTTTTATTCTTGCATATGTCAATTTCTCCCAAATTGCGAGTTCCTTAGATTTTTGTAACATTTTAAGTAATAACACAGAACTGAAACTAAGGCAAAATTACTTAAAACAGTTAGAAAAATCTAAGGAACTCACAATTTGGAAGAAAATTTACATATGCAAGAATAAAAATAAAACCATGAATTTTGAAATTCCCGGTGAAAAAAAAATTATTTGGAAGTTCATTGATCAGCCAACAAAGGGTGCAGAAATCAATTTGCAGGACAACCGCAAGACAATAGTTGTGAAGCACTGGGAATGTTGTACAGTTAATGATGAAACTGGTCTGCATAAAAATCAAGAAATATGAGGCGAGTCAAATACACAACTGTAATATTAGTTTTTTAATATGTTTTTATTATAAATTTAATATTTCTCATTGAAGGTCAAATTATATTTGAGTAGAAATACCCCAGTGTGAGCATATAATTTTTCTCTACAAATATAAATAGAAAAAATATATGCCTGCGCTGGGGTTTGAACCTAGGACTTTTAGGTTAATATGCTAATACTCTGTCACTGAGCTATCCAAGGTCTCCATTCCAGATGCAATTTTTTCTCTTATACATTTCAATTTCTGAGAGCAACAAAGGCTTGGGAACCACTGCACAACAGGCAAATGGTGGCTTCTTATTTTAGAAGACTTTTTTAATGGGAAATTTAACATTACTTTATAAAGCTAGTAGAGCTTCTTTCGATGCTTTTATTATAAATTTAACATTTCTCATTGAAGGTTAAATTATATTTGAAGAGAAACATATATGCCTAGACCTTGGTTGAAACCCAGGACCTTTAGCTTTTCACGCTAATGGTCTGCCACTGAGCTATCCAAGGCCTCCAATCTAAATGCAAATTTTTTCTTATATATTTCAATTCCCAAGAGTGCCAAAGGCTTGCAAACCATTACTACAAACGTAAAAGACAGTTTCTTAATAGAGAGAGACTTTTTTAATGGGGATTTAACATTAATTTATAAAGCCAGTAGAGCTTCTTTCAATGTTTTTATTATAGAGCGATTCCATGAAAATGTCATACTGAGGTGAAAATTTTGAAACTGACGCAGGAATAATTTTGTTGATGTAATATCTGTAAATATCAAATTCTATAAGAAAATGTTTCAAATGTGCATTACTTTAATCTAATAATAGCGGTAAAACTTGTCATATTCCAAACCTGAAAAAATATGCAAAATTTTACCAATTTCTTGTTTAATGATTTAATGATTCGTTTTATTTCACAAAATCTTTTTTTTAAACCATGGTCCTCCTTGGTCGTAAATGAAACAATATTAATTGCATTCTAATATTCTATATACCTTAAATGTGTTCCTATAGTTTGTTAACCTGTAAGTTATGGTCAGTCAGTCACAGAAAATCGATAAAAATTACTGTACAGAACATAATAATTGATGGATTAAAATTTCCTCTTGGATTCTATGTTATCGGTACACAACTAACAAAAAAGTGATGATGACATTTTCTTGTAAAGTCATTATTAATCCCGCTGGAGTCCCATGACTGACTGACTTTTTGTCCCCTCATTTATATTGCTAATACGCATGACGCGGTCAGTCGCTTGCTGGACTCTGTTGTGTATTAACATAAACATGGTTTAGGAAATCTGGTAGACTGTTCGGCTCAGCTGTTTCATAAAATAATTACTGGCCCTTCTTATGTTGCAATTTGAGCTAAAAGGCAGTCAGCGGAAGGATTTAAATGTAGAGTAATTACATGAAAATGTCATACCGATGTGAAAATTTTGAAATTGGCACAGGAGTAATTTTTTCGATGAGATATACTTTTTTACAGATAAAATTTTCTGATTCTAAAAGTTAATGTTTAAAATACGGATTATTTTGATTCTAAAATTAATAGTAGAACATGACATATTCCGAAACCTGAAAACACATGCAAAATTAAAGGAAATTTTGTTTACGACTTCACTGTATACGTTGTTTGTTTCACTGACTCTTTTGTTTATACCATATTTCGATTCTTTCTGATCGTAAATGTAATACTAATAATTGTGTTATAATATTCTAGATAATTAAAATGTGTCCTATAATTATCAAGGGTAAGCTAAAGTCAATCACATAAAACATAAAAAAATTATTGTATATAATACGATAATTGATGGATTCAAATTTCCTCTGTGATTCTACGTTATCGGTGCATAACTAACAAAAAAGTATTAACGATATTGTCTTGTAAAGTAATTACGTTTCCCGCTAGAATCCCGTGGCTGACTTTTTTTTATATTACTACTACGCAAGGCACACTCAGTTGCTTGCTACACAGATTTTTAAAAAAGCGATTTCAACATCTTGCAGCTATTCCGGCAACTCATGGAGTTCACCATGTGAAAGTGTAGAAGCCGTATATTATAGAATATGCACAAATTTCAAATGAACAATCAGTGAGAAAAATGCACAAGTTTCGTGTGTGAATATTACGCGCCGCGACTGTTAAGCCCCTGCGTAACGGTAGCGTTACGTTTCCTATTGTTCAGGTTGTATTTGGCCCGAGCGGTTGGCCTTGGTTTTGTAGGAAAAGATTCTACAACATGTGAAATACACATAATTAAATCAGAGTAAACGAAATAAACATAATTTATTGAATAAATTCAAACTGAAGATATATTATTAACATAAAAAAACAGTTATTTAGAAACAGCTGGAATCGCCACATTGTCGAATGTCCAAATATTCAAAGTATGAAATGCTAATATTCAGAGAGAAAACAATCTTATTAAAATATACAAAAGAAATCAACTTTGGTTATTTTTGGAATGAAGTTCCTGGACCATTTGATCCTTATTTAATTCTGAGTCTTAAAATGACCAAAAATAGTAAAAGAGAAGTCATATTACCAATGTAGACGCCACCGTCCTGCTGGACCCCCGCTGACGGGACCGCACTCGATCCCCACGGCCCTTCTCCCTTTTCATCTCAAACATCCCGGCTTTTTATATGATTATCTTCACCTTTCACCCATCCCCTAAAGCTAATGGAAGCCCTATTTCTTGCCCAATCTGTTGTAATATTCCTAGTATTTTCATGGTCAACACATATAAGGTGGTTTTTAACTTCTTCCCTAATGTGTTTGGGTTCCATAAGGTTTCGTAAGAATTTCCTATTAGGTTGAAACTAATAAGTTGTTTTTGATATTATATAAGATTTCGTAAGTGTGTCTTCATTGTTTGACAAATATATTGAATTGAAAATAGTCATTTTATAATAATTTTTCCTTAGTTTTTTATCTATAAAATACTAATATATATTTGGATGGAGATTTTCAATCCGTATTTAAAGGGTGAATATTTATGCCCTATTTTTTGGTATAATACACATGTATATGTGTCTATTCTTTATCGGCTTTTTTATAGTATTTTATTATTATTGCATTTAGGCCTTAATGTAGGCGTAACAGTGAAAGAAAATTATATTTTTATTAATGGCATTTAAATAATTCCTCATTATGCGATTCTTCAATATGTATGTTATTAAGTGAATCACTAGAGTATTGTGTACTAGAATTAAAAACAAGTGTGCGGTTCTTATGTGTTAGAAAATGTGTGTGTGGGAGTCCTTGAACTTGAAAGGTTCTCGCATTAGTTTGACCTTTGACATGCCATGTGTGTCGTATTATCAGGGATCCACAGTGCGATGTTGTCACAGTTCCATTTTTGTGTTGATTGCAACAACAGTTTTAAATCATATGAAGTTACTTGTATAACAAAATACAATTGGCGTGGAGTATATGTGATTAAGTATGTATAACCGGTAGTGTAAAAGAAAATTATTATTAGGTGTAGTGTTACTGGAAACCAACAGAGTGAAAATACGTATGACAATGCTGTACTATGTGCGCCAGCTGAAAACAGTCAGTCATAAAGTAAGATTTCGCGCATTGTAAGAGATTTCTTTCAATTGTTTAGTTTAAAAAATAGAACTCATGTCAGCAATATAATTTGTAATCAGTTGCTTTGAAAGAATTATAACAGAATTTTCCACATTTAAATAAAAATTTTAATAATTTGCATACTGTACTTTTTCAATATTTTTTTTGTCTTTAAAGTTGAGACGCGTGAAAGTTAATTTTAGTGTTCTGGAACAAACAATGCAAATTCCATATCGGCATTTTTATTTATTTCAATGGTTCAATCTATTAAGAGCATCAAATAAATTTTAATCAGTTAATGTGGATGTAATAAAATTATACTCACATTAGGCATATTTAACTATAGAGAAGGTCCTTTGTTGTTAAGAAGTTAATATTTTATTTTTGTGAAATTTAAAATGATACATGGTAACCAAGTTAATAAATTACACTATTTATTTAATCTTTTTACAGCATATCAAATTGAACGCACAAAGTTTAACGGCACATGTAGATGAAATTAGAATGATTTTTTCTTCTTCCAATACTCATGCCATTCTCGTATCAGAAACATGGCTCACTCCCTCCATTAATTCTAGTTTAATTGACATGGATGGTTATACTTTTCTTAGACATGATCGTGTACATAGTCGAGGGGGCGGTGTTGGTGTGTTCGTTACGACAGACCTTTGCCCTAGGACTGTATACTTTTCTAATAACAGAGACATCTCCTGAAATTATGTTTATAGAAATATATGCAAGCTTCAAAAAATGCCTTCTTTGCATAGTGTACCAACCCCCTAAAATGAAAAAAATAGCAGAAATAGAATCTGCTCTACAAAATGCAAGTATACAATATGAACACGTTATCGTCCTGGGTGACTTTAAATAAACATACTAGACACTGACAACAGACATACACAATAGCTTATGTCCGCGTTCCAAGCTTGTGTTATGACTATCCCTCCCCTACAGCCTACACATCACACCAATCACTCTGGGACGTTACTTGACTTAATTGCTACTAATAATCCAGACAGAGTACTAACTCACGGGCAACTGTCAGTTCCTGGATTATAAGCACATGATATTATATTCTTAGCATATTCACTGCAGTTCCCTAAACTAACTCGTAAGACAATCACATATAGAGACCTAAAACATATAAACAATACAGCTCTACTTGAAGACGCTATAAAATTACCCTGGCATACTATATGGACACTGCATTCTGTTGACGAAAAAGTTGAGGCATTAAATAACCTTACATTACAACTATATGACAGACATGCCCCACTGAAAACTAAACTAGTGAAACGACACCCTGCTCCCTGGATGTCTGCTAACATTCGTAACTTGATGACTGAAAGAGACGCAGCATATCGGAAATATAGACTCGACAAAACTGACATAAATCTCAATCACTATAAACGGTTACGTAACAAGACTACACAAACTATCAGAAACGCCAAACTTAGACATCTATACAGCCTTACTGAACCTAATAACAATAACCCAAACATTTGGAAAAATCTGAATAAAATGGGTGTAGGAAGGAAAGACACACACGTAGAAAAACTACCTGTTTCCCTGGACACACTCAATAACCATTTTACAAGCACATTCTTTACTCCTAAAGACAAAACACAGACAATAAGTGAACTACTATTTACAAATCCACCAGACAGAGAACACTTCCATTTTTCATATCTTACAGAAAATTACATAAAGAAAGCTTTCAAACGAATAAAAACGAAAGTAGAAGGTACTGACCGTATAAATATCACTCTACTTAACATAATAATCGACGTTATACTACCTATCATAACTCATGTTTTCAACTCCTCACTACAAACCTCTATGCTTTTTAACCCACATTATGGAAGCAAGCAATTGTACGCCCACTCCCAAAAATAAAAACTCCCTTAACCCCTAACGATTTTCGACCCATTAGTATTTTACCTACCCTTTCAAAAGCATTGGAACGATTAGTCCATAAACAACTGACTGACTACCTAACTGAACACGACCTTTTAGATCAATACCAATCAGGCTTTAGGACGGACACAATACAAATACTGCACTACTAAATATGGTTGGTTGGTATCTAATGTTGAGCACTTGATAATGAAATCATTCGCTCTCTTGCACTCCAATATTTAGCAGAAAGGCTCTCTACTAAATATATGTGAACACATACACGAAGCATCTGATAATCGAAAACTTACTATTCTTACATTACTTGACTTTAGTAAAGCATTTGACACGGTAGACTTGGATTTATTGTTGCTTAAACTAAAAAACCTCTCACTTTCTGACAGTGTCACGCAATGGTTCAACTCCTACCTTTGTGAGCGCCAGCAATATGTTGTAGGAAATTCTACATTACGCTCTTCTTGGACCTACCATAAAGCTGGAGTTCCACAGGGCTCGGCCCATTTCTTTTTTCAATCTATATAAATGACATATTTGACTCCCTAAAACATTGCAAACATCATTTATTTGCGGACGACATGCAGATCTACTTGCACTCAAATATTCTTTAAATGACGCGGTAACCAAAATTAATGAGGACCTTGACTCGCTAATGGTGTGGACAGAGAAATATGGACTTCAATTAAATCCTAGAAAGACACAAGCAATCATTATGGGCCATCAGAGACTATTATCCTCAATTAACACAAATACAGTACTCAATTAACACAAATACAGTATTACATGTGTCACTTAATGGGGTTCAGATCCCTTATAGCGAGACAGTAAAAAATCTAGGAGTATTTATGGATAAACATTTAATTTGGAATAAACAAATAAATAACATTTGCAAAACTATCTTCTCAATAATACACTCATTAAATCGTATAAGAAATTGTTTACCGTTTGCTCTAAGGAAAATGTTAGTAGAAACACTTGCAATGCCCCATTTTGATTATTGTGATACTCTTTTTACTGACCTAAATACTGTTCTTACCCAAAGACTTCAACGTGTTCATAATTCTTGCATATGTTTTATTTGTGGTATACGTAGATTTGATCACGTTACACCCATCCCTGGAACGATTGTCATGGCTTCGTCTAACAAGATCGTAGAACCATCCATTCCCTATGCCTTCTCTATAAATAATATTACACACATCATTACCATTTATTATTTATCACACTGCCTTCACTAGACTCTCTTATACACATAAGTTAGATAATTAATAGTGTAACTTTGAATAAGTCCGATACCTGATCCCTTGAATGCAGTGTCCTTTATATCCCTCCTCATCATACTACCTTTTACAATTTCTCTTGCTAGAACATGGAATTCCCTTCCACCCTATGTCAGAGATTGTCAAACTTTACCATCTTTCAGAAACAAATTGAAAATAAAATTACTAACAGAAACAACTCACTAATATTACTTTTCAAAAATTAATAATGTGTTTTTTTCATTATTTAATAAAAATAGATTTAAGTTTCGTTAATATATTTACCTAATGCCTTGTATGAAAAGCATAGATTAATTCATTGTAGTTTATTACTTTCTTTGTATTTTTTCTTCCTTTTCTTTTTATGTATAGTAGATTCGAGCTGTTATTCCTTTCTATATTCATTCTATCATTAATTTAATTTTAATTGTATTTAATTTCATTGCATTATTAGACATTATTTTCATTATTATTCAATTTGACAGATAATTAATTGTTTAGTATGACTATTATTGTAATTTTTTGTATTTATATGTTTGTCCTGGTGAGTGGAAGAGAAGGTCACATGGCCTTAACTCCACCAGGCTAAATAAATAAATCTATACTAAAACAAATTGTACATTTCCTATACATGATAAAAGGAGTGAAGTTCTTTATTCATCTCCATATTATCACTTTTTATCTATTATCCTCCATCCATAGTAATTCTGCCCGAGGGCAGGTCTTTCACTGCAATCATAGCATTTTCATGCTGTGCTTGCAGCTTTACTAGGGAACTGTAGATGTGGTAGCTTCCCGTTGCTTTCCACACTGGTGAAGGACGATGATGATGATAAGGATAATGATGGCCATATGGTTTCGGGGACCATTTGGGCCTTAAAGTTTTCCTGACATTTGTCTTACATGTGAGGAAAAACCCCGATAAAAACCTCACCCAGAAAAACTGTCCCGACGGGGGATCGAACTTGGGTCTGCTGCATGAGACAAGGCAGCATGCAACCTCGAGACCACAGCAGTGGAATTATCTATTATAATTTCATATCATTTTGTAATGTTTGTATAATGTTTGCAGCTCCAGAATATTAAAGTCTTAATAAAATTCAGATATGTCAGTCAGTCACGAATGTAGTCAGTCAGTCACCACATCACATATTAGGTTATAACTCTGGTCTTAATTGTGATTTTTGTTTAGATTTTTTATTGAGAATGTAACTTGAAATGTGTCCTCCAAACGGTATTTTGGAAAATTGAATTAGGAATCACACTTCAGAGCATGATGCAGATGAACATGTTAAGCTGCATGATGAGTTGACATTTATGTCAGTCAGTCACACATACTTTGATAGATAATAAATAGCACTGTTTTTCTTCAAAAGTTGTATATTTAAGTACAGTCTTAATCACATACTATTCTTCTATCATACCACGTAAATAACACCCCTAATTTCAATCAATTGTAATATTTATGCAACCATTTTGCTGCAAAAGTGTATTGTAAATGTCAGTCAGTCACATATGGAATTGCTCTATAAATTTAACATTTCTCATTGAAGGTCAAATTATGTTTGAAGAGAAAAATATAAGCCTACACCAGGGTTTGTACCAGGACCTTTAGCTTTATATGCTACTGCTCGGTCACTGAGCTATCAAGGCCTACAATCTAAACACAAATTTTTCTTTTATACATTTCAATTACTGAGAGCACCATTCGAATGTTGAGCAACTTTTGCAAACTTTTGGCGCTCTCGGCAATTGAAATGCATAAGAGAAAAATTTGCATTTAGATTGGAAGCCTTGGATAGCTCAGTGGCAGAGTATTAGCGTATGAAGGTCTAGGTGAATATTTTTCTATTTAAATATAATTTGACCTGCAATGAGAAATGTTAAATTTATAATAAAAATATCGAAAGAAGCTCTACTGGCTTTATAAAGTAATGTTAAATTCCCATTAAAATGTCTCAAATTTGGAGGCCTTGGATAGTTCAGTGGCAGAGCATTAGCGTATAAAGCTAAAGGTTCTGGGTTCAAACCCCAGTCTAGGTGAATATTTTTCTATTTAAATATAATTTGACCTTCAATGAGAAATGTTAAATTTATAATAAAAACATCAAAAGAAGCTCTATTGGCTTTATATAGTAATGTTAAATTCCCATTAAAAAGTCTTAAATTTGGAGGCCTTGGATAACTCAGTGACAGAGCATTAGTGTATAAAGCTAAAGGTTCTGGGTTCAAACCACGGCCTAAGTAAACATTTTTCCCTTCAAGTATAATATGACCTTCAATGAGAAATGTTAAATTTATAATAAAAACATTGAAAGAAGCTCTACTTGCTTTATAAAGTAATGTTAAATTCCCATTAAAAAGTCTTCTTAAATAAGAAACTGTCATTTGCGCCATTGGCACTGTTGGAAATTGAAATGCATAAGAGAAAAAAGTTTGAGTTTAGATTGGAGGCCTTGGATAGCTCAGGTCCCGCACCGTAGCCGAGCGGTTAAGGTATGAAGCCTTGGCGCAGAGCTACGGGACTTGCGCTGGTTCGAGTCTCCATGGGGGAAGAAATTTTCTCATGGTATTTTGGCCAGTATGGGACCGGTGCCCACCCAGCATCGTGAGGCAATTGGGTAGCTACAATAAGTAGCGGCTCCAGGTTGAGGAACCAGCTATAACGGCTGGGGGACTCGACATGCTAACCACATGTCACCCCTACACTGGCTGTTGATCATCTACCTCTGTGATTGACACATGTGGATGTGAAGGGCCAGCAGCTGGCTGGTAAAAGGGCAACCGCTGAAAAGTGGAAAGACCCTCAATCGGAATCGGATAGCTCAGTGGCAGAGCATTAGCTTATAAAGCTAAAGGTCCTGGGTTTTCAAACCTCGATCAAAGCATATATTTTTCTTAATTAAATAAAAATAAAACGTTTTATTTTATTTAATTAATAAATATGGATTTTCATCAAGTAAACACCAACTCAATTGATTATATATTTTTCTCTTCAAATATAAGTTTTAATATTTTTGAGTGTACCACACAAGTTTATTTGGAAATTGCAAGTTTTTCTACAGTTATTTAATATTTTTACATATTCTTATGAAAGTTGGTCAGCAACCACGATGTTTGCACTCCTAGAGTAACGTTATACAGTCATATATAAGGAGACTAAATACAATTTTTGCTTTTTTATCCTTGGTTTTGCAGAATTATTGTATGTTGAGTTACATGAAAGTTGATATTAGATTAGATGGTTGTCAAATTGATGAAATACTAATGGCAACAGTGCAAAAATAGCTAGTAACTTTTTGCATTGTAAACTTCAGCTACTTAGGGCCGGTTTCACCAACACAGGTAACCGTGTTACTGGTGAATTAAACGGAGCGTTTCCCAGCTTCACTACAATTTGCGTTTCACCAACAACAGTAACTTTTTACCGGGAGTTATTTCGTCGTATTTCGTTAGTAGACCGTAACCGCACGAATTTGGTCGGTAGAATCGGAGGGTGATATTAACGGAGGGTGATTCCTATATTAAAATGGCGTGTGAAAGACTGGACATTTTTAACATTGAACGTGAATATGGTTTTAATTATTATTTTGAAGGCCAATTGAATTGAAAAAATACTCTAGTTGGGTAGAAGAACTGTGTGAATAGTTTGAAAATTACGATTACAGTGATATCGCAGACTTTCGAAGATACCAGGCCTGTCTGCCTGATAGGCTACTGCACATTTGGATCATCGGAGAGGTAAGTTTATTTCATTATTGAAACTGACTTTATTGATGTATAATACCAGTACTTTACACAATGAATTACTAATTTTATTCACTCATGCTTATATATTTAAAACCAAGTTAGTATCGGTACAAAATAATGTGAGGTCATGTTTATTATTTGACTATTTTTTAACAATATATTTAATTACTGATTACAGAATATATTTTAGAAAGTATTTGAGTTTTATTTGATATTCATAATATTTTGAGTTCTTAAATACAGTCGGCCTATTTTTGTTAAAATGGTTAGCAAATAATATAAATCTAGTATGAATACTGTCCTATTATATAAAACAAGTCAGGCATAAATACAAGTAAGTTTAATTCGTTAATGAAAATTATTTTAGGAAAAAGTCGGTTTTATGTCTCTCAGGAATTCTTCTAAGTTCCACAGAATCGCAGCGCGCATGCGCGAGTTGCTGTAATGGTTAATATAGACTCCGGTAGTCGGCGTCACCAACTTTGGGAATAAATTTCCAAATGCAAAAAAAAAAAAATGGACGTTAACTAACTTGCCATTTTCTAACTAAAGAAAACAATTTACATGCATATTATTTCTTCCCAAATGCTTAAAAATGGACGTAAACCAACTTCCCATTTCCTAACGTAACAAAGCAATTTACATGTGTACTATTTAATGAACTATAAACTAATTTTACGTACACTAACACTAAATATAGTTTTAAATTATTTTCAAATGGTGGCAACGTTGGAACAACATGGGAAAGTAGCAAGGAAGTGATGTATCCACGATCACGTTTTACGTAAATATATAAATATAAAATATTGTGAAGAAAGCTTGAAGATCATTGCAAAATGTTTAAAACAGTACAAAACGTGTTTACAAGTGTTTAGTGCATCAGTGGCATAAGAATGTAAGTGTAGAAATGTGAGAGACATAAAACCGACCACATCCTTATTTTATTCATGTATAATACCAGTACTTTACACAATGAATTACTAATTTTATTCACTCATGAATACATATTTAAAAGCAAGTTAGTATCATTACAAAATAATGTGAGGTTATGTTTATTATTTATGGACTATTTTTTAACTATATATTTAATTACCAATTACAGAAATATATTTTATAAAATATTTGGTTTTATTTGACATTCTTAATATTTTGGGATATTAAATACAGTAGGCCTATTTTTGTTGAAATTGTTAGCAAGTACCGTAATTTAAATCTAGTATGTATATACCTACAATATAGAACAAGTAATGAGATCCTAGGTCTAAATACAAATATTTCTAGAGATAATTTCCAAAAATGTGTTAATCTTAAATGCCTTGTAGATAATCAGTACCGGTAATATATCTGACATCCAAGACAATTTTCCTGTTATTTAATGTTAGAGCAGTGGGAATTATGCTAAAATTGTATAGTGGCCTAACATATATTGTCATTAATTGTAAGATCAAGTATTTCTCTGAAAACATGTTCCAGAACAGAACAGTCATTATATGTAATCAGCAGTTTCTCTATTATTTGATTTTATTATTCTAATTCTGTGATACTACTTTTCTTTAAATAATTGTTTTGACGAGTCTTAATATTGTAGACTAAACACCTGTAGCACTAAAAATAATTCATGAAGTAACTGCAGATCAATGATAACATTTGATATATCAGCATGTGCAAATCTATGATACACGAAGTTACAAATTGTAAGAAATGCAAGTTACTAAGCATACAGGGAAAAACTGCACTTAAACTAGCGTCAAATATTTTCAAAGTCCTATAGAATAACAGTGCGCATGCACCAGAGTTTGTAGAGCCACCGATACCCACAATCGAACCACATATTGATTATCATCCTGGATTACTATCCGTCACTATGAAATTTAAATGACCAATATTTGCAATAAGTCCCCAAATCTATGTTATAAAGATATATTAATAATATTAAATTTACCAAACTTTATTAAAAATGGGTGTACACTTACTTATCGCTCCCTAACGCTGATCCAACCAGCGATAACCCAAAACAGCGATAGAAAATCATAGACTAAGTAATATACTCTGTGGAGAAAATAGCAGTTAGCATCACAATATTGTCTAACAGTGTCATAATATTGTGATTTGCATATTTAAATAAATACTTCAAAACTGTCTAATAATGTTATAAAATTGTTTGAAAAAGTTTAAAATAATAAATAATGTTAGTAAATACAAAAGAAGAGTTATAGTTTACAAAAGAAGAGCTATAGTTTACAATAATATAACTGAAAAATCAAGCGCTAGTAAAAGTGCAGTTGAGCCAGCATACAGTAATCCTTATGTATTATACACCAGTGGTATACTATGTTGATTGTGAAATCTATAATTTTAATTATTGATAAAATAACTTCAGCTAGTTATGAATAATTCACTTGTACTGCTATATGCGTTTATTATGTGAGTTGATCTGTACAACACAATAAGTTTATATTACATACTGCTTTTTTTTTTTTAGAAATCAAGCCATTTCTCCAATAAATCAGCTGCTCCTGGCTTTGGACAATGATTAGATAAGGGTTCATCATTCAGGAGGGGTCAGGAGATCAACAGTCCTAAGATATTGTCTGCCGAGTCAGTTGTGCCATTGCAAGTTCTCGACTTCAAGCTACATCCCTAAAGACCGGAAGTTCAATGGATTACACAAACAAAGAATAAAGACCTGGTGATGGTGTTGCAGAATAGTTCAAGTAACTTGAAATACTACTTCTCTTTAAAAGTGAAGGCTATTTGTAAATCAAATATGACATTTTGTGACATCATTGCTAGGTGAAGAACAATTTATGGCAAATTATAACATTTGCAACTATTAAGTCTAACAGTTATAAATATTTATACACATCAGTCTTAAATTTAGAACAGCTTAAAAAAATAACTCACCCTAGCTTACATTTCTCATATTGTAAAATGTAACGTTGTTAGTTACGTCATATAACTTTGTTATAATTTCTCTATAAATTATTTTTTTCATAATTGGGTTTGGAGAGATGGATTTCAAGGGTGTCCAAAAGTTAAGGATAATTAGTTCATTTGCCGACTTATTATAAAGCATTTGTCAGAATAATACAAAATTTGGTAAGGTATGTCACAGATAATTAGAAACATGGCATGAATACGTCATTCACTTGTCATTTTCACAACAAACGAAAACTGCATTTCAGAATTCGAACATAAAAGTTGAACAACAATGGTTCAAATGATTAGTATGGGGTGTGATTACCCCTGACAGCTACACAAGACTCACATCGACGTGGCATGCTAGTGATGAGGTTGTTCAGGAGTTCGATGCTCAGCAAATTCCACTCCTCATGAAGAGCAATGTGAAGGTCTTGAAGTGTCCTCGGAGGAGGCTGACGAGATGCAATTTGTCTCCCTAAGGCATCCCATGCATGCTCTATAGGATTCATATCCGGAGACCTCGCTGGCCACTCCATACGCTGGATATCTTCCTCCTGAAGAAACTCATCCACCAGTTGTGACCTGTGAGGTCGGGCATTGTCATCCATGAATATGAATTCTGGACCCACAGCTCCCCTGAAAAGTCTTACATGAGGTTCCAGGATCTCTTCTCTATACCGCTGAGCATTAACAGTGCCACCTGCGAAGATGTGAAGCTCTGTGCGTGCATTCATCATTATACCTCCCCATACTAGGAGACCACCGCCACCAAATGGATGTCTTTCCATGATGTTCATGGGGTTGTAACGAGTTCCTTGCTCCCTCCAGATAGTCACGCGATGCGAATCACAGTTCAAGCTGAATCTGGACTCGTCTGTAAATAGCACGCTGCTCCACTGATTTAGAGTCCAGTCGCGATGTTCCTGACTCCACCGTAACGTGCTCTCTTGTTATCAAGGGTGAGTGGGACGCACACTACAGGCCGCCTAGCATACAGACCACAGCTCTGAGTCTTCTATAGACAGTTTGTCTGGTTACTCTGATACCTGAGGCGGCCGCAAGTTCTGAACTCAGTTTTCTGGCAGACTTGTTCGGTTTCTTCTTGCAGTTAATGCAAGATATCGATCCTGCTGAGGATTTGTAACTCTTGAAGACCTCCCACTGGTCTTCGCCTAACGTCTCCGGTCTCTTGGAACCGTCGCCATAACCTAGATATAACATTTTGTGGCACATTAAGTGCTATGGAGACCTCAGTTTGTGTCTGTCCTGTTTCTAGCCGCCCATAATTCTAACCCCGAAGCAGAGGGTCCAGATGTTGTCTTTGTGCCATTTTACTGCAACACTACATCTGATTATATCATAACTCTCTTTAAAAATGAAGATTTATGGAACAGGGCTTAACTGCAAATTGCAAAATCCCATTGTAGAGTAAATTGTTAATTATATTTTTTGTTCTATAATATTTTTAATCAGTGATGATACTGTAATAATTTAAAAATATTTTAGGTTTTTATGTGATTTATTGTTATACATTCAAACTGCTGCAGTACAAATTTAAATATTTTACTAAAACTGATTGACTGTGAACATTTGAGAGATGCTGTAAGAATGTTACGCCAGTAGTATTGAAATTATACACCTGAGTGAATTATATACCTGTTCCTCAGTCTTATTGTTTTGCAGTTTGTTGTATCTGATAGAAACAATAAGATATTTGAAGCAGTAAATAATAAGAGTTTATTATATGAATTATTGTATAATTTTGAAAAATATTAAATAAAATATAATTTCAAAATAATTACTTCTATGTGTTACCCACTAGTGTTTTCAAGTCATTTTCAAACATATTCCTGTATTTAATGTTTTATTTTAGAAAGTAATATTTTGAGGTTCTTTTAATTAAATTATTTGGAGTCTGTTCATCTTAACTCAATATTAATGTTGATTTGTTCTTGAACATGTTTCGATTATAGCGTATCAATGATTATGATATAGCGAAACATGTTCAAGATAATCAACATTAATATTGACTCCAAATAATTTAATTAATATTCCTGTGTGTTACGTTGGAGACTATCTTTTCTTGAGGAAATGCAGTGATGGAATTGAAGACTATAGGGAAAAAGAGAGGTAAGTCAGTAAATGTGATAAAAAAAAATCAGTAAGGGCACATTCATATAGCTTGAGCAGTGAATTTTTATATGGGCTAAATTATGGAGCAAAAGTAAGGCTAGTCACTGAGATTTTTTTTTTTTTGCAAATGCCCCAGGTTGCCCTTCGACATTCCTGGTGTTCCCTCCTGGCATGGCGTTACTTGTAACCCACTTCTGAGGTTGGGGCGCCTGGAAGGCAGGGTTACATTGCCCCGATGATATGATGGATGATGATAGTGGTGCACCAGGAGAGTCCCTAATCCCAAGCTTAATCTAAGATGAATATGAATACAATGATTTCGATGGCCATATGATTTCGGGGACCGTTTGGGTCTTACAGGTGAGGAAAAACCCAGAAAAAAAACTGTCCTGACCGGGGATCGAACCCAAGGCCCATTTGATAGTGAAAAAAAAAAGGTAAGTCTATAGTGAACAGGGGAAAAAGGAAAGCAAGTCATTTTAATCTAACTGTTGCAGTGCAGGTGTAGAGTAATAGAACTGGATTTATTCAATATTGGTCTTATTTGGGAGGAGAATTACATGTACACTATTTTTTCATTGTATTGCTTCATATGTTGTTTTACTAGTAATATGTGCGAGAAAAGTGAAAACTGGAATCACGTACATTCAAATGAATGAGTATGATCAATAACTGTGTATCTTATGAAAGCTGTAAGAAGAGGAAGAGTTTTTGGCAGGATGAAAGATACTAACAAAAAATTGAGAGCTCAGATTCATGAAACTGGAGACTCCTGTAATTGTAGGTTAAAATATTTAAAACGTATTGATGTAAATCAGCAAAATAAATGAATCAACAAATTCAAAATTTTTACAATGTTAGAGGCACAATCTTTATATATATTAAAATTAATGTTGGGAAGTAAACATTATGAGGTTATATCATTAATAGTGAGTGGAGAACATATTTTTAATAACTCACGTCATACAATTTCAAATTTATTTGATTTAAGTCCATTGGTTTCGAATGAATTTTTCATTCATCTTCAGTTTATTTTCATGACACCAACTGTTGAAATTCTATGTTTGTTGATTTCACCATGGTTACCTCTAACGCTGCCATCTTTTGGTTGGCTTTATAAATTTTGAAATAAAATTTTTTTCTATAGGAATATCAAAATTCATTGATCAATATTTATTATTTTGAATGAATATCTTCTCCCAAACTGTTAATTCTAATAGTTTATCCAATTGTTTCAAAAGTTTTGCATCTCTATTAATTTTATGATGTTCTAATAAACTATGTGCAGCAATTGCTGATTTTTCAATTTCACAATTTGAAACAATTGGATAAACCATTAGAATGAACAGTTTGGGAGAAGATATTCATTCAAAAGAATAAATATCGATCAATGAATTTTGATATTCCTATAGAAAAAAATTTATAATGCCAACCAAATATGGCAGAATTAGAGAATTGGTGAAATCAACAACTGAAAATAAACTGAAGATGAATGAAAAATTCATTCAAAACCAATGGTCTTAAATCAAATAAATTTGAAATTGTATGAGGTGAGTTATTAAAAATATGTTCTCCACTCACTATTAACTTTATATATATGTTTGGTCCCACAATATTAAACAGAGGAGGCCAAAATAAATGAAGATGATGCTCTCCTTCATAGTAAAGTTTCAGATACAAGGTAAGAATTTCAGATGAAAATTATGCAAATGAAATAAAGATATATGTAAAAAAGTTTTCAGGTTTATAAATGCCATTTCAAAATAGAGAATTGAAAATATCCGAAAATCTATAAATACTAATGCAGAGATAGGCAAGGATATGTAAGGCAAACACACCAACAGGCAGACCAAATTGTCCAAAACTGGTTATGGAACACACATCATTTAAGGGTCCTGAAAGCCATTATAGCATAAAGAAAACAGAAGTTGTATTTACCTGGCGAACTGTGTATTTTTAACAACGTATAACATGTATAAAGACAATTATTCTGAAAACTTTATATCTTCTGAAATGTATTAAACCATTTTCATAACACAGTTCAACATTTAATTTGGATACCCCAGAAACGATTCGTATAGTATCTGTGATGAATTTACTGCTAATAAGAAGTCGCTCCTGTTCAGTTAAGTACCATTGCAAATGAAGAGATGAGGCTGGAGGTAGAGAAGAAGGTAATGTATCTTGAAACTGAAAACAAGGTTCACATAGCAAGAACTGAGATTATTTATAACGGCCAGAGGGAAGCATGGAAGAGAAGTACTAAATTTATTTCCATGGATTTTCAGAAAAATCTCCCCTGTCCAAACATATATTACAAGCAACGATTTAGCTACTTTTCTTTCAACATTCAAAAGTTGTTTGATAACAAGGTCATTTTCTATATTTATTCTGAAGCTCATGGTAGGAAAGGAGCCAATAAGGTAACTTCATTTCTTATTAATCAGTATTACAAACATCCTTAACCCAAAAATCTAGTAGTTAAATATATTCTGTGAATCTGCAGGAGGGCAAATAAAAATTACATGCTCTTTAGATATTTACACTACATTGTTCATGAGAAGACACATTTGCAGTCAGTTCTTGTCACATTCCCAATAAGTGGACCTACTACCTAGAATGTGACAAGGGTATGGGTCTGATAAAGTCAAACATTTTTAGTGAAATTCGTTAAGACTGGGTTGCAGTATTCCAAAGTGCAACAATGAAAATAATGAATATATGTAAGACAAAAAGAAAACTCTCACTGTTCTTATAATAGGTCCAGGAACAACCAAAAAAAATTGAGCTTCCCAAGATCTACTCCAAGTTTTACAAATTAAACTAATCTGTTCCATCACAAGTTCATCCGCAGACAGGACGTTCCTATATTATGATTACACCTGAATAACCATGAAGCACAAGGGTTTGTAATCTAGCATTTCTATGCATTAAGAGGGAGAAATGTTGGAATTTTTTTTAAGGACCTCTCATCAGATTTGTTGCTTAATGGCTCCAAATCACCATATATATATATATAAACATGGCTTGCATTATCATAATCATTTTGCATGTTATTAAATAATTCTTCCAAGAATGAGAGTTTACAGCAGCAACATTTTCAGGAGATGGATTAGATACTTTGTAAACACTGTAATACATGGTCCCAACCAAAATAATTGCTCTTCTTATACCATTAAAATGGCTTGTTCCATGAAAACTTTTACATAACCCAAATATACTAAAGCATTCCAATGATGATGATAATACACTACCATATTATATTAATGTAAAAGTGTTTTTAAATCAATCATTAGGTTATATTAAAAAACAGGCCTAATCAAGAAAAAATATTTTTCGTCGTTACGCATGTTTTATGGATAGTTTCTTATTTCCTATAGTTTCAACGTTTCTATATTAATTCTATTATAGTTTTGAAAATCTTTCGTTGGACATGTTCTTTATTTCTGGCAAATTTTCCACGTGTACTAATATACGTGATCTGTGGAACGTGTTTGTGTTGGTTCAATGTGTTTATTTAGTTTTCTATGGTAACGCGATAAGTAACAACCAATAGCATTTCTTTCCCCTCCTACAAATTTGTTCCGCTTGAATATGAGGTATGAGAAATATACGATTCAAAATAATTTTAACGGTAAACCGCCCGTTTGTTTACGTCGGTGTTATATGGCGTGGTGAAACGCAAACACGCTTAGTTATTTTTCTCCCGGTTATGTAACTCGTCGTGAAGGTTAAATTTCACCGATGTTGGTGAAACCGGCCCTTAGTGTCGATAAACATATTTTGTTTGAGATTTCTCATCCACCTGGTTACCTTGCAACTGAAATGGCAGAGACAGGAGAGAAGTTGATGCATTAATTTCAGCATAACAGAAAAATCTCCATTGTTGAATACAGTTTAACCCTTAAATTTGCAAAACACAAATTACTTTTGTTAGATATTTGAATGTGGCGGACCGCAGTGAAAACGGAATCTTGTGTAACTGTTATTATTGGGTATATTGTATAATTAGACACATGTTTAAGTGGTTCATTTTTGTTCGTATTCTTTTGATTTATTTAAAATATTAAATTAATTGAACTAACTGATGTATCCAAAAGGAAACATTTCAAATTTAAGGGTTAAAGTATTTAGAAATTACTGAAAATAGAGAGTATGTGATTTAGACACACCAAAATAGAATGGCATGGGAGAGCATTTTTAATTTTTATATAAAGACACTTTAACGAGTGAGATCATAAGATAAAAATGTTTTATTTTATCCATTTACTATATACCTGTGTATCATACATGATGTTACAAAATTGTTTTACGATCAAATTAAACCAGTTAATGAAATTTTAACCTGTTATGTCTTGACAACTGAGGAAAATCAGGGAACTATACTTGTCTGGCTAGTCATACCTGGTCTTTGAACTCAATACCTCCCAAATATGATCCTCATTAAACATTACTATCTGACTCTCTCACTACACGATATATTACTCATTTGTGTATTTATAGAACATTTTGAAAATTGCAGAGGGATAAAATTAAAATTTTAAAGGAAAATTCTGGTTTGGCAACTGACAAAAATATATTCAATTTATTTTTTAAACTAATAAAACATTAATAACCAAAACTTCTGTTGAAATTCTTGTTCATCTATTTATCTATCTTCTTAGCGTAACCAGCTACTTGACCATGCAACCTATATATACAGGGTGATTACAAATGATTGGAGCGATTTCATGATTTTATGGTAGCTGTAGTATTCGACATATTTTCACGAACTTTTACAGATACATAGAGCAACTTCCCAGTTTTTTTTTGAGATGTTACAGGTGCTCCATATGCTCCCCCTTGGTGATTCTGCAGATATCAAGTCTGTAATCAAGTTCGTCCCATACTCGACGTAACATGTCCCTATTAATTTGTTCAAAGGCATTGATTATGCGAGCTCGCAGTTCTGGTAAGTCTACTGGTAAAGGAGGCACAAACACTGAATCTTTCACATACCCCCAAAAAAAAAAATCGCACGGCGTCAAATCGGGGGAGCGTGGAGGCCATGACAACAATTTCTGATCATTCTCTCCACTGCGACCGATCCATCGGTTTGGCAATCTCATGTTTAAAAATTCACGAACATCGTGATGGAAGTGTGGTGGAGCACCATCCTGCTGGTAGATGAAGGTCTCACTGTCGGTCGTCAGCTGCGGCATGAGCCAATTTTCCAGCATGTCCAGGTACACGTGTCCTGTAACGTTCTGCTCGCAGAAGAAAAAAGGACCATAAACTTTGAACTGAGAAACCGCACAGAACACACTAACTTTTGGGGAGTCGCGAATGTGCTGCACAATAACGCGGGGATTTTCTGTGCCCCAGATTCGCACATTGTGTTTGTTCACTTTGCCATTCACAAAGAATGTTGCTTCGTCACTGAAGACAAGTTTCTCACAAAAACCATCCTCATCCATAAACTGCTGCATTTGTGTACAAAATTCAAACCGACTCACTTTGTCAATGGGCGTAAGGGCTTGTAGAAATTGCAAGTGGTAAGGTTTATGCTTCAATCTTTTCCGCAAGATCTTCCAAACGGTCGGTTGTGGAATGTTCAGCTCTCTGCTCGCTTTTCGTGTTGATTTCTGTGGGCTACGTGTGAAACTCATCCGCACACTCTCAACCTTTTCTTCACTCACTGAAGGACGACCCGTTGATTTCCTTTTACAGAGGCATCCTGTAGCTTTAAATTGCGCATACCATCGCCGAATGGAGTTGGCACTCGGTGCATCTTTCTCGAACTTCGTTCTGAAGTGTCGTTGCACAGTTATCACAGATTGAGTTGAATGAAATTCAAGCACAGCATATGCTTTCTCCTCGCCTGTCGCCATCTTTGATAACTGCTGCGCTCTCTCGGTTTAAAGCTGAAACACGGCTGCGAGAGAAAACAAAAAAAAACCTTATGAGTTTTTATACATAACTTTAAAGTTCTGTGAAGATATGTCAAATAAGATCGCTACAATAAAATCATGAAATCGCTCCAATCATTTGTAATCACCGTGTATATATATAGACACAATTGAGGGTGAGAGTGAAAAACTTGGCAACACACACATTTCTTAAAAATAATTTTTCCATTATCGACCTCTTCATTAAGTCTTCTTAGCGTAACCAGCTACTTGACCATGCAACCTATATATATATAGACACAATTGAGGGTGAGAGTGAAAAACTTGGCAACACACACATTTCTTAAAAATTATTTTTCCATTATCGACCTCTTCATTAAGTTTTGAAACATGTTATTGTTTGTATAATTAGAAATAATCAAATTCATTTTTGATTAATTGTGAAATAAAAATTGAAAACCGACTTATGACACATATATGTGACTTTAATCTCAATGATCTCAGTAAAAACATTTTGAGGGTTGTCACTCACAGATCTCAATTCATGTCACAAAAATTTCTCCTCAGTAACTTATTGTAACATTTTTGAAAAATGTTTTCATTAAAAGACTCCATTACATTAGCCAGTATATAAAAACCAATGAATAACAACCCTTAATATATAAACATAATTTGAAATTGACCACAGATCCAGTCAAAAATTGTTGGTCAAATTTAATGGAACATTACATGGATGCAAAATATGGACTCTTACTTTAAGAGAGGAGAAAAGATTATGAGAATAAATTTGAATGCAGGCTTTCATGGCTGGTAATTATTAAAGATATTCCAGGCCATGTAACTATGGTCCATGACTGGTGTTTCTCCCATGACTGTGGAGGCATCTCCAGTGGCAAGTGTTTCTAGGTGGTGTCCCTGGTTGGAAGCTTCAATGTAAATGATCGGTAGACTGCTGGAAAGCGGTATTTATACTGGTGCTGATCCCAAGATGGCTGGACGAAGTCAAAACTGCATTTGATTGGTTTGGAACTGTCTTCTCGTTATTGATTATGTTTATACATCTATTGTCTAACATGTGATACCATAATCAATAACAAGGAGACAGTTCGAAATGACGACGACCTGCCAATCAGCTTTGACTTTGTCCAGTCATCCTGGGACTAGTACTAGTATAAATACCGGTTTCCAGCAGTCTACTGCTCATTCACAGTTGAGCCTCTGATCAGGAAACACTATCTAGAAGCACTCGTCACTGAAGATGTCCTCTGCAGTTGAGGGAGAAACATCTGGAAGAAACACCAGCTATGGACCATGACCACATAGTCTGGAATCTCTCAATATTATCATTATTTGAGATTAAAGTTCTCAGGAAATTTTTTGGGCCAAAGAGAGACCAACACACAGGTGAATGGAGAAGACTATCTAATAGTTAAGTGATGTTTGTGGGAAACCAGATATAATAATAATTAAGTCTCTTAGATTGAGATGGGCAGGACATGTTTCACAAATGGGAAATGAAAGAGGAGCATGAAACTCCTTGTAGGAAAACCAGAGGGAAAGCACCCAGTAGGTAGGCCAAGAATGAGGTAGGTAACATTAACCACGATATGAGGGAAGTTGAAAGGGTAGTAATGAAGGGTTAAAATTAGATGGAATAATCTCGTTGCTTGAGATTACAGAGGTCCACAGCTAGTCACAGGTTCGTTATAGGTTCGGTGAGACATGGAGAATCTTATGATCAACACTCGTTCTGGGAGATTCTATCGAGAATGAATAAATTAATTTATCCAGAAGCTCTTATTTATTGACAAAAGGCTGGTACAATGTTCCTCTTATAACTGTTGATCGGGATGACGACCTTAATATGTGGAGACGATTGTCTTTTTTATTAATTATGTAACAATCACAAATATTAATTTGTGATGATCCAGCTGGGTTTTCACAGTGTCTCCCGTAATTAGTTGTAAATTCTCAATTTATTGGAATATCTTCAACAGTTTGCGATACTTGGCGAATTTTCCTATCACTATAACTTTATTATATTAGTGATAATGATTAAGTATTCTGATTCTCCTATTACAGGGAAAATGATTTAATATTCACCGCTCTCGGTGAAGAACTTGTTATCTTGCAGAAAATTAACTGTTCGCTCGGCGGATAACTAAATGAATTCTATCTCTCCTGTCGGAGAATTGACTGCTATCGGTCTCTCCCAGCAGAGAGCTAACTGTCTTCGATCTCTCCCAGCGGAGAACTAACTTTTTTACTTGTGTAACCCACAAGGAAGATAATTACCCCTTCTCTCGTCTTTTGATATTAAGGTGATCATCCCCCCTTTACATAAATTATTACTAGTATTGGTTGAACAGATATTTCGTCATCGATATCGTTGTAATTTGGCTGTGATTGGTTGTGACATCATTGATGTACTGTTTATGCCCCCCAGTATTGAATGTATCGTCCAATTTTATAATAATTGTAGCGTAGGCCGTAGTGTCTATTTTCTTAAAGTTCATTCACCTGACGCTAACTTCGATCCCTTCTTTCTTACTCCTCATGCTACTTCAAAGGACTTTAGCAATTAAAGTGTTCATGGAGTGTTTTCCCAGTCATCAATATTCTATTCAACTTTTGCTGTCAAATGTTCTGGATTAACTACCCTCTGGAAGCTCTTCACAAATACTCAAGTCTAAATCTCTGCGAACAATACGTTTGGCAAAGATTTCTATCTCATTGTACTATCCTTAAGTTGCTGTCTAGCGCACAATAAAAACATCAGTTACATGCACATAGTTAATTGTTTTCTTCGAGATGAATTTATAACGTGATATCAACAGTATTTTAGAATCGCATGATAGCTCATTGATAATGTTATATTTATAATGCTGATGTCTCCCTGGTGAAAATGAGTCCTCACTCGATATATGTACTACGCACCGTTCGATTTTACCCTCATTCTTTGATTCATATATTCATGGAATTGTTAATCAAAGTTCTTCCTCAATGAAATATTAACTAGGGCCTAAATTAAATGTTACAAAGTAAATTATACAAGGAATGATTGCAAAGTGTTAGCTCAGGATACCAATGTATGGAGAGCTTATGTCTGTGTGGCCATGAACCTAAGAGTTTGATAGTGCCAGTGAGTTAGTTATTGATGTCTCATCAAACACTGATAGTTGTGGCACAGGAAAATAGAATGTGTTCCAATGCCATCTATTGCACTGGTTGGATGTAGATGGCATTAATGTAGCCTATTTTCAATTTAGATCACTTTGGTAGACCACTTCACATATGTTATGCGTACTTGTATTCTGTACAGAGAGGAGTATAGGTTGAATATATGTTTAATAACTGTGCTGTATGAGGGATGACAATGAAGAGAAGGGAGAAGGAGTGCCAGCACATAGTCTACCACTTTTGAAAAGCACCAAGGAGAAAGCCATGCTTAATGTCCCTTTCAACAGACAAATCATTATCAACACGTATCTCTTCTTGGAATTGAATCCAGGCATCAGGTGCACAATTGTATACCATCATCACTCCTAGTCCTAAGTCTGAAAACTTACAACTAAAATTTCCAATAAGTTCCAGGTATTGAACCCAGACAAACTAGTGAGTAAGAGAGTGAGGTAGTATGGCAGATGCACAAAAATAGTTGATTGATAATCAAACTCTTCTCAACACTGTTCTAAATAGATTCACACCCCTGTAATTGGACATCAATGATACAATTTTTTTTGTATAACTCTGATACTTTTGAAATTCATGTTAAAGCACCATTGAGGTTATGTAATACGATGTTAATTATACAATTTTTTTTACCTGGTAAAACATTGTTTTCGAAAGGCCTCCATATTGGAATAACTTAATAACTTAGTTGAGGATGACTGACTTACCAGATAAAAAAAAATTATATAATTAACATCTTATAACTCTAACGTCCTACTTTCTAAGATTATAGGTTTAAGATAGCTCCATTAAATCTCCCCAGGAAGAACATGGATGAAGCTTCTACATCTGGACAGCTATTTATTGTATATAATTAGCAGTATATCTTTATAATTTATAAATAGTTATTCCAATAAAAAGATCCACATATCCACTGCCAACGGCACAAAGAGATAAGATGCCAAGCCATATGCTCCAATTAACATTGTCTTCAGGAAAGCTTCTGGCATTCATTTTAATGGAGGCTGAGAGCAGGTCAGTCTGACTTAAGAAAAATCTTCACCCCTCTGCATGGTGGGATTGAATGTGCGTCATTAAGGCCAAAGTTAGACATCTTATCTATCACCTGAGCAAATGAGTCCACTATGTCAGCTTCTACTTTCCAAGAATGTCCAAGTTGATTTAATAAACATTCCATTATTTGGTAAGGCAAGTTACAGGTCTCCTTCAATTAACTTCATCAGAGTGGTTGTATGGAACAATAATAAGTGTCATTTTTTTATGTTATATTTTAAATTAACGCTTTCCAGAATTGGATATAGTTCTTATTTTAGAAAGAAAAATTATGTTTGTAGAGTCGAACCCCAGATCTCTGACTCTGTATGTCAGTGCGATAACCACTGTGCCATTCAAAACTTCCGATTCAACGTTAAATTTCTTTTCTGCTTATACAATTCTCCTTTCATCCGAAGGCTGATAGCCATTGCTATCAACAATGCCACCTGACGACATTTATTCAAAGTATTTTTATTGAGAATTTAAACATACTTTTAAGCGGTAAAGCTTCATATATGACTCTGAATAGAAATCATCAGATGGCATTGTTGATAGCGATGGCTATCAGCCTTCAGATGAAAGGAGAATTATATAAGTGGAAAGAAATGGGAAATCTAGAATGGATAGAATATGAAATAAGAAATAAGGGAAAATTATGGCTGTACTAGAGGAGCCAGACATCATAGACATTATAGAAAAGAAAAGATTACAGTGGTATGGCCATGTCAAAAGAATGCCAAAACAAAGATTGCCTAAAATTGTTATGGAATGGATCCCAATGGAAAGGAGGAAGAGAGGAGGACCAAAGAAAACTTGGATAGAAGGGATACAAGCGGCTATGAATATCAGAGAATTGGAGGAAGATCAGTGGATGGACAGAGAGGAATGGCGTTTGGTTTCCGGAAGACGGCGGCAGCTGTCATGATACCAGATGATGATGATAATGGAAAGAAATTTGATATTCCTATTGGAAGTTCAAATGGCATAATGGTTATAGCACTGACATACAGAGTCAGATCCGGGGTTCAACTCCCAGATCATATGTGTAAGAATGTTATGGATAATTATAAAATGACATCTTACAATACATGTGACCTAAATATCCTGACATTCATCTCAATAAAGAGAAAATCTATGGAACAAAATCTCAACCAGGAAATTAATTTACTCAAAATCAAATTCAAGCCTGCAGGATGGTTGAGAAAACTGTATGAGTTCTGTGTATTTCCTATACTTACAAGGAGAATCGTGTGAAGTTGACCAAGGACTGCATGAACTTCTTCATGGAGAACCCACTCAAATTCCATTTGCTGAAACAATAAATGCATATTTTCAAAACAGATATTGAATCAAAACAAAATTATAGGGTATGGTGTATATTTTTTGTTTCATAAAATTTATTGACAATTCAAATACATACGACTGATGACATCATACCAGGCAATGTATGTACACATGTCACTATGAAAAATTTCTGGTTGGATGATTGGGCCAACAAATCTCCTGATATTTTCTATTTCTGGCAATTATGAAGAGAAAAATTTTAGGCATTTATGAAAAAATCTAGCAAAATGTTCTTAGTAACCACATTCCAAAAATATACTGTATTAGAAAAATTCTCCTCCAGGATGCATACTTTAACGTGGTGGTGGGGTTTGTGTGCCTTAGGGACTTACGGAGCTATGTTGGCAGTAGCGTAGCTATTGATAGGGCCTCCCATGCCAGACAGGTCTGTAAGGAAAGGCCAGACAAAACTCATCCACACCAAAAAGCTAGGCTAGTAACCTATTTGGAGGTGCAAAAATCCAATTACTTAAATGCACCAGTTCTAAGTCTCTGATTAGGACAGATCATAATATGACTAATAAAGCAAAGAAAAGGTTTAAGAGACGGATAAATAGAAGTATGCAGACGAAGATGGAGTTCAACGATTATTACATATATTTAACCTAACAGCTAAAAGATTTAATTAAAAAATTTCACACAAAAAGAGTGTTCATATGATAACATCCAAAGAACCTAAAAGAATTGGAAGTAGATGGTAAGATTATTCAACAAGAAATTACATTCAAATATTTAGAAAATGAATTAACGAGTTATGAGAACATAGAAGAGAAAGTAAGACAAGTTATTAAAGGGAATCTAATTGCTGGATGTCTTAATGATACTTACTTACTCACTGGCACTATCAAACCCGTAGGTTAATGGCCGTGCGGACATAAGCTCTCCATACGTCCCTGAGATAATGCTTTCCAATCATTCCCTGTATAATCTACTTCCCTCAAATCATAGTTAATGTTATTCTCCCACCTCATTCTTGGTCTACCAACTGGGTGTTTTCCCTCTGTCTTTCCTACAAGAAGCTTCCATGCTAGTCTTTCATTCCCCATACGTGCAACATGTCCTGTGCATCGCAGTCTATGAGACTTAACTGTTCTTATTATATCTGGCTTCCTATAAAGACCATGTAGTTCATTGTTATGTAGTCTTCTCCATTCACCTGTCTGTTCATCTCTCTTTGGTCCAAAAATTTTCCTAAGTACTTTATTCTCAAATACTTGTAATCTCCTTTCCTCCCTTAAAGTAAGAGTCCATGTTTCGCACCCATACAGTATATCTGGTAGAATAATAGTTTTATATATTTTCAGTTTAACGTTTTTTGAAAGGGGTTGGGACATCAAGAGTCTCTGTAATGCATAATAGCACGCATTTCCAGAACTGAGCCTATGTTTAATTTCTTTGTGCATCTCATCCTATTTGTGTCCTAGGTATTTGAATTCAGCCCCTTCCTCATTAGCTGTCCATTTCCATTATATAATGAATTTCTACGTGTGACCATATATTTAGTTTTATTGATATTTACTTCCAATCCTAATTTCTTAGTGTTACTCAATAGTGTGTGCGTATTGTCCTTTAATATCTCCTCGCTATCGGCCAACAATACTACATCATCAGGTCTTAATGACACATTTTGGAAAAATAAACACCTAAAAACAGGAGAAATACGTGTGGAGTTGCCAGTCTCCCATCGGACGCCTCTCCAGGTGACGGATAGGGGAATGCTCACCAGATATGGCGGGTACTGGGGAAATAAAATACCCAGGGCGGACCAAAACTAGCGCTGCTGCCTTGCACTAAGATACTGGACTATCAAAGGCTAGAGGAAGAAAACCTAGAATAAAAATTACCCATCCCCCAGGTTGGGGGTTGATGCATCGGGCCAGCTCCTCGATCATCAAAAAAAAATGCTAAAAAACCAAACATCATGCCTCGGAAAAAACACTCTAGGACGATTAAAGCTAAGAAAAAGGACTTTGAAAATTGGCACATGGAATATTCAAGGCTGCAGAAATAAAATGGAGTAAGTTATTAAAGAAATAGATACAATGAAACTAGATTTGGCAATTTTAACAGAAACAAAGAAGAAAGGCACAGGAAATGAAACATTAGGCAATTATATACACCTTTACAGTGGCATAGATAAACATAAAAGAGCAAAAAGAAGTGTTTCAATGTCGATTAATAAGAAATGGAAAGGCACTATAAGAAATTGGGAAGCCATTGATGAGAGAATTTTAAAATTAGATTTGAATATATGGGGCTATAAGTTAACAGTTTTTGGAATATACGCACCAATTAACGATAATGGAATGACAAATCTAGAAAATGATTTATTTTTTGACAAAGTTAATGAAGAAATAGGAAAAATTAGCGCTAGAAAACAATTGATATTATTGGGAGACATGAATGGAAGAACAGGAAGTAAATTTGGAGATCCAGTAGTAGGAAAGTTTGGAGAAAACATTTGAATTATATAGACAATTATCTTTAAAAATATGGAATGGCTTTTTCAATCATAAAGATATCCATAAATACACATGGGAATGTCCAACACTAAATCAAAAATCCATTATCGATTACATAATTACAAAACAAAATTCAAAAATGAAAATACAAGATGTCAGAGCTTATAGAGGACCAAGTTGTGGGACATCATAAATTAGTAATTGTAAAATTTGTATTTCCTTGCATTCTTAATAAAGATAACCACGCAGAAAAAGAAGAAAATGTTAGAACAGAAACGGAAAGAAAATATAATGTAGAAAGCCTACAAAACGAAAGTGTAAAGCATTTATATCAACAAAGATTGAATAAAACATTAACACAGAGTGAATTCAGAGATACAGAAGAGATGTATCAGTACCTAAAAAGGTGCATTCATGAAGCTGCCTATGAAGCATTGGGTGAGAAAGACGACTACAGAGGAAGGACAGCACTGTTTTGGAACGATGAAATAGAGAAAGAAATACAGAATAAGAAACGGTTATTTTTAAAATGGCTTAGTACAAAGAACCAGAACGACAAAATACAATATCAAAAAGCACAAGTGAGAAGAATGCTTACTAAACACAGAAACGAGATTTGGGATAAGAAATGTACAGAAATATAAACATATTTAGGAAGCAAGAAGAGTTCTGAATGATGGAAATTTATAAAAAATATTACGTTCATCGAATAGAAATAAGAATCTTCTCAACCTAATAGGGATACATGAATGGGAAGAATATTACAAAAAACTTTTAGTAGAGGACCGAAAAGAATTTTTGGGAGAAAATGACAATTTATCAGACATGGAAACAGGAAACATAATCAAAATTGATATAAATACTGTAAAAAAGGAAATTATGAGAATGAAAAATGGTACAAATGCTGGCCCATGAAATATTGCTATAGAATTGATTAAAAGTGGCAGTCAGAAAGTTATTGGAAATGATCACTGTACTAATGTATTCACGTAGACAAAGTATGGATACCGGTTCTAAAAAACGCAAAATGTAAACCTCTACAAGCACAGTCGACTAGACTATCAAACAGCAATCTCAGTGGAACAATGGAAGTCCCTACCACTGACCAATCAGAAGGCAGATATAACGTACAGTCGACTAGACCATCAAACAGCAATCTCATTGGAGCAATGGAAGTCCCTAATGCTGACCAATCAGAAGGCAGATACAACTTACGAACACATCGCGGTGAATGTATAAATAGGACAGACAGTGGACATAATTGCCAGTCTCAAGACAACCCTTGAGGACGCCAGACGCAGTCTCTGGCAAAACGTCGGGAACTACAAGCCTCACGACGACGGCCTACAGCCCGAAAATCCTCTTCAAGATTACTGTACTGTTTAATAAAATAATAAATGGCGAAGAAGTGCCAGAAGAGTGGAACGTCGCTATTATAACACTGATACATAAGAAGGGAGACAAGAGAAAGTGTGAAAATTATAGATGCATATCAGTAACGAGTACATTAAGTAGAATATATGGACTTATACTAAGTAAAATGGTTGATATAGAATACCAGGATAAAGAAATGGAAGAACAGTCTGGTTTAAAAGTGGTAGGTGATCCACAGATAATATATTTTGCATAACACAAATGACAGAAAAAAAAAAAGAGCTACTAACAGAGATTTACATTTGCTTTTTGTCGATTTAACCAAAGCATATGATAGTATTCTCCAAAAAATTTTATGGGAAACTTTATACGATTCTAACATTACCAAAAAATTAGTAGAAGCTATAAAAGCATTATACAAAGGATCTATTTCGAAAATAAAAGTTGGAAATCATATAACAAAGGGATTTACTATTACAAAAGGTTTAAGGCAAGGTTGCAGTTTATCTCCAACTCTATTTAAAATTTATCTCGAAAGAGTACTAAGAGACTGGAGAAAAAATGTAAAAAAATGGGCATACCCATCCAAAATACACATGTATATTCACTAAATTTTGCGGATGACCAGGTACTAACACATTTCAGTACCAGGCACTGAGCAGGGCATTTAAACCCACAGGCCAGCCATTTAAACACCCCAGCTTCCCTTTTCGTGGCACTTCAGAAAATGGACCATTATTCACAAACTATTAGTCATAGAAAATTCAAATTTTGTACATACCTAAAGGAGATATCCTAGTAGGATTTGATGGTGAAATAACTTGGGTGATTGACATCACATGGTATGGTCGTATCAATTTCAGGAAGTGGAAGTTCATCTTCACTTTCACTTTGTGAATCTTCTAATTCAAGAATCAGTTCATCACATGAATCATCATTATACAAAATATTCACTAATTCTTCTTCAGTGAGATATTTTTCTTTCGCCATGGTTTCACTCATGCACAAACAACAGTGCGATAACGAGAAAGATATACGACTGCATTGGAGCCTGGAGGCAAGTTTGGGTGAATGAATTCCATGTGTTGTTTGTTTTAAAAATAAAAGGGGATTCACCAAGGTTAAACATGTCAAACTTCTTCTTCTTCTTCTTCCTTCCAAGTATTAGGCCAAGGCCTGTTACGATCCTATAGAAAATTTTCCCTCCAGCGTTTCATAGGACGGCCCAGTGATCTTCGTCCTCTTGGTATATAATTATAAACAGCTTTGGGGATCCGATTTGAACTCATTCTTTCAAGATGGTGTTTCCAATTTAGTTGGTACTGTTTAATATATTCCAAAATTGGCGTAGTCTTCAATTCTTTTAAGATATCGGTGTTCCTTTTCCGATCCCATCTGGTGTAACCCGCTGTTCTGTGCATGTATCTCATTTCACAAGCCGTTATTCTGCTTTCATGTTGTCTTTTTAGTTATATTATTTTTGGTCTGGACATCTTACCTCAATATTAATGTTGATTTGTTCTTGGACATGATTCAAAACAATTCTGTTTTATCGTCAGCTTTCCCAGACTGGTTTTATTTATGTTGCATTATGTTGCACCACTGGATGTCGATGTCAGCTCCATCCTGTGGTTGGCCAAAGAACCTCCAAACAAGGTCACCCTCCATCGGAATATCAAAATTCATAACTCTGTTTCTGTTCTTCTGAATATAAATTTTTTTCCCAAATAGTCAGCTCTTTGTATTTTCTAACTGTTTTAATAATTTAGTGTCTGAATTCATATTATGTTTTTCAGACCAAACATGAGCAGCAACTGCAGATTTTTCAATTTCTCCATTTTTAATATTTCTTATGTGTTCTTTGGTTCTAATTTTTAGGTTTCTTTTTGTTTTCCCTATATATATCTTTTCACAACCCATGCATTCAATTTGATATATTCCTGACTTTTTATTTTTATCAGTTTTTTCATTTTTGTTGGTTTTTATTAGTTTATTTAAACTGTAGTTATTTTTTGGTGCTAATTTAATATTAAACTTCTCAAATATATTTTGAAATTTATTATGAAAAAGAAGAACCACCTATGAAAAAATATAAGAAATTCACATATCACCCCTGGGTACATAATAAATTTCAAAATATATTTGAGAAGTTTAATATTAAATTAGCACCAAAAAATAACTACAGTTTAAATAAACTAATAAAAACCAACAAAAATGAAAAAAACTGATAAAAATAAAAAGTCAGGAATATATCAAATTGAATGCATGGGTTGTGATTGAAAAAGAAGAACCACCTATGAAAAAATATAAGAAATTCACATATCACCCCTGGGTACATAATAAATTTCAAAATATATTTGAGAAGTTTAATATTAAATTAGCACCAAAAAATAACTACAGTTTAAATAAACTAATAAAAACCAACAAAAATGAAAAAACTGATAAAAATAAAAAGTCAGGAATATATCAAATTGAATGCATGGGTTGTGAAAAGATATATATAGGGAAAACAAAAAGAAACCTAAAAATTAGAACCAAAGAACACATAAGAAATATTAAAAATGGAGAAATTGAAAAATCTGCAGTTGCTGCTCATGTTTGGTCTGAAAAACATAATATAAATTCAGACACTAAATTATTAAAACAGTTAGAAAATACAAAACAAAAAATTTATGTTCAGAAGAACAGAAACAGAGTTATGAATTTTGATATTCCGATGGAGGGTGACCTTGTTTGGAGGTTCTTTGGCCAACCACAGGATGGAGCTGACATCGACATCCAGGTGGTGCAACATAATGCAACATAAATAAAACCAGTCTGGGAAAGCTGACGATAAAACAGAATTGTTTTGAAACATGTCCAAGAACAAATCAACATTAATATTGAGGTAAGATGTCCAGACCAAAAATAATAATAATTAAAATAACCTCAAAATATAACTTCCTAAAATTAAATATTTAGTGTCCATGCTTCACTACCATAGGTCGACACCGGTCTAGCCAAAGTGTTATATAAACGTAATTTGGTTTTTTGTACAAGGGATGGTTTCATAACTTGATTAATAATTCCTAGTAATTTTTTCAGGGATATCTTTTTCATCCAGATAGAGAGATAATATCCAAGGTATTTAAATTGATTAAATCTCTCTAAAATTTTATTCTGAAGGCAGATTTTACTTTCTATGGGGTCCTTCCCATGAAATGCCATAATTTTAGTTTTGTTAATTGATATTTCCATATTAAATTTGGCACCTATTTTTTTGTAAATTATAAATGATCGTTGCAAATCATTTTCGGAAAGTGCCATAAGAGCTAATCATCTGCAAAAAGAATAGCATTGAGTTTGAGGTTCCTATTGATGGGTATATATCCTCATTGTGTTTTCCTCCATTCGTTTATTAATTTATTCATATATATAATGAAAAGCACCGGTGAAAGTCCACATCCCTGTCTTACTCCAGTGCTGATCTTTTCCCAAGAAGATAATTTGCCATCTTGTTTAACAGAGATTTCATTATCTTTATAGATGTTGAAGACATTAGTAATATATTGTTGTGGAATGTTATCATCAGCTAAATAGAAAATATACATTTACATGTTATCTATGATCTCCAGACATACTATGCCAAACACAACATTTAGGCGCCGAATATAAACGTGGTTTGTCTGCACCTGCTCTAAAACGAGTTAACTGACCGACGGCCGCATACACGATAGTCTCTTTAAACGCCTTAACTGGTTTATGGTACTGAATGTGACTTAATAGCACAGGACCATGATGACATAGAATATATGGCTAAAAAACTAAAACAAAAATATATGAAAAATGGGGACTTTATATAAACATTGAGAAAACTAAATATCTGTGTATAGGAGAAGAATGGAAAATATAAATTTCAACAATGGAGAAGAACTAAAACCTAGTGTTGAATGCACTTATTTAGGAACAAAATTAGACCATTCAGGCGATAACACAGTGGAAATTAAATATAGAATCGCACAAACGAAACAAGCAATAAATGCTTTAAACTCTGTTTGGTGGAGTAAAAATATTACAAAAAATAGAAAATTACAAATATATCAAACCATAATTCAGAGCATTTTAACATATGGTGCTGAAGTCTGGCAAATTCCTACCAGGGAAATGAAAAGAATTTTAAGTACAGAAATGGATGTTTTAAGAAGATCGGCTGGAAAATCTAGAATGGATAGAATACGTAATAAAGAAATAAGGGAAATTATGGGTGTACAAGAGGAGCCGGACATCATAGACATTATAGAAAAGAAAAGATTGCAGTGGTATGGCCATGTCAAAAGAATGCCAGAGCAAAGATTGTCAAAAATTGTTATGGAATGGATCCCAATGGAAAGGAGGAAGAGAGGAAGACCGAAGAAAACTTGGATAGAAGGGGTACAAGCAGCTATGAATATCAGAGGAATGGAGGAAGATCAGTGGATGGACAGAGAGGAATGGCATTTGGTTTCTGGAAGACGGCAGCAGCTGCCATGATAACGGATGATGATGAAAACAGGAGAAAAAATTTAAGGCTAGAATTTATAAAACAGTAGTAAGACCCCTATTATAATTTATCAGGCAGAAACAAGACCAGATGCTGTAAAAACAAAAAGATTATTGGAAACAACAGAAATGAAAATACTTTGTAAAATTGTAGGGAAAATTTTATGGGATAGAGAAAGGAGTGAAAGTATCAGAGAAACAGTGCAGTCGAAGATATTAAGAAATGGGTATATAGGAGAAAACAAGAATGGAATGCGCATATAAGCAGGATGGACAGAAACAGAATTGTCATGACTGCAAGGCATAATCTACCTAGGGGCAGAAAACAACAGAGATGTACCGGAAAGTGGTTGTATGGCGACCTAAGATGAGGCAACAAGAATTGAAGAAAGAACAGGTTTAAACATACAATGGAAGAAGAAGAAAATGTTATGCTTTATGTAGGCAGTTAACACTTAAATAAACTTAAAGATCCTCTTAATCATCTCCTGTCTTCAGCATCATGAAAAGGTCAGCAAATTTTTCCTTTTACTTCCTACTACTAGTTTTTTCAGGCATCATAATATTATAACAT
Source organism: Diploptera punctata (assembly GCA_030220185.1). Lineage (NCBI taxonomy): Eukaryota > Metazoa > Arthropoda > Insecta > Blattodea > Blaberidae > Diploptera > Diploptera punctata. Next base: position 951,647 of record JASPKZ010003859.1, on the reverse strand, counting down.
CAGCCCATCTTATATCTTTTTTTCAAGACAATTATGATTTTTATATCCTGAAAAAATTGGTTTGCCCATACTGACTTTGAATCTGCAAATTTTGGGTACTGATAAGCATAGCGGCTACTAGACAATCAGGGTGGATGGAGTAACAACTGAAATCCCATATAACATTTTTTTTCACTAATAATATTAAAAAACTGGTAAAGCTACACTTCATTAGCATTTTTAGCTACTTTACATATCTATGTTCAGATTATGGTGTGTAATGTAAGGTAAAATACTGATTTTGCTTTTGATTATTATTAGGCTACCTAATGTAACAAGAAATTACATTAGCTTAGCTTCAATACAATATTTATATGGCAAGTGTGTACTGGAATCCTGACTAACACACACTGTTTTATTTTACCAAAATGATTCATAGAAATAATTAACTTACTAATGCACATTAATTGTTCACATTGGCACTATCAAACCTGAGATAATATGTTTCAATTATTTCCTGTAATAATTCATCTTCCTCAATCATAGTTCATATTATTCTCCCACCTCATTCTTGGTCTACCCATTGTGTATTTTCTCCCTGGAGTTTTCCTCGATTTCTTTTCCCTTTTGTGCCACATTCCCTGCTCACTGCAGTCTACAAGACTTGAGTGATTTTTTACAACCACTTTCCCTAAAAGATCATCTAATTTCACTCTTTTTATGTTTTTTTTTCTGCATTCAGCTATTTGGCTCTCGTTAGTCGAAAAACAAGCACTTTATTCTGAAACACTTACAATTTTTACTCATCTCTTAAAATAATAGATCATGTTTCATATCCATATATCATAATGGAAGAATTGTCATTTTACATCTTTGACCAGCGGGAATTTTTGTTTCTTTATATCACATTAATGTTATCTATAAGTTGATCTATACCTTATGTCACACAAGTAAAATCTGAAACTCTGCCACCCTGATATATTAATAAACATGTATTTTCATTCATTATATTTCAATTCTATTGAAAGTAATAATAAAAAAAGTTGTCCTGAAATTCCACTACATTTTTATTTTTGTGTTGATAAGATGTATTAATAATTTAACTTTTTTTAGAGAAATTGGGATGACAAGAGTCCCTGTAATGCAAAATAGCATGTGTTTCCAGATTTGAGCTCAAGTTTAATTTTTTTTTCTACACCTCATTCCTGTATGTAATTATTTGAATTCTACCACTTCTTCAAAATATCCTTCATTTCTTGTTAAAGTGTCATTTACCATTTAATATTATACTTTTTATCTGTGACCATATATTTAGTTTTATGATATTTACTACTATTCCCAGTTTCTTAGTTATTTTAATACAATACGAGGTGTGATCAATAAGTTTCCGGAATGCTTCAAAACAATTATGCCATTGAGGAGTTTTTAATTTTCACCCAGGCTGTACACTCAGAATTTCCTTGTGATGAATTTGAGGGGTCGCGCGACCTTCTCTGACCTTGCAGTATGCTGGTAGAAGCTCTGAAGTGAAGACGTGTTTTGTGCGTGCGGCGATTTCTCTGTGTAGCAACAATGCGGAATTACGAGGAACAAAGAACATGCATCAAATTTTGCTTTAAACTTGGTAAAACTGCAACAGAAACATATCAAATGTTAAGAACAGCTTATGGGGAGGAAGCAATGGGCAAATCTCAAGCATTTGAGTGGTTTTCGAAATTTAAAAGGGGCGTGACATCGGTTAAGGATGAAAATCGTCTGGGACGACCAACTTCCAGCAAAACCATAAAAATATCGATCGAGTGAGGGAAATGGTATTAAATGATAGGCGCATTACAATACGAGAACTGTCTGATGCACTAGCACTCTCGTTTGGAAGTGTTCAAAGCATTTTGAAAGACGAATTGAACATGCGAAGAATTGCTGCGAAGTTCGTGCCCCGCCTCCTTTCAAATGACCAAAAGGAAAGTCGTGTGATTGCCTGCACAGATCTTAAAGAACAGCTTAAAAATGACCCACGGTTCATGGAAAGGTTATTACTGGTGATGAAACATGGATTTATGGCTACGATCCAGAAACTAAACAACAGTCTTCGCAATGGAAGAGTCCTGCATCTCCACGCCCCAAGAAAGCCAGACAAGTTCGATCGAATGTGAAGTCAATGATGATTGTTTTTTTTTGACATTAATGGAATTGTGCATAAGGAATTTGTACCACGGGGTCAAACAGTGAATCAAGTGTACTACAAACAAGTGTTGCAAAGATTGAGGGAGAATGTGCGACGCAAACTGCCAGAGAAATGGAGAACTGGTGACTGGTTCCTGCATCACGACAATGCGCCTGCGCACAAAGCAATTTCTGTCCGCCAGTTTTTGGACAAAAATAGCATGAGTACTGTTTCCCATCCAGCCTATTCTCCAGCAGACTTTTTCCTGTTCCCATGGCTAAAAATTCGGCTCTGAAGACATCGTTTTGAGGACATTGATGTCATCCAGCGCGAATCGCAGAAGGCATTGGACACATTTAAAGAAGACGACTTCCAGAAGTGCTTCCAGCATTGGCAGAAGCGCTGGGACAAGTGTATCAACTCCCAAGGTGACTACTTCGAGGATGACAGTGCTGAATAGAAACTTTGAAGAGTTGTGTTGTGTTTATGGCCTCATTCCGGAAACTTATTGATCACACCTCGTAAGTGTGTTGGCTCTTAGCATTTCCTTCGTAACGCCAAATAATAGTACATCATCAGCAGATACCAACAGCTGATTAATACCAACAAGTTGTCTGCCTGTACCCTTACATCCTCATGTAGGTAAGAGTGTGGGAGTTATTTAAACAAGTTAATTTTAATATGCTTATTTTCTCTACAGCCATTTATAACAGATAAGAGATTAATCACTTCAGAATTTCAAATTATATTGAAAAAATTAAATGAAGTTTCAACAAACAAAAGGTGAGAGTACATCAACATGCAATTATTTAAAATCCCTGAGCATCCTAGGAAAAGTGCAGTTGCATCTTAGATTGATCACAGATCATGATTGTCTTTCAAAGCATTTGCACAGAATTGGAATTATCTCTTCCTCTCTTTATCTCTTGCGTAATCAACCAGAAGAGATAGATTAGAACCACATTTAACAATGTCCAACCCTTTCATCCCAATCTACTATATCTCACAAATATTGGAGAGCAAGAGAACTGATGGCTGCATTGCAAAGTGGTTGGCATTAGTAAACATATACACAATATTTGAACTAGCATTGCCAACCAACATAAAAGCTAACCTAATGCAATTTAAGTACTCTAACCCGTGAAAGAATGCAATGCCCAAAAATAGGTAGTGGAAATAGTAAGTTCTCAAATTCTAAAGTATACATGTAAAGTTAATTAGTACATATTCTATGTTGGCTGCATTGAAACACAGCACATAGTATTTGTTGGCTGCATGGAATATTCGTTAAAATAATATAGCTGCCACATCTTCATGATAAGGTATGTAGTTCAATATCGAAATAACTAACTCACTGGCACTATTGAACCCGTTAGGTTCATGGCCACACAGACATAAGCTCTCCATACATCCCTATCCTGAGCTAATGCTTTCCAATCATTCCCTGTATAATCTATTTCCCTCAAATCATAGTTAATGTTATTCTCCCACTCATTCTTGGACTACCAACTGGGTGTTTTCCCTCTGGTTTTCCTACAAGAAGCTTCCATGCACATCTTTCATTCCCCATTTGTGCCATATGTCCTGCCCATCGCAGTCTACGAGACTTAACTGTTCTTATTATATCTGGCTTCCTATAAAGACCATGTAGTTCACTGTTATGCAGTCTTCTCCATTCACCTGTCTGTTCATCTCTCTTTGGTCCAAACATATTCCTAAGTACTTTATTCTCAAATAATCATAATCTCCTTTCCTCCCTTAAAGTAAGAGCCCATGTTTTGCATCCGTATAATTGGAGAATAATAGTTTTTTTTTTTCAATATTGTTGTTGTTATCAAATGCTGAGCCTTGGCAATGAATATTCAATATATTCAAATAATCTTTAGAAAACATGTAAAAATCATTGTAAATAGTACTAATTAGCTTGAAAAATGAAACCTTACAATAAATTTTGATAGGTGTTTATTAGGGGACTTAACAAGTCTTGTCACATATTAGAAGTTCAGATATTTACTTGATTTATATACAATTATTGGCATTAATTTTAATGTTTTGTGCAGTTTGACAACTTTTTTCCACACTTTAGACATAAAACTGTATTTAAACATCTATTCTACCTATTAAAAACCTATTTTATGTTTTTGAAAACCTACAATTACAATTATCATCATCTTCAAGGTATGGACCTGTTGACCTGTTCCGCTCCCCATGCACTATATGCTGCAGGTGCAGGTCGTCTTTCCAACGACATTTTGGTCTTCCTACATTTCTTCGGCATAGAGGCCTATAATGAAGCAGCTGCTTTGATAAAAAATTATTTGGCATTCTTTGTATATGTTCAAACCAATTACGTTTATTTCTGTGTATTCTCTTGCTTATATTATATATTTATAATTCATCTCTGATATCTTGACTTCTCTTTTGATCTCTTAGAGATACACCTGCAACTGATCTGAGAAATCTCACTTCTATTGTCTCAAATCATTACAATTTTAAAAATCTAAAAATCCAGTCCCTAGTGATAAGTGTATTAATTATAGTAAAAGCAGTGAAGAAGACGAAATGTCTGGAAAAGTTCCTTTAGATTTATCCAGGTTACATTGAATTTATTTAACGTTGGGTATTATTATCTTCCATTAAAATTCTAGAGACAGGGAGCAAATGGTTGGTACGGCCTCGTGAAGGGTACAGATGCCGACTATGTATACCTTAATAAATCTCAAGTAATGCCACAGTGACTTTTTTAGCAGCTCTGCCAGCAAGTCTTAATCCTACATTCTCATCGTGCTCCCTGACTGCAGTCGTAATAGGCTGTAGCTAAGAGGATGGGACGAAAGGCGAGTTCTCAGCGCCTTAAAACTGAGACCTGTCGGCTAAGGGAGCAAACCCAAAAAAAAAAAAAAAAAAACCCAGGTCCTCCTTGTCTGCAGGTTAGGCGTCAGGCTGGCAACCTGACCCTGGAAAAAAGTATATCGTTACATATTTCAGTAAAATATGTCAGCCAGATAGATTTAAATATGACAGACTTAAGCTACAAAAACGGACCTTTGCTATTGGCACGTGGAATGTTCAAGGCTTGAATACTAAAAAACAAGAAGTAATAGATGAGATTACAGCAATGAATGCAGATATTATTGTGCTCTCAGAAACAAAAAAGAAAGGGAAAGGACAGGAAAAATTAGGAAATTATACACATATCTGGAGTGGAGTACCAAAAATTAGTAGAGCAAAAAGAGGTATATCCATTTGATAAAAAATAAGTTGTGAAGAAGTATAGAAATGCCCCTCGTTGTGGCGACATTTTGAAGAAGTATTTTTAGTCACTTCTTCATTATTTTCCACGTTGTGGGCACAATTTTGAAGAAGTAATTCTTTTCCCATGTTATGACGATGTTTTGAAGCAGCTAACTCTCTTCATTGCCTGATGTTGTAGTAACATTTTGAAGGATTAGTGTCCCAAAATAATAAATAAGAATTACTGGTTCAGGTTGGGTTTGATTTTCCGGTAGAGCTGGATTCTCTTCTCAAGGTCAAAGTTGGCACACAAGATAGGAAAACACTTTAAAAATCACTAATAACTGATTCATGTAGAACTAGTTATAAATTTATTTACTATTTTATTTCCCAGCAGATCAAGTAAATAAGGTGGTATTATTCTTCACCGTCAATTAAAATTAATTTATTTTCTTTTCTTGAGTCAACTATTCTTTTTTATTAAATATCACATTTTATCAGGAGAGCTCTATTTGCTTCTATCTTTGTTGAAAGTTATATGCTGACTAACTAGTGTAATTCTGTTATAATATTAAAGAACATTATTACATCACATGATTTTATATTTAAATTCTATTGGTTAATGGTCCATTAAATACCAGGTTTAAATTTGATTTGTTAAATCAAAAAGTTAATTGTTTTTAACATCCAATCAGAATTTAGTATGCTTTTATTTAAAAATATTAAGTTAAGCAGGTGTTCCTATTACAGTTATAACAGAAAGCTTTATATTTCAGACAACAATGACTTAAGACACAATTTTTAAAAGCATTATTTAGAAAGACTGTTATATAATACAATTTCTTTAATTGTTACTGAGACATTTTTATTCAACAATAAACAACAATTAATTATTTAGATGTTTTTCTTTATTTAAGTTATATTTAAATATTAAAAGAATTTTAAAATATAAAATTATTAACTTTAACTTTCATATTATTATGATATTAAAATCCTGCTATAGTTGGTAAAAAATATAGTGTCTTGGAAGAAATTGATGAAAGAATTATTATTAAATTAAATCTCAAACTTTTTGGGATAGAGCTTATGATAATAGGAGTATATGCCATAAATGAGGATGCAACAACCATAGAGAAAAATGAATTTTTTGACAAACTCAGAAATTTTGGACAAAATAAAAAAAACATCAAGAAGTAATAATAACAGGAGATTTTAATAGTCGAGTAGGAAGCAGAATGAAAGATGAAGTGATTGGACCATTTGGGGAAAAAGTGGAAAATGACAATAGAGATAGATTGATAAGTTTATGTAAACAACATGGCTATATGATAATGAATAGTTTCTTCCAACATCGGGAAATACATAAATACACATGGGAACAGCCAACAAAAAGTCTCAAATCAATAATTGATTATATAATTGTGAAACAAAAATGTGATATGATAGTGAAAGATGTTAGAGTGTATAGAAAACCAGATTGCGGAAGTGATCATTTTATGTTTTTGGGAAAATTCATATTAACAAGTAGGAAAAAACAAAATATTGAAGTAACTGAAGACAGAATAAATATAACCCTTTTGAATAAACAAAGATATAAAGTAAGTTTACTCTATGATGAGAGTATAAAATATGTTTTTCAATCAAGATTAAAACAAAAACTTAATTTAAATTTAAATAAATCTGCAGTGGAAATGTATGATTAACTAAAGAAAAGTATACATTCAGCAGCTTTAGAAGCACTTGGGACAGAAAATCTAGAATTAAGAAGAAATAATGAATGGTTTAATCATGATATTAAAAAAAATAGTAGAAGAAAAAAAGAAAGCACGGATGAAATGGTTATCAGATCACTCAACATCATATCGAAATGAATATATCACTTTAAAACATAAAACAAAGGTGGAAGCGAGAAGAGCAAAAAATGAATACTGGGATAATATATGCTCGAATATAGATCATTATATTGGATATGCTAGATCCAAAGAAGCTTGGAAAACATTACAAAATATCAGGAAATCAGAAAGAAAGAAGATAAATATTCAGTTGATAAGACCATCAGAATGGATGCAACATTATAAAGGTTTACTTCAAGAAAATAGAAATGAGTTTCAACTTCAAGATAGGATGTAGAATATAAATTTGACACTCCAGAGATAACAGAAGATGAAGTAAAAAGAGCTTTGTAAGAGGCAAAAAAAATGGGAGAGCGCCAGGACCAGGAAATATTCAGACGGAACTCCTAAAACATGGAGGAGATATTTTAGTAATATTTTAAACAAAACTTTTTAATAAAATTGAAATTGGAGACGATATCCCAGAAGACTGGAATTTATCGTATATTACTCCTATTTTTAAAAAAGGTGATTAAAAACCTGTGTTCCAATTATAGAGGTATAAGCATTTTACCTTCAACAGCTAGGATTTTTAGTAAAATTATAAATTTTAAACTTAAGGAGATAAAAGATAACTTAAGAGAAGAACAATGTGGATTCCGGAGTGGAAGATCATGTATTGATAATATTTTCTGTATTAGACAATTACAGAGAAAATCCTAGCAAAAATAAAAAACTACACATGACCTTTATTGATTTAGAGATGGCATATGATAGTGTACCTCAACAATTGTTATGGACGGCAATGAGAAATATGAATATCTGTGATAAATGGATTAATATTATTAGGAGGATCTATAGTAATACAAAAGCTAAAGTAAAAATACAGAATAATTTAACAGAGGAATTCACAGTGAATAAAGGCCTTAAGCAGGGATGCAGTTTGTCACCAATTCTTTTTAACATTCATTTAGACCAGGCTCTTAACTTGTGGTATAAAAGATGTTCTGAAATGGGTATTCCTATAGGAGGAAAAGTACTGCATGCATTGTTGTTTGCAGATGATAAAATAATTTTTGCAGGGATGAAGATGATATAAAATATATGATAAATAAACTAATAGAAGAATATAAAAAATGGGGACTGAATATAAATTTACAGAAAACAGAATATATGTGTTTGGGAAAGGATGTGGATGACCTCATACTCAAAACAGGGAAAATAAAAAAAAAATGTGAATTTTTTTAATATCTTGGGTCAATAATTACAAGTTTAAGTACCTGTGAGAGAGATGTACAGACTAAAATTGCAATGGCAAAAAATGCAACTAAGACATTATATGGAATAATTTGGAATAAAAATATTACAAAGGAAACTAAAATGAAATTTATAAGAGCATAATACAAAATATTTTGTCATATGGAATGAACTTGGTCTTTGACGGAATTACAAAAGAATAAAATTAGAACAGTTGGATTTGATTATTTTAGAAGAAGCTTCCAAAAAACAAGACAGGATAAAATAAGAAGTGAATTCCTTTGGAGAGAAATGAATGTCACCACATCTGTTGTTAGAGGATTGAAAATCAAACGCTTAAATGGTATGGCCATGTACAAAGAACGGAAAATGAAAGATGGCCAAAAAATATATACCAATGGTCACCCCCTGGAAGAAATAAACGTGGCAGACCAAGATGGAAATGGAAAACCTACATCAGAACTATAATGGTTGATAGGAATTTGGAAGAGGGAGATTGGAATGATGGAGATAAATGGAAACTGAAGACGGCAAACCTATAAGTGGGGAAAGCCAAAGAAGAAGAAGAAAATTCTAGAGACACCATACTGCTTCCCCTATATCCCTTCCATAGATCAATAGTTTGGCTACACTAGCATTGAAACTCTTCTCCTCAGACCATGGTGATGTAGTTAGTACTCATTGAGTTTTATTCAGGAAAAAGTTTAGTAATTATTTCTCACAAATTCTTCTGATTTCTACAGAATCACAGTGTGTTTGCACAAGATGCATGAATGCTTAACGTAGCTTCTGCTAGATGGCAGTAAATTGGTGTTACCAACTTTTGCAATAAATTCCCAAATGTTTATAAGTGGATGTATACCAACTTCCCTCTTTCTAACCTAACAAAATAAATTGCATGCATATTATTTAATAAACTATAAACTAATCTTGTGTACACTAACTTGACCCATTGGAACCTAACAAAATTAAGTTCTTCTTCTTATTGTTCGTAATTTGTAGGATTTTCATCCTGTTTATTTCCCAAATAACTCTTCGGAGGAAGACGTATTGGATGTGCATCCACTGTCTACCCATCTCTTGGCTGGTCGTCCTCTTGTTCTTCACCCATCCATTGATCTACCTACCTTCTTTAGTTCTTTTTTGCAAGTCGTTGTCTTCATTTTTTCTATATGAACTTTCCAATATTTTCATCTATCTATAATAAATTTGGTTATATCCTGAATATAACATTTGTCCCTAATTTCTGTATTGTGTATCTCATCAAATAATGTTTTCCCCTGAATAGTTAAGATCTTCATTTTACATGTGCTTATTATTTGTTTAGTTTTTGTTGTATCAGCCCTAGTTTCTACTCCATATACGATAATGGTCAAACTATCGTTTTGTATATGCGGATTTTGATTTCTATTGACATTTGTTTGTTGCGCCAAAATAAATCTTTAATCTACAATGAAATTAATTGTGAATGTAGGTAGCACCAATTTCACTGCCATCTAGTAGAAGATACATTAAGCATTCATGCATCTCGAGCAATGAACATTGTGATTCTGTAGAACTTCATTCACAATTTACGTAAATATATAAATATTTTAAAAGTTGTAAGAAATGTTTAAAGAATTGTTGCAAAATGTTTAATAGGCCTATAGAATGAAACGTTATTACAAATAGTAAAAGTATGTAGTGTAACAGTGGTATAAGAATGTTGGGAAAAGTCCAGTATTTGTCGATCACTAATTTTTCTGTTCTACAGAATCAGTGTGCATGCACGAGATGCTCGAATGTTAATGAAGCATCCACAAGATGGCAGTAAAATCGGTCTTGCCATGTTTACAATAAATTCCCAAATTTTTATAATAAATGGACCTACAACAACTTCCCTCTTTGTAACCTAACAAAATAAATTACGTGCATATTGATTAATAAACTATAAACAAATCTTGTGTACACTAATTTGTCCCATCAGAACTTAACAAAATTAAGTTAATTTCGTTAAAAGTGATTTGGAATTAATTCCGAATGTTGGTAACACCAATTCCCGATTCCGCTGCCATATTGCAAAAGTCAGATTTTGCATTTGTGCATGCACACTGCGATTCTGTAGAACTTAATTCACTATAGGCCTATTTGCATAATTATACAGCCTGCACTTTTAAAAATCTTAAGAAATTAAAAAAAAAATGGTTGCAAAACGTTTAAAATAGTACGAAACTTAACTAAGAGGTAAAAGTGTGTAATGCAACAATAGCATTAGGAATGTATGGAAAATCGTGATCGAAAAATCCCACATTTGAGCCGAATGTATGGAAAATCATAGAGACACTCTCTAGAACTTGAGCATTTATGTATACCGGTATTTAGAAGATTCAAATATTGGCACACCCCAAATGAACTGTTTAAGTTACATTTGAGCTAACCTAAAATGACCTAACGGATGAAACAATTTACCATACTAAGGGGAAACGAATATAGAGTTGGGGTTGAAGGCGTACTCCAGACTAGAATATATTCTAATGCAGTTTTATCTTTCAACATTAAATAACATAAACGACATAACCTCAGCGGATTGTAAAAGTGAAGTGATAACAGTGAAGGTTACAGATGTCTTTTTTGAAATACACATTTAATTATTTACATAAGGTTAAAATATTTTAACGTTAATGTATATATTTTTTATTTCAATAAAAATTATCTTAAATCTATTTGAAATTTCAAATAGACATACCAAATTAGCTGCTTCTTCCTTTTCTGAGTCAGCCATTTTTTTTGACAATTTATATAGTTGGCGAAAGACAGCAGCACTGCAGCAAGTGCTCATGAAATGCTGTCATCGTTTTTAAAATGCTGGACAACGTAAGCATAGATAATAGGTATCAATGTGATATTGAACACTGATGAACAAGTATTTTTGTATGGAACGCGTTCTGTGATAATCGTTGAGTGTGATCTAATATGGCTGAAGTTATTGGTTAGTGATTACACTTCTGCTATGCTAGTTGAAATTTGTGTGGGTGCAATTGAAGCAAAATGAGGTGTTTCTAACATTAGTGGTATTTTTTTTATAATGCAGTCCATTGTTTGGACTGGGAGACTTCTGTCTCGTGCCTTGTGGAATGGGATTAATAATTACTCAAATTGTGCTGATCCGAACGTGAGCAGGAGGCATGAATCTCGTATTGTTTCTGCTGTTTGTGGTTTTCCAAAAGAACTAGCACTTGCAAAACTTAAAAAAGGACAATTTGGTGATGATGCGTGGTTTACTGCTAAGTATAAATCAGCGGATGTCATAGGTAAGTTGTTATAGGTGTTAACTCCAAATTCTCTCAATTCATCAACTGAACTAACACGATATTTCATTGCATGCAAAATTTTATTGATGGCCATATTATGTGTGTGTGGATAATATTATTAATCACGATTCGGTCAGTTATCCATTAATCCACCCTTCTCCCAGTATCGTTGTTCTATTTTTTTTAACGTGTTCACAAGTAGTATTCCAGTATCTTCTGACATTTTATTAATTGCCTTTTAAACAGGGAGAGCCGGATGACCTAGCGGTGACAATTCATGCTTCTGTAAAACCGCGAAGGCCCCAGCACAAATATTACTAAACACTACGAATATCTTAATATTAAGAACTAAAAACTTTACTGTAATTGCGTGCTGTTAGTACTTTCGACCAGACACACAAGATAGAAATCACAATAGAAAGCACCCGTCTCAATAGACAGGAGACAAGGCAACTAAACACTAACAGGAGACTTCAATTGCCGAACAGATGTGTCAAGTATGAAAACAGAACTGCTATTGGAGCTTCTTCATGCTGAGGGATTCAAACTAATAAATGACCCGAACAGCCCGACATACATAAAGCACGATAGATCTGATTTTTATGAACACGAAAGCAATAGGAATGACCAAATGCAAAAATCGCCTCCTTACCAATCAGAAAGCACCTTTCTGTAATTACAACCATATAAATGAAGGAGCATGTAGTAAGTAAAATACAAACACCAAGAAACAAAATCCGGATACAACTCGAAACTAAACATGGACTTTCTCCAAATTAATTCGGAAAAAGTCGTACCACAGCCATGAATTCTTCTAAGTTCTACAAAATTGCATTGTGCATGTACAAACAATTATTGTAACTGACACCAGGTTGCAGGGTATTTATGTAAAATTAGTATGATCAACCTTCACAATATGTTTATAAGAAATGGATGTACACAATCTTCCCTCTTCCTAACCTAACAAAATAAATACATGTATATTATTTAATAAACTGTAAAATAATCTTGTGTACACTAACTTATCTCATCGGAACCTAACAAAATGAAGTTAATTTCTTGAAATATGGTTTGGAAATAATTGCAAATGTTGGTCACATTGATTTCACCCATATGTCCTGCCTTCTAGTGGTTGTTACTTTAAGCATTCATGTATGCACAATGCAATTTTGTAGAACTTCATTGAGAGATAAATTGAACAATTTGCATATATAAATAAATATTTTATAATTGTAAAATATGTTTTAAGAATCGTTGCAAAATGTTTAAAATAGTACGAAATATTATTACAAATGGTAAAAGTATGTAGTGCAACAGTGTCATAAGAATGTTGTATTGATAGTCATAGAACGTCCTAATCTAAAATTCAGCTGCCTTTTCAAATAATGCATTCATATCTTTAGTTTTGAATGTTATGCTTTGCAAGATCATTTTCTTATTTGTGCCCAAATTAACTCTTATCGTATTAAAGTTAAACAGTTATAGTGACTATCTTACTATGATACGCGAATGTGTTGCTGCAATTTATCTATCTCATATCTTCTGAAATTATCTTTCTTCAATTTTATTAAACCATACAGCACAGGTTTTGTGGATCATGGATCAAACTCAATTTTTTTTAAATTCGGAGCCAAGACTGCATTTCAGATTTACTAGTCGATGAAACTGGTGGTTTATTGAGTTCTCTGGAATGATATGAGGCATCATCCTTAACAATAATACTATTGGGAGGAATAACTGATTTATAAGCTAGTTCTTAAAAACACTGCTGTCATCTTTTTCCTCATGGTAATCATTCGTTTTGATTTAAAAGTCAGAAAGGCATTGGGGACAAAGCCAGTTGAACATCCAGCATGTAAAATAATAAGCTTCTGGTTTTTTCCTATTGGGGTTTGAAGTGGGAAACAAGTTTCATCATCTTTGTCTTTCCGGACATTGACTGTGGTATGATTATCATTGAGTCAAGTTTCATTGAGATAAACAATAATGCAGCCAGTAGCTCTTATTTCTTATTTTTTTGTAAAAAAAATTTTTAATCTTTTTGAAACAATATCTGACTTTTCCATTAAAAATTTTCTTCCCTGAGTGTTTTTTATGTTCCTAAAATTTATTTTCTTTAGAATTTCCCTCAAACACCAAATACTCCCCGTGAACAACTTTTCACTAATTATTGCATCACGTATATCCTTCAAACTAGGTATAAAATTGCTCTTATATGGAGAATAGATTACCGTACCCGTCTTATAGCAGCGACAATGAAGTAGTCAATCACAGTTTTCTTAGGGGCTGTGTTTAGACGTTTCTTTTGTAAAACGTTGCTGGTTGCTATTGCTTAATTTTTTTTTTTTCAAAATTCTACAAACAGTGTGTGACTGTACACCATTAGCTGCTGCAGTTCTGCCGATAACACAGGAAACGGGATTAGTTTTCCTTTCTGTATTTTAGGGCCTCGTATTCATCAATAAAAAAACTTGTTTTCATTAACAGTCATCTCTATGCCATCAGATTTCACAGCTTTCCTGCATTTTCCAGCACTACCTATCATTTTAATTTACAAGAGCACTATGCTTATAACAGTATCCAAGTACATAGTATAACTCTCCAACTCCAAAAACATATTTCTTCTAATTTTATAACACCACCAACACAATAAACTAACACTCACTCACTTATAATATAAACTAACTAACTCTACATAGCAGTACGTCACTGAGTCTTAGCCATGGTTAATTAAATAACCACATGCTGGAATGTGTTAGGAGGGTTGGGGTTGAAAATATCCAAGCATTTCCAAGAATTATGAAAAAAGGACCATCAACCATAAATCTTATTGTGAATGTTGTTAGACAAGGATGGCACTCAAGGTTTGAAGAGGGAAACGTATCTAGTTTTATGAGAAAGAATTTTAACTAATGGTCGCCCAGCGGTAGAAATTCGACCACAATTCCTTAAATATTTAAGTTTGTCACAAATACGTCATTATGTATTAATTTTCAATTTATTTTAGAAATACAAATGATAGGAAATATGTGGTATAGCTTGGCTAAGCCATATTTAAAAAACAATAACGCATCATTTGACATTTGTATGCTATTTATACTATCTAAATTTGCATTTGGCCTATTATTATGTGTACGGGAATATATATCCCTTCCTCTTTATCTCTCACTCCAACTGGTCAACATTCTATGCCGAGGCATAATGGAAGTAGGTGTGAATATGTAAATATAAAAAAAAAGTAATGAAATTACTGAAACAAAGATTAGACAAGGTTTAATTTAAATTTTAATAATAAAATGTACTCATTTTTTTTAAATCACTAATGTGCCTAATAAACCACTAATAATAAATACGCGAGAGTAAGTCAATTCACATTGCTGCTGCACAATTTTCTTTTTACAACAATGCACTTCCAGTATGAACGTATACAAATTAATGAATAATGCACATAAATTCCTTGGAGACAAATTATTTTATTTTGTTTAATTTAATTTATTTGTAACACATATTATACATAAATTTTATGTTTCTGCACTCCTCCTCTATATGAACTATAATTATGCCAAATATCACACTCCTCTGTGCATGCAATCTATTTAAAAATGGGTGCAAAGTTTTTCCTTCACATATTAATACATAGATTTAAAGCTTTTCTTTAATATTGTTGTTGTTAATTAATTTCTAAGTTTATAGTAGAAATTGTTACAACTGAATTGTCATGGACTACAGATATTGCAGTAAAAATAATTGGTAACACAAACATATGTATTTCATATAATTGATAGCATTTGAGGTACATAACCAAAATGTAGCCTACATGTTCCAATGATTATGTGACATATTTTAGGTTAGTTTTATGTCAACTTCTTCAATTTTAAGGTGTTTATGGAATTTCTTTAAAAAACACATTAATGATGAAGAAACATGTGAACAATATAAGAGCCTATTAATTTGAACTACTGAGTGAATAATCTTTAATATATTTAACTTTTATAGGAATTAATCACTATGAGGTTTAATTTATGGTGAAATTAAATGTTTCTTACCTCTCCTCATATATATTTTCTAAGTTGATCGCGATTTCGAGACTATAACTGTCTCATCATCAGAACTTTGTTGGCGACTGGTGTTATGTCGATCGGAAGAAACTATTCTTCTTCCCTCTGTTGGTAGACCAATGAACCTCTGGATCAGGTCAAAATTTGCAGGAATTTCGAAGTTCATAAGTTTTCTTTTATTTTTCTGAATGTGGATCTTTTCCCAAACCGTGAGTTCCTTTTGTTTGTCTATTTGTTTAATTAGTCTGGCTTTTGATTCAATTAAATGTTTTTCAGACGAAGCATGAGCAGCTACTGCTGATTTTTCCACTTCTCCATTTTTTATGTTTGTAAGATGTTCTTTCACCCTTGTTTTCAAATTTCTTTTCGTTTTTCCAATATAAATTTTGTCACAATCACTGCATTTGATCTTATAAATTTCTGATTTGTTTTAGTTTTCAATTTTTTCATTTTTATTGGTTTTAATTATCCTATTAAGGCTGTATTCATTCTTTGGTGCTAATCTTATATTAAACTTTTTGAAAATTTTTTGAAATTTATAGTGTTTCAATGGATGATAAGTGAATTTCTTGAATTTTATTTTTTCTGTTTCTTTTATAAGTGTGCTTTCATTTATTAATTTTTGTCTTTTGAATTTATTTATTTTCTTGTGTACCATATTTTCTTCATAACCGTTATCTATTGCAACATTAATTATGTGTTCTTTTTCTTTTTCATAGTTTTCTTTGCTCATAGGTGTATTTACCAATCTATGTGTCAAAACTATTGAATACTGCCTCTTTGTGAGCAAAATGGTTGAATCCTGAAGCTTTATTATAGTTATCAATATGTGTGTTCTTTCTGTAAATTCCAAATTCTGTCTTGTTTTCTTCATTTCTTCTTAAAATGAGATCTAAAAATGGGATTTGTCTTTCATTTTCAGTTTCCATGGTAAATTTTATAGTTCTACTCTGAATGTTCAACAGATTTAAAGCATCTCTCTATTTGCTTGTGATTCACAATGGCAATAACGTCGTCAATGTATCTACTCCAAAATTTGAAAATCAAAGGATGTCCACTTGTTATTTTCTGCTCAAAACTTCCCATAAATAAATTGGCCAAAAAGGGTGAGGGTGATAGAGGATTTCCCATAGAAAGTGCAGAATTTTGTTTGAAAAATTTTCCATTATATGTAAAAAACATTTATTGTTCAATGCACAATTTAGTTAGAATTATAAATTCTTTTATACATTCTTTTTCTAATTTGTTTTTATTTAAGTTATAGTCTCAAAATCACGATCAACTTAGAAAATATATATGAGGAGAGGTAAGAAACATTTAATTTCACCATAATCTTTAATATTCATTATAACAAAGTATTGTTACTGATTTTGTTAGTTTGTCATTTTCAATATGATGGTGACTAGTTTAGTGTAATTCAGTTTTACTTAATATTTAGACATATTTTTGTGCTTTGTTGAGCAGTTTGAGGACAAAACTCCTCTTCATTTGTATTTTCAGAACATGAAACTATCCTAATTTTGAACTGTGTACCTCATATTATGTCAGATATTAATAGCACAAATTGTTCAACTTTCTATGTATAAATAATAATAATGATAATAATATTTGAATATCACATCATATTTAAACACTTCGGTCTTGAGTTCAAAAATCTAACAAAAATTATTCACATTTACCTTAGTCCTTTTTGTCTTGTGTTTGTTACTAGTAAGATTATTTTTCGGTTCGGTTTTAATATACCACAAATCGTTCAAACAATAATTAAGCTTTTCACATTTATGCACATCGGTCTCAAATTAAAAAAAAATAAAATAACTCACACTAACATTATATTAGTATTTACTGTCTAGCATTGATTACACCGTTCTGCATTTTAAAACTTTTTTGTTTTTTTTTAAATCTGATAGGTGATTTTAAACAGGTTTTTTTGTGCTGAATTAAAAAAATGATCTCCATTTTCTCCCATCACATCAGATTTTCAAAATATTCATGGATAACTATATATGACAATTTAGCTTTGTGAAACATAATAAAAATTACTTTCAACAAGAATTTTGTGTGAAGAACCAGGCCAGAATTTATTATTTGCCACTAATTAATCATTACTTAATAATAATAATAATTAATAATTATAAGCTCGTTCATAACCTACCCCAATATTACATTTCAAATTTTTTCCTCTTTGACCTTCTCGCATGTTGTTCAGAGCAGTCCCTTTTTAACATCTAGCACTAGTCAGACATTATGTTAATACTCCACTTCATTGATACATTTCCATATTTTTTATATCCTGATCCTGTGAAATCTTTTACCCTGTTCCTCACTAAAATCTTCTAAATTATCAGGGAAATGATTTGGGAATGAAGGAAATGTACAGCCTTTGAAATAATTGATGGCACACACATAATTTTCAAGTCTCAGAACGAAGCCACTGCGCATGATCAGAGATCAGCTATTTGGTTCACAAGTATACAATTATTTGAGAAACTAAAATCCATTCTATTTCGTTGTGCATCATGCAATGGAAAATAATTTCGCATAAATAAGTAGTGCAGTAAATACTGAAAATAAAACAAAGCAAAACAAATGAAACAAAATAAAGAAAATTAATTGAAATAAGGACGAGAGAGTGGGGGAAAAAAAAAACATAACAGCGGAATCGAACACGCGACCTTGTACACGGGAAACAGAAGTTCCCTCCACTAGACCACAACCATCCCTGCTAGGAATTGCCTGTATGAGGCGATGCAGTACTTAAGGACTTACTTGTATAATGAAATTAGATATTATCTTCGCTTAATTTAAATTAATCAAATGCATTTTGAATTAGTAGTGGAAATAAATAATTTTGTCATGCCTTGTGAGACGTTATGATCGTTATTCTATATATATATTGAAGAAGTAAATTGCTGTCCCAAGTTGTGGTGACATTTTGAAGCAGTAATTCTCTTCATGCCCGATGTTGTAACATTTTGAAGAAGGATTGGTGTCCCAAAAAGAATTACGGGTTCAGGTTGGGTTTAATTTTCGGTAGAGCCGGATTCTCTTCTTAGGGTCGGTGGTTGGTACACTGGATAGGAAAACACTTTAAAAATCACTAAAAACTGTTTCTTGTAGAAATAATTTCACATTTATTCACTTTGTAAAGTTCCCAGCAGATTAAGTAAATGTAAGTGGTATTATTCTTCACTATCAATTAAAATAAATTCTTTTCTTGTCTGGCATCAATTACTCTTGTATTAAATATTACATTTTATTTTGAGAACTCTTCTTGCTTCTGTCATTGTGGAAAGTTGTATGCAGAATGATTAGTGTAATTCTTTTATAATTTTAAAGAACATTATTACATCACATGATAGTAATTTTAAATTCTATTGGTTAATAGTCCATTAAATATAAGGTTTAAATTTGATTTGTTAAATCAAAAAGTTAATTGTTTCAACTTCCAATCAGAGTTTAGTTTACTTTCATTTAAAAATATGAAGTTAAGCAGGTGTTCTTATTACAGTTATAACAGAAAGCTTTATTATTCTGACAACAATGACTTAAAACAATTTTAAAAGCATTATTTAGAAAGACTGTTATGTAATACAATTTCTTTAATTGTTACTGAGACAATTTTTATTCAACAATGAACAACAATGAATTATTTAGATGTTTTTCTTTATTTAAGTTATATTTAAATATTAAAAGCATTTTAAAGTATAAAATTATTAACTTTAACTTCCATACTTATTATGATATTAAAATCCTGCTTTAATATATGAAGGGTCCAGGGGAAAAACGATGAATGTCACATTAAACTCTGCGATAAATTAATTTTAAGTTTTGAAATGCTATATCATTTCCCTGTACACATTATTTTCAAAGCCTTATAAAACGTAACCCATAGCTTCTTTAAACAGTTTTCGCCTTTTAAATGTTACTAGGGAACAGTACAAACACTAAGAATATAAAAACTCAGTTTTTGTGATTTTATGACATTCATCGTTTTTCCCCTGGACCCTTCATATATATATAAAAATTTCGTGTCACGTTGTTTGTCCATGATGGAATCTTAAACTCTGAACCGATTTTAATAAAATTTTGCACACTGTGTGCAGTTTGATCCAACTTGAGACTTAGGGTAGTTTATAACTAAATTTATAGTCACATTATTTTTTATTGCAAATTATTTGTTTATTATTTAACAAAGAGTTATAATTATCTGTGAGTTGCATACGGTTCTAACAGATGGCTGTGTAATTATCTGTGAGTTCCATACGATTCTAACAGATGGCGGTGTAAGGTAATTTGGTAAGGTAATTGGTTTATTATTTAACAAAGAGAGATCCAGGTGGCTGTGCTTTTTGTTGCAACTGCGAATTTCAATTGAATTACAAATATTCATTATTTCATAATTTAAGTGTGTTCAGTGTTTATTTTATTTTCAATTTTATTAATTTCGTGTGTAAGTATTAGTTTTAAGTAATCTGGCTGAAAGACAGCAACTTAATTTATATTTTTAACGTATACCTTAGCCACAGCAATGTTATTTCCCTATATATATATATATATATATATATATATTTATTTATTTATTTATATAGGGTAAAGAAGCCAGGCTTTGAGAAAATTAACGACGTAATTAAAAAAGTATTGCTGGCCAAGATCGAACGTGGCCCGCGTTGTTGGAAGAGAAGATTTTTACTGATTACTCCACTGAAGCAAATGATACAAATATTGCATGGGGAGAGACTTACGCCACCAGCTTTATACTGAAACGAGTCAGTACATGTAACAACGTACTGGTGTGCAAAACTCTTTAACTTTTCCATCATCAAGAGTTGTGCCATCATTTTTTAAAAGACTGTACTTTGACACTCATGTTGGAACCAATCTGTTTGAAATTTTGTAACATCACTTTTACTACATTAACATAATTTGGGTCTTCTTTTATATCCAAGAAAATTAAAAACAACATTTCTGAAAGCATTCCAAGCATACTTCACTTCTCGACTTACAGTAATCTCGAATTGACTGTCCAACAATAATTTTCAAATTTGTGGCCAATGAATACACCAGCTTTAATTTTTTCATAGGATAAAGAAGGAAATGTAGCACAAAGGTATTTAAAACACTCACTGTCTTTATCTAGAGTTTTCACAAATTGTTTCATTGAACCTAATTTTACATGGAGATGTGGCAACAATACTTTTGAGGGATCAATAAGAGGTTCATTTCTTATATTTTTTTCGCCTGGTATTAAATTAGTCCTATGTGGCCACTGTTCCCTTTCTCAGTGTTCTGACCTAGCTCTGCTATTCCATTCACTTAAGAAACAAGGGTATTTTGTGAAACCAGCTTGCTGACCAAATAATACAGTGGAGGAAATTGGTATAAAGCCACTAACTTTTAGTAGTAAAACAACCTGAAATATTTATGCAAATACCGTATGTGTGTCATAGATTACATATAATTATCTTGGACATAATTTCATACAGGTCTCCTCATTTTGTATTTATTATATATAAATTTAAGAAAACGCTGTCCTAGGGGTGGAAATCGGTATAAGGCAGGTCAACTTCTGGCTCTTACACAGACATAAATGTAAACAAAACACAGCAATTACATGGAGACGACGTGTCTGTGAGCATCGTTCATCAGTTACAAGTCAGCAGTACATACAATGCCACGTGGAAAGCCTCTATCAAATGAAGAGAAATCAAGAGTTAGTGCCTTCAAGGAGATGGGCCTTTCCAATAGACATATACCTACGAAATTGGGGCTTCAAGATGTGTCATTGATAATTTTGTCAAACTGGGTTCACAATATGGAAAAAACGGGAAATATGGACGGACAAGAAAATTGTCTGAGCGCACTAAACGTCTCATTTTACGTAAAAGCAAAAGGTAAGAGTATGTTTTCTTCTCAAATCCAGGCTGATTTGAAGTTGCAAGTAACAGCCAGACGAGTAAGACAAATTCTGTCAGAAGACAAGAACCTAAAATTAAAAAAAAAACACCTCTGAATGATGCACATAAGAAAGTTAGAATGACTTTTGCTGAAGAACACATGTCCTGGACCTCAGAATGGAATGAAGTAATGTTCAGTGATGAGAAGAAGTTTACTGGACAGGCCTGATGGCCTTCAGTATTACTGGAACGACCTCCGTACTGAAGAGCAAGTTAGAATGAGTAGAAACTTCGGTGGTGGAGGCGTTATGATTTGGGCAGCATTCTGCTTTAAAGGAAGATCAAAAATAGCATGGATACGCATCAAGATGAATTTTGAGTCCTACACTGAGGAGCTTCTGGAGTCCTAATTGATACGAATGTATGAGGAATTTGGCGAAGATCTAATTTTTCAGCCAGATAATACTTCCATTCACGTGTCTGCCAAATCAAAGGAGTGGTTCGGGAAGAAAGAAATACCACTTTTGACGTGGCCAGTCAGAAGTCCTGATTTAAATCCGATTGAGAAATTATGGGGGATCCTGGCAAGGCATGTGTATTGCAATGGACGGCAGTTTGGGACAGTGACTGAGCAGAAAAATGTTATTCAGGAAGAGTGGGCTTCAATCTCAGTGGAAGAAATAAACACCCTCATCAAGTCAATGCCAAAGAGAATCTTCCAAGTAATTAACAACAATGGAGGTTCAACTAAATTTTAGAACTTTGTTGTAAAATTTTGCACTCAGTCTTTTTGGTTTAATCTGTGAAATATACAAAGTGCCTTTATACTAATTTCCACCCATATGTGAGAGTGGTTTCAGTTTTCATGTACTTTTTTGGACGGAAATGGATAATTAATGTTGACATTATTTGTGTGTGTTTTATACTCAATCACCTCCTAAGTTAATATAGAAAAATGCCAAAGAAAGAGTAAATATAATTGTGTTAACACTTTTAACAAGTACCTTTATACCAATTTCCTCCACTGTAGTCCAATAATCTTGAAATTTCCACAGACTAGCCATACATGATTTTCGTACTGCAGTTTGTGTAACAAAAACTTTACATTTCATATGTCTCCAATAAAACAAAAGAGTGGGCCACAGGAAAGTAAAGATGTATGTTTCCATTAAGAAGCAGAACACCTTTAAGACTTTTTTAGAAGAATCTATGAAGAACCTCCACTCTTTGGAATTATAGTTTAGGTTATAAAATTTTAAGACAGCAGGGATGTCTTGGCAATACACTAAATTTTCTTCTTCAGCAAAAAAAATGGACAAGTTCCTTCTCACGATGCCTGTATCATGAAAAATATGTACCCTCAGCCAATACACTTTTTTTTAAACCTAGAGCGTAACAGTTCTGCTGATTCTTTAGGCAAATACATGCTCTTGTGAAAAATGAAGGGAAAAATCTGTTTAAACCAGTTTCCAGTAACTAATTACAAACACTATTATAGTTTCATATCTGATAATATATTTTATTTTCTCTTCTTTTAGAGACTTAAACATTTAGATTTAAACTATAGCCTATAGGAAATAACAGTATGAGGTATATTTTAAATTTAAAATAAATTCTTTATCTCCTCACCTCATATCCTGTATTCTAATTAGACTGGTTTTGAAACCTTATCAGTTCCTTTTTCAGCAATTTCATGACCGTTGTTCTGTCGTCTTGAAGCACTGCTTCTTGCTACATCTGTCGGTAGACCAATGAACTTCCAATTCAAATCAACATACCAGGATTTTCAAAATTCATTTTATGTATTTATTGTAATGTGGATTATTTCCCAAACCATGAGGCCTTTTGGTTTTTCTGATTGTTTTATTAATTTAGCTGTTCTTTCAATTTGATGTTTTTCTGACCAAGCATGAGTGGCTACTGCAAATTTTTTCCACTTCTCCATTTTTGACGTTCCTAAGATGTTCTTCACTCTGGTTTTCGAATTTCTTTTTGTTTTCCCTATGTAAATTTTATCACAATGTCTGCATTTAATCTGATATATTCCTGATTTATTTTTTTCTTCCATTTCATAATTTGTGTTGGTTTTAAATATTCTAGCATGCTATATAGTATAATAAATAAGTTTGAACACGTGACAGGCTCCATCCAGCTGATTATAATTTTTGGTAATATTTCCTCTGGCATTTTTAGACTAGTTCATACCATTGTATTATTTTCCTTTCTATTACAGCTATGACGTCTGGCTCCTGTAGTACTTGCAAGATTTACTTTATTTATAATATATTTATATAATGATAATCAGAGAACGAGAAAAGGCCGAGAACAATGTAAGGTTCAGAATGTACCAAGTGTTAATAAGAATGTTACAAACACTAGTATAACTTGCTAGTAAACAATCTGCAATCAACTGACACTGCACACTCTATGAGAAATATAGCATCAAGTTTTAAAGTAGTCTAATACAAACATACTCTGTTTCAAGCATTGAAGAGCAAACATTTGTAATCATATCCTGCATTACATGTGACTTTGTGTCATGTAATTACATCACCATGTGCACAGCCTAACCTAGTATCTCTAATTCCCTGGGATATACCTTGGTTTTTTATTGTAATAAATTCACAGAATTTGTAAGGGATATAAATAGATTTGAAGTACTGGAATCTTCAGATGACAATGTGACAAATGAAGAAGAAGCTGATATAAATAAAGAATGGGAGGCTATAAGAGATACTATTAAATTGTCAGCATCAGAAAGCATTGGTTGTTTAAAAAAGAGGCAAAACAAGAAATGGTTTGATGAGGAATATGCCGACATTGTAAAGAAAAGAAAGAAAGCTAGCAAAAATGAAATGGTCACACAAGCCAAATGAGGTAAATTTAGAGCAATCGGGTAGTATTAGATGGGAAACTACCAAGTTACTAAAGAGTAAAAAGAGGGAATATCTGAGAGAGAAGATTAATGATCTTGAAATGAACGCAAGAAATAGGAACATTAGAGAATTATATCAGGGAATTAGTATAGAGAAGAAAGGGTTTCAGGCTAGAACAAACATAATTCGGAATGAAAATGGGGATATGATTGCAGATTCCACGACTATATTAAATAGATGGGAAAGTTACTTTAATCAGCTATTAAATGTACATACAGAACAGGACATTGAGGAGGATAATTTACAAACAGCAGAAATGCTAGTCGCAGAACCAAATGCATTAGAAGTTGAAATGGCAATTGAAAAATTGAAGATGTATAAAGCATCAGGTTCAGATGAGATCCCAGCAGAACTGATAAAATCAGGGGGAGAAAAATTGATGGACAAGATACGCTGGTTGCTTAGTATGATTTGGAAAAAGAAGTTCTTCCACATGAATGGAAGGAATCAATTATCGTACCAATTTATAAGAAAGGAGATAAAACTGATTGCAAGAACTACAGGGGCATCTCATTACTTTCAACTTCGTACAAAATTCTTACAAATGTATTAGTAAGCAGACTTACTCCCTACATTCTAGGAGATCATCAATGTGGATTTAGAAGAAACAGGTCTACAACAGATCAGATTTTTAGTATAAGACAGATTTTAGAAAAGAAATGGGAATATAATGGTACTGTACATCAACTATATGTAGACTTCAAAAAAGCATATGATTCAATTAAGAGGGAGAAGTTATATAGTATAGTATACTAATACATCATATAGTATAGTAGGGAAATGGTTGAACATATACAAAATTATCAGATTAAATGGTTCCAACACATCCAGAGAATGTCAAATTCCCGTTTACCAAAGATGATTTACCACCTCAACCCTAAAGGCAAAAGAGACCTCGGAAGACCCTTCAACCGATGAAAAGATCAGTTTTTGTAGTCGCAGAACGGGCATCATCATCCAATACTGCATTCGGAAGAAGAAGATGAAGAAGTTATATAGTATTCTACTGGAGTTCAGAATTCCTAAAAAGTTAGTTAGACTTATACGAATGTGTCTAAATGGCACAAAGAGTAGGGTGCGTGTATGCAAACAGTTTTCGGACAGTTTTGAAATCCAGAATGGGTTGAAGCAAGGAGATGCACTATCTCCTCTACTATTTAATTTCGTACTTGAGAAATCTTTAGAGAATGAGGAAGACTTACAACTCAATGGTATTAATAAGCTGTTAGTTTATGCTGATGATGTAGTACTATTGGCCGATAGCGAGGAGATACTGAAGGACAATATGCACACACTATTGAGTAACACTAAGAAATTAGGACTGGAAGTAAATATCAATAAAACTAAATATATGGTCACACGTAGAAATTCATTATATAATGGAAATGGACAGCTAATGACAAATGAGGGATATTTTGAGGAAGTGGCTTAATTCAAATACTTAGGAACAATAATCACAAATAGGAATTAGATGTACAAAGAAATTAAACATAGGCTCAATTCTGGAAATGCGTGCTGTTATGCATTGCAGAGACTCTTAATGTCCCAACTCCTTTAAAAAAACATTAAACTGAAAATTTATAAAACTGTTATTCTACCAGTTATATTATATGGGTGCGAAACATGGACTCTTACTTTAAGGGGGGAAAGGAGATTACAAGTATTTGAGAATAAAGTTCTTAGGAAAATTTTTGGACCAAAGAGAGATGAACAGACAGGAGAATGGAGAAGACTACATAACAATGAACTATATGGTCTTTATAGGAAGCCAGATATAATAAGAACAGTTAAGTCTCGTAGACTGTGATGGGCAGGACATGTTGCACGTATGGGGATTGAAAGACTTACATGGAAGCTTCTTCTAGGAATCCAGAGGGAAAACACCGAGTTGGTAGACCAAGAATGGGGTGGGAGAGTAACATTAACTATGATTTGAGGGAAGTAGATTATACAGGGAATGATTGGAAAGCATTAGCTCAGGTTAGGGATGTATGGAGAGCTTATGTCCGCGCGGCCATGAACCTACGGGTTCGATAGTGCCAGTGAGTAAGTAAGTATATTCTTTTTTTTAATAGTCATATTTTTATTATATAATTACAATGCTTGAAAATAACCTAGTTTACATGGACAGGGGCTCATAGGAGCCATTCCCAATTAAATGGTATTGTATTGTTGAGATGTACTCCTCTGTTGCTGGTGGTGCTGCAGTTGAAATGTTAAATGCATCTGGACAAAATATTTGTAAATAGTATTTTTTTACAAGGAAAATCACACTTCCTTGCACAAACTAGTGGAAATCCAATATTTACAACCATCATATGCACTACTCTCTTGGAACTATCAATTTAACACTGTTTGTATTTATTTCTAATTCACTGTTTTAAATAAAAGATTATTATTATAATTTTACCTATTATTATTATTATTATTATTATTATTATTATTCAAAAGTGAATTGGCTACACGATCAAACAAAGTAAATTTAGAGCAGCCTGGTAATACCAGACAAAGAAACCACCACATTTATAAGGAGTAAAAAAAGGGAATATTTGAGAGAATAATGTTCTTAAAATAAATGCAAAAATGCAGAAACATCAAAGAATTATATCAGGGAATTAGGATAGAAAGGAAGGGCTTTCAGGCTAGAACAAATGTAATTAGGAATAAAAATGAGGATATGATTACAGATTCAAACAACATATTTAAAAAAATACTTTAATCAGGTATTAAATGTATATGCAGAACAGGATATTGAAGGGGATGATTTACTGATAGAGATATTAGTCACAGAACCGAGCGTGTTAGAGATTCAGTTGGTGATAGAAACATTAAAGATGTATAACACATCAGATTCAGATGGGATTTGGCAGATCTCATAAATCCAAAAGGACAAAAATTGATGGATTACATACACCAGTTTCTTAATATGATTTGGTAAGAAGAGGGTCTTTCAATTTAATGAAAACAATTTATATAATTATTATACCAATCCACAAGAAAGGAGATAAAACTAATTTCAACAACTGTAACGGAATTTCATAATTTTCAATTTTGTATAAAATTCTAACAAACATATTAGTATCCAGATTTACTCCCTATATTGATGTCATTATTGGCGATCATTAAGACGCAACTTTTTACATAATATCAAATTAAGAAATATGTGCATAAATATGTAACCAAAATTGGTGAAATATTAAATAAATATGTAATGTAGCAAATATATGTAAAATCCAAAATTTAATTTCTTTGCTGCAAAATAGGAGTTCACAGGTAGGCTAGTCAAATCTCTATGTTAATTCTTAATCAGTTTTCTTCTACTACGAAGTATTGAAGTACAAGTGTCTCCCGTTCAAATGTTTGAGTCACATTGGAACAGTGTGCACAGTCAATTATAATGTACTTTTCCAAATGTTCTATTGGCATGCGCAGTCTATGTTTTCTTTATAAATAGTGAAACATCACTCAAATTCACAAGAAGTCAACAATGCATATTTATACGGATGGATTGTGCTAGAAATAATATTCTACAATTTCACTATTAAATAAGCCAGACAAAATAACAAGATTTGAGTATCCAGAGTTCTTATTCAGCACAGATGGTATTTTGATGGAAACTATACCACCCACTTTACCTGATATAGTTTCGAAGTGCTTATTGTAGAAAATCACAAATTCAACCCATGTTGTCCATCTTATCACTGTCTACGGAGGCAGAGGTACATCATATAGCTGCTTCTTGTAGCGTTGTATACGATAAGGACATTTCAAGAAAACATTCTCTGTTGCTGATATCAGTGTATTTACTTCTGGGAATGTATGTATGTCGCCGCCACTCGTTGCAATACATGAGCCGTATATGTAACATGCACTAAGTTTGGATAAAATACAGTAAGCGATTTCCTTGCTTTCAAAATGTATGTAGCTTCGTCTGTGTATATCAATAAGACCCTCTCTTCTTTTACACATTACCTTACGCTCATCATTAATGAAATCTAACAATTGTTTAACTATTTGTTGCCTCTAAAAGTTTACAATAAATTAAATAGGGTTTTGATGCATCTTCAGAGCCCAACTTGCTCACAATTAGATAAGCGATGAATCGGCCTACAGCATCCGTCGTCTCATCAGCAGAAATGCATATAGATGATGTGCCTGTCAGTCCTGATTTCCTCTAATATATTAACATAACAAGAATCCAAGTAATTCTTCCTGAGAGTGGATTCGTCAGGAATGTTGCGGTTGCAATATTTTTGTAAGAAATGTTTAAATTCAAGTACCTGAAGTTTGTTCAAGGATATGTTTTCTTCAACCAATGTCATGCACAGTTCTTTGTAGAATTCACTATTAGATGATGTAGGCTGCCCCTGCAATTCTGTAAGTACTAACTGTTTCTTTGAAGAAACCCGTTGTTTATTCCTAATATGCTTCGTAAATATTGAGATTTCATCATACACCCTATACATTATCACAAGTTTGACAGAGGACTGTTTTACCACTAGTGCAGTGGTTAAAGCACTGTCAATCCATGTTTTCAGCTTTGATGACAACGAAGATGCAACCGGTGCCATGGTTACCTTAATTGCAACTGACTGTTACAAATTCTGAAGCGTTTGACAACAAGAAAGGAGAATAGGTAGAAGGTACAGTGTACCGAAACAGCTGTCACTGAATTATATATTAAATATGAAAATCAAATAAAACTACGTTTTATTTTTATTTAATTAATAAATATGGATTTTCATCAAGTAAACACCAACTCAATTGATTAGAAAGGAGAATGTTTAAAACGAGTCATTGTTGTCCGCATCGAACTAGTGCAATTTAGCTTCGAATGTTACGATTTACGACAATATATGAGAAGCACAATAATAAACTTAGATTTTTTTTTTTCCTTTCTTGCTATGTAACAAAAATTAATGGGATGGGCGAACATGTATAATAATTCCGCAACAATAATCAAATATGTAAATTTATGTGAGATGATTATTATAACTCAAAATATACAGCTATTCAGAAAGAAGGAAAATACTTCAAACATTTATTTCTTCCAAACTACAAAAAATCCAAACTCAATTCCTACATTCCTGGAAAGAGAGAAGTTTGAAGTTCTGATCACGGCCGCATTGGCGCTGTTGCTTGTCATGTTGATTGTTTGTATTAAAATGGCGACAGAACAGGACGTTGGATTGGAAGAAGAGGAGCAGAAGATCAACGTCTTTACCGGTGGCCTCCCAGGTCACCCGTCCTAACCCCGTGTGATTTTTATCTGTGGGGTTACGTAATAGACCGTTTTTTATCCCCCTATACCAGACACTCCTGAAAATATGCGACATCGAATTGTTGAAGCTTTGAATTCGATAACTAGAGACTAGCTGATTCTGTGTGGCAAGAAATGAGCCATCGTTTTGATATTTGTCGTGTAGCACATGGTGCTCATATTGAATTCATAAAATAGTGAAATTAGAACTTTTCTCTTTCCAGGAATTGTGTTTATATGTTTTGTAGTTCAGAAGAAGTAAATGTTTGAAGTCTGTTCCTTATTTCTGAATAGCCCTGTAGGTTAAAAAATATGTAATTTAAAACTGTAAAAAGTGCCAACATGTGCACTATCGAGTAACACTAGGAAATTTGGACTGGAAGTAAACATCAATAAAAACTAAATATATGGTCACACATAGTAATATATTATGTAATGGAAATGAGGGAGATTTTGAAGAAGTATCTGGATTCGAATGCCGAGTAACAATAATATTACAAACAAGAATGAAGTTAAAAAAATTAAAGAGATTCGATACTGGAAATGCATACTATTGTGGATTATAGGGATTTTGTAGTCCCAACTTCTCTAAAAAAGTTAGCCCAAAGGGTATAAAATTGTTATTCTCGCAGTTGTATTATATGGATGCAAAACATGGACTCTTTTTTAAGGGAGGAGATAAGATTACAAGTTCTGAAAATAAAGGTCTTAAGAAAAGTGTTGGACCAAAGAGAGATTGGTGAATGAAGAAGACTACATCACAGTGATATACCTGAACTTTACGGGAAACCAGATTAAATAAGAGTTAAGTATCGTAGATTGTGATGGGCAGGGCATGTGGCACGAATGGGGAATGAAAGACGGACGTGGAAACTTGTAGGAAAACCAGAGGGAAAACTCCCTGCAAGCAGGCGAAGTATGAGGTTGGAGAATCCTTGTAGGAAAACCAGAGGGAAATCGGCCAGCAGACAGGCCAAGCAATGAGGTGTGAGAGTGACATTAACAATGATTTGAGAGAAGTAGATTATACAGGAGGTGATTGGAAAACATCTCAGAATATGGATGTATGGTGAACTTATGTCCGAACGAACATCCGGGTTCGATAGTGCCAATGAGTTAGTTAATGAAAATTATTTGTAAAATGTGATATATATTTATTTTATATGAATTTAATTATTGAGTTTATTTAATGGCATTTAAAAAATATATGTTCTTAAAATCTTCAAATCTAATTTCAACAGCTTCCTCGAAACACAGAGTCTTAATAACCTCTTTCGTAAGCTACCTAATGTTACTAACTATATATATAGTGGTTATTCTTATGACGAGAAAAAAAAATGAAAATAAGTCTGTGCGCTCAAATAATCATTTCTTAACCCTTAAATTAGCGAAACAATATTTTATCGTGCTGGTTATCACGCACCGCAACGAAAACAAAATCATGTAAAAATCTAAGTTGTTATTATACATTATTGTGTAATTTGACACAAATTTAAGTAAATTTTCTATTCGTTTGTTTGTCTATTGTTTTAAAAACAATATTAAATAAATCAAATCAATGTATCTTATAGGATACCTTGCCAATTTAAGGGTTAAACTGTCCATTGCACTTAATCTGTAGCTAATGGTAACATGATTTTGTGCATTACTTATATTTATGGCAAAATATAAAAGTTTGAACAATTTGGGGTTATTGATTTTTTCGCGTCAAACTGTTTTACACCAAATGTCCCAAAGTGGAAAATAAACATTTTCACCCATGCATGTGTGTGAACACACGTCCTTTAAACACATTAGCGAGCATCTACATTTTTATTTCTCATGTAACTTTTTGTTATAAAGATATATTTTTTCTAATGTAACAATAATAACTATTTTAAATACTCTTACAGTAACATACTTTGAGAAGGGGCGTGAACATCCAAATCATTTTTTGTGTGAAGTATCCATTTTTATAAAAAATATAAACATAATTGATTTCGTAATGCATAATAGAGAGGCGTAAGAATATGCAAACGAGTTCATTCAATGAAGGATCTTACGCGTGCAAAGAACGCGTTTGAAGCCAAATGGGTTTATTTTTAGCGCATTTATTTTGTCCATGATCACGAGAACCGACAGTCCACAGTGAATTCTTTGCCAGGTTAACTCATAATCACATGTGGCTGTCAGAACTCCTGCTTTTATTGACTCTACTTACGTCAACAGTCACAAGGAAATTATTTTCTCCGTTACACTTTAAAATTGTCGTCCCATTTTCCATAGAAAAACGTTAATCTGAAAATATATAAAACGGTTATTCTCGCAGTTATATTATGTTATATTATGTGGATGCAAAACATGGAATCTTACTTTAACAGATAAGAAAAGATTACGAGTATTTGAAATTAAAGTTCGCAATATCTTTTTTGGACCAAAGAGAGATGAACAGACAGGCGAATGAGATAACTTACATAACGGGAGCTACATGATCTTTATAGGAAACCAGATATAATAAGAGCATTTAAGTCTCGTAGACTACGATGGAAATGGTATGTGGCACAAGTAGGGAATGAAATAGGGGCATGGAAGCTTCTTGTAAGAAAACAGGCGTAAACTCTCATTTGATAGACCATCAAAATGAGGTAGGGGAATACATTAACCATGATTTGAGAGAAGTAGACTATACAGAGTATGATTGGAAAACATTAGCACAGGATCCTCGCGGCTAAGAACATATGGGTTCGATAGTGCCAGTGAATTAATTAATTAGACTTTAAAAATGTAAACGAAATTGAAGTTTTTCTTTTTAAGGTTACATTTGCTGTATATGATAGAGTATTATTTTTAATATCTTAGGGTTGTTTAAAGTGCCAAACATTACTCTCACTCAATTACTCCCCTCTGATTGAAGTTAACGTCGAATTATTTCCCAAAAAAAAAAATGTGAACTATCTTATCCTGTTTTGAACTCGCGAATGTTGAGTTCATTGGCGGGCTTGCTACTTCGTAACTATAATCGTACCATTCTCTAACTTAAAGTCGGCGTACGATTTTGACCAATACTCATACACCTACGTGTATGAAGTGAAAATATTACATGTAGGCCTACTTGTGTACAAACAATATTACGGACCCATGTTTACTGAGACTTCATTAGTTCTATTATAATGTACTTTCTCCTGTTTCCATTTGGAATATCACTTACTAAGTACGATGCATCCTACATATATATATATATATATATATATATATATATATACGTTTCCTTGGTTGGGTGTACGGCTTCGGAAACAGACCACACTGAAAACTGAAGGTGTTTAACTACATAAGAACTAAACCTTGGATGGGTGTACGTCTTCGGAAACGGGCCACAGCGAAAGCTCTATGTGTTTAATTATGTAAGACCTCAACCTGTGACTCGAACATATCATTCCTTGATAATGGCATGTGGGATCATGCCGAAACGTCGGAATCAGTGGCGAGAGGCCGAACTTGAATCCAAGACGCGGAAAACCCAAGAAAACTTTCTTATTCATACTTATATCCGCGAAAATCTGCAATATAACACACACACACACACATATATATATATATATATATATATATATATATATATATATATATACTAATTCCCTAGTAAAGCTGCAAAGCATAGCAGATTTACTATGTATGGATATATATAGACTGTATAATGAAAAGTTTGGGTAACGAACACTTCAGGAAGATTTACATTTCACTTATGTTTTAGTAAACTACGCAGTTCAACCGATATGTTATTTGTTCAGGATTTCGTGTTGAACAATTATGTATACCATATGTTGCTTTATACTTAATTATATATTAGAAAAATATATTATTTTGAAATGCAGTAGTGTTCGCCAGTAACTTGGGGTAACGGCGAATAATATTGTATAATATCTGAATCAATTTAAATGTATGTAAAACCTATGATATAACAAATAAATACTTTTTTCTATTCTTTCTACAATTCAACAATTATGTAAAGCCCAAAAAATAAACAAAGGATATGAAGTAACATATTTTAAAAGGGAACTATATGTTATCAACATTACTAGGGTTTTCTTGCCTGATAATCTGAACTTATTTTTAAACAGCTATCATGAGTGAAAACTTCTAGTTCACATGCTCCCAATAACCATGTGCCCAAAATTTGGTATGTAGACCTTGATAGGTTCCTTCACGTACTAAATCAATTAATAATAAAAAGATTAAATAAGAGTTTTAAATTGAATTCTTCTCCCGTAAAACTAGCCACACCATGAAAATTTTACTCGTCTCATCAGCTCAGCCTAATTCTCTGTAAATCCGTATTGATGGTAATGTGGTTGATGCCATCTAATTCATCATTATTCATTGACATACAGTTGTGATTCAACTTCCTCCTGTCCAGACGATGGAGAAACTTGACATTTTCTCTGCACTCTATTCAACTTCTTTGAAAATGTTGACGTGCTCTCTGTAGTTATAATTTACATTAATTTCCTATTTTGCTCAATATGTTTTCCGGTGTTCAATTCTCCTTTTCATCGTAAATACCTTTCATAGGTGCAGATGTGAATCTTTTCGGATACTGTTTCTACTTTCCTATTACTTGTGTCTGTTTTGAGTTCCCTGGAAGAGAGAAAATTATTACTTACTTACTCACTGGCACTATCGAACCCGTAGATTCATGGCCGCACGGACATAAGCTCTCCATATATCCCTATCCTGAGCTAATGCTTTCCAATCATTCCCCGTATAAACTTACTCACTCACTGGCACTATCGAACCCGTAGGTTCATGCCCGCGCGGGTATAAGCTCTCCATACATCCCTATCCTCAGCTAATGTTTTCCAATCATTCCCTGTATAATCTACTTCCCTCAAATTATAGTTAATGTTTTTCTCCCACCTCATTCTTGGTCTACCAACTGGGCGTTTTCCCTCTGGCTTTCCTACAAGAAGCTTCCATGCAAGTCTTTCATTCCCCATACGTGCAACATGTCCTGCCCACCGCAGTCTACGAGACTTAACTGTTCTTGTTATATCTGGCTTCCCATAAAGAACATGTAGTTAATTGTTATGTAGTCTTCTCCATTCACCTGTCTGTTCATCTCTCTTTGGTCCAAAAATTTTCCTAAGTACTTTATTCTCAAATACTTGTAATCTCCTTTCCTCCCTTAAAGTAAGAGTCCATGTTTCGCACCCATACAGTATATCTGGTAGAATAATAGTTTTATATATTTTCAGTTTAACGTTTTTTGAAAGGAGTTGGGACATCATGAGTCTCTGCAATGCATAATAGCATGCATTTACAGAATTCAGCCTATGTTTGTGCACCTCATTCCTATTTGTGATTATTGCTCCTAGGTATTTGAATTCAGCCACTTCCTCAAAATTTCCCTCATTTGTCATTAGCTGTCCATTTCCATTATATAATGTATTTCTACGTGTGACCATATATTTATTTTTATTGATATTTACTTCCAGTCCTAATTTCTTAGTGTTACTCAGTAGTGTGTGCGTGTTGTCCTTTAATATCTCCTCGCTATCGGCCAATAATAATACATCATCAGCATAAACTAACAGCTTATTAATACCATTGAGTTGTAAGCCTTCCTCGTTCTCTAAAGATTTAATGGCATGCTCTAGTACAAAATTAAATAGTAGAGGACATAGAGCATCTCTTTGCTTCAACCCAATTCTGTATTTCAAAAGTGTCCGAAAACTGTTTGCCTACACGCACCTACTCTTTGTGCCATTTAGACACATTCGTATAAGCCTAACTAACTTTTTGGGAATTCCGAACTCCAGCAGGATACTATATAATTTCTCTCTCTTAATTGAATCATATGCTTTTTTGAAGTCTACATATAGTTGATGTACAGTACCATTATATTCCCATTTCTTTTCTAAAATCTGTCTTATGCTAAAAATCTAATCTGTTGTAGACCTGTTTCTTCTAAATGCACATCGATGATCTCCTAGAATGTCATCAATATAAGGAGTAAGTCTGCGTACTAATATATTTGTAAGAATTTTGTACGAAGTTGAAAGTAATGAGATGCCCCTGTAGTTGTTGCAATCAGTTTTATCTCCTTTCTTATAAATTGGTGCGATAATTGATTCCTTCCATTCATCTGGAAGAGCTTCTTTTTTCCCAAATCATACTAAGCAATCAGCGTATCTTGTCCATCAATTTTTCCCCCCTGATTTTATCAGTTCTGCTGGGATCTCATCTGAACCTGATGCTTTATACATCTTCAATTTTTCAATCGCCATTTCAACCTCTAATGCATTTGGTTCTGCGACTAGCATCTCTACTGTCTGTAAATTATCCTCCTCAATGTCCTGTTCTGTATGTACTTTTAATAGCTGATGAATGTAATTTTTCCATCTATTTAGTATACTCCTGGAATCTGCAATCATATCCCCATTTTCATTCCGAATTATGTTTGTTCTAGCCTGAAACCCTTTCTTCTCTATACTAATTCCCTGATATAATTCTCTAATGTTCCTATTTTTTGCGTTAATTTCAAGATCATTGCTCTTCTCTCTTAAATATTCCCTCTTTTTACTCTTTAGTAACTTGGTGGTTTCCCGTCTAATACTACCCAATTGCTCTAAATTTACCTCATTTGGCTCATGTAACCATTTCATTTTTGCTAGCTTTCTTTTCTTTACAATGTCGGCACATTCCTCATCAAACCATTTCTTGTTTTGCCTCTTTTTTAAACAACCAATGCTTTCTGATGCTGACAATTTAATAGTATCTCTTATAGCCTCCCATTCTTTATTTATATCAGTTTTTTCTTCGTTTGCCACATTGTCATCTGAAGATTCCAGTACTTCAAATCTATTAGCAATTTTGATTCGGTATTGTTGCAGCATTTAATCAATTTTCAAGTTTTTTAATTCAAATTTTACAGACTCATCTTTAGCGTTTGTTCCTCTCATAAGCGATAGCCGTTGTCTGATTTTCACTCTGATCAGATGATGATCTGAATTGCAGTCTGTCCCTCTAACTGATCTAACATCGATGGAGCTACTGTGCCAGCGTTTATCCACTAATACATGATCTACCTGGTTCCGAGTTTCTCCATCTGGGGACGTCCAGGTGTATTTATGAATATCCTTATGCTGAAATGTTGTGCTCTTAACAATGAGATTTTTCTGATGTGGCAAATGTGACTAATCTAACCCCATTGTCGTTACTATCCTCATGAAGACTGAATTTGCCGATTGTTGGTTTGAATATATCTTCCCGCCCCACTTTTGCATTAATATCTCCTAAGACAATTTTCATATGATATCGTGAAAGGCTATCAAATAAGCATTCTAATTCTTCATAGAACTCATCCTTGATCTTGTCATCTTTATCTTCTGTGGGTGCATGTACATTTACAATTATAAAATCATGTCATTTACCCTTTAGAATTATGTATGATATCCTACCACTAACAAACTTAATATCTCGGATAGCGGATAGGATCCTCCTTCTGACTAAAAAAAACCCGTTCCAAATGCAGGTCTTTTTGCACCTCCGTAGTATAATGCAAAGCTTCCTGATTCCTGACTATCTTCTCCTGGCCACCTAACTTCCTGTACAGCGACTATATGCAAGGGCGATTTATCTAATTCCCGCGTTAATATCTCTAGTGCCCCGCTATTGTACAAAGTCCTAACATTCCATGTTCCTAGGAACATATACCTGTGTTTGAGCCTTTGGCATGGGTTCCCTGAAGTAGTCCCCGCCCTGAGAACCGAATGGGGGACTATTTGACCTCCGGAAAATTTTACCCCAGTTGAACCCATGTCCTCATTTCTTGACGGTTGTATTTTTACGGTGAAAGATCGTCACTCTTTCGACCAAGGTACTTTTTTCGTCTGGCTTAATCACCTTCGACCAGTCCGGCATGGGTAACCCTATCGCAGCAATGCTACCGCCACCATGGAGGGTTTATCTCTCGTTGCAGGAGGATAATCTCCCTCACATTCACAGTCTGAGTGTTAGCCGCCACATCTTTCATAGTATGATAAACAGTATCTGAAGTGGAATATAATCTGGAACGCTTTCTTCGTTTACAATGATAGACCTTCCATAGTATGATCAACAGAATCTGTAGTGGAATATAATAATAATAATAATAATAATGATTTATTTTAGCTGGCAGAATTAAGGCCATAAGGCCTTCTCTTCCACTCAACCAGCGAATAGTAAAATTATACAAAAAATACGTACATATTACAATTTTAAGATATTAAAATACAGACTAAACAAAGTACAATGATGATGTAATCTAATACTAGCTAATACTAACAAAAACATAGAATATAATAAAATTAAGATGATATAAAATAAGTAAGTAGCTTCCTAGATGATTATTAATGGAATGCTCTATATAGTTGTTATGCAGTTAACGCTTTCATTGTGTCGAACTTAAAATATCAGTTAATTTGGATTTAAATAATGATAGCTATTGACAGTCCCTGACATGACTGGGAAGTGAGTTCCATGCTCTAGCCATAGATATGTTTACAATGATAGACCTTCCATAGTATGATAAACAGTATCTGAAGTGGAATATAACCTGGAATGCTTTCTTCGTTTACAATAATAATCTTTCCATAGTATGATCAACAGTATCTGAAGTGGAATATAATCAGGAACGCTTTCTTCGTTTACAATGATAGACCTTCCATAGTATGATCAACAGTATCTGAAGTGGAATATAACCTGGAATGCTTTCTTCGTTTACAATAATAATCTTTCCATTGTATGATCAACAGTATCTGAAGTGGAATATAATCAGGAACGCTTTCTTCGTTTACAATGATAGACCTTCCATAGTATGATCAACAGTATCTGAAGTGGGATATAATCAGGAATGCTTTCTTCGTTTACAATAATAATCTTTCCATAGTATGATCAACAGTATCTGAAGTGGAATATAATCAGGAACGCTTTCTTCGTTTACAATGATAGACCTTCCATAGTATGATCGACAGTATCTGAAGTGGGATATAATCTGGAATGCTTTCTTCGTTTATAATAATAATCTTTCCATAGTATGATCAACAGTATCTGAAGTGGAATATAATCTGGAACGCTTTCTTCGTTTACAATGATAGACCTTCCATAGTATGATCAACAGTATCTGAAGTGGGATATAATCTGGAATGCTTTCTTCGTTTACAATGATAGACCTTCCATAGTATGATAAACAGTATCTGAAGTGGGGTATAATCTGGAATGCTTTCTTCGTTTATAATAATAATCTTTCCATAGTATGATCAACAGTATCTGAAGTGGAATATAATCAGGAACGCTTTCTTCGTTTACATGGATAGACCTTCCATAGTATGATCAACAGTATCTGAAGTGGGATATAATGTGGAATGCTTTCTTCGTTTACAATAATAATCTTTCCATAGTATGATCAACAGTATCTGAAGTGGAATATAATCTGGAACGCTTTCTTCGTTTACAATGATAGACCTTCCATAGTATGATCAACAGTATCTGAAGTGGGATATAATCTGGAATGCTTTCTTCGTTTATAATAATAATGTTTCCATAGTATGATCAACAGTATCTGAAGTGGAATATAATCAGGAACGCTTTCTTCGTTTACATGGATAGACCTTCCATAGTATGATCAACAGTATCTGAAGTGGGATATAATCTGGAATGCTTTCTTCGTTTACAATAATAATTTTCCATAGTATGATCAACAGTATCTGAAGTGGAATATAATCTGGAACGCTTTCTTCGTTTACAATGATAGACCTTCCATAGTATGATCAACAGTATCTGAAGTGGGATATAATGTGGAATGCTTTCTTCGTTTACAATAATAATCTTTCCATAGTATGATCAACAGTATCTGAAGTGGAATATAATCTGGAACGCTTTCTTCGTTTACAATGATAGACCTTCCATAGTATGATCAACAGTATCTGAAGAGGGTTATAATCTGGAATGCTTTCTTCGTTTATAATAATAATCTTTCCATAGTATGATCAACAGTATCTGAAGTGGAATATAATCTGGAACGCTTTCTTCGTTTACAATGATAGACCTTCCATAGTATGATCAACAGTATCTGAAGTGGGATATAATGTGGAATGCTTTCTTCGTTTACAATAATAATCTTTCCATAGTATGATCAACAGTATCTGAAGTGGAATATAATCTGGAACGCTTTCTTCGTTTACAATGATAGACCTTCCATAGTATGATCAACAGTATCTGAAGTGGGATATAATCTGGAATGCTTTCTTCGTTTATAATAATAATCTTTCCATAGTATGATCAACAGTATCTGAAGTGGAATATAATCTGGAACGCTTTCTTCGTTTACAATGATAGACCTTCCATAGTATGATCAACAGTATCTGAAGTGGGATATAATCTGGAATGCTTTCTTCGTTTACAATGATAGACCTTCCATAGTATGATAAACAGTATCTGAAGTGGGATATAATGTGGAATGCTTTCTTCGTTTATAATAATAATCTTTCCATAGTATGATCAACAGTATCTGAAGTGGAATATAATCTGGAACGCTTTCTTCGTTTACAATGATAGACCTTCCATAGTATGATCAACAGTATCTGAAGTGGGATATAATCTGGAATGCTTTCTTCGTTTATAATAATAATCTTTCCATAGTATGATCAACACTATCTGAAGTGGAATATAATCAGGAACGCTTTCTTCGTTTACATGGATAGACCTTCCATAGTATGATCAACAGTATCTGAAGTGGGATATAATCTGGAATGCTTTCTTCGTTTACAATAATAATCTTTCCATAGTATGATCAACAGTATCTGAAGTGGAATATAATCTGGAACGCTTTCTTCGTTTACAATGATAGACCTTCCATAGTATGATCAACAGTATCTGAAGTGGGATATAATGTGGAATGCTTTCTTCGTTTACAATAATAATCTTTCCATAGTATGATCAACAGTATCTGAAGTGGAATATAATCTGGAACGCTTTCTTCGTTTACAATGATAGACCTTCCATAGTATGATCAACAGTATCTGAAGAGGGATATAATCTGGAATGCTTTCTTCGTTTATAATAATAATCTTTCCATAGTATGATCAACAGTATCTGAAGTGGAATATAATCTGGAACGCTTTCTTCGTTTACAATGATAGACCTTCCATAGTATGATCAACAGTATCTGAAGTGGGATATAATGTGGAATGCTTTCTTCGTTTACAATAATAATCTTTCCATAGTATGATCAACAGTATCTGAAGTGGAATATAATCTGGAACGCTTTCTTCGTTTACAATGATAGACCTTCCATAGTATGATCAACAGTATCTGAAGAGGGATATAATCTGGAATGCTTTCTTCGTTTATAATAATAATCTTTCCATAGTATGATCAACAGTATCTGAAGTGGAATATAATCTGGAACACTTTCTTCGTTTACAATGATAGACCTTCCATAGTATGATCAACAGTATCTGAAGAGGGATATAATCTGGAATGCTTTCTTCGTTTACCATAATAATCTTTCCATAGTATGATCAACAGTATCTGATGTGGGGATATAATGTGGAACGCTTTCTTCGTTTAGAATAATGGTAATCAGCCTTAAAGCTGAAGCAATATCATTTTATGTGAAAATATCGCAATTTAGGGAACAATTGAAACTGGACACAGCTTTCTGCATTTAACGATTGCGACATAGGGTGCATCGATAATAACCAGATCACTAAAGATAATCTTCTCTGCTGAATGCACCTTGATTGCCGCATTCTCTGATGAGACCAGTCTTCGGAGTGCCTAAAAATGATCCAACGGTTGTAAAGTGAGATGGTGTAGACATGACAGTGATTCCAATTATTTAAAAAAATGAAATGTGATTGAGATGACATTACTGGGTCATGTTTTTCAAGACGATTTGTTGAGTCTGTAGAACTACTCTAGCCATGCCGTGAATAATGTTTCTGTCATCCAACCTGATACAGAACTCCAGTTTGTCCACCTGTGCTAAGTGTAAGATATACTTTTCTCTGGAAAATATTAACATAGGTGACAGTGTATGCTCATATCTGTATCATAGCATACAAACAATAACATTTCACCGCCTTCTCAGCTAATTGCTGACCCAATTTGTTTTACTCTTTGCGCCAGTAATCTGGCAAAGTTTCTGAACCATATGCATTCCAATCTCATCTACATTGATTAAACGCTATACAGTAAAATCTCCTTATTCGCGGGTTAAAAAATTGCGATACAGTTCCTATATTCGCGGCTAAAAATTCCTTTATTCGCAGATCCAGTCGGTATATTAGAAGGATTAGTATCCTTTATTAACTCATCGGCAACTTTTTGTTCTGCAGGTTCATGCCAAGGCGGTTTTTATGAAGAGTATTTGGTTTGCCAAATGGAGAAATAAATATTAAAATTAAACAAAGCCTAAAGTTCATTGTTAATAGCAGCCGCCGCCGTATTTCACGGGTCGCTATGTCCTTTGATAAATGCAGCCCTCGCCACGATCTGTTTTATTGTTTCAACTTGCCATTCGTTGCAATAATTTTGATTGAATAACACATGTCTCCTCTGTTTTATTCCCATTTTATAATGTCGAGTAAAAGGAAAGTAAAATTAGTTCTGAAGCGGAAAAAAGTAGTGTCGCCACTTAAAGTAAAAATAGAAATGCTTGACCGTTTATATGTTGCGAGTCGTTTCCATCCAGATCACGCTGTTTCAATGTTATTTAATCAACTGTACGATTCGCCAAGAAATCCGAAGAGAAAATAAGGACTTCTGTTAATAGAAATTGTTCATAATCTCTCATTAAATAGATTTTATTTTGATAATTTTAATTTTTTTAACCTTAGAA
The DNA here is from genome assembly GCA_030220185.1 of Diploptera punctata. Lineage (NCBI taxonomy): Eukaryota > Metazoa > Arthropoda > Insecta > Blattodea > Blaberidae > Diploptera > Diploptera punctata. Next base: position 908,881 of record JASPKZ010003859.1, on the reverse strand, counting down.
CATATCCCCTATATAGTCATATAAATTACAATTCCTTATTCGCGGCATATTTACGGAACATATCCCCCGCGAATAAGGAGCTTTTACTGTAGTGGAAATGTAAATTTATTCGTAACAATCTTATCTGAAAAAAATAACTGTACTTTATTGAACCCCTGAATTTTGTTGGTACTTGTTACTTCTGGCTTTCTCAAGCAGATTTGGGGACCTCTTAAGGAAACCATCCATCCATAATTTGCCTTTCATTCAGCTATCATCTTTTCAATTGGATTCTGTACAATTTCTATTTTATGAGGAACCACTTATAACAAACAATAGTTACTTCTCATAGATTGCGAAGGGCATGACATATGGACGAATGGGAAAGATAGATTGGAAACTTCGTATAAGGAAACCAGAGAATGAGCACCCATAGGGTATGCCAATAATGAAATGGGAGAATAACATTAATCATGATTTGAGGAGATGAATTATGCAGGAGCTGATTAGAAATTTTAGCACAGCAGAATGTTGTATGGAGAGCTATGTCCGCGCGAGCATGAACTTCCGGTTTAATGATGCTAATGTGTTAACTAATTGGTAGTTGTGACATTTATCTTACCATATTCGAAATTTGAAAGTATGATTTGACATTTATATAATTAACTAACTAACCGGCACTATCGAACCCGTAGATTCATGGCCGCGCGGACATAAGCTCTCCATACTTCCTCAAATCATAGTTAATGTTATTCCCCCACCTCATTCTTGGTCTACCAACTGAGCATTTTCCTTCTGGTTTTCCTACAATAATCTTCCATGCACGTCTTTCATTCCCCATTCGTGCCACATGTCCTGCCCATCGCAGCCTACGATACTTAACTGTTCTTATTATATTTTATATAATTTCTAGTAGTAAAAAATTATTCGAGCAATTTAATTCTGAAATTCAGACAAGATTCTATGTTCAAAAGTGTGGGGTATTAACGAACACTCAATACATATAGGCTTAGTGTTCGCCATTACCCCAAAATCGCCTCTATTTTTTTAACGATACTGATGTTACGACGTCCATATTGTATTGCGAGTAATGCACAGTCAGTCTTATTACATTAAACACAATCGTTCATATGTGATGAATCCTTTAAAAACATTATATCAAACTACCCTTATATTAATCTAAAATGACAACTGATTATAAAATAACTGATTTTTTATTAATATCACGCAATGAAATAAAATGACTTCACAGCTCGGAAATGTATCTCAAAATAATGAGAATGCAACAGGATCGTTGCTAATAGTATCCCATACATGGCAACACCAATCAGGCCTTCTTGAAATACAAATGTCATCAGAAATTGGAGTGTTCATCAAAACCCCGTGTTCACGAATACCCGACACTCCTCTACACAAACACACACACATAAACAAAATTACACTCTATATAAAGATGAGAAGATAAACAATGTTTATGGAAATGAATATCATCTAGTAAAAGAAAGTTAATCGGTACTAGAATTAATTAATATTTTTCATGAGGGAGAAGGACATGAATATTTTTTGACATAGGGCAGCTATTTCTTAAATCATAGTCTCTGGTATAATGTGCAAACATTGTTATCAGTAAAATAATAAATCAAACAGAACATTGTTCTGGAAGTTGAGCATTGAAGTAATAAAGTTATCTCCTAGCTTCCCATAACCGTGGGAGAATCAACATAAGAGTATTAAATTACTCCTAAATTTGTTTTGCAGTTATGTTTACAAATCCCCAAATAGTTTAATCTATTGTTTTCAAACACTTGTAGCATTAGTCATTCCTATAATTAAAATTAATTTGGTTATTATTTGGGACCACACAATAAGCTGTTGTTATACAGTGGGGTTAACGGTAACTCAATGGTTGGCAGGTACATGTACCTAGCGAAGCGAAACGAATGTTTATTATAAAAGTGTAAATTTGATTGACGAGTTAAATATGGTCAGATTTGCAAAACAATAAATTTCGTTTAAAGGAATACTTGAGCCAATTTTAAAAATTCCTTGGGAAATGAATATAAAAGGCCAAGAAATTTTATTGTTAAGAGAGTTTGGCCAGTAGCTCCCATACGAGTACATACAGAGAGTGTGGACAGTAGCTCCATACGAGTACATGCAGAGAGTGTGGCCAGTAGCTCCATACGAGTATATACAGAGAGGAGCCAGTAGCTCCCATACGAGTACATACAGAGAGTGTGGCCAATAGCTCCATACGAGTACATACAGAGAGTGTGGCCAGTAGCTCCATACGAGTATATACAGAGAGGAGCCAGTAGCTCCCTTACAAAAACTTAGTGGGCTAGTTTATCATATTACGAGTATTCAGAGGAGCCTGTTGCTCCCATATTATTACCTAAAAGTGTGAATCAGTCTATCGTACGTAAAATATACTAGGGAAGTCTAGATTTGCTCAAGTAGTCTACAAGATGTTATTAATTTGTTGTGTATTGTGTTGTTCATAAGAGGTTTACATAATATATCGATACTAGTAAAATTCATGGTGATTTTCCGTTGAGGTATTAGTTCACAGTAATATAATATACGGTTAAAAACTATAATATAGTTACCTTGTAGGTCCATCTCAACTTAAGTTCTTTTAAAACTCTGTAGGCCTTTCGGGACTAGTCCCATCATCAGCAGAATGCATTAGGTCCGTTCTTGTTGACCCTTGTTGAAGCACTGACTTGGTTGTGAGAATTTTGTACAGAGGATTGTGTGGATTAGGTGTGTATTCATTGAGAATCAGGTTGTTGTTGATTTCTCTTAGGGTTGCGATTTCCTCCAGTATATTTATTCTCGTTGGAATGTTTTCTCTATGTACTATTGTGAGGGTGTTATCGATGTTATGCATATGGTGTCCAGCTTGAATTACATGTTTTGCGTAACTTGATTTTCCTCCATTGTAAATGAAATATCTGAAATGTTCCTTGAATCTAATGTTGAAGCTTCTGTTAGTTTTCCCATTGTAGAATTTATTGCAGTCTGTACATGTTAATTTGTAGATGCCTTTATTGTCGAATTCATTTACTTTTTCGATGTTGTTTATTAAATTGTTTAATTTATTGTCAGTTCTGTAGGCTATATTAATATTCTTATCGAGCTTTTTAGTGTGTGTGGCCAATTTTAATGTTTCTCTACCAGTGTACGTGAGAGTTATTCCATTTCTTGTTGTTGTCATTGGATTCTATTTCAAGTTTGGTTATGTTGATAATGTTGTTTTTTTTCTTTTTTGTTTGTTTATAATTCTAGTTATTATTTGTTTGTTGTAGCCGTTAATTTTTGCCATGTGTTTGATATAATTTAATTCTTTATTATAATTGTCTTTATTTAGAGGGAGTTTTAACATCCTATTTATTAGGCTTTTGAATGTACTTATTTTATGTTGAAAAGGATGCCTCGATTTATTGTTTATGGCTAGTGTGTTGCTTGTCGGTTTTCGATAAATGCCAATTTCTATTTTGTTGTTGGTTAACGTTTTTTGTTTGTGTTAGGTCCAAATAGTTTATACTGTTGTTGATTTCTGTTTCATCAGTGGAGATGATTTTGTTGTGCATGTTATTTAAATCTTGAGAGATTTCTTTGTCTTTTCTATTTTCGCTGTCATAAATAATTAATACGTCTACATATCTTGTGAAAAATTTTAAGTTGAATTTAGTAATTAGTTTTTTGGGGTGTGTATTTTCTAATACTTACTTACTTATTCACTGGCACTATCGAACCCGAAGGTTCATGGCCGCGCGGACATAAACTCTCCATACATCCCTATCCTGAGCTAATGCTTTCCAATCATTTCCTGTATAATCTACTTCCCTCAAATCATAGTGCTGTTCTCCCACCTCATTCTTGGTCTACCAACTGGGCGTTTTCCTTCTGGCTTTCCTACAAGAAATTTCCATGCACGTCTTTCATTCCCCATACGCGCAACATGTCCTGCCCATCGCAGTCTACGGGACTTAACTGTTCTTATTATATCTGGCTTCCTATAAAGACCATGTAGTTCATTGTTATGTAGTCTTCTCCATTCACCTGTCTGTTCATCTCTCTTTGGTCCAAAAATTTTCCTAAGAACTTTATTCTCAAATACTCGTAATCTCATTTCCTCCCTTAAAGTAAGATTCCATGTTTCGCACCCATATAATATAACTGGTAGAATAATAGTTTTATATATTTTCAGCTTAACGTTTTTTGAAAGGAGTTGGGACATCAAAAGTCTCTGCAATGCATAATAGCATGCATTTCCAGAATTGAGCCTATGTTTAATTTCTTTGTGCATCTCATTCCTATTTGTGATTATTGTTCCTAGGTATTTGAATTCAGCCAATTCCTCAAAATTTCCCTCATTTGTCATTAGCTGTCCATTTCCATTATATAATGTATTTCTACGTGTGACCATATATTTAGTTTTACTGATATTTACTTCCAGTCCTAATTTCTTAGTGTTACTCAATAGTGTGTGCGTGTTGGCCTTTAGTATCTCCTCGCTATCGGCCAGTAGTACCACATCATCAGCATAAACTAACAGCTTGTTAATACCATTCAGTTGTAAGCCTTCCTTATTCTCTAAAGATTTAATGGCATGCTCTAGTACAAAATTAAATAGTAGAGGAGATAGTGCATCTCCTTGCTTCAACCCATTCTGGATTTCAAAAGTGTCTGAAAACTGTTTGCCTACACGCACCCTACTCGTTCAGCCATTTAGACGCATTCGTATAAGTCTAACTAACTTTTTGGGAATTCCGAACTCCAGCAGGATACTATATAACTTCTCCCTCTTAATTGAATCATATGCTTTTTTGAAGTCTACATATAGTTGATGTACAGTACCATTATATTCCCATTTCTTTTGTAAAATCAGTCTTATACTAAAAATCTGATCTGTTGTAGACCTGTTTCTTCTAAATGCACATTGATGATCTCCTAGAATGTCATCAATATAGGGAGCAAGTCTGCTTACTAATATATTTGTTAGAATTTTGTACGAAGTTGAAAGTAATGAGATGCCCCTATAGTTGTTGCAATCAGTTTTATCTCCATTCTTATAAATTGGTACGATAATTGATTCCTTCCATTCATCTGGAAGAGCTTCTTTTTCCCAAATCATACTAAGCAACCAGCGTATCTTGTCCATCAATTTTTCTCCCCCTGATTTTATCAGTTCTGTGGGATCTCATCTGAACCTCAAGCTTTATACATCTTCAATTTTTCAATTGTCATTTCAACCTCTAATGTACTTGGCTCTGCGACTAGCATTTCTGCTGTCTGTAACTTATCCTCCTCAATGTCCTGTTCTGTATGTACATTTAATAGCTGATTAAAATAACTTTTCCATCTATTTAATATACTCTTGGAATCTGCAATCATATCCCCATTTTCATTCCGAATTATGTTTGTTCTAGCCTGAAACCCTTTCTTCTCTATACTAATTCCCTGATATTCTCTAATGTTCCTATTTTTTGCATTCATTTCAAGATCATTAATCTTCTCTCTCAAATATTCCCTCTTTTTACCCTTTAGTAACTTGGTGGTTTCCCGTCTAACACTACCCAATTGCTCTAAATTTACCTCATTTGGCTCGTGTAACCATTTCATTTTTGCTAGCTTTCTTTTCTTTACAATGTCGGCACATTCCTCATCAAACAATTTCTTGTTTTGCCTCTTTTTTAAACAACCAATGCTTTCTGATGCTGATAATTTAATAGTATCTCTTATAGCCTTCCATTCTTTATTAAATCAGTTTCTTCTTCGTTTGCCACATTGTCATCTGAAGATTCCAGTACTTCAAATGTATTAGCAATTTTGATTTGGTATTCTTGCCGCATTTCATCATTTTGCAAGTTTTTTAATTCATATTTTACTGAATCATCTTTAGCGTTTGTTCCTCTCATAAGCGATAGCCGTTGTCTGATTTTCACCCTGACCAGATGATGATCTGAATTGCAGTCTGTCCCTCAAACTGATCTAACATCAATGATGCTGTGTATTTTCTAATTCTTGTAAGAATATTTCTGCTAGGATTCCCGAAGTGGGGCTTCCCATGGGGATTCCGTCTTCTTGGACGAAGAGTTCGTTGTTGAATTGGAAGTAATTCTGTTGCGTTATTGTTTTTATGGTGTTACTTAGTTGGTTGATGTAGTTATTTTCAAGTTTCTTGTCCATTAATTTTTGTTTTATTATATCTATTGTTTCATTTATAGATTCAAGGAACATTTCAGAGATTTAATTTACATTGGAGGAAAATCAAGTTACGCAAAACATGTAATTCAAGCTGGACACCATATGCATAACATCGATAACACCCTCACAATAATACATAGAGAAAACATTCCAACGAGAATAAATATACTGGAGGAAATCGCAATCCTAAGAGAAATCAACAACAACTTGATTCTCAATGAATACACACCTAATCCACACAATCCTCTGTACAAAATTCTCACAACCAAGTCAGTGCTTCAACAAGGGTCAACAAGAACGGACCTAATGCATTCTGCTGATGATGGGACTAGTCCCGAAAGGCCTACAGAGTTTTAAAAGAACTTAAGTTGAGATGGACCTACAAGGTAACTATATTATAGTTTTTAACCGTATATTATATTACTGTGAACTAATACCTCAACGGAAAATCACCATGAATTTTACTAGTATCGATTCTGCAGCCAGTCAGGCTAAAATGAAACACAAATATCATAACCTCAAACTGACGCTACATAAAACAATAGCTAACATACACTTCAACAAAGAATGCCTTAAATACAACATCACACCTAATTACGCCAAAATTAAAATTAAAACACAAAAACAAGCGGAAATTAAATGGCTAAAGAATGAAATCAGATATCTTTATATCAAGAAACAAAACATCAACAACCAACTATATTTTTACTCACAAGAAGCTGGTTTAACGTTTGGTAAATGCTGGTCAGTAATAGAAAACCAAATACATGAAGAAATTAATACTATCATGGAAACTAAATACGAAACATTAAACAATAAAATTACGAAATTGAAAACCGAAAACCAAGTGATAAATGCTGAACAAAATCACAAACCTAACAACATATCTGACAATAGAATATTAAATCTCACAAAATTAAAACTAAACAAACAAGAAACATATTAGAAATGGGATATAAATTCATTTATCCCACAAACAATGTAAACAGAATCAAACGAAACCTAATAATTGAAAGCGAAATTGCAATAAACAAACTAAACACAGATGATAAAAACTATGCTAAATACGAGGCAGCCAAAGTGATTAAAGATATTTCACCGAAAATAGACTACCGGAAAACAACTACTTGAAAACATATCTAACATAAGATCTAAACTTAAAAATAACAATATAATACACACGAAAGCAGACAAAGGCAATACAATTGTTCTCATGGAAAAATAAGAATATATAAACAAAACCAAACAATTCATGCAAGAAAATAACGTAAAAAGAATTGAAAAGGACCCAACCGGAAAATATAACAGAACATTAAAAGAATTAATAAAATCAAGTCCCTTAGTCTTTAAAACAAATAACAACAACCAAAACACATTCATATACAAGAAATGGATAAATAATAATCCATCACCACCTACAATGAAAGCTCTTCCAAAAATACTTAAAAATAATGTTCAATTGCGACCAATTGTCAATTACATAAATGCACCCAACTACAAAATTTCTAAATTCATTACCCAAAAAATAAAAGAAGACATCAATTTAGATAATCAATTCACAATTAAAAACTCATACGACTTGGCAGAAAAAATACATACCCTAGAAATCAACAAAAACACAAAAATGACGCCGTTTGATATAAAGGACTTATACACCAACATCCCAATAAATGAAACAATAGATATAATAAAACAAAAATTAATGGACAAGAAACTTGAAAATAACTACATCAACCAACTAAGTAACACCATAAAAACAATAACGCATCAGAATTACTACCAATTCAACAACGAACTCTTCGTCCAAGAAGACTGAATCCCCATGGGAAGCGCCACTTCGGGAATCCTAGCAGAAATATTCTTACAAGAATTAGAAAATACACACCCCAAAGAACTAATTACTAAATTCAACTTAAAATTTTTCACAAGATATGTAGACGACGTATTAATTATTTATGACAGCGAAAATAGAAAAGACAAAGAAATCTCTCAAGATTTAAATAACATGCACAACAAAATCATCTCCACTGATGAAACAGAAATCAACAACAGTATAAACTATTTGGACCTAACACAAACAAAAAACGTTAACCAACAACAAAATAGAAATTGGCATTTATCGAAAACCGACAAGCAACACACTAGCCATAAACAATAAATCGAGACATCCTTTTCAACATAAAATAAGTACATTCAAAAGCCTAATAAATAGGATGTTAAAACTCCCTCTAAATAAAGACAATTATAATAAAGAATTAAATTATATCAAACACATGGCAAAAATTAACGGCTACAACAAACAAATAATAACTAGAATTATAAACAAACAAAAAAGAAAAAACAACATTATCAACATAACCAAACTTGAAATAGAATCCAATGACAACAACAAGAAATGGATAACTCTCACGTACACTGGTAGAGAAACATTAAAATTGGCCAACACACTAAAAAGCTCGATAAGAATATTAATATAGCCTACAGAACTGACAATAAATTAAACAATTTAATAAACAACATCGAAAAAGTAGATGAATTCGACAATAAAGGCATCTACAAATTAACATGTACAGACTGCAATAAATTCTACAATGGGAAAACTAACAGAAGCTTCAACATTAGATTCAAGGAACATTTCAGATATTTCATTTACAATGGAGGAAAATCAAGTTACGCAAAACATGTAATTCAAGCTGGACACCATATGCATAACATCGATAACACCCTCACAATAGTACATAGAGAAAACATTCCAACGAGAATAAATATACTGGAGGAAATCGCAATCCTAAGAGAAATCAACAACAACCTGATTCTCAATGAATACACACCTAATCCACATAATCCTCTGTACAAAATTCTCACAACCAAGTCAGTGCTTCAACAAGGGTCAACAAGAACTGACCTAATGCATTCTGCTGATGACGGGACTAGTCCCGAAAGGCCTACAGAGTTTTAAATGAACTTAAGTTGAGGAGACGGACCTACAAGGTAACTATATTATAGTTTTTAACCGTACATTATATTACTGTTACATAACATAAATAAACCCTCTTTCAAATTACACTACCTCATCAATATTACAAGAGCCCGCTACACACTTCAACATCATATCAAAAGTTATTTATAAACAAATAAGTTTCTTTATTTTAATTAATTGTAAATTAACTTACTTACTTACTCACTCACTGGCACTATCGAACCCGTAGGTTCATGGCCGCACGGACATAAGCTCTCCATACATCCCTATCCTGAGCTAATGCTTTCCAATCATTCCCTGTATAATCTACTTTCTTCAAATCATAGTTAACGTTATTCTCCCACCTCATTCTTGGTCTACCAACTGGGCGTTTTCCCTCTGGCTTTCCTACAAGAAGCTTCCATGCAAGTCTTTCATTCCCCATACGCGCAACATGTCCTGCCCATCGCAGTCTACGAGACTTGACTGTTCTTATTATATCTGGCTTTCTATAAAGACCATGTAGTTCATTGTTATGTAGTCTTCTCCATTCACCTGTCTTTTCATCTATCTTTGGTCCAAAAATTTTCCTAAGTACTTTATTCTCAAATACTTGTAATCTCCTTTCCTCTCTTAAAGTAAGAGTCCATGATTCGCACCCATATAATATAACTGGTAGAATAATAGTTTTATATATTTTCAGTTTAACGTTTTTTGAAAGGAGTTGGGACATCAAGAGTCTCTGCAATGCATAATAGCATGCATTTGCAGAATTGAGCCTATGTTTAATTTCTTTGTGCATCTCATTCCTATTTGTGATCATTGTAAATTAAGGAAGATTAAAATCATAAAAGTTATAATTCGGGCCCGGATGTTTATTACCTTCAAATGACCTATAATATTCCCTTAAATTTCTCTTAAAATGACCTAAAGCTGCAAAGAAATGACCTAACGAAAATATAAATTTCGTAGTAATTAACTAATTAATAATTATTAATGTATTAATTAGAAATTAAAAATAATTATTATTTATTGGGTAACTGTTCTAAAACAATTTATGTTCTTAGTAGTAACATAAAACAATAAAACAATTAACGGTTATCACTAGGTCAATCTCATTTCTAACTAACATGAAAAGTTATTATCTAAACATACCTTAGTTGGCATTGCAATACCATCATAATGATTCATTAGTTATCAAAAGTGAAGGATCGACGGTTATCAACAAACACTGTTTTATACTTGAACTTCTCTCTACTTCCACAGATGTATTGGGTGCGTATGTCACTGACTATTAAATATTCTTCAAAAATCCATTCTAAATTCTTTACCTGGCAAAATATAGGCCATTTGACGCATTTTCTTAAATCCTTTATTTTTATCTAACACAAATTTCAATTTCTAACTGCTTCCAATCCCTCCATTTACATTGGTGTCATTCCATCTCAAGTGGTCTAGTGCCCCACGCTCAACATGTTCAGTTTCGCTTAAACTTGGTGTAGATATGGAACATCTTTAGGAATGAACCTCTGCAAAATTTCAAATCATATTATCAAATGTTTGGGAAACTGTGACCTTTTATATGGAGGCCTGTCGGATGAATCCATCAAGAAACTGAACACCAGCGTGGATCAAAGTGCCTAACAAAATCTGTCATATCAAATTTTAGTCCTTCTTTAGGGCCAAATATATCAAGAACAAAAAACAAACGGCGACTAATATTTGGTAAATTTGTTAATGGTGGTTGAGACAGTGCACTGCCCAAATATCTTTATTCATAGCCACTTATCTAGGATTATACTAGATCATAAACATATGCAATTGTTAAAAGTGAGCTATGTTTAAGCTCAAATAAGGTGAATTACGTCATCTCAAATGGTTTTTATTTAGTACCATTAGAAAGAGCACATCTTCATCTACCAGAATCAACTTATTTCATTTTTGAGCCCATTCAATTATGACATGAAAAGTAAGGTGCCAAATATGCAATTGTTAAAAGTGGGCTATGTTCAAGCTCAAATAACGTGAATTACGTCATCTCAAATGATGTTTTCTTTAGTACCATTAGAAAGAGCACATCGTCATCTACTAGAGTATCACCTTATTTCATTTTTAAGCCCATTCAATTATGACATGAAAAGTAAGGTGCCAAATATGCAATTGTTAAAAGTGAGCTATGTTCAAGCTCAAATAACGTGAATTACGTCATCTCAAATGTTGTTTTCTTTAGTACCATTAGAAAGAGCACATCTTCATCTACTAGAATCAACTTATTTAATTTTTGAGTCGATTCAATTATGGGATGAAAAGTAAGCTTGAACTTAATGAGAAATTGCTTGTTGTCCACCACACTGTCAAATAATGCGACTTACTCAAGTGGCGCTTTAATTTTTCACCGCTACCACTCACAGTGGCAATGACGGAATATTACGTCAGGGAGTCTCTCGTAAGTCCAGACCAAAACTATGTAGCTTGTGGAGGGGTAGAATGGCTTTATTTGTTGACTGTTGTAAGGTATTGTGAAACATATTTCTTTCAGTTTTCAGTATTTTATCGTTATGTGTTGTCGGAGTCCGATTAGTTAAATTTCATATTATATAGTGTTTGGAATTCATGATGCCGGTTAAAAAAACAGCGTGTTCTAAGATAATCTATCGATTTTGATTTAATTGAAAACATTTCTGATAATGAAATGAATGACAGTGATGCAAGTTTTTTCATGGGGAATGAAAGGCGTGCATGGAAGCTTATTGTAGGAAAACCAGGGGGAAAACGCCCAGACCAAGAATGAGGTGGGAGAATAACATTAACCATGATTTGAAGGAAGTAGATTATACAGGGAATGATTGGAAAACAGCTCAGGATAGGGATGTGTGGAGAGCTTATGAACGTACGGTTTCGATAATGCCAGTGAGTTAGTTAGTTAGATGCAAATTTTTTCAGTGATGTTTCAATAAAAGGATCAACTGACGACGCAAGTAATAATATTAGTGAAGTTTGAGGAAGTTGTAGAGCTGGAAGGGAGATCAGATAGCGATGTTAATAGCATAGGCCTAAATAGTGCAGACGTAAGTTCCAGTTAGAATAATAGCCGTTCAGAAGGGCCCAAATTTCAATTTATCGGTACGCCTGGGGTTCAGGCACTTGTAAAACCCCCAAAAGACCCTTTAGAAAGTTCTGAACAGTACATTTCAAGTCAGCTTGAACATAGCTCACTTTTAACAATTGCATATTTGGCACCTTCCTTTTCACCCCATAATTGAATCGACTCAAAAATGGAATAAGTTGATTCTAGTAGATTAATATGCTTTTTCTAATGGTACTAAATAAAACAACATTTGAGATGACGTAATTCGCATTATTTAAGTTTGAACATTGCTCAGTTTTAACAATTGCATATTTGGTACCTTACTTTTCATGCCATAATTGAATGGGCTCAAAAATGAAATAAGTTGATACCAGTAGATGAAGATGTGCTCTTTCTAATGGTACTAAAGAAAACAACATTTGAGATGACGTAATTCACCTTATTTGAGCTTGAACATAGATCACTTTTAACAATTGCATATTTGGTACCTTACTTTTCATGCCATAATTGAATGGGCTCAAAAATGAGATAAGTTGATTCTAGTAGATGGCGATGTGCTCTTTATGATGGTACTAAAGAAAATAACATTTGAGATGACATAATTCACGTTATTTGAGTTTGAATATAACTCATTTTTAACAACTGCATATGTTTATGATAATAATAATAATAATAAGAATAATAATAATAAGAATAAGAATAATAATAATAAGAATAATAATAATAATTTATTTTAGCTGGCAGAGTTAAGGCCATAAGGCCTTCTCTTCCACTCAACCAGCGAATAGTAAAATTATACAAAAATTACGTACATATTACAATTTTAAGATATTATTAAAATACAGACTAAACAAAATACAATGATGATGTAATCTAATACTAGCTAATACTAACAAAAACATAGAATATAATAAAATTAAGATGATATAAAATAAAGTAAGTAGCTTCCTAGATGATTATTAGTGGAATGTTCTATATAGTTGTTATGCAGTTAACGTTTTCATTGTGTCGAACTTAAGATATCAGTTAATTTGGATTTAAATAATGATAGCGATTGACAGTCCCTGACATGACTGGGAAGTGAGTTCCATGCTCTAGCCATACATACTGTGTAAGATTCAGAGTATAGACAGGTCCTGTGTTGTGGTATCAAAGGTAAATAAGAGTCTTGTGATCTTGTTCCTAAATTGTGATGAGCCGATAAGTTTTGAAAACGTGTTGTTAAATAAGTTGGTAAATATGTGTGCAGAATTTGGAATAGTAAGGTATATGAATGTAAAATTCTTCTGTCATTTAGCGTAGGCATGATAAGGCCTGAAATGAAGGAGACACGTGGTCATAACGACGGAGATTGAATATAAATCGAATGCACGCATTATGAGCACGCTGTAGTCTGTCAGATTGATCTAGTATAATCTTAGATAAGTGGATATTTGGGCAGTGCACTGTCTCAACCACCATTAACAAATTTACCAAATATTAGTCTCCGTTTGTGTTTTGTTCTTGAGATATTTGGCCCTAAAGAAGGAGTAAAACTTGATATGACAGATTTTGTTGGGCACTTTGATCCACGCTGGTGACTCTAAAGTGCACTTCCTTTTGTCGGACTACGTTTATTGAATTTAGGATAAAAAGTTGTCCCTACTTGCATTTGCCTTGTAGTAACAAAGAGTTAAAACTGGAATGTTGTTCGCTTACTTGATGGATTCATCAAACAGGCCTCCATATGAAAGGCCATAGTTTCCCAAACACTTAATACGAGGGTCACTAGATAAGTTTTGAGATACGGCAGTACGGCGACAGGAATGCAATAAACTAATATAACATTTGTAAACCCAACTCTTGAACGTCGAAACCATAGCAGGTAGAACGGATTCCTTTAGTACTCTCTGATCAGCACCCTTGTGAAGTAGTCTGTGCGTGGTAAAATCAAACGTGTCCTATGGAGCTTGAGAGAGAGTATTTTCTTGTTATGATTTAATACGATTTTAAGTGTTGTTTAAATGAGTCGTAAACACATGAGCTACTCACAAACATTTGGGGACCTTGCTCCTTCAAGTGCAACAGTTTTCCTCTGATATCCTGAATTTAAGAGGGATAGAGCATCGCTTAAAGATAAAGGGAGAAGTGGGAGGCCAACAAAAGTGGTGACAGAAGAAAACGTCTCTGCAGTGGAGACTCTGATTAAGGAAGATCCACGACTGACCTATAAGGACATCGAGGGGGGCCTAGGCATTAGTTCGCCAATTATTTCCACCATCCTGCACCAATATTTAAGAGTGAGTAAAATTTCTTCTCGGCGGGTGTCACACCACATGTCAGAAGGGCATAAATACACTAGGGTGGAATTGTGCATATAACTACTAGCGAGATTCAACAATGGGAACTCCCGCCGGGTGTCATACGTAATAACAGGTGACGAAACTTCTCAACAAATGGTCATCTGGCTACAGTTGTGCTAGAGGATCAGAGGACAGTTACTACTAAATGGTATACAGAAGTCTGTCTCCCCAAAGTATTCTCAAAGATCCTGGAGAAGCGGCCAAAGACTGGACTGCGGAGAATTCTGCTGCACCATGACAATGCTTCTTTGCACACAGCCAATTCAACAATTAAGTTTCTGGTAAAGACTTCGGTGAAATTAATGTCTTCAGCCTACAGTATGGACCTAGCCCCATGCAACTATTTCCTGTTCCCGAACGTGAAGAACTGCATGCGCGGACACCAATATCCTAGCCCAGAAGATGCTGTTAGAGGAGCTTAGTGCAATGTCTGAGATCGAGTGGCGTGGCTGCTTCCAGAAGTGGTTCCAGAGGATGCAACGGTGTATAGAATGTGCTGGAGAGTTGTTTGAAAAGATGTGATAGGTATGAAACTCTATCATGGCTCATTGTTGCACATCTCAAAACTTATCTAGTGACCTACGTATTATGATTTGAAATTTTGCAGAGCTTCATTTTTAGGGTGGACCTGAAGCCACACCAAGTTTCAGGAAAATTGGTGATGGTCAGCGTGGATGACATTAAAAATTAGACCGCTTGAGTTGGAATGACCCATTGCTTATTCAATTTTTAGCACTATTGATTAACTGTATTGACTTTTCCAATGGACATTTAACCATAGATTATTTAAAAATTGATGTATAAAAGTACGAAAAGTAAATCAATTGACCTAAAATTATAAATAAAATTTGTAAAATTACTTTATCATAAAAATGTGTTTATTTTAGTCTCATCATACCATTATAACATTATACTAAAAGTTGTGGTGTGTCGGCCGCTGTGGACTAGTGGTTATGCTCCTTTCCTCTGGTCCCGATGATCGCGGGTTCAAACCGGACCGGGGTCAATGCATTTTTTAGGATGGAACAATCCAACGAGCAAGTCATCTGGGAGGGACTTTAAGCCGTGCGTCCTGAGTCTTAAGATTTTCAGGCACATAAAAGATCCTTAAGCCTGAATAAAATGCCTCTAAGCAAAATTTACTGATCTCAACAGCCCAGTAATACCTGATTGATATTAAAATATATGTATATTTGATAAAAATATTCTCGAAGAATTTGAAGCTAATATATTAATAAATTTATTGTTTTAAAAATATTAATAATTATTTCAGAAGAATAAGATTTTTTACTTTTTATTTATTCTTTGAAAGAAGCTTGATTCCTACATTGTTTTTAATCTTAGGGTGGTCTCATTTAGTTAGTATGTTGACCGCGTGCCATTCGTGACATCAATGGACAAATAAGGTATTATCGCCTCACTATGATCGTTGTCCATTTATATAAAAGCGGGTACCGCGCGACAATCCTTGACAATGATTAACATGCGAACAGTTGCGGGGAAACAAAGCGAGCCGCTGGACAACCATCATACTGAGGCTATAATAACAAATAACTAAAGTTATTAGTCATTCAAAATATCTCTGCAGGCGGAAGAATTACGAAGGTTTGTTTGTTGCTACACGTGACGTCATATAAGGCAGTGTATACTGTCAGCGTCCCACGTCCCATTCCCCTCTGTACTCATAGATAGCAGTGTTCTATTCCTGCATAAACACGACTGCAGTGCCCTCCGTCAACAACTGCGCTTACTCCTTAAACGGGTAATAACTTGGTGTAGTAACTCCCTAACAAAGGAGAGGCTACGCCATTATAGGTACAGTTGCGGTGTAGTCCAAAGAGAGTGGAGGAAGACGCAGTCAACGAGATCAACAATAACCTGGCTACAGTAAAGTGTGGAGGTGTCTCAAGTACACTAAGAGGGTGAATGCCGTCCTGTTTATTGAAGGAACAATGAACAAACATTCTACGAAACAATGTAAAGTAGAGTGCTATGAAAATGGGTACGCCGACTTTGTATACATTCTAGCAGAAATTAAATTATATAGAGCTTGAGACCCATGCTGGAGCTGTTAGTTGATTTTCTTTTTTCAAACGTGCCTCTTATCTCTAATAGCCTTTTTGTCAATTGTTTCATCATTGGTACCGATCTTCTGCTATTTTATTATGTACTGCATTATTGTGGGTAGTAAATTACAATCTTGTCCATTTATTCTGTAACTTTAACATCATTTGTAGAGAGGAAATATTTTGTTTTTAGTCTCATATACAATCTCGCTTCTACGGCCCATGAGGAACTATAGTCCAGCTGCTGATTCTCCGGCCCTGACGTTTTCACGACAGTGTTGCCGATATGGATAATCAGTGGTAGGGGCCGCTTTATGTATGCGGTTAGCAGACATACGGCTGACAACATTTCAGCAAATTGAAACCTTACTAGCGCTCTATAGCTGGTTGTGGCAGACGCGCACTCTCACGTCAATCATTTCCTTATTGGCAGTAGAGGGCGAGTTTCTCCCTTTACCCCTCGTATAACCTAAACTTCAGAGCCGGAGTTACAGTGGCTGGACTTTAGTAATGCTTGTTTATATTATACGAGGAGATACAGAAACATAAGTCAATTCAGCTACTTTACTGCTCGTCTATCTCTAGGTCCTTAATGATGAATATACTCTACATTTAAAGTTTCATTTTAGGTTTCTTATTTATGTCGAGTTACACTGTTAAACATTTGTAGTTATAATATAGCACAATTATTTGTGATATTTTATTACTGTCCTCTGAAAATAAAAAAAATCAGTGAAAACAATGCAATTTATATGAAAACGCAGTGTACAAATATATTTTACCCACATACTATTCTTTTTTATTCTTCAACTTCCTGTATCCCCGATATTCTCCCTTCATCTTCATCGCTGCTTGAACATCTGATTCCTTTTCACCATCATTGCCATTTTGAATTACTACACTATCTACTTTCTCCTCTAGCTCATAGTAATAATTTTCTATTTTTCTACATTAGCACCGACATTTTTTCTACTTCTCCACGCTGATTTTTGAAAATCTTTAACAGCAGAATTTCTATATCTACCACCGCTGTGGTCTCGAGGTAGCGTGCTGCCTTGTCACGCAGCGGGCCCGGGTTCGATCCCCGGTCGGGATAGTTTTTCTGGGTGAGGTTTTTATCGGGGTTTTTCCTCATCTGTAAGACAAATGTCAGGAAAACTTTAAGGCCCAAACAGTCCCCGAAATCATATGGCCATCATCCTTATCATTATCATCCTTACCATTATCATTATCATCATCATCCTTCACCGGTGTGGAAAGCAAAGGGGAGCTACCACGCCTACACAATTCCCTAGTAAAGCTGCAAGCATAGCATGAAAATGCTACGATTGCAGTGAAGGACCTGCCTTCGGGCAGAATTACTATGGATGGAATCTTGAAACTGGTATTTCTGCTTCCAACCTATTATTTGTATGTGCTTCATATGGACTCATAGGATTAAATCCGGATGGGAAGGAGGCAATATAATTATTTCAATATTTTCTGTCAATTAAATATGTCTTCTCTAAAGGAATTTTGCCCAACACAAGTTCATAAAAGCATATTCGCGTTCAAGTGCAGAGATAACTCATTCTTATAAACGTTTAACGCGACGTCAGTAATTACGATTTCAGTAAATTCTAACAAATTACAATTCTAACAAGAATTTATTTCATTAGTACGGCCCGACATAAAATCGCATCTCTCCATATTGTTGCACCATACAATGTGTTAATTATGTAATGAAATTATATCAAATTCATCGTAATACGTTGTGTTTTATATAATTTTGTCTCCTGGTAAAACCAATCACCATTTCCCCCTGTGCAGAGCCCATGAGAACTCTAACCACAGATCCCTTATATTATTATTTTTTTAATTTTATTAAACAGTATGCACTAAGTTATTGCTTTAAAAATTAAAACTGACTCGAAAATAAAGTACACGATTTGACCTACATAAAGCAGTTTGGATAAAAGTTTTGCTATTTGGTTCCTGTTTGGTTCGTCTTTTCTTGAAACTCGACGTTTCTCTAAATACTGCGGTAGACACCTTCAGGAGATGCTCTCTATGAACTCATCAACTGCCGACAGTTGAATCTCCTGAAATGTCTGCAGCAGTAGTAGACGAAACGTCGAGTTCCAGGAAAACTGGACCACGGTCATTTAGCTCGGAAGACGAACCAAACAGGTATCAAGACACCGGACGTGAAAACCTACAATTTTACAGGTTTTCTATTTGTAATTTCAGATCCATTAATTAATAATAGTATATTACGATGCGAGGTTGGAAAGTGGTTTTTACAGACGCTCGGTTTTTAATTTCCGAGATTCTGTAAAACACTTGACAAACGTGTGTTGTACATTATTTTTGGCGCGATGGTGCTTTCAAAATAAAAAATAATAGGAAAATAATGTATTTGTTGGAAATACTTACGTTCATTATAAATAACTGACTAACGTTAACAGTGTGGGTAATGATTATTAGTTGAAACTACAGGAGGCCGATACCAATTAGTCATGAAATGGCGGCAAGTACATATTTATTGTTTTATATTGTTTCAAGTAAAGTTCAGTTCATTTAAAATGCAATCATTTGCTTCGTATTATGTATATTAACACTACCTTTTGGATATATTTTTGTATATAAATTGTACGTAGTATACATAGAGGGCAGTGGTTTTACTTCCCACATGTGGTTTGTAATATGTAATATTACAGTATAGTTATTTAGGTTGGCAACCCCGAAATATTGGAAGTTAAACTTTCAATCATGGTCGCCATCTCTGTAAGTACGACAAAACGCACTAACGCTGAAAAGTTTTTTTTTCTTTCAAATTTACGATAACTTTAGATCTACCTTGCCTTGAACCTATAAGAGATAATAATTAATATTAAAAAAATGCTATATGCATGTGCTTATTAAGACAATCTAAATTAGGCATCCATGCGTTTATAAACGTATTTATAATATTTATAGATACATTCCATAAAAAATAAACTGAATTAATTTTTACTGCCAAATTTGACATGGAATGCCGCCCCATTTGACTATAGCAAATAATACAAAGTATGCAAAAAGATCCAACTAAACATGAAACTTAAGTTTCTGAACTTTGGTATAATTAACAAGAGGCGACTTACAGAAGAGACAAAAATGACAGATGCACGTTTGTCAAAACTAACGGTTAAGTACAAAAAGCGACGAAAAAAAAAAAAGCAAAAAATCGTATACTCTCGCTCAGTTAGCTAAAGAAAAAGCAAAAGTGTGATGTTTGCGGAACTCCGACCCAGTTAAACGGCGACATTTGCAACTCCTTCAATTGACATCAATGAAGTGGAAATGTAAAGTCTTCTATTTGTTTGACTGATTAAGGAAAAATCTCTCTTCTCACTTTCAAACAACAATTCAGCATATCAACTTAACTTTTTATCTAATGGATTTTGTCTGTTATAATTAGATAAACCAAAATACACTACAAAAAATTAAACAAAAGCCACGAAATAACTATTGAGACAGTTTAATTTTTGAGAGTGAGATGTTTTGATTTGAAGTATTGTTTAAAACCAGACTGAAGATCTTCTGGGTTTTATTAATTTTTCTGTGAATATATTAGTGAAGTTCCAAGAGTTGTTGAAAACAAAGTGAGTGCTCATTGAGTTATGTTTTTAAAAACCGGTTTGAAGAATAATCTGTGGTAGGAAATTATTTCGTGTTCTCTGAAACTAATACAGAGCAATGAGACATCTGAATGAAACATCAGTTACACGAGCAGTTTCATTGATTGAAGATGACCGTTCCATTCGCCATGTCTCTAGGATTCTTTATGTCAGCCCTTCCGTCATCTATAGGCTGTGAAGGCGATATAGAAAGACATGTGGATACAAGAAGGCGGCCCGGGGAAGGCCGTAAGTAGAGGACTACAGAGGTACAGGATAGATTTCTTGTCCTATCAGCTTCGCGCAGACGAACATCTACAGCCAAAGATCTACGAAATGATTTACGACTAGCAATTGGGGCGGTAATTTCACACCAGACTGTAAGTAATAGACTGAGAAATGCAAGGTGAGGTCTAGAATCCCCATTAAAGTCCCTCGTTTAACACGTCAGCACAAATAAGTCCGGCTGCGATTTGCTCGGAATCGTGTCTACTGGCAGCACCGTCTATGGAAGGTTATTCTATTCATGGACGAATCAAGATTTCGTTTAACGGGTTCTGATGGTCGTACACGTGTATGGAGACGTCCTTGTGAACGTTTTGATCCAGCCACAATTATTGTACGTGACAGATTTGGTGATGGTTTGGTTATGATTTAGGCTGGGATTACTATTGAGTCTCAGACAGAGCTTGTATTTGTCCCACAGCACATGAATGCTGATGTTTACATTAATTGCATTATCCTTCAACATGGCATACCATTTGCTTATTGTATGGTACCTAATTTTCTTCTAATGCATGATAATGCTAGATGTCATACAGCACAGACTTCCAGAGATGTCATGGAAGAATACCAAATTCGGATGATTGGAACTTAATCCGATCGAGCATTCTGGGATAAGCTTGAAAAACTTGTTTGTAAGCGTCCTGCTGTGCCTCAGAAGCTGGAAGAACTTTTCAAATGCACTCGCCGAGGAATGGGAGAGAATCTCTCAAGTTTCTGTAAGAAGGCTTCTGCGAAGCATGCCTCGTAAGTGTAATGCAGTCGTTGAAGCTCGCGGAGGACACACTATGTTCTGAGTGTTGAAATAGCCATGGAAACATTGATTTCTAAAATAATAAATCTCAAACTTCCACTTTGTTTTCTGTTACAAATTATAATTTGTTCGTATTTCTAATCATGTACAATACAATATTGTTTGAATGTCTATTCTAATTTTACATAAATATTAAATTCATAATTACAAAAAAAATAATTGTTTCAATATTTATTTTGTGGCTTTCGCTTAAACACGTGTTCCTCTAATTTTTTGAGTAGTGTAGATGAAAAATGATATCGTTTAAAAAGGTTTTTGATTTTAATCGTGTTTTATTGATAGCAGATATGAAACAATAAAACATTTTCTTTCTCAAATTGTATCTATATAATAGCAATGTTCAAATATATTAAGGGATAAATTTTCATCGGAATGTGAATCACGATCATCAAATTTACGCACTACCGCTCTCCAATTTACTTCGTACACGAATCCTCTTGTGTTTTGGAACTAATTTTCTAAACAGTGAAAATGTAGTTCGCATGATTCTAGCGAAGGTCCTCCTTAAGCGCTGAGTTATAACTTTATTATATATTCCTTCCTTGTAGGACTTCCCCATGGGATATATATATATACTTTCTATTGTACTTCATTCCTTTTGTAGGATTCCCCCATGAGACTTGCAACATATACTTACTTACTTACTTACTCACTGGCACTATCGAACCCGAAGGTTCATGGCCGCGCGGACATAAGCTCTCCATACATCCCTATCCTGAGCTAATGCTTTCCAATCATTCCCTGTATAATCTACTTCCCTTAAATCATAGTTAATGTTGTTCTCCCACCTCATTCTTGGTCTACCAACTGGGCGTTTTCCCTCTGGCTTTCCTACAAGAAGCTTCCATGCACGTCTTTCATTCCCCATACGCGCAACATGTCCTGTCCATCGCAGTCTACGAGACTTAACTGTTCTTATTATATCTGGCTTCCTATAAAGACCATGTAGTTCATTGTTATGTAGTCTTCTCCATTCACCTGTCTGTTCATCTCTCTTTGGTCCAAAAAATTTCCTAAGAACTTTATTCTCAAATACTCGTAATCTCCCTTCCTCCCTTAAAGTAAGAGTCCATGTTTCGCACCCATATAATATAACTGGTAGAATAATAGTTTTATATATCTTCAGCTTAACGTTTTTTGAAAGGAGTTGGGACATCAAAAGTCTCTGCAATGCATAATAGCATGCATTTCCAGAATTGAGTCTATGTTTCATTTCTTTGTGCATCTCATTCCTATTTGTGATTATTGTTTCTAGGTATTTGAATTCAGCCACTTCCTCAAAATTTCCCTCATTTGTCATTAGCTGTCCATTTCCATTATATACTGAATTTCTACGTGTGACCATATATTTGGTTTTACTGATATTTACTTCCAGTCCTAATTTTTTAGTGTTACTCAATAGTGTGTGCGTGTTGGCCTCTTGCAACATATAGATACCTATATTGTGCAGCTTATTGGAACAATGTCAGAACCAATATCGAATTTATTAAGGTACTGCCCCTGACAAAGGAAACAAAGAGAGAGACCCAAGGGGAGACGTGAAGGCTATTTAATACAACAACCATTGGTCGGGTGAGGACTGATCAATACAGTATTTAATAATGCGATTATTAAGTGTGGAACATCCATCATATTGAAACAAAAGTTGTTGTAAGTTGAATTATAGTATAGTAAGTCTCACATTATCTTCGAGATGGGTTAATGTTCCATCAGTGAGGAAATGATCTACAATTATCTCCCTCGCAATCCTAGCTCATACATTTAGATATTTTTCGGGCTTATAGTACAAATATTCAAATATATATTTCAGCGGTTCCAATGTCTGAAGCTTTGAACGTTCAATTTTCTATTAGTGATAAACCACGTTTCGTCAGAAAACACCGCGCGCGCACACACATACACACACACACACATATATATATATATATATATATATATGATATGAAAAGAACAAATAATGCTTGAGTCGGGATTTGAACTCGAGTCTCTAAAGTCTGTACCTTTTGCGCTCTAACCAACTGAGCTACCCAAGAATTCCAAGACAAGCATACAATTTTCTTATACATGTAGTATTCTCAATTCACACAAGAGGTAGCGGAAAGATCTTCCGACTGCCATCTAGCGGCTAACATAACAGTTAAGCAAATTATTAAAGAGAATATTTACTTTATAGCAGTAACGCTTGTATATATAGATAGTATAAATATATTTTTGACATTTGGCAATGAAGGAAAATATAGTTGGTTAGAGCGCTAAAGGTACAGACTTTAGAGACTCGAGTTCAAATCCCGACTCAAGCATTCTTTTTTCTTTTCATATCATATTTGCCTTCATTGCCAAATGTCAAAAATATAGGCCTATTTATAATATCTATATATACAAGCGTTACTGCTATAAAGTAAATATTCTCTTTAATAATTTGCTTAACTGTTATGTTAGCCGCTAGATGGCAGTCGGAAGATCTTTCCGCTACCTCTTGTGTGAATTGAGAATACTACATGTATAAGAAAATTGTATGCTTGTCTTGGAATTCTTGGGTAGCTCAGTTGGTTGCAGCGCTAAAGGTACAGACTTTAGAGACTCGAGTTCAAATCCCGACTCAAGCATTCTTTTTTCTTTTCATATCATATTTGCCTTCATTGCCAAATGTCAAAAAAAAAAAAATATATATATATATAGGCCTATATATATATATATATATATATAGGCCTACTAGCGTACCCGGGAGAAGTTGACCTGCCCGAACGTTCAATTCTCGTGTCATGGCCGGACGATAAGTTACTTTTATATCATCTATCTATAGTGTCCTGCCCTAGGGCAGGTCATAGCATTTTCATGCTATATGCTTTGCAGCTTTACTAGGGAATTATAGGTGTGGTAGCTTCCCGTTGCTTTCCACACCGTGGGATGATGATGATGGCCAGACGATGTTCGGTGACCGTTTGGGCCTCAAAGCTTCCTGACATTTGCCTTACAGGTGAGGAAAAACCCCGAAAAAGAAACACCCAGGAAGCTTGTCCCGACCGGCGATCAAACCAGGACCCGCTTCGTGACAAGGCAGCACGCTACCTGGAGACTACAGCCGTGGACATTTTAAACCCTAAGATTAACTAATTAAGACACAATTAGTTATTGTTAAATAAGTTCGTAAGAAAACCTCTCACAGCCATCTGTTGTGGCTCAAGAAGCGTGCATTATGGCGTCACATATTGTATATCCATCTACTTATCCCGATCTGAGCTGAAAGACAAAAAGGGTTGTTATGAGTTATCCGTAAAAGAATGCGTCATGCCCGAATGTTTGCTTGCCAGCTATTAGCGGGTTCGGGAAACGTTTTCTCGATATTCGAATTATCGAGAAAGCATATAGGCCCCTACTAAGCGACAGTTAACATTGAGTTTGACATTTCAATATTTTCGTTTCGTTATTGTGTGTTAGACTACATTTTCCCCATTAAATTAACTAATTAAGACGTAATTAGATATTATTAAATAAGTTCGCAAGAAAATTCATCTTCCATCTGTTGTAGCCCAAGAAGCATGCATGATGACGTCACATTGTTGTCGCGCGGAATCTCGATAATGCAAATGACTACATATCTGACATAAACGAAATTCCTATAACCCGATCGCAGCGCCACCTACCGAGTCCAATTGTGAATATAAATCATTCAGAGACCCACTCAAACACACAAAAACATTTCATCAAAATCGCTCCAGTCGTTTAGGCAGTTTTTAATTTCGGATTTCAAGTAAACCTCCACTTCTAATTGTCAGGTTTTGCCCATTTTTGGACAATACCTACCTCTGTTTATTTTAATAGGTTATACTGAGTTTCATTCCAAAAGGTCGAAAAATGTGACCGTTAGAGCAATTCTTCAATTTTCACTTCATATGAACTCCTACACCTAATGGTTTTAGATGGTCCAATTGTGAATCAAAGCCATGGAGGGACCCAATCAGACACACAACAAATTTCATCGAAATCGGTCCAGTTTTTTAGGAGTTGAGTGGCAAACACGCGTACAAAAGCATATATAAATATATAATTATGTTAGTGTGTGTGCGCGCCAGCATAACTCTCAAACGCCGGCCGCGGTATAGTATTTGTTTGTTGCCTTAGTACTGAAGGTCACGGGTTCAAAGTCGACCGGAGTTCATGGATTTTTAGGATGGGAAAATCCAAGGGACAAGTCCACCGGGAGGAACTTTAAGTAGTGGGTCTTCAGTTTAGAACCTCAAATCTGAATAAAATTTCTCTGAGCAAAATTTAACCGAGTAATACTTAGTTTCCTACTAGATGCCTCCTCGAGGCGATGTACTAACCGCATGTCCACAACATCTGTAGGGAAATGTAACTAAATTAGTTTGGTTAAGAAATGTCTCACTAAGGAAGCATCCATTCCTGACGTGGGACGAAAATGTTCAATCAATCATAACTAGGGCTGGGATTTGTATGTACTAAAAGTTAAAGATTGCAACATACCGTAGTATAATAAGTAGTTAGACTCATGACTGTCTTTTGTTTTGGTTTCACACACAAACAGTTGAATAATATAATACTATCTGAATTTGCAATCTTATCTTTCATTACATAAAAATCCTAGCCCCAATCACAACTCTTGAACGCCTGGCGCAGTTTTATCCAAACTTTGTACATATATTCATTGTAGTCTGCAAAAGTAGATCCAACCGGATCTAAATCCTATGAGTTCAGCTCGATTCCCGGTCAGGTCATAGGGATTTTTCTTAAAGGGTCCTGTGGCCGCACATGGTCTGGATTTAGGTTAAGTTCAGGTTTTAGGACGCCTTCCAAGCGGCCTAACTTAAGAAGTGGGTTACAGTGCCACCGTACCGGGAGAGAATACCAGAAGTGCCATAAAGACAATTGGAGAAATTAGTAAAAAAATATAATAATAATACTTTTGTTTTCTTTATTCTCTTCCACTCAACCAACACAAATATACAAATACATATTTAGAGTATAGATTATTTATATCCATCCATAGTAATTCTGCCCTAAGGCAGGTCCTTCACTGCAATCATAGCATTTTCATGCTATTCTTGCAGCTTTACTAGGGAATTGTAGGTGTGGTAGCTTCCCGTTGCTTTCCACACCGGTGAAGGATGATGGTGATAATGATAAGGATGCGATGATGGCCATATGATTTCGGGGACCGTTTGGGCCTTAAAGTTTTCCTGACATTTGTCTTACAGGTGAGGAAAAACCCCGATAAAAACCTCACCCAGAAAAACTGCCCCGAGCGGGGATCGAACCCAGGCCCGCTGCGTGACAAGGCAGCACGCTACCTCGAGACCACAGCGGTGGACATAATTTTTATATGATATACTAGTCATAATGGTTTAAAAATATTAAAAATTGCAATTTAAATTCAATGTACATAGAACATTCTATACGATAAACATAATACATTATTATTATTATTATTATTATTATTATTATTATTATTATTATTATTATTAGCATAAAGTCCACAGCTGTGGTCTCGAGGTAGCGTGTGTGCTGCCTTGTCACACAGCGGGCCCAGGTTCGATTCCCGGTCGGGACATACTCATGGGTAAGATTTTTTTCGGGGTTTTTCCTCATCTGTAAGACAAATGTTAGGAAGCTTAGGGTCCAATGGTCCCCGAAAATCATCCGGCCATCATCATTATCACCATCATCCTTCACCGCTGTGGAAAGCAACGGGAAGCTACCACACCTATAATTCCCTAGTAAAGCTGCAAAGCATAGCATGAAAATGCCATGATTGCAGTGAACGACCTGCCCTCGGGCAGAATTACTATGGATGGATTAACAATAGTAATAGTATAACCTTTATTACACGAGGTAATGACCAAGCCAAAGTTAAAGCAAATATAAATTTAGATTTATATTCATTTTTTAAGGGCTGATACGAATTACCACGTTCTGTTATTAAATAAAATAAGAGCTTATAAACGGGAATTTCTATATAAAATCGAGATTAAAACAGATGTATGTTTCTAATCTAAAACAATGAGCATGTTAGTGGTAGATCGTTATTGTAAATTGATACGCGAGATCGACCTTGCACAGTTGTGGTTAATGCAGTCTCCACGCTTTCACTACAGTTTTTATTATTTCACAGAAATTAAGATCGCGTGCAATAATCTGATATAAATATACATTATTTCCACTTTCGGTAACATGATTGACATGTGTTTGTTATGATGATTTATTTTTTCTGATGTTGAGGTCGAGGTTCCTGATCGGACACCGGTCTAGCATAATGCGCCGTTCTCAATCATTACATCACGCATAAACACTGTGCCCTGCCTTTTTCTATAATGGATTGTGAGCCAAACATACTGAATGACGTCACTTTTATAGTTTGATGTTAGTAATCGAGACCGGATTATATGCAACATAACAAGCTCGAAATATGCATGAAAATGTCAATTTATACAATACCAAATAATAAAAAACATAATTATCACTTTATTAGATATATTATTTCTAAAGTAACATAATAATTAATAACAGAAAATGACCGTTCTACGTCAACTAAAGTAATTAGCATTATTTGAATTTGGGTGCTATTTTGGCTCATATTATTTTTGGCAAAAGCTCGCCCGTCACATTTATAAAACTATAAATTTGATACAAAGGTTCAAAGCCTGGGTTATCGTTCAAAATATTTTCAAACTTTTCTAGAAGTTTGCTCGGTAATACCTCGGCGATAAGTTGTCGGATTTTATCCATTAACTGAATAGATTCAATCAACGCCAAACCTTGAGTTTGAGGCTTTTTAATAGTTGCAAGTATATAGGGAAAATGAGTGCTAATCACAGCTATTTTCTTAAATGCTTCCCTGCACTGACGAACTGCCAAAGCCTCTGCACTACCGAAATCGTTTACTACACTTTTGATGACCTTGAAATGTTCATTCTAAAACAACACAGATTTTTAAAATGTTGTAAATATTGCGCAAAAATATGAGTTATCCCAAGTTTTTAGTTAAAATATGCAAATAAAGGTGAAAAAGGTCTAAATATGCAAATGCATATGCAACATGCACATACATATAATCCGGTCTCTAGTAACCACGTCTGTTTTGCAAAATTATACAGAGTTTAGTTTCAAAATATCACTTACCTGTGCCCATTAATCCCCAATATCATTTTTAACGTTTACAATTATAATGGCTAAGTAAATCTGCCTGGAGAATACGGATGTTTCACCTTTCCTTCTCATGTTCCTTACTTTGCCACCTACAATTAATTGTCATTCAGGCCAGAAATAACCACATAAACAATTATAAAAATATAGTGTGAATTCAAAATATATTCTACATCAAGTCGCCAATCAAAGATAAAATTTATACATATAATAAAAATATAATAAGTGTAATAAATAGCATTTTTTAATCGAAGAACCGTAACATATTCAAGGATTCCAAACTAAGCAAGAAAATTAGAACTTTTGTATAGTAGGCTATGGGTAAATATTTAATTCATTGAAGAGAAGTAGACAGCTTAGGGGCTATACCAATTAATTGGTTTCCAACCAAAGATAATATGTGTGTGTATATATATATATATATATATATAATATATCCATCCATCCATCCATCCATCCATCCATCCATAGTAATTCTGCCCGAAGACAGGTCCTTCACTGCAATCATAGCATTTTCATGCTATGCTTGCAGCTTTACTAGGGAATTGTGTAGGTGTGGTAGCTTCCCGTTGCTTTCCACACCTGTGAAGGATGATGATGATGGCCATATGATTTCGGGGACCGTTTGGGCCTTAAAGTTTTCCTGACATTTGTCTTACAGGTGAGGAAAAACCCCGATAAAAACCTCACCCAGAAAAACTGCCCCGACCGGGGATAGAACCCGGGCCCGCTGCGTGACAAGGCAGCACGCTACCTCGAGACCACAGCGGTGGATATATTATATATATATATATATATATAATAAGTAATATTTATTTATTATATACAGATTTTTAATGTTTACACATATTTCTGTGCCGAAAGTTTTATTTTTCTTTCCACTCGTCTCTATCCATCCACTCCATGTCCTCCAGCCTCTTGTTCTCATTCCAGTACTTATTTCTTGTATCCACGAGTTTCGAGATCTTCTTTTCCTTCTTCTTCCAGGTGGACATCATTCCAATGTTTTCCTGAGTAACCTTTCTTCTTGCATTCGTCGTACGTGCCCATACCAATTTAATTGTTTATACTCGTATCTTATGTAATATACTATTGAATATGTAATAGTGTAATAAATATCATTTATTTAATTAAAGAACCATGACATATCCAAGAATTCCGAACACCTTATACTAATTGGTTACAACAGAAAACCGAAGAAGCAAGATATAAATAATAAGGAGAAATGAAACATTGCATATCAACATGCACGCCAAATACTTGGGATAAATGTATTCTTGACATAAATGATGATATATACAAAAGGCAATTTTTGTATAGTACAAAGTGATAAAACAATTCAAGTAAATATACTAACTCACTGGTCCTATCGAACCCATATGTTCATGGCTGCGCGGACATACGCTGTCCGTACATCCCTATCCTGAGCTAATGTTTTCCAATTATCCCCTGTATAATCTACTACCCTCAACAAATCATGGTTAATGCTCTTTTCCCCACCTCGTTCTTGGTCTATCAACGGAATGTTTTCCTTCTGGTTTTCCTTTCATTTCCCATTCGTGCCACATATTCTGTCCACAAGAGTTAACTGTTATTATATCTGGTTTCCTATAAAAATCATAGCTCACTGTTACGTAGTTTTCTCCATTCTTTTGTCTATCTCTCAATAATCCATACATTTCCTTAAGAATTTTATTCTCATATATTCGTTTTTTTTTCTCCTCCCTTAAAGTAAGAGTTCGTGTTTCGCATCCATATTATACAACTGGGGAATGACAGTTTTATGTATTTTCAGTTTAACGTTTATATATATATATATATATATATTATATATACAGAAAAAATAAATATCATAAATAAAGAAAATGAATAGAACATTTACAAAGAATTGTGGTTTCAAGAAGAGGAAAACAGTATGGATATTGAATCTAAAATTAATAAAAATATAACTTGATATTAAGTGGTGGACTAGTGGTTATGCTCCTTGCCTCTGGTCCCGAGGATCGCGGGTTCAAACCCGGCCGTGGTCGATGGATTTTTTAGGACGGAAAAATCCAAGGAGCAAGTCCTCCGGGAGGGACTTTAAGCCGTGGGTCCCGAGTCTGAAGATTTTCAGGCTTGTAAAAAATCCTTAAGCCTGAATGAAAAGACCTCTAAGCATTTTCCCGTCCTAGTAGTACCTTGGTTTCCTAGATGTCAGTATGAGGCGGAACGCTGACCATGGACCACTCAAAATGACATCTATACGAAAACAAGTGTAACTAAATTAGTATGGTTCAAATTCTTCCCTGTAGGGGGAGAGCGCCTAAATCTCTGTAAAGAGAAAACATAGGCTTACAATACAATTAAGTGAAGAACTAAAGAAGTAATAGAGGAAATTAAAAATTGGAAAGTAGCTGTACAGATGTAATTAATGTGGAGTTACTGAATTATGCTGTGGACCTTTTACATTTTAAATAATAAATGTTGAAAAATGGCGGAGTTTATATCACTATTTAAAAGTGAGAAAAGAATCAGTGTAAAATTATAGAGGGATTAGCCTCCTGAATACAATGTATTAAATTATATATATACGAATTATAAATAAGAGGCTTAAAATAATATCTGAAGCTATTTGAAAAATAGTGTTTTAAAAGGAACGCTCAGCAACAGACAATGTGTTCATATTACAACAAATTATTGAGAAAATACACGATTTACAGATACACATTGCCTTATCGATTTTGAGAAAGTGTTCGATCGATAAAATATATATATATATATATGTATATGAACCACAATGAAAAACATGGCTAGCGCAACATATAATTAAGTTTCAGAGAGACATGTATTGCGATACCAGAATAAGGGTAAATACAGGAAAAATTTAATTGAAGATAATTTAATAAATACAGGGGTGTAATATTTCACTGATGTTTTATATTTATAGTGATGACATTACCCAAAAACGGAAAAGTTTCCTAATTCAGGAATAAAAATATACTAAAAACAATTTTAAATATTTTATTATACCTTAGCGATTAGTTATATTACAAACAAATGAAAACGGCCTTCAGTATTTTGTATACCAGTTAAACAAAAATTTGTAAATAAAAACTACGAGTTTAAGGCACAAAAAACTAAAGTAGTGTCATTTTAGGGGAAATCATTAGATCAAAAATAGTTATAGACGAAAAACATATAAAACAAGTTTTATTTTTTAATTATTTAGGTTGCAAGATAAATGCTAGAATCGAAAGGAAGTGAGATATTGATATAAAATTAAATATATTTCAAAATATATGTGGCACTTTCTAGAACACTTTCTTAAATACCTCAACCCGTTGTTAGAAGACTAGGACAAAATTCAAAATTAATTGTTTGGATAAAAAAAATATACCATAAATGCCCTTCACAGACTAATAACATATATACAGAAGAGTTTTCATCTTAAACAAGCCGCAGCCACTTCCAAAGATTATAAATATGTCTTTGATATAGTTTGTTATCAATTGTGTATCTATAATCTCTTCAAATGTAGACACACACACACTTAATAACTAGTTATCTTTGGAAAGGAATAATTTCTAAATGTAAAATTATCGAAGATTTGGTTTCTCAGGGATCAGTCTGGGACCAGTGCTGTATTCAATGTTTATACAAGATTTATTAACTTTTACTCTCAACACGCATATGCTGACACCATTGTCATTGTGTACCATGAACATACGAAACATAATCATTGCATGTCAAGAAGAGTAAAATGCAATGATGCAGTGGTCCACCAAATAAGATTCAAGATTAATGGTAAAAAAATCACAAATTGTGGTATTTATGAAAATATTTCCAAGGATCTTACAACAACTGACTGTACAAGAACAACTAAATGCAACAAACACATCAGCAAAATTCTGCTGGATAAAAGACTGACTGTCAGGCCTCATATCCTTATTGTAAGAGACAAAGCCTTCCAACGATTCATGCTACTTTACCCATTCTTCAACATGTATTTGCCTCTACAAATCAGGGTACTTTGCATACATATAATTAATCCGCTTTATCGTGGTATAGGCCTACGACCCTGAAATTTGAGGTTAGTCTCATATCCGTCATCGTAAGTGTTTGGATGTTTACAACGTTCTACCTGTAGAACAATAACAGGGACAGGCTTTCATATCCGTAACATTCAACCTCACTAAGATTTATCACCCAGTTTAGTAATCATGTGCAGTGGGTGAGAAATAATTACATGTATTAAGATTTAAATTAATATATTTTGTACCTCACCTCATATCCAGTATTTTAATTACACCGGTTTCGAAGCCTGGGTAGCTTCATCTTAAGTAATTTCTTGTCGACTGATATATCGATCAGGAGAACTCCTTCCTCCCTCTGTTAGTAGACCGATGAACCTCCGGATCAAATCAGAATCAGCGGGAATTTCGAAGTACATACATTTTTCTTTCTTGTTTTTTTATGTGGATTTTTTCCCAAACCGTGAGTTCTTTTTGTTTTTATATTTGTTTAATTAGACTGGCTTCTGTATCAATTAGATGTTTTTCAGACTAAGCATGGGCAGTTACTGCTGTGTTTTCCACTTAACCATTTTTTTTTTTTTTTTACATTTCTAAGATGTTCTTTCAACCTTGTTTTCATATTTATTTTTGTTTTTCGTATGTAAATTTTGTCACAATCACTGCATTTGATCTCATAAATTCCTGATTTGTTTTCTTCTTCTTTTTTTCCGTTTTTGTCGGTTTTAATTATCCTATTTAGGCTGTATTCATTCTTCGGTACCAATCTTATATTATTATTTTTTAATTCAAACTCGTAGTGTTTCAATGGTTGATAAACGAATTTCTTGAATTTTATGTTCGCTTCTGTTTGTTTTATAAATGTGCTTTAATTAATTAATTTTTGTCTTTGAAGAAGTAAATTACTGTCCCACGTTGTGGTGACATTTTGAAGCAGTAATTCTCTTCATGCCCGATGTTGTAGTAACATTTTGAAGAAGGATTGGTGTCCCAAAAAAAAATTATTGGTTCAGGTTGGGTTTAATTTTCGGTAGAGCCGGATTTTCTTCTTAGGGTCGGCATTTGGTACACTGGATAAGAAAACACTTTAAAAATCACTAAAAACTGTTTCTTGTAGAAATAATTTCACATTTATTCACTTCTTAAAGTTCCCAGCAGATTAAGTAAATGTAGGTGGTATTATTCTTCACCGTCAATTAAAATTAAATTATTTTCTTTTCTTGAATCAATTATTCTTCTTGTATTAAATATCACATTTTATCAGGAGAGCTCAATTGCTTCTATCGTTGTTGAAAGTTGTATCAAGAATGACTAGTGTAATTCTTTTATAATTTTAAAGAACATCATAACATCACATGATGTTATTTTTAAATTCTATTGGTTAATAGTTCTTTAAATATAAGGTTTAAATTGATTTGTTAAATACGAAAGTTAATTGTTTTAACATCCAATCAGAGCTTAGTTTTCTTTCATTTAAGAATATGAAGTTAAGCAGGTGTTCTTATTACAGTTATAACAGAAGGATTTATAATTTTGACAACAATGACTTAAAACAATTTTAAAAGTATTATTTACAAAACTGTTAGGTAATACAATTTCTTTAATTGTTACTGATACATTTTTATTCAACAATAACCAACAATGAATTATTTATATGTTTTTATTAAGTTATATTTAAATATTAAAATAATTTTAAAATACAAAATTATTAACTTTAACTTTCATATTTATTATGATATTAAAATTCTGCTTTATCTTTTAAACTTATTTATTTTCTTTGTGGATGGTAAGTGAATTTCTTGAATTTTATGTTCTCTTCTGTTCGTTTTATAAGTGTGCTTTCATTAATTAATTTTTGCCTTTTAAGCTTGTTTATTTTCTTGTGTATCATATTTTATTCAAAACCGTTCTCTGTTGCTACATTAATCATGTACTCTTTTTCTTTTTCATAATTTTCCCTGCTCATAAGTATTGAAGCCGGGTAATACCTGGAATTGGTTATTATTTGGGACCATACAATAAGCTTTTGTTATAGAGTGCTTAACGGTAACTCAAGGGTTGGCAGGTACATGTACCTGGCGAAGTGAAACTAATGTTTATTATAAAAGTGTAAATTTGATTGACCTGTTGAATGTGGTCAAATTTGCAAAACAATACATTTTGTTAAACGGAATACTTAACATTAGTAATTCCTAGAATTAATTTGGTTATTATTTGGGACCACACAATAAGCTTTTGTTACACAGGGGTTAACGGCAACTCAAGGATTGGAAGGTACATGTACCTAGCGAAGCGAAGCTAATGTTTATTATAAAAGTGTAAATTTAATTGACGTGTTGAATATGTTCAAATTTGCAAAACAATAAATTTTGTTAAAAGGAATACTTGAGCCAATTTAAAACGTCCTTGGAAAATTAATATAAAAGGCCAAGAAATTGTATTGTCAACACAGAGTGTGGCCTGTTGCTCTAATACGATCACAGTGTGGTTAGTCGCTCTCATACGATCACACAGTGTGGTTAGTAACTCACACACACACATACAGTGTGATTAGTAGCTCCCTTACACACACACAGAGTGTGGCTAGTTTATCATATTACAAGTATTCAGAGAAGCCTGTCGCTCCCATATATTATTATTAATTTGTTGTGAATATTGTGTTGTTCATAAGAGGCTAACAAAATAAACTCTTTTTAATTAATTACACAACTCATTAATGTTGAGTGATTCCGGGTTATGTGGCCGTGGTCCATAGTTGGTGTTGATACCAGACGTTTCGCCCTCAACTGCGGAGGGCATCTTCAGTGGCGAGTGCTTCTATGCGTGTTTCCTGGTCGGAAGATCTACTTAGATCTTCCGACCAGGAAACACGCATAGAAGCACTCGGCACTGAAGATGCCCTCCGCAGTTGAGGGCGAAACGTCTGGTATCAACACCAACTATGGACCACGGCCACATAACCCGGAATCACTCAACATTACGATTACCGGCGTGAAAGCCTGCATTCAACTATTACACAACTCATTGTTACTGATCATCGAATTCCTTGTCCTTCACACCAGTAGAACCCAGGAAGAAGCTTAATCTAAAGTACGCCCTAAAGAGATCCTCGTGCCTCCGAAAGATTTGCCGCAGTATATTTATTAATCTGTGTCAAACTATTGAACGCTGCTTCTTTGTGAACAAAATGGTTGAATCCCGAAGCTTTAATATAGTTATCTATATGTGTATTCTTTCTGTATATTCCAAATCCCATCTTGTTTTCTTCATTTCTTGTTAAATTTAGATGGATTTGTCTTTCAATTTTAGTTTTCATTGTAAATGTTATAGTTCTACTGTGAATGTTCAAAAGATTTAAAGCATCATCTATTTGTTTATGTTTCACGATAGCAGTTACATCGTCAACATTTTAAATTAAATTAAAAGAAATTTGAAAACAAGAAGTATAAAAAATTAAGTGGAAAAGTCAGCAGTAGTTGCTCATGCTTGGTCTGAAAAACATCTATTGATACAAAAGCCAGTCTTATTTAAACAAATAGAAAAACAAAAAGAACTCATGGTTTGGGAAAAAATCCACATTCAAAAAAACAAGAATAAAAAATTTATGAACTTCGAAATTCCTGCTGATTTGATCCGGAGTTTCATCGTCAACCAACAGAGGGAGGAAGAAACAGATCTGATCGACATAACATCAGTCGAGAAGAAATTGCTGAAGACGAAGCTACCCAGGCTTCGGAACCGGCTTAAATAGAAGACTGGATATGAGGTGAGGTGTAAAATATTTTAATTTAAATCTTAAAATTAAACCTCAGTGATTTTTCCCTATAAAAGTTCAATTATTTGTATTCTGGCTTTACAAAAGCCAGTCTAATTAAACAAATAGAAAAATAAAAAGAACTCGCGGTTTGGGGAAAAAACAAGAATGAAAAACTTATGAACTTCGAAATTCCCGCTGATTCTGATTTGATCCAGAGGTTCATCGGCACACCAACAGAGGGAGGAAGAAACATCTCCTGATCGACATAACATCAGTCTTCAAGAAATTACTGAAGATGAAGCTGCCCAGGATTCGAAACCGGCATAATTAGAAGACTGGATGAGGTGGGGTATAAAATATTTTAATATAAATAATAAATTAAACCTCAGTGATTTTTTCCTATAAAATTTTAATTACTCGTATTGTTTATGAAGACTCACGTAAACGCACTGTTGCGAGAACTGCGAATGACGAGTTTCCATCCACTCTTAGTGGAGGATTTTGACTGATTGTATTTATTTATTGTTTAAGTTTTCATTTATGTTGAACATTTTTGCTGTTAAACACAAAGTTTCGGAAGTGACTCAGTAAGGCCCAGAAGTGAATTGGTACTTAAAATATACAATCTAAAAGAAAGAGAGAAAGAGAGAAAAAATGCATTTTCCATTACTATAATTGCTATAATCATTGAATTTTCTCGCATTTCCGTTGCTCCAATGTGAACACCTTGCTTCGCTTATAAAGTGATACCGAGTACATGCTGCTTCGATTATTGTTTATCTTCGCTCCAACGAATACGTTTCCTTAATCAGCAGTAGAATCATCATTAACATATCCATTAATTTTGGATTAAGGCCTCTCCTGG
This sequence comes from Diploptera punctata, assembly GCA_030220185.1. Classification (NCBI taxonomy): domain Eukaryota; kingdom Metazoa; phylum Arthropoda; class Insecta; order Blattodea; family Blaberidae; genus Diploptera; species Diploptera punctata. The sequence goes on along the minus strand of JASPKZ010003859.1, from coordinate 871,701 downwards.
CGCATAATTACCATCACCATCGCCTATCATACTATACCGTATAAATATTACTTTACTGAATAAAATAATCGAAGCTATACTACCTACTATAACTCATATTTTTAACTCCTCACTACAAACTTCTACATATCCCTCATTGTGGAAACAAGCCCTCGTACGCCCACTGCCTAAAGTTAAAACGCCCTCAACCCCGAACGACTTTCGACCCATTAGCATTTTACCTACCCTTTCAAAAACTCTGGAACGATTAGTCCATAAACAACGGACTGACTGCCTAAATGAATACAACCTTCTAGATCAATTTCAATCAGGCTTCAGGGCAGGACACAATACAAATACTGCTCTACTAAATATTTGCAAAGACATACGCGAATCTGCTGATAATCGAAAACTTACCATTCTTACATTACTGGACTTTAGTAAAGCATTCGACACGGTAGACTTGGACTTATTGTTGCATAAACTTAAAAACCTCTTACTCTCTGATAGTGCCACACAATGGTCCAATTCCTACCTTCATGAGCGCCAGCAATCTGTTGTAGGAAATCATGCATTATGTTCTTCTTGGTCCTTCTGTAAAGCTGGGGTTCCACAGGGTTCGGTGCTTGGACTTTGCTTTTTTGAATCTACATAAATGACATATCTAACTCCCTAAAGCATTGCAAACATAATTTATTTGCAGACGACATGCAAATCTACATCCACACAGACAAATATTCACTAAATGACGCTGTTGCCAAAATTAACGAGGATCTTGACTCACTAATGACTAGGACAGTTAAATATGGACTGCAATTAAATCCTAGAAAGTCACAATCAATCATTATGGGTCACCAGAGACTATTATCTACAATTAACCTAAACACAGTCTCGCATGTGTCACTAAATGGAGTTCAAATCCCTTATAGTGAGAGAGTAAAAATTCTAGGAGTATTTATTAACAACAACTTAAATTGGAATACACAAATATACCATACATGCAAAACAGTCTTCTCAATAATACATTCATTAAATCGCGTACGAAATTGTCTGCCATTCGCTCTTAGGAAAATGTTAGTAGAAACACTTGCAATGCCCCATTTTGATTATTGTGACACTCTGTTTACAGACTTAAATATTATTTCCACTCAAAGACTTCAACGTGTTCATAATTCTTGCGCACGTTTTATTTGTGGTATTCGCAAATTTGACCATGTTACACCGTCCCTGGAACAATAATCGTGGCTTTCGTCTAAGAGAGCGTAGAACTGTCAATTCATTATCACTTCTCTAATAAAATACTTCACACATAATAGACTAATTATTTATAACGCCGATTTATAAGACTATACGACACACATAATATTGACCCTCAATCCCATCAGCAGAGTGTACTTTATATCCCCTACTCATCACACTGTATATTATTCATTATCTTTTACGGTCTCACTTACCAAATCATGGAATTCCCTTCCGCCCTATGTCAGAGACTGTCAAACTATAACATTCTTCAAAAACAAACTAAAGAATTATTTAATAACAAACTAACTTATACACCTCACTGATAATATTCTTTTAAACAATTAATAAATTTAATTATTTATGAAAATAATATTAAGAATAACAAATATTTTAATTTGTTTTGTTTTAAATATTGTATAATCGTAAAATTAGTTTTCTATATCTCATTATTTTCCTTTGTTTCTTATATACATTAGACAGGAACAATTTAATATGTCTTGCTTGTATACATTTTATTATTAGTTTTAGTCTTAATTTTAACTAACATTAACGTAATATATTAGATATTATATTTTTTGATCAAATTTTTACTTAGTGTTTAATATTAGAGTTAATTGAGATTGTTATATTCTGATGTAATATATGTTTGTCCTGGTGAGTGGAAGAGAAGGCCACATGGCCTTAACTCCACCAGGCTAAATAAATCTAAATCTATTATAATCTAAAACCATTAGGTTTAGGAATTATTAGAAATTTAAATTTAAAAATAGCTCTGACTGTCCCAATTTTCGCTGAGTGTTGCTGGATTGAATTTTGCAAATCCACGTTTCTGCCATGGTCAACTATATATTCCTTGCTCCAGATTGGGCACGTTGGAAAAATAGTTCATTTATTCACCAAATTGAGAAAAAAATGTTTATCCACTCCCATTAAGAGAAAATAACAATAACATTTATTTATAATTCTATTTCATTTTCACCACGCACGGGATATCTAAAAGAATTATTATATAAATTTATTCAACAAAAATGAAAACACGTACTTCATTTGTTAACGCTTAGCAGCGCACCCCGGGCATTTTATCATAAATCTAATAGCATCATTCTCAGCCAATCAGATAAGAGTCTTCTCACGCCACGATCTCCGTCATACAATAATGTAACATTATTTAAACTTGATTTTATTAAATATTTAAATAAACACGAGACTCATACTAAAGATTAGACTAGGATGTATTACATTTATAATTTTAACATTAAACTATTTAAATTAAATAAATATATTAATTATTTTACATAAATATAATTACGTCATAATTATCAGCCAATCAGATACGACAGTATTTTCACCCTTCCATTTTTACGTTTCAGCAGAGAACGAAGGAAAAAATTTACGTCGGTAGACATGATCAGTTGTGTTAGGTACGAGTCCGGTTCTCTCAGTTGGTAAGCAAAATATGAAATTTATATTATTATGTTTTAATTTTGTTGTTGTAACATATTTATGTATTGATGGACAAGATACGCTGGTTGCTTAGTATAATTTGGGAAAAAGAAGCTCTTCCAGATGAATGGAAATAATCAATTATCGTACCAATTTATAAGTAAGGAGATAAAACTGATTGCAACAATAGGCCTACAGGGGCATCTCATTACTTTGAACTTCGTACAAAATTCTAACATATATTAGTCAGCAGACTTACTCCCTATATTGATGACATTCTAGGAGAATCATTTAGAAGAAACAGGTCTACAACAGATCACATTTTTAGTATAAGGCAGGTTTTAGAAAAGAAATGGGAATATAATGTTACTGTACATCAACTATATGTAGACTTCAAAAAAGCATATGATTCAATTAAGAGGGAGAAGTTATATAGTATCCTGCTGGAGTTCGGAATTCCTAAAAAGTTAGTTAGACTTATACGAATGTGTCTAAATGGCACAAAGAATAGGGTGCGTGTAGGCAAACAGTTTTTGGACACTTTTGATATCCAGAATGGGTTAAAGCAAGGAGATGCACCGTCTCCTCTATTATTTAATTTTGTACTAGAGCATGCCATTAAATCTTTAGAGAATGAGGAAGGCTTACAACTCAACGGTATTAATAAGCTGTTAGTTTATGCTGATGATGTAGTACTATTGGCCGATAGAGAGGAAATACTAAAGGATAACACGCACACACTATTGAGTAACACTAAGAAATTAGGACTAGAAGTAAATATCAATAAAACTAAATATATGGTCACACGTAGAAATACATTATATAATGGAAATGGACAGCTAATGACAAATGAGGGAAATTTTGAGGAAGTGGCTGAATTCAAATACCTAGGGAACAATAATCACAAATAGGAATGAGATGCACAAAGAAATTAAACATAGGCTCAATTCTGGAAATGCGTGTTACTATGCATTGCAGAGACTCTTGATGTCCCAACTCCTTTCAAAAAACGTTAAACTGAAAATATATAAAACTATTATTCTACCAGTTATATTATATGGGTGCGAAACATGAACTCTTACTTTAAGGGAGGAAAGAAGATTACAGGTATTTGAGAATAAAGTACTTAGGAAAATTTTTGGACCAAAGAGAGATGAACAGACAGGTGAATGGAGAAGACTACATAACAATGAACTACATGGTCTTTATAGGAAGCCAGATATAATAAGAACAGTTAAGTCTCGTAGACTGCGATGGGCAGGACATGTTGCACATATGGGGAATGAAAGACTTGCATGGAAGCTTCTTGTAGGAAAGCCAGAGGGAAAACGCCCAGTTGGTAGACCAAGAATCAGGTGGGAGAATAACATTAACTATGATTTGAAGGAAGTAGATTATACAGGGAATGATAGGAAAGCATTAGCTCAGGATAGGGATGTATGGAGAGCTTATGTCCGCGCGGCCATGAACCTACGGGTTCGATAGTGCCAGTGAGTAAGTAAGTAACATATTTATGTAATATATTTTAATTTTATAAGTGCCGCACAATATGTATAATCCATATGAAAAGTTTAAGAAAACAGATAATGTTAGTTCGTGGAAGTTTGAAAGATAGTACGAATATTAGATCTAATATAAAGTTACATACATTTTATGGAATTAAACTGTCTCAGAATTATATTTCTTTCTGAAACTAATATTTGACGTGCAGTGCTACACGTAAATAAATGAAGTATAGTTTTGATTTTATTTGAATAAATTTATATCGTAATTATTTAGAACATCATGAGTCTGAAAATTAAATCTATCATTAAGTATATTTTAAATTCATGGAAGTGGATAAACAATATTTTTAACATGATGATCTTGCAGAAGATTTCCGGGCTGTTGGCCGTGGTCTTGAGGCTTGTATTTCCCCAACGTTTCGCCAGAGACTGCGTCCGGCATCCTCAAGGGTTGTCTTGAGATTGGCAATTTTGTCGACTACCTGCTCTATTTATACATGTATCCGCGACGTGTTCTCTGCGCGGTCCGTTACTTCGTTAATTGTATCTGCCTTCTGGTTAGTTAGCATTAGGGTCTTCCATTGCACCAATGAGGTTGATGTCTGATGTTCTAGTAGACTGTTCTCGTAGGGGTTTACATCTGACTTTTGTTAAGACTGGTATCCATACTTTGTTGATTTTTAACGATTTTTCTTTTCTATTGTAACTATTTTGATGTTTGAATATTTCAATGGCTTCTCGTTACAGACGGGTAAAATAGTGTGTGCAGTTAGATAATATATCTGTGTTGTTGTATTGTACTGTATGGCCTTCAAGTAGAGAGTGTTCTGCTACTGCCGACTTTTCCACTTGTTTAAGACGGCTGTAACTTTCGTGTTCTTTAAGTCTGGTTGTGATGCTGCGTTTAGTGGTTCCTATATACACTTGGCCGCAACTGCACGGGATCCTGTATATGCCTGCTGATTGATGAGGATGAAGTTGATCCTTAATAGGTCTGAGGAGGTTTTTGATTTTCCTGGTAGGCCTATATACTGTTTTTATGTCTTCTTTCTTTAGCAGTTTCCCAATTCGGTCAGTTATATTCTTGATGAAAGGTAAGAATGCCCTTGTTGACGTTTTTTCTCCTGATTCCTTGTTGTTGTATCGTCTGGGATGGTTTGCTCTGTTGATTTCTTTGTTGGTGTATCCATTGGCTGTGAATACTGTACGGAGATGTTTGATTTCAGTCTTTAATAATTCAGGAGTCAATATTTTTAGCCTTTCCAATTTCCTTATAAATTAAATATAACTTATATATATAATTTTTTTTTCGGTGTGCCAACTGTGGTACAAGTAAACCTGGGGAAGAAAGTGGATTTGCCAAATTCAATCCGGCAACGCTTAGCGAGGGTTGGGGCCGCTAGAGGGATTTTTAAATTTTCGTTTCAGATGAACTCCTACGCCTAATGGTTTTAGAGCGTAATGAATAGAGGCTGAACACTTGTACCCGAAAACATTCGTTTGTACATACAAAACCGCAAACATGGTGGTTGATAGTAAATTTGTAATTTCGGGTTACAGGTAAATCCACTTCCAAAATATTTTCATTGATTTTTTTTAATTATACCTACGTAGGTATATTTTAATAAAATAAACTGAGTTTTGTTGTACAACATTCAAAATTTCGAATTCTATAGCGATTTTTATGTAATAAAAATAATTAATTAACGTATTCACATATCATTGGGACAGCGTAACTCGGCTTCCAGGCGCCCCAACCTCAAACATTGATTACAATAACGTCATGTCACGAGGGAATACCAGAATATCGAAATAACAATATGGTGGCATTGAATACAAAAAATGAATTCGATAAATATTCGGTACAAATCACAAATATCACTGTTTGAATTAATTTCACTCCATTTTTATAGTTTTGAATATACTTCGGCTAAAGCTATTATATCACATTTTTATCAAGCGAGCTTTATCGTAAATTAAATCTGATTTACAAGGGAACTGTCAACAATTGAATGCCGAAATCTACAGTGGATTTCTCCCAGCGAAGCGTTGTAATGTGTGCAAAAAATTATCTGCCTTTTTAACTGCGAGGCACAGAAATCGAAGTCAGAATTCAGCAATGGCAACCCACTTTACGGAGCAGATGGACTGCCTGCTTGAGTAGGAGTGGAGTGAAACGGGACGCGGGGCGGACGGCAGGAGGTAAGGGTTATTCATCTACCGAGATACTAGTTATTTTACTTCTCTATAGTTTAAATGAAAAATTTGGCGCTGGATTTTAATGTCTTGCAATTAAAAACGGCACATATTATTTTTGGATATGTCCTTGGTACATCACAACACTTCTCTGTGAGAAATTTCAGCAGGCAATGGTTGACATTTCCCTTGTTACAAATGCATTCACTAACAGTCTTCCTTCTGCGAAGGCTGTCGGATACGATGCTATGCAACTTGAACAGACTCTTTATACTGGATGTTTTTCAATCTGACAACGTTGATGATAACATCTCGTTCACATATTTTATTTGATATTTCGAATCTCTTTCGAATTTATACAGGGTGTATCAAAATGGATGGCGTAAACTTACATGGTTGAAAGTACACGATAATTGAAGTAACAATGTCCCAGTAAACATGGGTCTGCAAACGAGCCGTTTGCGAGATAAGTACGAATGTATGGTTACAAGCCGCCAGTGACTTCATTGTAAACATCGTCCTAGTTAATACAAATTAATTTGAATTTAGACTTTACTATTAATTTTTCATTTAATTTAGTTCACATTCCACAGTTCACTTCACTTATGGGTTACCTGTCAAAGGAGGTGTCCGAAGTGTCTTCCTTGCATCTGGATGCAATACTGTGCTCGTCTCTGCAATGAATGTCGAATTATTTCGAAAACCCCTGGATCATTTCTGAATTCTTGACAAGCTTGTACAACTCTCTGCTTTAGTTCTTCAACCGTGTTAACGGGTGTGCTGTACACTTCGCTTTTTAGATGACCCCAGGAACAAAAATCCAAAGGATTTAGATCAGGTGATCTTGGAGGCCAAGGTACAGATCCGCCTCGACCTATCCATCTTTGGCCGTATCTGCGCGTTAGATGCCGTCTCACAGCCGCAGCAAAATGTGCCGGAGCTCCATCATGCATGTACCACAAACTCCGACGTTGCTGAAGGGGAACATCCTCAAGCAATCCTGGAAGAAACCTAAGGTACCTCCGTCCAATAAGTTTTCGTGGAAGAATATGTGGCCCAATGAGATGATCACCTAGTACCGCTAATCACACATTCAGTGAGAAATGGTGCTGATGTGGTGACTCATGAAGAGCATGTGGGTTTATTTCACACCAAACCTGTGTATTATGATAATTAAAAACACCATCGCGTGTGAATCTGCTTCGTCCGTAAATAAAATGTTACATGCGAAACGAGGGTTGACTACAGTCTGTTGTTGCATCCACTGACAAAACATTACTCTAGGAACAAAGTCCGCATCATTGAGACATTGAACTCGTTGGAGGTGGTAAGGGTACAGTAAATTGCGCTGTAAATTCTCCATACACTACTGTGGCTTAGTACAGGCACTTGTGTGGCAATTCATCTCCTCGATGTTCCTGGAGAGAGCTATACTGCTTCCAACACCATATCCTCAACCTCAGGCGTAATGCGAGCAGGCCTACCTACTGATCTGCCATGTGCAAAACCCCCATTTTCTCTCAGGCGCTGATGGACCCTTGTAAATGTACGACTTTCAGGGTGTCTTCGATAAGGATATGTTTCTTGGTACAAGCGTGCAGCCTCCCGTGCATTGCCATTAGCCCTACCGTACATGAAATGCATATCCGCATACTCTTCGTTACTGTAAAGTTCCATTGTAACTACAACACAGCACAAGTGGCACTCCTCAGACGAGACTGATACCTTTTGAGACTGTGTACTGTATCCGTCCTATACGTTCTGTGTGTATGGTTTGATTACAACTCCATCTCTCGGCAATGTTCAGTTTTGTAAACAAAGAACATAGGACGGCTTCAAGTGCGCAAGGAGTAAACCGTACGATGTTACAAACAATGACGTCAGTGGCGGCTTGTAACCACACATTCGTAATTATCTCGCAAACGGCTCGTTTGCGGACCCATGTTTACTGGGACATTGTTGCTTCTATTATCGTGTACTTTCAACCATGTAAGTTTGCGCCATCCTTTTTTATACACCCTGTATATATGGATTAATAATTAATAAATTTATTGAAAGGTATATAAATGTGTGAATATTAATACTAGTTAGTTATTTTATAACATTTCAGTTTTTATTTCAAAATAAGTTAAAAAATTAAGATAAACTCTAACCTATTAACAACAAAAATAAAAAATACCATATATGCAGTCTGTAGAGATGAAATTTACGAGATAATTATGAGGATGCACTAAGTTCGATGAAATAAGAAATTATACAATTTGTTCAATGTCAGTTAAAGACAAGATAGATGAAAAACGAAATGGAAAGATCATGTTGACGGAATGACAGAGAATAGACTACCAAAGAAGATAATGGATTATTACGCCGGTCGGGAAGAAAGATTTAGGGCCTAAGTAGATGTCGTAAGCGGTGGCTTGACAATAAAGATCGAAACATGATATTACGTAATCCATAAAGGGAGAAGAAACTGTATGAATAGCAATAATGATAATAATGAGAATTGATAAAGTGGTCCCAGTGAAGATATTGGGGGGGGGGGTCCTTGGTGTAATAGGAGGTTAAGGCTCTCATCTTTCTAAACAATCGGTGCAAAATATGAGCCGGGAGCTATCGCTTTTGCCCCTCAAAACATGTATGGTACTCATTTCAGTTAGAGACTGAGTTAATCCTATGGCCATGGTGCCGCCAAAAAAAATTAGGCCATTTAAAAATCTTTACTCCTATCGAGACCTTCTGGCTTGTAGCATATTGCTTCAACCGTGTTGATGATGATGATGATAATAATAATAATAATAATAATAAATAGCACAGACACAAAATAATTTAAGAAGGTAATAATTAATAAACATTTAGTTTGTTATGAGCTATTATCTAGAACATATATTTTATTCTCAGAGATCTGCTAACGGTGTGTTTATAATCCAAGATTTTCTAAGAGACATTTAGAAACGGTGAAATATATAGGTAAAATAGTTCATTACGAATGTATGTACGTATATGCGCATGCACACAAACACCACACAGACACACATGTACAGGGCAAGTCAAAATGTTGTGCAGGTTTTCAGAAATTTATTATGTGAAATGTAATGAACATATAATATTGTGAGACATATTGTATGAAAGGTAAACTCTCAAAGTTTTTTTTTAAATATTCACAGATGTTCTATGTGAGCGCCTTTTGTTACACGACAGATGTCAAGCCGATATTCAATCTCCTGCCAAACTTTCTGTAGCAGTCCGCGGTCGATATCAGCAATGGCTGCTGTGATGCGGGCACGCAGTTCATGCAGTGTTGTTGGAAGTGGTGGTACGTAAACATGATCCTTTACAAGACCCCACATGAAGAAATCACACGGGGTTAGATCTGGTGAATGAGGTGGCCAATGAATGAGTTGTTGATCACCCTGAGATGCACGGCCTATCCAGCGTTGTGGTAAAGCCGTATTCAAATGGTCTCGAACACTGCCATGGTAATGTGGAGGGGCACCATCCAACTGCAGAATGAAATCTGGACTATCCGCTTCAAGCTGCGGAAGGAGCCATTGTTGTAGCATATCAAGGAAAACATGTCCGTTCACAGTACGTTCATGAAAGAAAAAGGGCCCATAAACCTTTGCATGGGAAATGGCACAAAAGACATTCACTTTCGGAGAATCGCGTTGATGTTCCAGAGTTGCATGGGGGTTACCAGTTCCCCAAATCCTTACATTGTGTCTATTCACTTTTCCTGAAAGGTGGAAAGTCGCTTCATCACTGTAAACTACCCTCTCATGGAACTCATTCTCTTCCATTAATGCGAGAAAATCAACACAGAAGGACGCTCGCAAAGCATAATCGGCGGGTTTTAAGGCTTGAACCAGTTGCAAGTGGTAGGGTTTCATCTGTAAACGTTTCCGGAGAATCCGCCATACAGTTTTTTGTGGTAGTTGAAGTTCTGTCGCTCCCCGGTAGGTGGATTTCTGTGGACTCCGCACGAAGCATGTGCGAACGCGTTCGACTGTCTCTTCACTCGTCGACGGACGGCCAGTCGATTTTCGTTTACAGATACAGCCTGAATCCCTAAATTGTGTGTACCACTTACGAATGGATCTCCCATCCGGCGGGTCTTTATCGTATCTGGTACGGAAATGTCGTTGAACACTAGTCACAGAGTTGTTTACATGGTAATCAAGCACACAGAAAGACTTCTGATCCCCAGTCAACGCCATTTTCCTTTACTGCTCTGCTGTTGACATCTTGCGGGTGAACGCGGAACTTTAGAAGTGGACAACTAAACGTTGAGAGTTTACCTTTCATACAATATGTCTCACGATATTATATGTTCATTACATTTCACATAATAAATTTCTGAAAACCTGCACAACATTTTGACTTGCCCTGTATTTCAAAACAAAGTTTTGACGGTGCGGTTCATTGAACGGTAACGTTAAAACGCCAGACACAACAAATTTGCTCTCCTTTTTTTCGCGGCTCCAATCAGGTTAATTTTAACTCCACTTAAAATTCCCACTTATTCAGCGTCGTTTTAGCTTTTTATTTTAGCACAAGGAATTTTTATTCGTTCTAATTTGTATTCGATGTAGGATCCCTAAAATGTACAGTATGAAAATATCTCAACTCTAAATGTTTTATTGCTTTAAACTGTAGTTGAGATAGTCGCACATCTACACTAGTCGATTAATTATAATCTCAACTGCGTTAAATTAAATATTAGAAAATCGACCCAAAACTCCTCAAGTTGGAGTTTTTTCATTCTTGAGTACAAGATTATCTTCATTCCCTTTATATTTTGTTTCGTGAGGCTTTTTGCAGTATAATAAAAATTATATAGTCCACGAGGTGCGTTAGAGGGTAAGGGTGGGGTAACGTGCTGCCTTGTCACGCAGCGGGCCCGGGTTCGATTCCCGGTCGGGACAGGCTCCTGGGTGAGATTTTTTCGGGGCTTTTCCTCACCTGTAAGATAAATGTCAGGAAGCTTAGGGCCCAACGGTCCCCGAAAATCATCCGACCATCATCATCCTTATCATTATCATCATCCTTCACCGGTATGTAAAGCAACGGGAAGCTACCACATCTATAATTCCCTAGTAAAACTACAAAGCATAGAGATCCATTTATAAAATGTCTTACTTCATTAAATAAAATCCTTGTGTTGCATTCGGGTGTTCAGAACTTTTATGTGAATCGACATAACATAATATGCTGTTCTGGCCGGTTAGCATCTCCCTTCCGCCCCCACTCTCCAGCGCACTCTCCTGGACTAAACAACTTGGCAACTAAAATGTGGAACAAAATTGTTATCATGTTTTGAAATATTGAAAGAATAAATAAATATTTACTAAAATATTTTTTGTATTGACCTAATTGAAAATTTTCTCTTTATGTTTTAGTTCATTCATTTTATATATTTTTGTGAGTTGAGTATGTGGTTATTTTTGGCGACCATTTTTTAACTTTCCGCGGTTCAGACTTTTACCTTCCACCGTTGTCTTAAGGTATCAAATTCGTCGGTGAAAAACGCGTGAACGTTTATTATAATTTCTCTTCCGTCCAACTGCAAAGCTTTCTCTTTTGTTCCGACGCCCGTTTGCAGAATAACAATAACCAAAACTAATATTAATTATATGGCGACAGGTTAAATATTTCTATGTTTTGAAACATTTCTAAACGACGGTTTTTAACACTGAAAACGAAACAGGAGTACCACTCTAGCACAACAATTAATACTGTAATAATAATAATAAAAAAATTACTGAATGTAATAAATAATAGTTTTAAAAAACTAAAAGAACACGCTTTATTAGAAAACTAAAAAATGAAAAATAATTTTAATTTCCAATACGCTTGGGATAAAATAAAGTGGTCAACAAAAAAATCATCTCCAACACATATAGAATAAAATTAGAGTTATCAACAAAAAGAAAATAATTTTACCATTAAAAGCGTGGGGTGCTCTATATAAATTAATATATTTGATAATAAACAGATATTGGTAAAAGTAAGCTCTCTAAGAAGAAAATGTAAAAATCATAAAAATCACCCCATGCTTTTGATGGTAAAATTATTTTCTTTTTGTTGATAACTCTAATTTTATTCTATATGTGTTGGAGATGAGTTTTTTGTTGACCACTTTATTCTATCCCAAGCGTATTGGAAATTAAAATTATTTTTCATTTTTTAGTTTTCTAATAAAGCGTGTTCTTTTAGTTTTTTAAAACTATTATTTATTTTTTATTTTTTAGTTTTAATATTTTACAGAATAAGATAAAAATGTAAATATCTTTAAATTTGATACTATTGTAGTATGAGCTAAAACTAATACTCTTCTATTAAAAAAACCCTCCCAGCCGGATTTGAACCAGCGACGTATGGATTACTGAAATTATATACCACTAAGAGTTCACTGCTCTACCAACTGAGCTCTTACAACGATTGACTAAAAACTCGACAGTCCGCAACCTATTATACCAGTTTTCATTTTTTTTTTTTTTTTTTTTTGATTTTCGGATGATTCTGGCCAGGATTTTAGAAAAAAGATATGAAATTATTGTATTGTCACGGGTCCTCTACACGTATACAAAGTTTCAAGTCGACCTAATGTTTCTAAGTGGGTGAAAATCGCGTTGAAAGATTCCGTTACATTGATACAAAAACACGTTTTTTGATTTTCTGATGATTATGGCCAGGATTTTAGAAAATAAATATGAAATTATTATATTGTCACGGGTCCTCTACAAGTATACAAAGTTTCAAGTCGACCCAATGTTTCTAAGTTTCTAAGTGGGTAAAAATCGCGTTGAAAGATTCCGTTACATTGATACAAAAACACTTTTTTTGATTTTCTGATGATTATGGCCAGGATTTTAGAAAATAAATATGAAATTATTGTATTGTCACCGGTCCTCTACAAGTATACAAAGTTTCAAGTCGATCCGATGATTTTAAGTGGGTGAAAATCGCGTTGAAAGATTCCGTTACATAGATAGATAGATAGATATATAGATAGATAGATACAGGTCAAGCTAATATAAAGCGTGTAAAAATGCAAAAGAAACACAAATGTTACAAATCGCAATACTGAAACAACACTAATGAACTGACACACTATCCTACACTGGTGATAACCTGCAAGATCACTGCAGGAATGCACTTGACGCGAGGGTCTGTTTTTCAAATGACAAATCCTATCCCCAGTTCCAGTAACCTTACCCTCAAACGAAGCAGTCTGGCCAATGGATCAGTGCCCCTGTAAGATATGCGAACTAAAGCCTACTTCCTTTTCTGCCTCGGCGAATCATATCCCTCCCTGCATTCCTATATCTCTCTTTTTACACGCTTTATGTTAGCTTGACCTGTATCTATCTATGTATCTATCGGAATCTTTCAACGCGATTTTCACCCACTTAAAATCATCGGATCGACTTGAAACTTTGTATACTTGTAGAGGACCGGTGACAATACAATAATTTCATATTTATTTTCTAAAATCCTGGCCATAATCATCAGAAAATAAAAAAGTGTTTTTGTATCAATGTAACGGAATCTTTCAACGCGATTTTCACCCACTTAGAAACATTGTATTGACTTGAAACTTTGTATACTTGTAGAGGACCCGTGACAATACAATAATTTCATATTTATTTTCTAAAATCCTGGCCATAATCATCAGAAAATCAAAAAACGTGTTTTTGTATCAATGTAACGGAATCTTTCAACACGATTTTCACCCACTTCACCCACTTAGAAACATTGGATCGACTTGAAACTTTGTATACGTGTAGAGGACCCGTGGCAATACAATAATTTCATATTTTGTTTCTAAAATCCTGGCGGCCAGAATCATCCGAAAATCAAAAAAAAAAAAAAAATGAAAACTGGTATAATAGGTTGCGGACTGTCGAGTTTTTAGTCAATCGTTGTAAGAGCTCAGATGGTAGAGCAGTGAACTCTTAGTGGTATGTAATTTCAGTAATCCATACGTCGCTGGTTCAAATCCGGCTGGGAGGGTTTTTTTTATAGAAGAGTATTACTTTTAGCTCATATTACAATAGTATCGAATTTAAAAATATTTACATTTTTATCTTATTCTGTAAAATATTAAAACTAAAAAATAAATAATAAATAATAGTTTTAAAAAACTAAAAGAACACGCTTTATTAGAAAACTAAAAAATGAAAAATAATTTTAATTTCCGGTACGCTTGGGATAAAATAAAGTGGCCAACAAAAAAATCATCTCCAACACATATAGAATAAAATTAGAGTTATCAACAAAAAGAAAATAATTTTACCATCAAAAGCGTGGGGTGATTTTTATGATATTTACATTTTCTTCTTAGAGAGCTTACTTTTACCATTATCTGTTTATTATCAAATATATTAATTGATATAGAGCACCCCACGCTTTGATGGTAAAATTATTTTCTTTTTGTTGATAACTCTAATTTTATTCTATATGTGTTGGAGATGATTTTTTTGTTGACCACTTTATTTTATCCCAAGCGTACTGGAAATTAAAATTATTTTTCATTTTTTAGTTTTCTAATAAAGCGTGTTCTTTTAGTTTTTTAAAACTATTATTTTTTATCTCTCTCTTGCACTCCAGTGTTGTCAACTCCGCTCCAATCTTGCATTGTTCAATATTCAAGAGCCATGACACTGGGGGAAGTTTGGCAACATCCCTACTCGATAAGTAACCGTGACTGCAGTTTGACGTAGTGGGAGGGGAGTGCGGTGAAATGGTGTGAGTATAGACGTGTGCTTTTCTAAGAACGATGTCAGCGCTGTAGGGGCACAGATCCGTTGGTCCGGGTATAGCTGTCTCAAATCATTCCTCATACATATTAACTAAAGGAGCCCATTTTCTTCACTTTGCAACGTGAACACCAAATCGTATACAATTTATCTTAAATTGCCTAGCAACTCAGCAATGGACTTATCCGCAACAACAGAGTATTGTCCCCATCGCCATAAGGAAACACCTACCAGTTGAGACAACGTTTGTGCTGGAGTCCCACACGGCTAGACGGAAGTCATTAACACCGAGACCAACCAGGAAACTGGATCTTACAAAACTTAACTACGAGAACATCGCTAGGATCACAGATCTAGCCACAGACGGGAAGATAGACGACTCGCTAGACGAGATGACCCAAATAATGGAGAAAAGCATAATATTCTTCAAACCGCACAAGAGGAGAGGCCGACCATGGTTCAACACAGAATGCTACATGGCAAGAAAACACACTAACCAGACTACAGGTTACTAGAGACAACTCGACACCAGAAAACCTGAGATTCTATGCTCAAGCTCGCAGGGGCTATAAAGATTTGTTAAAGAGGAGAAAACAAGAATTCCAGGAAGATCAAGACAAGAAGAGGATCGAGGAAGCAGAGCGGCACCCATATAAGATTCTCCAACCCAGGAAGCCCATCTTTCCCAGAGACATTCCTATGGAGATGTGGGAAAACCACATGAGGGAAGTCCTACAATCGAACGATACAAGACCCTCGAGAGTCATCCACCTCCAAGAGGAAAGAACAACACATTTCGAGCCCATCACAGTAGAAGAAATAGAGGAGGCGATCAAAAACTCGCGAAACGGGAAAGCCTGTGGACCGGACCTAATATTTAATGAGCCTATTCAAGATTATGACAGGCATCCTAACAAAACGTCTGACCACACTAACAGATCACCATATCCCAGACCAACAGTTTGGATTTCGAAGAGGGAGATCAGCACTGCACGCTGTAAACTGCCTACTACAGGATGTAGAGGAGGCACTGAGAGTGCCAAGGGGAAAACTGTACGTAATATTTATTGATTTCTCCAAAGCATTCGACACTGTCAACAGAAAACTGCTAGTGGCAAAACTGGAATGCCTAATCGGACGAGAACATTTCCTGACGGCCACAATAAGATATATTCTAGCCCGGAACGAGATGTCCGTCCAGGACGGGACCTCCGTCTCAAAGCAAATATCGCAGATGACCGGTGTCCTACAAGGCGATCCCCTGAGCCCACTTCTATTCTCGATCGCCACAGCTGACGTCACACAGATCGTGGATGGAAATGCCAAGCTCTACATGTATGCGGACGACATGGCCCTGACATCCCCATGCTGCGAGACACTGCAAGACAATTTCAACCGACTTGCAAAATGGGCAGATGAGAACGACCTGAAATTAAACGAGGACAAAACTGTTCATATGACCTTCAGGAGAGGAGGCAGACTAGCGGGAAAGGACAATGTTATGCTGAATACCCGAGCGCTGTCCACAGTCAACAGTTTCAAATACCTAGGTATCACTCTCCAGCCTAAGGGAAACTCCTTCAACCTGCATATATCGGACAGGACGAGCCAATCAATGAAAGCCATGCACGAAATAAAAGACATAACCAAAATGTCCATGGAAGCAGCAATAAAACTCTTCCACACCAAGATTGTACCCACAGCCACATACGGTCTTCAACTGATATGGGATCATCTGGACGCCAACAGCTTTAGACTCCTGGAAAAAGTGAAATCCATGTATTTGAAAAAGGCAGCGGGTCTGTCAAAATTCGCACCCTCCCGCACGGTCTATTAACTGACAAAGGAGCTATTTCTCATAGAAGAGCTCCGATTGAAACTGTTCCTGCCATCTACAGCGAGCTATAATACTGTACTAAGAGAGCTGCAGCTGAAAAAAGAATCCATTTGGACCGATTTCTACAACAACGATGCCATGATCTCAGAAGACTGGAAGAAGCCGAACTACGAACTACGACACCTAGTGACCCGGCTAGCAGTACACGGCTTCCATCACAGACTGTGCAAAACGAAACAGTTTCATGACCCGGGACCAGAATGCGTGTGCGAGTGATGCGGCATGTTATGCGAGATATATCATGTGCTAAAGTGCAAAAACAGAGGGCAATCTCTGACAGGATTCTGTATGGACAGATAAACTAATATAGATTAACTAATCTTTGCACATTGTGCGCTATACATTATTATTATTATTATTATTATTATTATTATTATTATTATTATTATTATTATTATTATTATTATTATTATAAGTAGACAAATTTCTTCATAAACGAACAAATTAACTTTTTTTTTCGTCATAAATTACAAGTCACGTTTCTTTATTGCCTTATTTACTAACAAGTTATAAAAGTTTATTATTATCAATTTAAATAAAACTACATAATACGGAGAATAGAGACTGTGGGAAAATAGGGATTTCTGCACGAGCCTTCCTTTTGTGTTTCTAAGCAAAATCCCTAAAAGTCGCCATTCATACATGTGCCGCTAAAAATTTTACGCGAGGTCAAAGGTCACGATAAACGGTTTTTCGTGAAAATCTCGTTAACGGTCACTTTTATCGATACAATAGTGGTTATCGAAATTGTATCTTAGCAAATTGCCTACAAAATACATAGTATTACTTTTTTCGTAAGACTAACAGTTTGCGAATAAAAGTGATAAAAAAAAGTTAATGTTTATGTTTATCATGAAACATGCTCACCTTTCCATACCACCTTCGAGGTAGAGTCCACCGCTGTGTCTCAAGGTAGCGTGCTGCCTTGTCACGCAGCGGGCCCGGGTTCTATTTCCCGGTCGGGACAGGCTCCTGGGTAAGGTTTTCTTCGGGGTTTTTCCTCATCTGTAAGACAAATGTCAGGAAGTTAAGGGCACAACGGTCCCCGAAAATCATCCTGCCATCATCATCATCGTCTTCATCCTTATCATCATCATCCTTCACCGGTGTGGAAAGCAACAGGAAGCTACCACACCTATAATTCCCTAGTAAAGCTGTAAAGCATAGCATGGAAATGCTATGATTGCAGTGAAAGACCTGCCCTCTGGCAGAATTACTATGGATGGATGGATTTAAGGTAGAGTACAAGATGCAGTTTTTTTTAAAGTGGTGTCTCCAATTGGCATAATCCATGTGTATTTGTAATTGAAAACTCTTAATTTAATAAGGTGAATATATACGAGGGTCATACTGAAAGTCATGAGCAACATTTTTTTAAACAATCATAATATTTATTTTAGACAAACCAAGTACACCATGTTAATCTACAGACCTTTGTGCTACTTTTCAACATAGTCTCCATTTCTTTGCACACATTTTGTCCAGCGTTCTACAAGCTTGAAAATTCCCTTATGATAGAAGTCCGTTCCAGCTGCTCGAAGACACTGACGTAAAAATAAACAAGTAAATGAGGTAAATAAAAATGAACAAATATAATATTTTTATATGAAACATTATTTATAATGAATTATTTTGTTTATTTATTCATAATTATGGTTCTTCTTCAGATTCCATTCCAATCTCCGACCCTATCTCTTCATTTTCTTCTTCTTCTGTTTCCTGGATTTCCATCGTTTCAGTTTGATGGATCTGTCTTCAATAGGTTTGTCATTATTAAGTCACTAAACATATCTGGTGATACATTTAAACAATCCTGCTCATGACAGTTAATAATACCACAAACTGGTGAACTGTTTTGCAACTGTGGTTCAAGTCCTTGCTGCAATTACAAAAAATTGTGTTTAATAGAATATCAAAAACGGGTGGAAGAAGTGAAGTACTGGCTCCAAAATGTTATCCTGAATGTCCATCCCTGTCTAGAGGATTAAGCTCGTTGCCATGTCATACTTGCTCTTGGTAGTAGACATGATATAATTATTGGTGTAATCAGTTAATTCTTTATTCTTTTAAAATATTTTAATGGCATTAATTTTACCCCTGTGAAAAATAGCTGTTGTAGTATTGCAACTGGTCATTGCATGTAAAAATAAAATATAATTTTTACACTTAGGATATAAGCTTAAACTTTGTGAAAAATACATTGTTTGCATTTTTGCTTTTCCAGTTTTTAAAAAATAAATTATCTTATCAGTGGGAGTTTGAATATTTTAAGACATATTCAATGTTTATTAACAAATGTATGACACATATGTGCCATTGAGGAGTACACAACTTTTTAATCCAGTTTTCTTACAAAAAAAAAAGCAATACTATGTTTCTGTTTGTAGGCAATTTTTTAAGGTACAAATCTCTGCTTTTTCAATAAAAGTGACCATTAAACGAGATTTTTGTGGCCTTTGACCGTGGGTTACTTTTTAGCGGTACACATATTGATGGGGACTTTTGAAATTCTGTTTTAAACCACAAAAAGAAGGTTCATGTAAAAATTCAGCTTTCTTAGAATTTTTCCGAAGTTTGGCTTTTTTTTGTCTTTATTCCCTGAACTATAAAATGAAATGAACTATCAATTACGAGGTGTGATCAATAAGTTTCCGGAATGAGCCCATAAACACAACACAACACTTCAAAGTTTCTATTCAGCACTGTCACCCTCGAAGTAGTCACCTTGGGAGTTGATACACTTGTCCCAGCGCTTCTGCCAATGCTGGAAGCACTTCTGGAAGTCGTCTTCTTTAAATGTGTCCAATGCCTTCTGCGATTCGCGCTGGATGACATCAATGTCCTCAAAACGATGTCCTCGGAGCCGAATTTTTAGCCGTGGGAACAGGAAAAAGTCTGCTGGAGCCAGATCTGGAGAATAGGTTGGATGGGGAACAGTACTCATCCTATTTTTGTCCAAAAACTGGCGGACAGAAATTGCTTTGTGCGCGGGCGCATTGTCGTGATGCAGGAACCAGTCACCAGTCCTCCATTTCTCTGGCCGTTTGCGTCGCACATTCTCCCTCAATCTTTGCAACACTTGTTTGTAGTACACTTGATTCACTGTTTGACCCCGTGGTACAAATTCCTTATGCACAATTCCATTAATGTCAAAAAAAACAATCATCATTGACTTCACATTCGATCGAACTTGTCTGGCTTTCTTGGGGCGTGGAGATGCAGGACTCTTCCATTGCGAAGACTGTTGTTTAGTTTCTGGATCGTAGCCATAAATCCATGTTTCATCACCAGTAATAACCTTTTCCATGAACCGTGGGTCATTTTTAAGCTGTTCTTTAAGATCTGTGCAGGCAATCACACGACTTTCCTTTTGGTCATTTGAAAGGAGGCGGGGCACGAACTTCGCAGCAATTCTTCGCATGTTCAAATCGTCTTTCAAAATGCTTTGAACACTTCCAAACGAGAGTGCTAGTGCATCAGACAGTTCTCGTATTGTAATGCGCCTATCATTTAATACCATTTCCCTCACTCGATCAATATTTTTATTGGTTTTGCTGGAAGTTGGTCGTCCCAGACGATTTTCATCCTTAACCGATGTCACGCCCCTTTTAAATTTCGAAAACCACTCAAATGCTTGAGATTTGCCCATTGCTTCCTCCCCATAAGCTGTTCTTAACATTTGATATGTTTCTGTTGCAGTTTTACCAAGTTTAAAGCAAAATTTGATGCATGTTCTTTGTTCCTCGTAATCCCGCATTGTTGCTACACAGAGAAATCGCCGCACGCACAAAACACGTCTTCACTTCAGAGCTTCTACCAGCATACTGCAAGGTCAGAGAAGGTCGCGCGACCCCTCAAATTCATCACAAGGAAATTCTGAGTGTACAGCCTGGGTGAAAATTAAAAACTCCTCAATGGCATAATTGTTTTGAAGCCATTCCGGAAACTTATTGGTCACACCTCATATTTAATATTTAAAATTATTCAACACTTAAGACAAATTATCCTGTACCAGAAAACCCTGAAAGCTTATAGCTCAGCATATGGAAAGCATGTTAAACACAAAATTTAATGTGATACAGGTGGATGTAAATATGTTAAAATACTTTTAGTCATTTGAAACAAGTAGCCTATTTAAGTAATCAGCAGGGAACGGAAGTTCATGCATTTGCATATTTGTTCTCTCTCGTTGTGCAAATATGCCGAAAGATTATCTACACGAATCACAAATTTCTGAATGCAATAATATTGCTTTTATTGTGCATAAAAGTGCATATATTACCTTTATTTATAAATGCATCATATTTTAACATTTATGCAGGGAAGCTGCATATTTGGTATATTTTTGGTATATTTATTTGTATTTTTCAAATATTTGTAGGTTTTTAAATTTTAAAATTTCATTAATTTAAATTAAATAGTTAATTAAAAATTGTAATGTAGTAAACATGATTAATTTATGTTTATGAATTTTGTTTAACGATGAATGGCACACCCATTGGGAGCCCCTCAAGTTTTTGTGAGGTGACATCAATTTTTCACATGGTCCGTTGGTGAATCCCCGTATGTATTCCACGTACAGCGAAGGTCAACAGTAATGCGCTAATGCATCGGACTCACGAGCAGTTGTTGTGCCGTCATTCATTGAACAAGTGTCTAGTTTTTGTGTGTGGTGAAGTGGATGTAAACTGTTAAGGGGGCTTTCTATACCGCTATTAAATCATGCCAAAGTTAAATTAAGTAATTCAGGTAGACTTCAATCATTTGTAAATGAATTTCTTAACAAGTTTATTTCCACGGATGATAGAATTTTATTTTGTAAAGCATGTGAGAAAAAAGTAGGCAGTGAGAAACGATTTCAAGTGTTGCAGCATATAAACACATCCAAACATAAGGAATTAGTAATTAAAAAAAGTGAAACGGAAAATAATCCAAAGCAAAAACAACTTGCGGAGTGTTAGGTAGTAGGTTAACTCAGTTTTCTTCAGACTTGTGAGATTTTTATAGCATGCGATATTCCTCTCTTTAAACTCCAACAGTAAGAAATTTTCTTCAGTTCTTCAGAAATACACCAATGAACATGTACCAGATGAAAGTACTTTACAAAAAACATATGTAAGCCAGTGTTACAACAGTGTAATATCAAATATTCAGAATACTCTTACGAATCAATTTGTATGAATTAGTGTTGATGAAACGATGGATTGTGAAGGTCGTTATATAGCGAATTTTATAGTTGGAGCCTTTTGTAAAGAAAATCCCACAACTCCGTATCTTCTGAATGTTGCAGTGTTAGAAGTTACTAACAATGCAACAATTACTCAGTTTGTTATTGATTCACTGAAACTATTGTGGCCTGATGGCATTAAGTATGATAATGTGCTCCTCTTGATAACGGACTCTGCTAGTTAAATGATAAAATCAGGTACAACACTGAAAGGTATTTTCGCTCATATGATTCACTTAACACGTCTTGCACACGGCCTTCATCGTATATCAGAGACTATTCGAACATGTTATCCTTTAGTGGACAAGCTGGTGTCGTCTGTTAAGAAAGTATTTAAGAAAGCTCCGTCCAGAGTTCAAAAGTTCAGAACAATAGCACCTGACATTCCCCTCCCACCACAGCCAAGTTTAATCCGTTGGGGCACATGGCTGGAAGCTGCTCTATACTATTCAGAACATTTTTTCTAAAATTAAAGAAATTATAAATATTTTTTATTCAAGTGAAGCAGCATCTATCGAATTAACACAGAAAACTGTATCGGACAATGAATTAAAAAGCGACCTTGTATTCATATCATCTCATTTTCATTTTATTCCTAAAGTAATTAGGTCATTGGAAGCAGTTGGTATTCCTTTACTGCAGTCTTTAGCGGATTTCGATAGTACGATCTCCAGTTTAATATCAGGTCCAGGAAATGTAGGAGATACAGTGAAAGAAAAAACAGAAAATATTCTTTCCAAAAACCCTGGCTATTGTAAACTTGTAGAAATTCGAGATATTCTCGAAGGAAAAAATCAAACAAACCAACAAAGTTATCTATAGAACAGCTCACAGTTTTTCTGCAAGCCCGTCTTACTTCTTGCGACGTAGAACGAAGTATTTCACGCTACAAAGCTATGCTGAGAGACAACAGGCGAAGATTCACAACAGAAAACATACGTCACTGGTTAGTTGTGAACTGCAACAGTAGTAATGGAGCATTCAGCAATGAGGCAAGCACTTCAAGATCCAGAGACTAAACGTAAATTACCTATAAACCTATAATGTATTATTCTGTTAAAATAATCTCAGATTGATTATGCATATTTCGTATCATATTTAGCTATTTTACAGCATATTTTGTGGCATATTTAGCTATTTTTACGGCATAAATGCATACATATTCTTCATGTTTTTAGGGCATGAACTTCCGTTCCTGGTAATCAGTGATTAAGAAATAAATAAAACTATATAATATCATAGCAGAAGTTAAGATTTTCGACAGAACTTAAATATAATGTATATATCGATGGTGGGCAATGGAAACCTCATAACTCCATTTTGGTAAATTTTACAGGAGAAACAAATAACTGTTTTAAATAATTATGAAAATTGATACAGCAATAGTTGCCACATATTTTGCTACAGAATACATGTCAAGTTATTAATAAATTTGTAGTCCATGTTCTCAACAGATTATGCATCACATATTTCTGTGCTGGCTACTGGAGTTATGTGGTTTTCAATGACTGATGGAGTTTACGAGGTTTCCATTGCCTACCGTCGATATAATGGTTTAAAGACTTGTATTAATTTTTCAAATAATTTGGAGGATTATGTTGCTCACATAGAAATAGCTATTTCAGACCTAAAAAATGAAGAGAGGAACTATCATTAAGAAGGAATGTGAAAAGGTTTTAGGAGACATTAACAGAACTTCAAAAAATAAAGTTGCAATGTAAAAATATGAAAATTTTGAAGAATATCAACAAGAATGTTACAATTACAAAGACAGACAAAGGAAACAAAATTATTTTAGATCGAGCTAATGTACAGAAAGAATGAACCATCTTTAAGATTCCAATGAGTATGAGGAAATGAAATCTAATCTCTCCCAAAATCAATGAGAGGTATGGAAAATATGTTAAACATATCAACATATCAAACATACAATCAAGGAGCAGGATAAATATAAATTAGAAGTTTCAAACCCTTCTAACCCAAAATTATATGGTCTACCAAAAATTCACAAAGAAGGTAAAAAAAAAAATACACCAATCATTATTCTCCATGCCACACTTTACCAAAAGATTCACTGAACTTCCTCAATTTGAAAATAAAAGCACTGAAAATTCAATAAGATTAGTAGAAGAATTAAATAACATTACATTGGTTCCTAATGATAGACTGGTTTCATTTGACATTGTCACTTTATTCCCTTAGTATTCCAATTGATAAGATGCTCAAGATATTGAGAAGATGTTAAATTCATTGGAATTAAAAACAGAAGTAATAGAAGAATATTTAATACTAAAGAAACTTTGTATTGACATTAATGTTTTCACTTTCAATGCTAAATTTAATAAACAGACCTCTAGTTTGACAAGGGAAATCCACTTTCACCATTTTTGGCCAATTTATTTATGGATTATCTTGAGTCTCGCGTCACCAATGCTTACATTTGGATTTTTAAATGTTGGTATAGATATGTAGATGATTTTTTCTGTGTAATGAATTCAAAATACATTGAAGATGCACTAAAATTACTGAATCTTCAAGATGAATCAGTGAAATTCACTGTTGAAATAGAAAAATATAACAAAATCCCCTTTTTGAACTCATACTTAATAAGGAATGAACAACTACAATGAATTTAATTCAATATTTATAGAAAAGATACACGGATAATTACATTACAATTTTCAGGTTTTAATCATGCTTCACATTAACATGCAATTTTCAATAGTCTATTATACAGGTTGTCCACCGCTGTGGTCTCGAGGTAGCATGCTGCCTTGTCACACAGCGGGCCCGGGTTCGATCCCCGGCCGGGACAGTTTTTCTGGGTGAGGTTTTTATTGGGGTTTTTCCTCGCCTGTAAGACAAATGTCAGGAAAACTTTAAGGCCCAAATGGTCCCCAAAATCATATGGCCATCATCATCTTTATATCATTATCATCATCATCCTTCACCGGTGTGGAAAGCAACGGGAAGCTACCACACCTACAATTCCCTAGTAAAGCTGCAAAGCATAGCATGAAAATGCTGTGATTGCAGTGAAAGACCTGCCCTTGGGCAGAATTACTATGGATGGATTATATAGGTTAATAAATATTCACCTAAATGAGAAGGATTTTGAGAGTGAATATAATTGTTCAGTGCACATAGCTAACAAGGGAGGAATAGTCGAAATTCACTGGTTAATTTTCGTTGATGGAATACTTAAGATTTATACAGTCAAATATTTGACTATTGCCGATGTAATAAAGTCAGACTGTTTTTTACTAATGTTGATGAAACTATCCACTGATACAGATAACTAAAAATAATGTTGAATGTTTCATTGAATCATTCATGTGCCTAGAAAAGAAACATTTTAAATGTAGTAATTCTTTAAATAGAAGATTAATGATCTTGAAATGAATGCAAAAAATAGGAACAGTAGAGAATTATATCAGGGAATTAGTATAGAGAAGAAAGGGTTTCAGGCTAGAACAAACATAATTTGGAATGAAAATGGGGATATGATTGCAGATTCCAGGAGTAGATGGAAAAGTTACTTTAATCAGCTATTAAATGTACATACAGAACAGGACATTGAGGAGGATAATTTACAGACAGCAGAAATGCTAATTGCAGAACCAAGTGCATTAGAGGTTGAAATGGCGATTGAAAAATTGAAGATGTATAAAGCATCAGGTTCAGATGAGATCCCAGCAGAACTGATAAAATCAGGGGGAGAAAAATTGATGGACAAGAGACGCTGGTTGCTTAGTATGATTTGGAAAAAAGAAGCTCTTCCTGATGAATGGAAAGAATCAATTATCGTACCAATTTATAAGGAAGGAGATAAAACTGATTGCAACAACTACAGGGGCATCTCATTACTTTCAACTTCGTACAAAATTCTTACAAATATATTAGTAAGCAGACTTACTCCTTATATTGATGACATTCTAGGAGATCATCGATGTGCATTTAGAAGAAACAGGTCTACAACAGATCAGATTTTTAGCATAAGACAGATTTTAGAAAAGAAATGGGAATATAATGGTACTGTACATCAACTATATGTAGACTTCAAAAAAGCATATGATTCAATTATGAGGGAGAAGTTACATAGTATCCTGCTGGAGTTCAGAATTCCTAAAAGTTAGTTAGACTTATACAAATGTGTCTAAATGGCACAAAGAGTAGGGTGCGTGTAGGCAAACAGTTTTCAGACACTTTTGAAATCCAGAATGGGTCGAAGCAGGGAGATTCACTATCTCCTCTACTATTTAATTTTGTACTAGAGCATGCCATCAAATCTTTAGAGGATGAGGAAGGCTTACAACTCAATGGTATTAATAAGCTCTTAGTTTATGCTGATGATGTAGTATTATTGGCCGATAGCGAGGAGATACTAAAGGACAACACGCACACGCTATTGAGTAGCACTAAGAAATTAGGACTGGAAGTAAATATCAATAAAACCAAATATATGGTCACATGTAGAAATACATTATATAATGGAAATGGACAGCTAATGACAAATGAGGGAAATTTTGAGGAAGTGGCTGAATTCAAATACCTAGGAATGAGATGCACAAAGAAATTAAACATAGGCTCAATTCTGGAAATGCGTGCTATTATGCATTGCAGAGACTCTTGATGTCCCAACTCCTTTCAAAAAAACATTAAACTGAAAATATATAAAACTTATTCTACCAGTTATATTATATGGGTGCGAAACATGGACTCTTACTTTAAGGGAGGAAAGGAGATTATGAGTATTTGAGAATAAAGTTCTTAGGAAAATGTTTGGACCAAAGAGAGGTGAACAGACAGGTGAATGGAGAAGACTACATAACAATGAACTACATGGTTTTATAGGAAGCGAGATATAATAAGAACAGTTAAGTCTCGTAGACTGCGATGGGCAGGGCATGTTGCACATATGGGGAATGAAAGACGTGCATTGAAGCTTCTTGTAGGAAAGCCAGAAGGAAAACGCCCAGTTGGTAGACCAAGAATGAGGTGGGAGAAAAACATTAACTATGATTTGAGGGAAGTAGATTATACAGGGAATGATTAGAAAGCATTAGCTCAGGATAGGGATATGTGGAGAGCTTATGTCTGCGCGGCCATGAAGCTATGGGTTTGATAGGGCCAGTGAGTGAGGAAGTAAGTAAGTTATTCTTTAAATGAGGAGGGAGAGAGATTTTGCTGTAAATACCAAAATGCAACTTAAGCCTGTGCCTATGAAGCTTATTGAGAAATCAAGGCAGAAAGCAGGAAAGCCATCAACTGTTCTCAACTAATGTAGAACTGTTGAGTGCAATATCATAAATATAATGATATTAAGAAAAGAGTTCTTATTTGAGAAACTGGTAGTCTGGGAAGATAAATAGCTAGAATTAATATGAAAGAAAACATTCACTTTCATTTTCTTTTGATAGATGATAAATAAAAAATTTAAAAATCATACAGTAGCATATTTATAATATTTTTTTTAGTTTTTTCTGAAGTGAGAGATAATAATACTTCGTTTATTCTGGCAGAGTTAAGGCCATAAGGCCCTCTCTTCCACTCAACCAGCACAAATACAAATAAATATTTGACAAATATAGATATACACTATACTAATTATAAATAGTTCCGATTGAGGGTCTTTCCACTTTTTCAGCGGTTGCCCTTTACCAGCCGGCTGCTGGCCCTTCACATCCATATGTGTCAATCACAGAGGTAGATGATCAACAGCCAGTGTAGGGGTGACATGTGGTTAGCATGTCGAGTCCCCCAGCCGTTATAGCTGGTTCCTCAACCTGGAGCCGCTACTTATTGTAGCTACCCAATTGCCTCACGATGCTGGGTCGGCACCGGTCCCATACTGGCCGAAATACCATGAGAAAATTTCTTCCCCCATGGAGACTCGAACCAGCGCAAGTCCCGTAGCTCTGCGCCAAGGCTTCCTACCTTAACCGCTCGGCTACGGCGCAGGACTATAAATAGTTAAATATACAATAAATGTAGCAAAGTAAATTTCATGTGCAAACAACATTTTATAGGGTAATAACAATAATGATAGGATGATGATAATAATAATAATATAAATTTGATAAATTATACGAGAAACACCAATTAATATATATACCTTATATGGGGTAATAATGAAGTCGAGGTTAGAGCAAATATAAATTTAGATTTCTTTTAAAAGATGCCAATGTCCAGCAGCCCCTTATTTCTTGTGGTAGAGAATTCCACTTGCAAGAAGTGAAGATGGTATATGACATGGAGTGATGTGATGTCCTATGTTGCAGTATATTAAGCAAGAGACTATGTTGTGATCTTGTGTTTAAGTTATGGTTTGGGGATAGATACTGGAAACGGGATGATAAATAATGGGGAATCGAGGTATGTAGGATCTTAAATAAGAGAATTAAACAGTGCGATTTTCTTCTCTTTTTAGATGTAGCCATGACAATTCGTGCAATAATGGAGAAATGTGATCGTATTTTCGAACATTAAGTATGAATCTGATACACATATTATGGACACGCTGCAGTTTGTCCGACAATCCGTCACTTATGTCAGTTAGTAGAAGGTCACAGTAGTCAAAATGTGGCATCACTAAGGTTTTGGATTAAAATTCTTTTAAGAGCTGTAGGGAGAAAATGTTTAAGTCGCTTTAGGAGGAATGCATTATGGAGAAGATCCTTTTAGATGTTTGTTTTACTTGCACATACCAATTTAAATTAGAATCTATGTAAAGTCCCAAGTTTTTAACGATGTCGGTGTAAGGAATTTGTTCAATTTCTAATATGACAGCCGGCATATTGCCATTGTTTATGGAGTGTAATAGTCTTGGATGTCTGATAATTATTGCTTGCGTTTTGTTTACATTTAGTTTCAGCCCATATTGTCTGGACCATAAAGATATATGCCTGAGGTCAGTGTTTACTTTTTCAATATATTCATTAATTTCGTCAGGCCTAAAGTGTGGTGTAAAGCTGTAAGTCGTCATGGGTCAAGATGATGCTTGCAGTTTTGTAGTTGCTTGGTCACGTCATTAATATAAATCGAGAAGAGAAGAGGAGCAAGGGCGCCACCTTGAGGGTACCCCTTTCCTCACCAAGCGCCAGGAGAAAATGCGATTATTAACAGAAACTGATTGGCTGACGATTTAGTGAGGTAAGATCTAAACCAATCAAGGCAGTTTTCCGACAGATGTATGTGTCTTTAGTCTTGCTAGCATTAAGTCTGAGATCTACTGTGTCAAAGGCTTTGCTGTATTCGAGTAGGACTATTGCGGTGAGTTTTGCTTTTGTCCATTGAGTCTCTTATGTCCTCTACAATGTCACGTAGTGCAGTACTTGTATGTTGTCCTGTTCTAAAACCAGACTGATTCTCATCAAGTAAGTCCGTGTGTGATGAGGTAGTCTGTTAACTGTGAGTGTATATGTGTTTTCCCGTGCTTTCGGATAAACAGTGAAGAATACTAATTGGGTCTAATATCCATCGAGTGTTGTGGGAGTGTTTTGATTTTGGTGTCAGGACGAACTATAGCCATTTTCCAGAGTCTGGGATAGGTCCCGGTCATTATAGAGGCATTAAAAATGTGGGAATTATTGTTGGGAGAATAATGTCAATTATTTTTTTATAGGAGAGGTATTGTTATCTTGTCTATTCCTTGTGCTTTAGATTTAATACGTAATAACTGCTCTTTTGGCATCATCAGGTGAGATATAGGAAAAAAGAATTTGTCTCGGGTAGGTTGGGAATATGACATTAGTTCATCTATTGTCTGTTTGTTTGTGTTTGTGAGTTGTCGGTAGGGAGGCGGGTAAAATGCTCATCTAGTGGTAGGTCAGTCTTGTTTCTACCTGTAGTTTTTATTGTGACAGAAGCCTATTGATTTTAAAATTTTTCCACATGTCAGGTGAGTTTGACATAGATTGTGTAATAATAGTTTGGGCATATCGTTAGTTTTGCATTCCCGACAGTCTGGTTGAACTTTATTCCTCATATGTTTGTATGTCTGTAAGTCTGTCAGGTCTTTATTCCTCCTGTAATTTCCAGTAACGCAGCGTCTCTCTCAGTCAATAAGCAAGCGGATATTATCAGACATCCAGGGTGCAGGTGGTCTGTTTATACGTCTAGTCTTGATAGGTGCGTGTTTGTCATACAATTGTAAAATCATGTCATTAAAATTTTCAACTTTCTCGTCTACAGTCCTAAGTGTCCATATGTTGTTCCAAGGTAGTTTTGCAGCGTCATCAATTAATTGCGCATAATTTATATGTTTCAAGTCTCTGTATGTTACAAGTCTAGGTCTACGTTTAGAGCAAAGGAGTGAATATTCAATGTACGAGTATATAAGTCATGTGCATGATAGCAACATAATAATTTGTGACAAATATGTTTATTTTCAGATTGAATTAAAGTTGTTTTGTAAACATATTACACCACAAGTAGGAAGTATATATTTATGTGGATATTGTAAATATTATAAGTTAATTTTTTTTATTAAATAAAAACCTCAATGGTTGAGTTTTGGGTCATGACTCAAGTTTGATAAACAAGTGTTATATCATTCCTTGCATTTTTATGACATTGCAGTGAATGCATGAACTTTGATTTGTGTGATGTGATGTTTATTGTAGGAGTGGCAGATGGTGTGGGAGGATGGCGACACTATGGTATAGATCCTGGAGAATTCTCGGCTTTTTTAATGCGAACTTGCGAACGACTGGTGTCCAGTGGGAGGTTTATTGCCACTGAGCCAGCTGGACTCCTTGCGAGGAGCTATTACGAACTTCTTGAGAGCAAGCAACCTATTCTAGGTAGGTGTAATAACACTATATAATCTCATTTTATTCGTCCTGCTTTGTAACAATTTTGTTATTCCATGATCAGGTTGTCAGAATAAAACGATTCCCCAATCTGGAGATCCAGTTTTTCATCTATTGCCTATGGAGACTCAAGTAATATTACATATAGATATTAGAAAAAGATAGGTTATGGTATTTGGACAACTGAAAGAATGGTTTTAAAGTATTAGGTCTTCAATATGTATAGCATATAATTTTAGTTCTTGAATGCTTTTCAATGGAAATGAACAAAACTGTACAGAATGTATCTTCAATCCTTCCTGTATAATGTCACAAAGTTTCATTGTTTTCCGACAGATAGCTGTGATGTACTTTAGTTTTAAAATGGCAGCTGCTTGTAAAACACGTACAAAGAAGAGTGCTGTGATCAAATTTCTTTCTGCGGAACTGGAGACCATTTCAAATATTCGCAGATGCTTATGAAATGTCTATGGGGATCAAGCAGTGGATAGGAATACTGTCAGCCATTGGGTTAGCAGAATGTTAGCGGCAGAACAAGGTAAAGTAAGACTGTCAGATCCCTCTAATCTTCAACCACAGCTCTCTGCTTTGTACATGTTCCACCAACTAAAATACAACACAGCCATCTGTCAGAAAACAATGAAACTTTGTGACATTATAAATAAAGTATTAAAGATATGTTCTGTAAAGTTTTGTTCATTTCCAATTAAAGGCAATCGAGAACTAAAATTAAGTGCATTTATTAAATGTTTTATGCATTATATATTTTATAAGCAATTGAGAAATCATCATCAAGATGGATAGAAGTGGATATTATCAATTCACTAGCTAAGATTGTTTCATTAGCATACAGTGCTAGTAGTTATAATAATAATAATAATAATAATAATAATAATAATAATGTGACGACTTTCAAGAAATATTCCTCATTGTTGGTCCATTTTTCAAAGCACCATATTCTAAATTCCGGGGCTGTCTTGTGAAGCAGTCACAGCTGAGACTTCTGATACAGCAGTCATTAGTAGTGATTTAAAAAAATGACAAGAGAACCAGAGTGTTGAGTGCATCAGCAGAGTGAAGAAAGAGACATAAGTGTGACTGTGAAACATAAACGACCTATAGAATAATAGGTTTCAGTGATTGCACATTGAATTATTGTGCAACAAATAAAGTAAGATTGGAAATTTTAGTGCAAACAGTAATTATGAGTGAAAGAATTACTCACTGACATAACCAGTGACAATAACAAAAATATTAATCCTATATAATGCCAGTGTCCTAATAAACAACATTTAACAAAAACGCAGATATTGTTGCTGGGGTTTGTGCAAAATATATGTATATACATATCTGAATTAAAATTTAGTGATGTACCAAGTGGAATGGATGTGTAGTAATACTTGGGATTCATATTAGGAAATATTTATCTCAGTGGTCCCAATGTTTTTTTGTCCCCTTTCCCCAAAGGTAGAATGTATGTGTTGTCTTTGAGAAGTGGATTGTAGCCGATATAGTGCTGATTGTACACCACATAAAAATAAAATAAATGTACTTAAAAAATTATTCCTTCCCTGGTAGGCATTAGTGTGTAAATTCCAGAAAGGCATAAGACCTAGAAATGTATGGACTTTGATATAGGAGACAAAATGCCATATGTTTATGAGGCCTTTTTAAAGGAGGATAAATATTAATAACTCATTAAGTACAACTTTATATATACAGTAAAACTTGTTTAATCCGGAACGTGAATAATGCAGAAATCTATCCAATGTGAACAAATGTATTGGTCCTGAAGAAATAATAATAATTTTACGTGTATTTATTTTGCATAAAAGAACCTGTCCAATGCGGAAACACAAGGATATTTCTACACAAATCATGAAAAAAAAAATAAAACGGAAAGGTATATATATATTTAAGAGAGCAGTCAAGCCAATCAGGGAGTGAGACAAGGCTGCATTTTGTCACCAATGCTATTTAATCTATTCGTTGATGATATAGCAGCCATAATGCTAGAAGGAGACATTGAGGCTCCGGAGATAAATGTTAAAGTCCCAGTCCTGTTGTATGCAGATGATTTAATTATCTGTTCCAAGACAATCAAGGGATTGCAAAGAGGTCTTGACCAACTGGAAATATACTGTAGGAATTGGGGATTGACAGTAAATATTAGTAAGACAAAAACAATGACATTCAAAAATGGGACGGTTTATGGTAGAGCAGAGGAATGGAAATACAGAGATCAAATACTTCAAAACGTGAAGCATTTTGAATATCTTAGTATGACGTTGAAAATAACGGAAAGTGGAAAAAACATATTGATACAGCATTATTCAAAGGGAGGGGACAACTTAATAGTATTCTCAGTATTCTAAGTAGAGTGCCTGATATTCCAGTTAGTACGTTAGAAAAAATGTATGGAGCAATGGTGAGACCAGTATGGTAGTGAGATTTGGGGTTTTCAAAGATTGGAAATACTAAATAAGGTATATATGCATTTTCTAAAATATATTACAGGACTTAGTAAGGCCGTTTCTAACAGTGGAATTTTATATTTGGGTCATTTCAGGACGACATAAACTGCAAAATTCATATATTCAAGTACTGGTTGCGGCTAATCCAAGGTGAACAAACAATGCTCAGAGCAATTTGTTACGATCACCAAATTAGGAATGCAAATATGAAATTCTGGGCAGACGAGGTTAGGAGAGAACTCCAAAACATTGGGATGGGTTGGGTATGGGAAAAAGGGACTGAAAATCGCAAGAATGTGTGGAGAAAAATAAGGAGGAGGTACTTAGATATAATCCGACAAAATATTTTGGCCGATCACTGTTTTTACAGAGAGACCTAAAACAAGTTTGGGGGAAAGAATCTTATATACTCAATCTAGGATTTAAAGAGAGATCAGGGCTTGCTTGGTTCAGGTTAGGGGCATGGAAATTTTTTTAAAATTAGCGACGATCATGATATGAGAATATGTCCAATATGCAGGAGCTTTGAAGACGAGATACATATATTAGGAAAATGTAATGATTTGGAATATTGGAGCATCAGTTATTACCGGAAAGATTTCTAAATTCAAATTGTGAAAGATTGGCATGCTACGAGTTATTGGTAAGCCCAGAAAATTGGATAAACTTGGGTAGATTTCTGGACAAAATGCAGAAAATAAGAACAACACTCATTCATGAATAAATAAATATGCTAACAAATTGCAATACCATTAATTCTTCATCATCATGAACAAATTTCGTTTTAGGCCATGTGGCCTGTACAGTAAACCTAGTGAAGATGGTCTTGATCTTTCCACCGATGTTTTGGTCTTCCTTGGTCCCTATGTCCAGTTGGGGTATATTGGAATGCCAATTTTGGAAGTCTATTTCTTGCCATTCTCCTCAGATGATTTTTTCATTCTTGTTGGTATCTTTGTATATCTTCATTTAAACTTGTTACTCCAAGTTTTCATCTAATAATAGTGTTCCTTTGGTGATCCAGTCTATTAACTCCTAACAATGATCGTAAGAAGCGCATTTGGCTTACTTGAAGTTTATGAGAGTTTCTTTTATTTAAAATCCAAACAAGATTGGATTACTTACCATTAATTCTTAATAATTCTACATAACTAAGTTAATGTATAATGTAATTGTATTGTTATCTAATTGTAATATTATTGTGTTTTCTTTTTTGTTTTAAGTATATTATTACCAAACATCAACTTATTGTAATGGACTGTCAACAGCACGTATGGCTTACTGCCCGTGCGACCCATATTTGTGAATAACATTGTATGTATCTTACTTTTAGTCTAATAAAGTCCTTATGTATGTATTAACCATCAGCAGTTTTTTTTTTCTTTTTTACTGAAGGCAGGTGCCAAGACAGCTTTTACAAATAGTGATTCAAACCAAATGGACAAATAAATATAAAAAAACCTAATTGTTACTGACCCTAAAGTTCATTGTTAAAAGCTGCTGTCTTATTTCACATGCCAATATGTACTTTGATAAATGCCTCCATCGCCACGATTGGTATATTATTGTTTCAACTTGTTCATTGCAATAATTTTGATTGAATAACACGTGTTGCTTGTGCTTTGTTCCCAGTTTATAATATCGAGTAAAAGGAAAGAAAAATAATTAGTACCGAAGAGAAAAAAATTAGTGTTGCCGATTAAAGTAAAAATAAAAATTCTTGACCGTTTATACACATTAGCGAGTCATTTGCGTGTATATCACGCTGTTTCAGTGTTAATGAATCAACAAATCTGAAGACAAAATAAGGAATTAATCGCAGAATTCATAGCTGAATATCAGTCTTAATTGAAAGACCTTTTAAAAGCGGCAAAACAGGAAAAAAATACTAAGTTCTTTAAGTCCTTGCCAAAACCTGACAGTAATAATTAATAGAAATTGTTCAAAATCTCTCATTAATTAATTTTATTTTGATAATTTTTATTTTTATTCTATAACCTTGGAACATA
Organism: Diploptera punctata; assembly: GCA_030220185.1. NCBI lineage: Eukaryota > Metazoa > Arthropoda > Insecta > Blattodea > Blaberidae > Diploptera > Diploptera punctata. The sequence continues at coordinate 836,157 of JASPKZ010003859.1, read as the reverse complement.
TCTCCTATATACCCATACAAATGACCATTCCATATTCGCAGTTTCTGTATTCGCCGCATATTTGCAGAACATATCCCCGTGATTAAGGAGCTTTTAGTATATAGATTCGGCCTCATTGCACACCCGTTATGCGAAACACAGATACCTGTCTTGCAAATAACAATTGCGCTGTAAAATCTTAAATTAGTTAAGTTCTGAGACCGATCTTTCACAGGTAGCATTTAGAATTTATGGAATAAAGATGGATGAAATGTATGTATCATTTTCATTAAGCGAAACAGTGAAAGTGATTGAAGATAAATCTCCAAACATTTCCGGACTGATGCTCCAAAGTCAAGCTCTAGCTCTCGTTAAATCCCTAAGGGAATAACGATTTCAAGGAATCTTCAGATTGGCTGGACAGTTTTAAAAGACGACAATGTAGTGTGGAATGAAATTTGTAGGGAATCAAAGAATGTGGACGAAAGTGTAGTTAGTGAGCGAAAACCGAAACTGCATACTTGAATTTCAGGATATGCACCTAAGAGACATTTTTAATGCTGACAAAATAGGACTTTTTTTTTTTGCATGTTACCGTCGAAGTTGTCCATACATATTAAACTTCACTTTTCAATGGTGGTGGAACTACAGTTAATCCAAGTACATAAAAAGACATATACAGTACTCTATAATCTAAGACTATTAATAAGTTTTAGTTTTTTTATATAATAGAATATCAAAGAACACACAAAAAACAACACTGAAATAAAACAACTAAATGTAGAGGAATTAAACACAACAATAGTGAAATACAGAATAAACTGGAAAGAACACTTGGCAAGGATGACTGAGAATAGGATACCAAAAGCAGCATTCAGCTATTCACCATGAGGAAGAAGTAGTTTGGGAAGACCAAAGAAAAGATGGAAATAGCAGCAATTTGGAGCCGGAACAGGCTAGTAATAAACCTAAACCGTGATGAAGAAGTTTTTTTATAATGCGGAATTTTGTTTAGTGTGGAAAAAAAAAATTGGTCCCATGCGATTCTGCTTTGAGCAAGTTTTACTGTATATATTTATATGTATATATTATCCTCCAAGTGCAATTTTGTTGTGTCTTGAGGATTTTATTTCGATCACATTTTGAAGATTTATGTTTTCATGCTCAGAATGTTTCCAGCTGCAAAACATTTTGTAAGAACTTTATGCTTTATATCTTTAAGACTAGAAACAACAGATGACCCAGATCAAATTTTAAAAGTATCAACTATCAGTTTCGATGTGTATGCAAAATTAGCCATATTCAAATATCCCTAGTGCCTCTCATACAAGAGCTTCCTGCTGATTTTCTTTGAGCTGCTTTTGATGTTTTCAGTGTTTTTATTTGAATGCTAATGGCTTCGTTGCCAAGGCCCAGCATTTGAAAACATGTTTTTATTTGAATTAACATTTTCCAATCCTGGATAGAATCAAATTTAAGAAAGAAAAATTAATATTTGAACCCTGGACCCCTAGTTCTACGTACTAGTGTGCTGTGCATTACACCATTCAAACGACGATACAAACATTAACATTTCTTTTAACTTATACAATTCTAGTTCATCCGAAGGCTAATAGCTGTAGCTACCATCATGCCAACAGATGTCTTCTATTCAGAAGTATTTTTATTTATTGAGAATTTATACACTACTTTTTAGCGTTAAAGCTTAATATTTTTTATGTTTTCATTTTAATTAACATTTTCCAATCCCGGATAGAATCAAATTTAAGAAAGAAAAATTAATGTTTGAACCGGGATTTGAACCCTGGACCCCTAGTTCTACATACTATTGTGCTGTCCATTACACCATTCAAACGATGATACAAACATTAAGATTTCTTTCAACTTATACAATTCTAGTTTATCCAAAGGCTAATAGCTGTCACTACCATCACCCGTCTTTTATTCAGAAGTTGAAAGAAATGTTAATATTTTTATCATCATTTGAATGGTGTATTGGACAGTACACTAGTACGTAGAACTAGGGGTTCAGGGTTCAAATCCTGGTTCAAACATACATTTTTCTCTCTTAAATTTGCTTTTGATGTGTTTACTCTTTCAGAGGAGGATATATCTCAATGAGATTATGAGATTTAAATTCATAAGCTGTTTGAACTGAATATTTGAGAAGAATTTATTTCAGAAAGAAACAAAATTTAAATTCTGATGTTTTAAAGATGGGGCACGCCATAGCGTAGTGGTTAAGGCACTGCGCTACAAGCCGGAAGGTCGAGGGTTCAAGTCCCGGTGGGGTCAGGATTTTTAAACTGATCCAAACCTTCTGGCGGCACTATGGCTCTGGGGTCGACTCAGCCTCTAACTGAAATGAGTACCAGACGCTTGTTCTGGGGTAAAGGCGGCCGTCACGCAGGGCTGACAACCCGGCTGACATCAAGTGCCGATTGTCAAGAAAAAGTGGGAGCCTTAATCTCCTACTACCCCAAGGGCCTCCTGAGGCCTGTCGTGGGATCACTTTACCTTTTGTTTTAAAGATAAATATCTCATATTAAAATGCGGCATTTACATAAGAGTAAAAGTATTACTACAGGACCACAAGGGAATTCAGCTCAGGCTGGAAGAATGCATTTTAAACATTGTTAAGTCTTTTTAAAATAAAATGAAGTCTTGAGGAATAAAACACTTTTATTTTCTATAATTATGCATCATTTAATCATTCAATATCCACTTTAAAAATTATGTTAAATTGCTTGTTGTTTATATTAAGATTTATCGAAGTTTACAATTATAAGGTGAGTTCTTAAATCGAACTCAGTTTATTAATTATCAAGACTCTAGAACTGGTATCAATACTCTGATAGCTAAAGATCACTTATATCTCATTGATTTAAAAAAATAATGATGTCACAAACTAGTAAAGTAAATTAGAGTATTGAAAATATTTCAGGGAGCAGCACAGCTTGCGTTATTGTGTTGAATCGAGAGACCAACATGGTGTATACAGCTAATATTGGTGACAGTGGCTTTGTGATAGTGCGTCATGGTGAAGTAGTGCACCGATCTGAAGAACAACAGCACTATTTCAACACTCCCTTCCAGTTGTCTCTGCCACCTCCTGGTCATAGTGGTCTTGTGCTTAGTGACAGGTAAATGCATTAATCTGCATGTATAGAAATATTTGTTTCAGAAAAGTCATCTGTTGGCTATTTAGCATATTTATTTTAAGATAGAAATGTGTGCAGCCTGTTCTTCTTAGTAACATTAACAATTTAAATTGGTTATCTACAGTTCATGGCATTATTGCTCTATAACTACTTGACAAAAATAAAGTATTCATAGTTAAATATGGGAAATAACATTATGAGGTTCTTAATTCGTAAATTAATGAGTCATTTTTTTTACATCTTACCTTGTATTTTATGTTTCTTTAAATACAGGAACTAGTTTTCATGAGAAGGATCTCTCTCATTTTCAACCAACATTATGACTACCGGATTTTCGTTGGAATATCCAGCAATAACAATGCCATCTGGTGTTGATTTGATGAACTTAGAGATGAGGTCACGTTCTTCATGAATCTCGAAATACATGGATGTAAATTTGTTCTTTGAATTTGTTCTTCTCCTAAATTGTCAATTCTAAAGGTTTTTCCAAATGTTTTAAAAGTTGGGCTTCTTTTTCAATTTTATGATTCTCCAATAAACTATGGGCTGCAATAATGAAAATGAGAGAGATTCTTCTCTAGAAAACTAGTTCCTGTGTTTAAAGAAACATAAAATATGAGTAAGATGTAAAAAAAATGACTGTTAATTTACGAAAAAATAAAGTAGCCTGTGTTTGACATTTTGGTGTATATAGTAGAAAAATGAAACTACTTGCAAAAAATAAAAGTCTGCCTTTTTATGTATATATGAGATAATCCTCATCAAATCGAATGATTTTAAGTGAAAAATTGACTTTTTAATATATTTAGAGCATTAACTGATGAAATTATATCTTTGATTTTTACGTGCAGTTTTACGTTTAAAATTTATACACTTTTGAGATTCTAACAAATTATAAAATAATACCCTTACATGTATGGCGAAATTAAACGTTTCTTACCTCTCCTCATATAAATCTTCTAAGTTGATCGCGATTTCAAGACTATAACTGTCTCATCCTCAGAACTTTGTTGGCGACTGGTGTTATGTCGATCCGAAGAAACTCTTCTTCTTCCCTCTGTTGGTGGACTGATGAACCTCTGGATCAGGTCAAAATTTGCAGGAATTTCGAAGTTCATAAGTTTTCCTTTGTTTTTCTAAATTTGAATCTTTTCCCAAACCGTGAGTTCCTTTTGTTTGTCTATTTGTTTAATTAGACTGGCTTTTGATTCAATTAAATGTTTTTCGGACCAAGCATGAGCAGCTACTGCTGACTTTTCCACTTCTCCATTTTTGATGTTTCAAATATGTTCTTTCACCCTTGTTTTCAAATTTCTTTTCGTTTTTCCAATATAAATTTTGTCACAATCCCTGCATTTGATCTGATTTGATCAATTCCTGATTTGTTTTCATTTTCAATTCTTTCATTCTTATTAGTTTTAATTATACTATTAAGGCTGTATTCATTCTTTGGTGCTAATCTTATATTAAACTTCTTGAAAATTTTTTGAAATTTATAGTGTTTCAATCCAATGGATGGTAAGTGAATTTCTTGAATTTTATTTTTTCTGTTTCTTTTATAAGTGTGCTTTCATATGTTAATTTTTTTCTTTTAAATTTATTTATTTTCTTGCATACCATATTTCCTTCATAACCATTATCTATTGCAACATTAATTATGTGTTCTTTTTCTTTTTCATAGTTTTCTTTGCCCATAAGTGTATTTACCAATCTACGTGTCACCTATTTTACAAATGTATGTTAGGGCTGTAGTTACATATAAAAGAAAATTGAAGATACACATCATCATTATCCATGCAAGTATTAGGCCGTGTGGCCTGTTACGGTCTCAAAGAGGAGTTTTCCATCCAGCTCTTTTTTGGATGTCCCAGCGATCTTTTGCCTTAGGGCAGTAATGAAGTATGGCTTTGGAATTCTATGAGATGGCATTCGTTGAAGATGGGCTTTCTAGTTGTTCTGGTAGTTTTGTGTATGGTGAAGATTGGGTTCTACATCCAACTCTTCCATAATTTCCTCATTTCTTTTATTGTCCCACTTTGTGTAGCCTGCTGTATGACGCATAAATCACAATCTCAATTTGCTGTTATTCGGCTTTCATCTCTTCTTCATATTGTCCATGCTTCACTACCATATCTTAATACTGGTCTTGCGCGAACCTTATAAAGCCGTAATCTTGTGTTCTTCTGTACTAAAGATGGTTTCATTATACTGTTAATTATCCCCGTTGTTTTTGTAAAATTTGTGATTTTCTTTGATATATCAGCTTCATCTTGAAATGTTAAATTATAACTCAAATAATTAAATTTGTTTACTCGTTCTAAAATTTCATCATCCAAAACAATTTTGCTAGGTATAGGGTATTTCCCACAAAAGGCCAGCACTTTAGTTTTCTTTGTATTGATTTCCATATTGTACCTTTTTGCAATGATATTAAAATGTGTATAGAATACTATAAATCTGTTTCTGTTGGAGCTATTAATACCAAATCATCTGCAAAAAGCAAGGAGTCTATTTTTAGGTTTCTATTAATTTGGATAGACCCGTGTCTCATCTGTCGCCAATCTTGGAGTATTCTATCCATGTATATGAAAAGAGCAAGGGCGAGAGGCCACATCCTTATCTTACACCCCTATTAATTTCGGTCCATTCTGTTTGTGTGTATGATTCAAACTGAAATCAAATTTGTTTTATAGATGTTGTATAAATTTAAAATATGCTGTTTTGGTAGATTGTTGTCAGCTAAAATTTCCAACAGTTTATTCCTGTTGATTTTGTCGAAGGCTTTTTTGAAGTCCACAAAACCTAAATGCGTTTCTACATTGAACTCCCTGTGTTTTTCTATTAATAATTTCATGGAGAAATAACCATCACAGCAGGAAAGACCTTTACGAAAGCCGTTCTGTTCTTTGCTGAGGAGGCTGTTAAGATGTTTGTATAATTTATTCTTAATTATATTGGCGTAAATTTTATATCCAGTATTTAGTAAGCTGATGCCTCTTGTAATTTTCACTGTTTTTCTTGTCTCCTTTTTTAAATATTGCTTATACAATAGATTTTGACCAACTTACTGGAATGTCTCTCCCTTCCCATAGTTTATTTAAGAATGTTAGAAATCTGTCTGAAAACAGGATTTGCATTTTTAAATAGTTCAATTCTGATTCCATCCTCTCCAGGAGCTTTGTTGATTCTCATTTTCGTTAATACTTCTGTACTTCTAATAGTTCATCCTCTGTAATCAAGTCTGTAGAGGTGTTATTGGATGATGGTAAAGTGAGAATATTTGGAGTTTGGGTCCATAGATTTTGAAAATAATTTGACCATTGTTTGGCTGAGATGACATTAAGGTTGAGATTGTCTTTCGTTTCACGATTCAAATTTTTCAAAATTTTGTATGTTTGTGGTGCAGGTCTAACTAATTAACTCACTGGCACTATCGAACCCATAAGTTCATGGCCGCACAGACATAAGCTCTCCATGCATCCCTATCCTGAGCTAATGTTTTCCAATCATCCCCTGTATAATCTACTTCTCTCAAATCATAGTTAATGTTATTCTCCCATCTCATTCTTGGTATACCAACTGGGTGTTTTCCCTCTGGTTTTCCTACAAGAAGCTTCCATGCATGTCTTTCATTTCCCATTCGTGCCACATGTCCTGCTCATCTCAGTCTATGAGACTTAACTGTTCTCATTATATCTGGCTTCCTATAAAAACCATGTAGTTCACTGTTATGAAGTCTTCTCCATTCACCTGTCCATCTCTCTTTGGTCCAATGGGTCTAGTAATATCATTCTCTAATTGTGACACAAATATTTTCTATGTCTGTTCCTGGTTTCTCTTTTTGCTATTGCTCTTGTTTTGTGGTAATTGATTTTATCTTCTTCTGATTTATTTGATAAGTACTTCTGGTACGCTTCTTTTTTGTCTTTGATAATTTGCACTATATTTTCATCCCAATGTTTTATGCCATTTTTTAAACCATCTCCTTTTTGTGCCTAGGCTTTCTTTTGCAGATTGTTTTAAAATGTTAGCAAGTTTACTCCATTCCTCTTCAATATTTTCAGAAACAGGGAAATACACATAATTCTTCTTTAGTAGGCGACTACAACCTCATTGAAGTTTTGGCCTCCTCAACAATTTTTCTCCACCTAGATCTATTCTGTATACAGACTGGCCAATTTTCATTTCTAATATATCTTTTATAACATCATCCTGCCATCTGTTTTTTTGGGCATCCAGCTGTTCTGGTGCATATTGGTTTCCATTTGTATATTCTTCTTAAAAGCTTGTCTTCCTGCATTCTATTTATATGTCCAAACCAGCGCAGTCTTTGAGCTTTAATGTGGTTTATTACATTTTTATTTCGTATTAGATTATTTAATTCAGAGTTGATTTGTATACGCCATGTGCCATCGCTTTCTCTAATTGGTCAAAAAATTCTCCGTAAGATCTTCCTTTCAAAGATTAATAGTTTTTGTATATCAGACTCCTTCTGTACCCATGTTTCACAGCCATAAGTTACAATTGGTCTTCTGGAAACAAGAATTATTACCAGAACAATGGAATGAAGGTATTATAATTCCCGATTTTTAAAAAAAGGAGATAGACTATTGTGTGAAAATTATAGGCCAATTACACTCTTGAATATAGCATATGTCCCGCGCCGTAGCCGAGCGGTTAAGGTAGGAAGCCTTGGCGCAGAGCTACGGGACTTGCGCTGGTTCGAGTCTCCATGGGGGAAGAAATTTTCTCATGGTATTTCGGCCAGTATGGAACCGGTGCCCACCCAGCATCGTGAGGCAATTGGGTAGCTACAATAAGTAGCGGCTCCAGGTTGAGGAACCAGCTATAACGGCTGGGGGACTCGACATGCTAACCACATGTCACCCCTACACTGGCTGTTGAACATCTACCTCTGTGATTGACACATGTGGATGTGAAGGGCCAGCAGCCGGCTGGTGAAAGGGCAACCGCTGAAAAGTGGAAAGGCCCTCAATCGGAGAAAAAATCGGAATATAGCATATAAGATTTTTGCATGCATTTTAAATAATAGACTCTCAGAAATAGTGGAAAATAGTCTAGCTGATTATCAAATGGGTTTCCGTCCAAACAGCTCCACTATAGATAATATTTTTATTATTAGACAAATATTTGAAAAATGCCATGTATACAAAATTAATTTATATAATTTGTTCATTGAATACACTCATGCATTAGATTTCATACAATACACACAATTACAAGATTTAAATGAAACAAAAATAACATATATATGAAACAAGAACAAATGAAATTAAAACTTATAAAATAAGTAATAATAAATAAATAATACCCATGCATTGCCTGTTTAATGTAGTATAAGTGTATAACATTTGAGAATGGTATTGTAAATAGTTGACATTGAAGTGGAGAGCATAGTCGCATAATATTGAACATTTTATATATCTGTATACACTAAAGAGTGTGTATATTCTAATGCAACCTACCTCATTTTACATGCTTCAGGTTCTGCACTGGGTTGTTAGATTGCATTAATGTGGTCTATTTTCAATTTATAAACCACTTCAGCAGACCACTTTATATATAGTGCAGCCGCCCAGTCTATGGCTCTGAAGTTTTGACGACAGTGTTGCCGATATGGATATTCAGTGGGAGGGGCCGCTTTATGTACCATGCGGAATATTAAATCATAGCACTTTCTGTTTATCTAGAACGTAAATATTAGAAATAAATGCTCTTTTTATTACGTGAAATTGAAAACGAAACAAAAATATGAGATTTCTCATTTATTGCTACAAACACACTATTCTCGGAAATATTCACAATTCTAATAAATTCACGAAAAAACAATTCCATACATCACTTCAAAACTACATTAAATGCATAAATAACATAATTTTTATTTTAAAAAACCCTTCTCATCTATCGTTGAAATAAAAATCTTACCTTTATGGTTGTTAATCAAGAGGAAAGGCACCACAATCTTCGTATATATCATTTGCTGCCTCATCACAGCCGATAAATAAATTCTTGGCTTTTACTCGTATAAGAGCCGATTTTCTTTTTTGATTCAGATGAGCCACTTGCCATATTAAAACAATAATGGACTGAAGCTGTATTGTTAACAGTCAATCACAAGAGTGAAACAGCAAACAAACACACTTTGTACTGCAACAAAGAGCAACTGAAGCCACGTGGGTAGCAGAAATACAGCAGACAACATCGCAGCAATCTCAAAACATACTAGTGACATCAAGAGTGATTGGTTGTAGCAGATGCTCACTCACACTCAACTATTTTCTTATTGGCAGTAGAGGGCGAGTTTCTCTCCTTGCCCCTCATACAACCCAAACTTCAGAGCTGCAGATAGAGTGTAGATGATGTATTCTTGTATTGTGTACAGAGAGGAGTGTAGGATGAGTGTAATTTTATGTGTTTGTGTAGTGTAAATTATGTTGTATGAGGGATGATGACGAAGATAATGAGGAATGCAAAACCCGGTGACATCACATTAGCCTACTCTTATCGAAAAGCACCAAGAAGGCCGCCAGGCTTAAGTCTTGATCCAACAGACTAATCGCTATCAGCAGTACCACATGCCTTCTCAATATATGTACCTTGGAGGAGTTTGCAATTTAATGCAGCAGGAATTGGGTGCATATTCTAGTGATTTGCCATCATCTCTCTTGGCCCTGAGATTTGAAACTTTTAGAATTAAACTAATTTAACAGGTAAAATTTTCAATCCCACCGGGTATCATACCTGGGCCTGCTGGTCAGGAAGCAGACATGCTACCACCTGAGCCAGTATGGCAGACTGTATACACTATAAAGTTATTTACAAGAAAATAAATTATTTACTATCAGCTTAAACTACCAAAAGTCTCCCTTCATCTGAGCCAGAATATTGTTTTATCAATGCTTTGTTAGCCAAAATGGAAATGAAAGAAGATTGTTAAACTTCCACTGTTTAAATTCACTTTCTAATCATCCATGCTGAAAAAACATGACATATACAGTGAGTTTCACTCGACCTGTGGCTGATAGCAGGGCTGCAAAAACATTGAGTTATCAACTTTTGCTGCCCATTTTTTCTCTTATATATGCTGTTATTTTCCATGCACCAAATGCTATAAAACCTCTGCTTCTATCTTGCAAATGGTGGCTTCTTTATTAAGAATACATTTATTTGGGAATTTTACATTACATTATAAAGCCAGTATGGCTTCTTTTGATGTTTTCATTATACATTTTATACATCTCAATGATGTATAAATCATATTTGAAGAGAAAAATTTTACTCTCAGACTGGGGCTTGAACCCAGGACCTTTGGCAAAATCACACATCTGTTCTGCATCTTTAAATTCAACAATAGGTTTGCCCTTCTCCTCCATTTCGTTTTTGAGATCAAACACTCAAACATTTTGTCACTTGTGAGCCATCTTATTTTAGTTTAATAAACAATATCTGCTAATTCTGAATCGAGATTTTTTAAGAGATTTTAAAATTCTCTATGTCACAAATCATGTGAGCGAATGAAATTCGCTACTTTTACAAAGACTTTCAAAACACTAATATAAATTTAGAGATTTAGTACAAAGGTTTTCTTGGTGTATTAAGCAGTGATATTGCATTACAGAAATATTTCCTACTCTAGCTGCCTCTGCTTGCAGTAATTTCACTAACCCTTCTCTTTTTCCTGTAAATACAGGAGCTCTGTCTGTTGTTACACCATATAGATATGTATATTTCAAGCAAAGCCGGTAAGGTTTCAGTGACACTCCCCATTAAATCATTGGTTTCAGTGGTGCCTTTAAGAGGGACAGGAGCAGCTAATTCTTGTGTAATATTGAAATCATTATCAACTCCCCTTAAGAAAATAGTTAATTGGGCAGTATCGCTAGCATCACTACTGTCATTGGCCAGAGAATAGAGTTGGAAATTTGTTGCTTGGTATTTTAAAGTTCCCTCTATATTGGACGCTAATTCATTAATATCTGTCACAACAAGTTTAATTTTTCAAACTGCGCTTTTTTTTGTCAGGGCATATGATATCAACAACACTCTCAATGCACTCTTTAACAAACTTGCCATCTTAAAATTGTTTAGATTTTTTTTTTCAATAATTCCTGCTACTGCATAACTTGCTTTTATAGAGATTCAGTTTGAAGTGACACATTCTTAAAAATTAACTGCTGTCTCGAAAGTTTAATTTTAAGTTCGGATCCCTTGTTTTCACGAAATTGACCATCAAAATTATCATATGAAGATGCATACTTGATGCTGTAATGTTGCTTTATGTTATACTCCTTAAACACTGAAACTGTTTCACTGCAAATTAAACCCACTGCTTTCTTGTTTACTTCAGTAAAAAAATGCTGATATGTCCACTTTATTTGAAATGATGTACCTTCATCTGAAACTTTTCTTTTCTTGCTGCTACACTTAGAAGCCATAATTAACACACAAAAATCACATAATTAATGATATTGTTCAAACCTTCCACTAACACTGACACTACAATGTGAGTGAACAACTACAAACTGAAAACTAACTTGAAATACACAAAATGTAATGGAAATAAAACATCTGGCACATACTCGCTTTTGAAAGTATCAACAATGCACAGAGACTTCAAAGCAATGCACAGTTGGTAGGGTCTTAAATAAAAATGTGGGCTGGGTAAAACAGATGTGATTTCTCCATGTTTTGAGTAAGAGGATGAGTAGGATGAACATGTGTTATAATCGAAAAAGTCTTTGCTCTTTCGAGTTTATCTTATTCCAAATAGAATTACTTATTTCATAAATGATAATAGACTATAACTTGCAAATATCACTGCGGGCCAAATATGATGTGATAGAGCAAACATCACTGCAGGCCGCATCCAATGGGATCAAGGGCAGGCCGTGGGTTGGACACACTTGGTGTAATGGATTGCACACTGACATACAGAGTCAGAGGTCCGGGGTTCAATTCCTAGTTCAAGTATTAATTTTTCTTCTTAAGTTAAGGAGTATAACATAAAGCAACAATACAGCACATTATGAAAGTCATAATATCGGCTGAAGATGAGAGGGATGTCCTCTTGAAAACTGCAATTCCTATGTTAAAAAAATGTGAAATATGAGGTAAGATAAGAAGTGACTCATTCATTCATTAATTTTTCTTTTAAAAAATAAAATACTGTCTACCTACCTGCCAACCAACCAGACACATCACATAATCATTTCCTACGTACACTAATATTAATGTTTTCTTTTATAGTTATAAAGTTAGATGATGTTACAGTTTTTAATACACAAATTTAACAGAACCTTCCTGTATAATCCCAGAGGAACAAGAGATGTTGGCCGACCACATAGAAGATGGACTCCACTTTTAACTTCGCCGGAACATATATATATATATATTAAATTAAAATTGAGAAGCTAAAGCTATTACTATGATAGAAATAAGTTTCTATCATAGTAATAGCTTTAGCTTCTCAATATTAATTTAATAAATAATGCTATAGCTGTGTGGAGTCTCTCATGTCTTCTTCAGGTAGAAGCCATTCATTGTGTATTTGTGAATGATGATTCATTGCAATTGAATGTGGGACCAGTAGAGTAAGCTAAAGGAAGGATTTCTGCTTGGATGGGAATGAAGCCTGGATTAGCTCAGTGGTCTGAGCATTAGCACGGAAAGCTAAATGTTCGGGGTTTGATTCCTGGTTCAGGCAAAAATTTTTCTCTTTACCATTGATATATATATATATATATATATATGATTTTATTTACTTAGGAAAGCAAATTTTGAATTTATTTTTATTCTGATTTATCATAATAGTTCCACTTTATGAAAAGAAGGTAAAGACAGGTATAGTTAATATTTTAATACTTATCTTAATGCATATATTATATTATAAAATTATTAATCATTGTTAATAGTATATTGCAATACTCATGTGGTAAACACTTGATGCAGATCGAGGAAAAGTCTAAAAAATGAGGCGCTTGCGCCAAGTTTTTTTAAATTTCCAAGATGCTGTTAGGTGTTTACCACATGAGTATTGCATACTATTTTTGCACTATGTGTATTTATTTTAGTAATTAAGATATTAGCTAAAATATTCTTCTTCTTCTTCCTTCCAAGTATTAGGCCAAGGCCTGTTACGATCCTATAGAAAATTTTCCCTCCAGCTTCTTCCGGAAAATTCTCGTATAAGACTTGAAAGCATAATAATAGTCCCTTCGATTGGTTGCTGGCCAAAGGAAGGCAAGACCAGTGATGGGCCTGCCATCTTATAGCCTCTGGTCAGGCTTTTCTGGAGAAGAAAAGAAAATAATGGAAAGAAGAAATGGAAGAAAGGAAAGACTCCCTAGCCCTCGGATGCCCTAATAGCGTCGGGGTCGAAAAAACAAGAGTTAACCAAGAGAGGTTAGATAGTAAAGTTGAAAGAGTGCAAAACACAAGTAAGTGGAAGAAATGTTTTGCTCGGCTTGGGCACCTTGTGGTCGCTATCCACATATCCCCTAGATGAGGACCCCTGAGGGGTAGCTAAAATATTAATAAATATAATTGAAAATAAATGTTAGATTTCAGAAGGTGGATCAGCTATATGTGTTGCTATGGAGAAATAATAAGTATTGTTGGTCATGTCGCACATCTTATATTTGTTAAAACTGTAAAACCAGTTTGATTTGGGATTTATTTCTGATTATGGAGAAAGTTTTAAATGATGTGTGCAGTGATGATGAAATAGAAGAGGCTTGGAAAGCTGGATGTGGTAAATTAATACTGATATTAATACAAATTGCAGTATCACTATCAATATTTCAAAATAAATGTTTTTACTTACCACACTAGTGCTTTTGGTCATTTTTAAAGTATTGAGAATTCTTTTGTTTTCATAGCAACCAAGAATGTCAAATTATGATACACATCAACAATAACAGTTAGTATACAATATTAGTTACATAGTGCAAAAAATACAATTCATAAACCTTTAGACTTTTGTTTCTTAATTTTGAACATTTTACTTAAGAGATAATTTAATGTAGAGAACCTCTGTTAAATTCTTCTTCTTCTTCTACTACAAGGTTTAGGCTATTCAGACTGTTCCGGCGAAGTTAAAAGTGGAGTCCATCTTCTACGTGGTCGGCCAACATCTCTTGTTCCTCTGGGATTATACAGGAAGGTTCTGTTAAATTTGTGTATTAAAAACTGTAACATCATCTAACTTTATAACTATAAAGAAAACATTAATATTAGTGTACGTAGGAAATGATTATGTGATGTGTACAATTGTATATTAATGACTACTTAACTACTTATTAACTTGTGTTGATTTTTTAATGTTTCAGACCAGAAGCAGCAGATACATCTAACTTCCAAGTGGAAGATGGTGATGTAATACTTCTAGCAACTGATGGGGTATTTGACAATGTTCCAGACCAGTTGCTTATCATGGAACTAACAAAGGTGCAAGGTGAACGTGATCCCACCAAAATTCAGGGAGTTGCTAATTCCATTGCTCTCATGGCAAGAAGTCTAGCTTTCGATAGCAATTTTATGTCTCCATTTGCACAGAATGCTCAAGAAAATGGCATTGATGCTATAGGTAATTATGATTGTTTAATGATGTACTAAACATAGAACTGTTCATAATTATCTTTACCAACTGTAGTCATGTATCCCCTTTAGCAAATTTTGGTACTTTCCCGTGTTTCTATCTTTTGGAACAATTGTGCTATCATTTGCACTATCGTTTGGTGGTCTTGAACTATTACTGCCATTTAACTTTTACAGCTATGAGGTTTAATTTATGGTAAAATCAAATGTTTCCTACCTCTCTTAGAAGATGATTTGTATGAGGAGAGTTGATTATACCATATATTACTGCTATTGTTTACTTAAAAAGAGAGGGAGTGAGAAAAAAATGAACATACATCACTAAAAAACTTTATCACTGTTCTCATTTCCTCAACTTGATTCAATTCCTTGTATTACACAAACAAAAGTGGAATAAATAAAATAGAATGGATCATTCAAATGTGTGTATACGTCCCACATGGAGACATGGGTTTTTAACCAAGGTAATTTATTTACACTTATTTACCTACAGATGTCAGTGAGTGACATATGGTTAGCACATCACCTCAATGAGACATCTAGTAGGCAAATAAGGTATTAAATTGAGGTAAGATAATTCCAGACTCAAAAAAACTTAATTAAAGAACCTCAAAATATTACTTCCTAAAATAAACCATAACTAAGGTATTACTTGGATGGATGAATGTCAGTTAAATTTTGCACAGAGGCCTTTTTTATTCAGGCTTTTGGTTCTTTTACGAACCTAAAAATCTTCAGATTTGGGATCCATGGCTTAAAGTCCCTCCCAGAGGACATGTTCCTTGGATTTTCTCATCCTAAAAATCCATTGACTATGGCCGGGTTTGAACCCATGTCCCTCGGAACGAACTAGAGGCAAGGAACATAACCGCTTGCCCACAGTGGCTAACATTATTCAGAGAAAAAAAAAGTGCTGAGAGCTGAGAATAAAATAAGAATCTAGCTACATATGTCAACATCCTTAGTTGCACGAAAGTGGAACTTGTTTGCCTTCCTGCCGATCTGCACCTAAAATAATATTTTCCCTTCTAACTAATATGACCTAGCTTTTGTTAATCTCAGTGATTTGAGTTTGAACTCCTTAAATGTTCAAAATAAAGGAAATTTTTTTTAACATACTGCCTGCCACCAGATTTGTTACAACTCTCTCCTTAGTCTGTGGAAGTGTAACATATTTAGCAGGCCAAGTTCTATGAGGTTATACTTGTACCGGGATCTGTGCTTTATATTATATTTCTATAAGAGATAAAAAAAAGGTCATTATAACACACAGTAAGACTGAAAATAACTTACAAAAAAATACTAATATATATTTAAGCAAAATCCGGTTTAAATGGGGTGTGGATTGATTAAGTTTTACTGAATTATCGGGAGATATCTGAGATTACTAAAAAGTTTGAAATTTTGCATAACACTATGAAACTTAGATCATAGAATGAAATATGTGTGTGTGTGTGTGCGTGTGTCATGAAAAGAAAAATTAATGCCTGCACTGGGATTTTGAACCCAGGAGTCTAACTCTATCCAGGTATCCCAGTACAAAAATTAATTTCTTTTCTTTAATATACATATACATATAGATTTGATTGCAAGCATGGCTGGAAATTTTAACTGCAAAATTTTCAATCTCAGGGATAGGAGGCATGGCAGTGTACTTTATTTTCGCTAGATTCATCATCATTATTGGTTCTACAGCTCGTTGCAGGCCTTGACTGCCCCTACAATGTGCCTCTATTCGTCCCTCTTCTCTGCCTTCCCTCTTCATCCTCATACATCCAGTATCCTCAGGTCCTGTTCAACGCTGTCCAGCCATCTAATATTAGGATGTCCAACTCTTCAGTTTCCAATTATAGTTGTCAATGTGACTCTATGACATAGTCTGATTCCTCTTCCCTGTAGAGATGTCCCAGCCATCTTTATTGTTTTAATGATATTATCATCATCATTATATCTAATTTGCCAGTTTCCAGTCTCACATATTGGGCCAAATATTTTCCTTAATATTTTTCTTTCAAATATTCTAATTTTGTTTTCTTGAGTTTTTGTTAAGGCCCAACATTCACAGCCATAAATGGCAACAGATCTCAATAAAGTTTTACATATTTTTATTTTTGTTTGAAGACTTACATGAGTGTTTTTAAGTCTAAAATATCCCCTGCTGGCTAACATTAGTCTATGATTGATTTCTTTATCAATCATATTTTCATTCGTTATCATAGAACCCAGGTATTTAAATTCCTTCACTCTCTCAAACTTATAATTTCCAACTGCAAAACAGGCAATTATTGCTTGGACTGCTTGTCTTGCTTTCATTCACTTTCAGGCCTATATTTTGCGCTGCACTTTGCAATTTTAAAAAGGTTTCTCTAACTACATTGGTGTTCTTCCAATTATGTCTATATCATCAGCATATGCTAATATTTGTGCTGATTTGTAAAATATTGTTCCTCTAGTATCAATGTTTGCATCCCGGATTACCTTCTCCATGGTTATGTTAAATTGTGTACATGCTAATGCACACCTTGTCTTAATCCTTTATTTGTAATAAAGGGTGCTGTTTGTCCATTTTGTAATTTTGCTTTACATTTGACATTGATTAGGGTAGCCTTTACAAGGTTAATTAGTTTTATTGGTTGCCAAATTCTTGCATAGCCTTGCTTAACTTTCCTCTATATATGCTGCCTCAAAATCCACAAATAGATGTTATGTATTCACTTTGAATTCTTTTGTTTTTTCACGTATTTGTCGAAGCATGTTGATCTGAATGGTACCGTAGAATGGGGTGAATAGCAACAGTTTTGAACTTCAAGTTTAAATATCAAAAGTACTATAAGAGATATTGAATTGAGACCTACCTCGGTTTATGGGTCTTCCCGTCCTCTACAAGCCTGCAGCTTCATATTTTCTTTTTATGGCAAGGTAAAATTTAAAAAAATTGAAAACATGCTGTTTCTATACACCCCATCGAGCGGGGTCAATAGAAACAGGCATTGTTTTCACGTTTTGTTTCTATTTCAGAGTTTGTTGGGGCAATAGAAACAGTAAGCATTGTTAAGGGATGGATAGAAAACACAAACGAGTGGTAATCAGAGCAAAAAATTTAATTACAATATATCGTAACCGATACCCAAAAACAAAAAGAACAAAAGTGAGAATACAAAGTTTAGTCTAATAAATTATGAAGGCACTTAAGTCATCCTGAAAACAGATTTTGTCTTTCCAGCGAGAAGCAGACTTTGAGGTTTGAACAACTGGCATCAATTTTTTAATTACATCATCCTTGGAGAAAAATGATTCTTCATCAGTCAAGGAAAACATATTACTGCTGAGGGTTTTCTTGCAAAACAGTCCAACATAACCGTCATCTTGAAAGTCAGTGACTTTGGAGACATACATTCTAAATACATTTTTAGTTTTTCCATATACCTTCATGATTACAAAATCGTCAGGTTGGATTAATCTGTCAAGTTCTTTTGAAAGTTCGGCATTTGCAGAAGAATCGGATAATGTGAGATCTGAGTCACTGTCTTGCACAGAATAGTCCGAATCTTCTGGTGATGATTCTGAATCGAGTTTTTTATTTTTCTTTTTCCTGGCACTTACACTTTGTTTTCTGGTACCTGTGGAATTATCATTGTCAGTGCTTGTACCAGCAACAGATGTGCTAGGTCCAGTCTGATCTGGATCCGGTGGAAAATCTGCCACAGAAACACTTTTTCCTGGACCAACATCTACTTTCACTCGCTTTTTTCGAGCTGGAACTGTTTCTGTGTGTCTTAGAGCTGTTAATAGTTCCTTGAAGGAAGCATCAATAGCAGCAACAGGAGATAGTGCTGGTGTTGTGGCTCTTGAGGATTGGGTTGATTCAATAGAAAAATCTGAGGAGGGTAGCATCTTTAGTACTTCCTTCCGATTTAGGGGCACAATACCACATTTTCTAAAGCCAGAAATTACATTTTCCGATTTGCATGATTCACACAGTTTCTTTAGCAAACTAGGAAACTTGCTCTTTTGAATGGTAGCTTCATTCTTGCCGGGTCCTTTTTTCCAATCTAGAAGGATTGAACGCCATGCCATTTTGAGAGGCCGAAAGAATGCCACGTCTAATGGTTGAGTGAGGTGCGTGGAGTTTGCTGGTAAAAATATAATGTGGACATCATTTTCTGCACATTTTTTAATGGGATCCAAGGACAAGTGGCTAGATAAGTTGTCTCCAATCATGTACTTTTTGCCAGGTAAACGTCTAAGATAAGGAAGGGCTATGGTTTCAACATAATCAGAAAAACAAAAGTTGTCGAACCAACCACTTTTGGTCCTATTGTATCTGGACCCATCAGGGCCTCCTTCTCTCCAACTTTCATACAAGTGTAAAGATTTATAGACTACATATGGGGGTAAGAGGTGACCATCACCAGCAGCTGAAAACATGACAGAAATGGAGCATTTGGTTGAGTTCATCACCCTTTCTGGGTACTTACATCCACGCTTAGTTATTACTTTATGTTTTCCAGGATCATCAGAAAGGTTCGTTTCATCATAATTAATAATGTTTGATGAGCTCTGCTTCTAGTCTGTCAAAGTACTCATTGATCGTTTCTGGGGAGACACCTGCTCTGACCCGTTTAATGTTTTGGCATAACCTTTGTGACAAGTCAGCCTTATGTCTATTCAAAAAAGAATAGACAAAATCACGGCCAGGAAAGTTGTCTTTGAATTTTTTTATGGTTCTACCTTGGCGGTCAAGCGATTCTTTGACCAAAATTCGCAGAGTCAACGAATCAATTGGGTAGCCCCAGTCAGCACAAATAATAAGTCTACTCGCCACAGTTTTTTTCCTCTTCTTCTGTTAAAGCGGTTGCCCTCCTTTTTTCTTAATTTGATCACCTTTTTTCAAATGTCTGTAGAGGACACTATAATGGATGTCATATTTTGCCGCTGCGTTTCGAAGGCTAAGGCCATTAGTTATGTCTTCAACAGCTGCCTTAATAACCTCTGGATCTTGTACTTTGTTCGGTTTTAATCGTTTGTAACTCCTTGGCATGCTGAAAGAAAACGGTCACATTATAGCTTGTGCCAGCTAATATTCCTCAATTGGATAACTATTGGTTGTATATTATATATTTAATGTCTTTCAGCTGTGACATTGGAAAATAAACACAAAATAAAAACTTTACGATTTGTGGGGTGAATAGAAACAGCAAAATAATGTGTTTCTATTCACCCCACAGATTCAAAATATGGATCATAACCTAAAACAAAAATTGAAACAAAGAAATGGTTTTGTTTACACTATATTAAACAATGTGATATCTTCTACAGGTATACAAGGTATAAAAAATAGTACAATTCAAACATGTGAGGTGATGAGGTATGGTACTTAGGGGAAAGTCGTCTATGTCCGGACACTTACAAATTTGTTTTGTATTATTTTACATTTTTATTACACACAAAAACAAAAAAATTAATTACACTCTAATTGAACTAGAGAACATTCTACATTACAAAAATATACTAAATGTAAATTAATATAGTAGATAAAAAATAATTGTGGAACATAAAATTTTCTGATATATTTTAACATGGAGGGTAAGACCGGACATTCAATTTAGTTCACTACAAATATCAACTTTATTAAGTTCATTTTCATAGAAATTAATGTTACATTTGGAGACACTTGTCACACCTATAGTGCACTGTTGAATTGTCCGTGTTAGTACACTTTTCATGTGCCCAACCCTTACAATCTTCGCATTGGATCCAGTCTTCCTCGAAATTTTCGCCACACAAAATGCAGAAAGAAGTTTCATTGGAACCAGAAGCTTCATCGGAGCCCACCAGAACATTTGCTGAAGTAGACGGTTCACGTAAGTTCAACATTTTTGAACATTTGCGACGTTTTCTTTCTTTCTTGGCATCCTTTTCGTTTTTCTTCTTCTCGAGTCTCTCTTTGAATGGACTTCCAGTCAGGACCTCACTTTTCTCTGCTCGTCTTTTCCTAGTCGCAAGTCTCCTTTTGCTAGCTTCTGGGAGGGGAGAAAGCTTCACCAAGGCAGATGCAATTTTTGCAGACCCACTTGTCCCGGGGCTGATATACAGACTTTCATTTAATCTATCCTCAGTAGCCGTAGTAGGATCAATGATATCATTGTTCACTTCATTTCCAAGTTGCAAGTTTCATGTTTTCTTCGGTCCACTTGCCCTTGACACTTACTTTCACTTTGTTTGACATTGTTTTTTCAGCTGATGAAAACTGTAACAGAGAAATGCAATTATATCTCTGACCGGTCTTACCCGATGTACACTGTCCGATCTTAGCCGACACACGCACCCTAATTAAAATTCCCGCCCTTCCTTATGCATGCTACATATTATATTTAACTTCCTTAATTACTTACTTAACAATGTTACGTACACAATTGCATGTGTTAGAGTAAATTCACTTACCCGTTGTAGAGCAGTAATGTATTGAATCTAAGACACACTACTTGCGCGCACAAACGAAAACACTATATAAACCACACTACCTTATAGCGAAGACTCACTCACTCACACTGCCGCTCAATCAACTGTAGCAAGACAGACTTCAAGACACACTGCAGATTGTGCTTCCACCTAGCGACGTTTTTCTAAAAATAGGTATGTCCGGACATAGCCGCCGGACGGTCTTATACGACTTTCCCCTACATGTAAAGTTTGGAAAGCGATGAAAATCGGCTGAAACAGAAGTTGCTTTGTCACACCACTGAATCTGAATCTCAGTATTGCCAACCACACAAAATCACATTTCCCTTAAATCTTACCTTATTTCCATCTCATAAAAAAAAAATATCCCTGTCTGCTTTACTTTAACCCCCTATTACATAATGTTGAATTTTTTCAGAAGTTTCGTTTCTATTCACCCCACTGTTGCTATTCACCCCATTTTACGGTAGTAGATTTTCCCGGTCTAAAGCCACATTGATACTTTCCTATTAATCTCTCTCTATAGGGTTTCAATCTCTCATTCAAGATGTTGGAAAATACTTTATATGTGGAGTTTAAAGGGTAATTCCGCAATAGTTTTCACAGATTATAAGGTCTCCTTTTTTATATGTAGTAGCACAGATTAAACCCTCTTCCCATCCATCTGGTAATCTTTCTGTGTTCCAGATTTTAAGTATTATCTTATATAAATTTTGAGCTATTTCAGGTTCATCTAGTTTAATAATTTTGTTATTGATATTGTCAGATCCCGGGGCTCTATTTCTGTTTAGTTTCTTAATTGCGATTTTAGTCTCTTCAATTGTTGGTAGGTCTTGGTCCATGGTTTCTTGGTCATCATCATTTACTATGATCCCTTCATTGTCTCCATTTTTATCGTTGTCCTCTGTCACACACTCTTTAACATTAAAAAGTTTTCTTAAATATTCTGTCCATGTTTCTAAAATTTCATTAAAATCATTAGTGATTTCCCCATTTTCTTTCCTACAAGCTGGCTTATTAGGTTTAAACTCTCTTCTTAAGGGCCGGTTTCACCAACACAGGTAACCGTGTTACCGGTGAATTAAACGGAGCGTTTCCCAGCTTCACTACAATTTGCGTTTCACCAACAACAGTAACTTTTCACCGGGAGTTATTTCGTCGTATTTCGTTAGTAAACCGTAACCGCACGAATTTGGTCGGTAGAATCAGAGGGTGATATTAACGGAGGGTGATTCCTATATTAAAATGGCGTGTGAAAGACTGGACATTTTTAACATTGAACGTGAATATGGTTTTAATTATTATTTTGAAGGCCAATTGAATTGAAAAATACTCTAGTTGGGGTAGAAGAACTGTGTGAATAGTTTGAAAATTACGATTACAGTGATATCGCAGACTTTCGAAGATACCAGGCCTGTCTACCTGATAGGCTACTGCACATTTGGATCATCGGAGAGGTAAGTTTATTTCATTATTGAAACTGACTTTATTGATGTATAATACCAGTACTTTACACAATGAATTACTAATTTTATTCACTCATGCTTATATATTTAAAACCAAGTTAGTATCGGTACAAAATAATGTGAGGTTATGTTTATTATTTGACTATTTTTTAACAATATATTTAATTACTGATTACAGAATATATTTTAGAAAGTATTTGAGTTTTATTTGATATTCATAATATTTTGAGTTCTTAAATACAGTCGGCCTATTTTTGTTAAAATGGTTAGCAAATAATATAAATCTAGTATGAATACTGTCCTATTATATAAAACAAGTCAGGCATAAATACAAGTAAGTTTAATTCGTTAATGAAAATTATTTTATTCATGTATAATACCAGTACTTTACACAATGAATTACTAATTTTATTCACTCATGAATACATATTTAAAAGCAAGTTAGTATCATTACAAAATAATGTGAGGTTATGTTTATTATTTATGGACTATTTTTGAACTATATATTTAATTACCAATTACAGAAATATATTTTATAAAATATTTGGTTTTATTTGACATTCTTAATATTTTGGGATATTAAATACAGTAGGCCTATTTTTGTTGAAATTGTTAGCAAGTACCGTAATTTAAATCTAGTATGTATATACCTATAATATAGAACAAGTAATGAGATCCTAGGTCTAAATACAAATATTTCTAGAGATAATTTCCAAAAATGTGTTAATCTTAAATGCCTTGTAGATAATCAGTACCGGTAATATATCTGACATCCAAGACAATTTTCCTGTTATTTAACGTTAGAGCAGTGGGAATTATGCTAAAATTGTATAGTGGCCTAACATATATTGTCATTAATTGTAAGATCAAGTATTTCTCTGAAAACATGTTCCAGAACAGAACAGTCATTATATGTAATGCAGCAGTTTCTCTATTATTTGATTTTATTATTCTAATTCTGTGATACTACTTTTCTTTAAATAATATGTTTTGACGAGTCTTAATATTGTAGACTAAACACCTGTAGCACTAAAAATAATTCATGAAGTAACTGCAGATCAATGATAACATTTGATATATCAGCATGTGCAAATCTATGATACACAGAAGTTACAAATTGTAAGAAATGCAAGTTACTAAGCATACAGGGAAAAACTGCACTTAAACTAGCGTCAAATATTTTCAAAGTCCTATAGAATAACAGTGTGCATGCACCAGAGTTTGTAGAGCCACCGATAACCCACAATCGAACCACATATTGATTATCATCCTGGATTACTATCCGTCGCTATGAAATTTAAATGACCAATATTTGCAATAAGTCCCCAAATCTATGTTATAAAGATATATTAATAATATTAAATTTACCAAACTTTATTAAAAATGGGTGTACACTTACTTATCGCTCCCTAACGCTGATCCAACCAGCGATAACCCAAAACAGCGATAGAAAAATCATAGACTAAGTAATATACTCTGTGGAGAAAATAGCAGTTAGCATCACAATATTGTCTAACAGTGTCATAATATTGTGATTTGCATATTTAAATAAATACTTCAAAACTGTCTAATAATGTTATAAAATTGTTTGAAAAAGTTTAAAATAATAAATAATGTTAGTAAATACAAAAGAAGAGTTATAGTTTACAAAAAGAAGAGCTATAGTTTACAATAATATAACTGAAAAATCAAGCGCTAGTAAAAGTGCAGTTGAGCCAGCATACAGTAATCCTTATGTATTATACACCAGTGGTATACTATGTTGATTGTGAAATCTATAATTTTAATTATTGATAAAATAACTTCAGCTAGTTATGAATAATTCACTTGTACTGCTATATGCGTGTATTATGTGAGTTGATCTGTACAACACAATAAGTTTATATTACATACTGCTTTTTTTTTTTAGAAATCAAGCCATTTCTCCAATAAATCAGCTGCTCCTGGCTTTGGACAATGATTAGATAAGGGTTCATCATTCAGGAGGGGTCAGGAGATCAACAGTCCTAAGATATTGTCTGCCGAGTCAGTTGTGCCATTGCAAGTTCTCGACTTCAAGCTACATCCCTAAAGACCGGAAGTTCAATGGATTACACAAACAAAGAATAAAGACCTGGTGATGGTGTTGCAGAATAGTTCAAGTAACTTGAAATACTACTTCTCTTTAAAAGTGAAGGCTATTTGTAAATCAAATATGACATTTTGTGACATCATTGCTAGGTGAAGAACAATTTATGGCAAATTATAACATTTGCAACTATTAAGTCTAACAGTTATAAATATTTATACACATCAGTCTTAGAACAGCTTAAAAAAATAACTCACCCTAGCTTACATTTCTCATATTGTAAAATGTAACGTTGTTAGTTACGTCATATAACTTTGTTATAATTTCTCTATAAATTATTTTTTTCATAATTGGGTTTGGAGAGATGGATTTCAAGGGATATACGTACATGTTCCTCAGTCTTATTGTTTTGCAGTTTGTTGTATCTGATAGAAACTATAAGATATTTGAAGCAGTAAATAATAAGAGTTTATTTATATGAATTATTGTATAATTTTGAAAAATATTAAATAAAATATAATTTCAAAATAATTACTTCTATGTGTTACCCACTAGTGTTTTCAAGTCATTTTCAAACATATTCCTGTATTTAATGTTTTATTTTAGGAAGTAATATTTTGAGGTTCTTTTAATTAAATTATTTGGAGTCTGTTCATCTTAACTCAATATTAATGTTGATTTGTTCTTGAACATGTTTCGATTATAGCATATCAATGATTATGATATAAGCGAAACATGTTCAAGATAATCAACATTAATATTGACTCCAAATAATTTAATTAATATTCCTGTATGTTACGTTGGAGACTATCTTTTCTTGAGGAAATGCAGTGATGGAATTGAAGACTATAGGGAAAAAGAGAGGTAAGTCAGTAAATGTGATAAAAAAAATCAGTTAAGGGCACATTCATATAGCTTGAGCAGTGAATTTTATATGGGCTAAATTATGGAGCAAAAGTAAGGCTAGTCACTGAGATTTTTTTTTTTTGCAAATGCCCCAGGTTGCCCTTCGACATTCCTGGTGTTCCCTCCTGGCATGGCATACTTGTAACCCACTTCTGAGGTTGGGGCGCCTGGAAGCCAGGGTTACATTGCCCCGATGATATGATGGATGATGATAGTGGTGCACCAGGAGAGTCCCTAATCCCAAGCTTAATCTAAGATGAATATGAATACAATGATTTCGATGGCCATATGATTTCGGGGACCGTTTGGGTCTTACAGGTGAGGAAAAACCCAGAAAAACTGTCCCGACCGGGGATCGAACCCAAGGCCCATTTGATAGTGAAAAAAAAAGGTAAGTCTATAGTGAACAGGGGAAAAGGAAAGCAAGTCATTTTAATCTAACTGTTGCAGTGCAGGTGTAGAGTAATAGAACTGGATTTATTCAATATTGGTCTTATTTGGGAGGAGAATTACATGTACACTATTTTTTCATTGTATTGCTTCATATGTTGTTTTTACTAGTAATATTGTGCGAGAAAGTGAAAACTGGAATCACATACATTCAAAATGAATGAGTATGATCAATAACTGTGTATCTTATGAAAGCTGTAAGAAGAGGAAGAGTTTTTGGCAGGATGAAAGATACTAACAAAAAATTGAGAGCTCAGATTCATGAAACTGGAGACTCCTGTAATTGTAGGTTAAAATATTTAAAACGTATTGATGTAAATCAGCAAAATAAATGAATCAACAAATTCAAAATTTACAATGTTAGAGGCACAATCTTTATATATATTAAATTAATGTTGGGAAGTAAACATTATGAGCTTATATCATTAATAGTGAGTGGAGAACATATTTTTAATAACTCACGTCATACAATTTCAAATTTATTTGATTTAAGTCCATTGGTTTCGAATGAATTTTTCATTCATCTTCAGTTTATTTTCATGACACCAACTGTTGAAATTCTATGTTTGTTGATTTCACCATGGTTACCTCTAACGCTGCCATCTTTTGGTTGGCTTTATAAATTTTGAAATAAAATTTTTTTCTATAGGAATATCAAAATTCATTGATCAATATTTATTCTTTGAATGAATATCTTCTCCCAAACTGTTAATTCTAATAGTTTATCCAATTGTTTCAAAAGTTTTGCATCTCTATTAATTTTATGATGTTCTAATAAACTATGTGCAGCAATTGCTGATTTTTCAATTTCACAATTTGAAACAATTGGATAAACCATTAGAATGAACAGTTTGGGAGAAGATATTCATTCAAAAGAATAAATATCGATCAATGAATTTTGATATTCCTATAGAAAAAAATGTATAATGCCAACCAAATATGGCAGAATTAGAGAATTGGTGAAATCAACAACTGAAAATAAACTGAAGATGAATGAAAAATTCATTCAAAACCAATGGTCTTAAATCAAATAAATTTGAAATTGTATGAGGTGAGTTATTAAAAATATGTTCTCCACTCACTATTAACTTTATATATATGTTTGGTCCCACAATATTAAACAGAGGAGGCCAAAATAAATGAAGATGATGCTCTCCTTCGTAGTAAAGTTTCAGATACAAGGTAAGAATTTCAGATGAAAATTATGCAAATGAAATAAAGATATATGTAAAAAAGTTTTCAGGTTTATAAATGCCATTTCAAAATAGAGAATTGAAAATATCCGAAAATCTATAAATACTAATGCAGAGATAGGCAAGGATATGTAAGGCAAACACACCAACAGGCAGACCAAATTGTCCAAAACTGGTTATGGAACACACATCATTTAAGGGTCCTGAAAGCCATTATAGCATAAAGAAAACAGAAGTTGTATTTACCTGGGGAACTGTGTATTTTTAACAACGTATAACATGTATAAAGACAATTATTCTGAAAACTTTATATCTTCTGAAATGTATTAAACCTTTTCATAACACAGTTCAACATTTAATTTGGATACCCCAGAAACGATTCGTATAGTATCTGTGATGAATTTACTGCTAATAAGAAGTCGCTCCTGTTCAGTTAAGTACCATTGCAAATGAAGAGATGAGGCTGGAGATAGAGAAGAAGGTAATGTATCTTGAAACTGAAAACAAGGTTCACATAGCAAGAACTGAGATTATTTATAACGGCCAGAGGGAAGCATGGAAGAGAAGTACTAAATTTATTTCCATGGATTTTCAGAAAAATCTCCCCTGTCCAAACATCATATATTACAAGCAACGATTTAGCTACTTTTCTTTCAACATTCAAAAGTTGTTTGATAACAAGGTCATTTTCTATATTTATTCTGAAACTCATGGTAGGAAAGGAGCCAATAAGGTAACTTCATTTCTTATTAATCAGTATATTACAAACATCCTTAACCCAAAAATCTAGTAGTTAAATATATTCTGTGAATCTGCAGGAGGGCAAATAAAAATTACATGCTCTTTAGATATTTACACTACATTGTTCATGAGAAGACACATTTGCAGTCAGTTCTTGTCACATTCCCAATAAGTGGACCTACATACCTAGAATGTGACAAGGGTATGGGTCTGATAAAGTCAAACATTTTTAGTGAAATTCGTTAAGACTGGGTTGCAGTATTCCAAAGTGCAACAATGAAAATAATGAATATATGTAAGACAAAAAGAAAACTCTCACTGTTCTTATAATAGGTCCAGGAACAACCAAAAAAATTGAGCTTCCCAAGATCTACTCCAAGTTTCTTCTTCTTCTTCTTCCTTCCAAGTATTAGGCCAAGGCCTGTTTACGATCCTATAGAAAATTTTCCCTCCAGCGTTTGAGGGAAATTCTCGTATAAGACTTGAAAGCATAATAATAGTCCCTTCGATTGGTTGCTGGCCAAAGGAAGGATACTCCAAGTTTTACAAATTAAACTAATCTGTTCCATCACAAGTTCATCCGCAGACAGGACGTTCCTATATTATGATTACACCTGAATAACCATGAAGCACAAAGGTTTGTAATCTAGCAATTCTATGCATTGAGAGGGAGAAATGTTGGAATTTTTTTAAGGACCTCTCATCAGATTTGTTGCTTAATGGCTCCAAATCACCTTATATATATAACATGGCTTGCATTATCATAATCATTTTGCATGTTATTAAATAATTCTTCCAAGAATGAGA
Organism: Diploptera punctata; assembly: GCA_030220185.1. Taxonomy (NCBI): domain Eukaryota; kingdom Metazoa; phylum Arthropoda; class Insecta; order Blattodea; family Blaberidae; genus Diploptera; species Diploptera punctata. Next base: position 807,308 of record JASPKZ010003859.1, on the reverse strand, counting down.
GTTTACAGCAGCAACATTTTCAGGAGATGGATTAGATACTTTGTAAACACTGTAATACATGGTCCCAACCAAAATAATTGCTCTTCTTATACCATTAAAATGGCTTGTTCCATGAAAACTTTTACATAACCCAAATATACTAAAGCATTCCAATGATGATGATGATGATAATAATACACTACCATATTATATTAATGTAAAAGTGTTTTTAAATCAATCATTAGGTTAATTTAAAAACAGGCCTAATCAAGAAAAAATATTTTTCGTCGTTACGCATGTTTTATGGATAGTTTCTTATTTCCTATAGTTTCAACGTTTCTATATTAATTCTATTATAGTTTTGAAAATCTTTCGTTGGACATGTTCTTTATTTCTGGCAAATTTTCCACGTGTACTAATATACGTGATCTGTGGAACGTGTTTGTGTTGGTTCAATGTGTTTATTTAGGTTTCTATGGTAACGCGATAAGTAACAACCAATAGCATTTCTTTCCCCTCCTACAAATTTGTTCCGCTTGAATATGAGGTATGAGAAATATACGATTCAAAATAATTTTAACGGTAAACCGCCCGTTTGTTTACGTCGGTGTTATATGGCGTGGTGAAACGCAAACACGCTTAGTTATTTTTCACCCGGTTATGTAACTCGTCGTGAAGGTTAAATTTCACCGATGTTGGTGAAACCGGCCCTAAGTTGTTAATTTATACACTCTCTTTGTGAGTTATATCCTCTAATGTTTTTAATTATTCTTCAAAATGTATTCTTTTCTTTTTTATGAATTTTCTTTTCTTCCCTTCTTTTTTCTTTATATTTTTCTTCCGAATTTCTGTTGCGGTGTAACATTCCTTTGTAGGCTTCATTTTTCCTTTTAGTAGCAGTTTCACATTCTTCATCATACCAGCTAACTCTACTTCTCCTATTTTCTTTCCCTCATATTTCATCGGCTGTCAAGAGGATTTCTCGTTTCAGTACTTCCCAATTTCCCTTATTTAATTCTTCTTTGATTCCATTGTCCTTTAGTCTATTTTTTATTGTATTCTTAAATTTAGTTTCAATTTCCAAATTTTTAAATTTTGATATCTCATATTGTTTGTTTCTATTTTCTTCTTGTTATTAATCCTGCTCTTTATTATTGCTATTACTAAGTAGTGGTCTGAGTCTGTATTGGCTCGTCTGTAGCTTCATGCATCCATTAGATCACTAGTATGTTTACTGCTTATCAAGAGATGATCAATTTGATTGAATGTTCCTTCATCTGGGGATTTCCATGTTTCTTGATGTATCCTTTTATGTGGAAACAGCATTGTGCCCATGTTCATATTTGTTGACATTGCAAAATTCACTAGTCTATCTCCATTGTCATTGTTTTCATCATGTATAGTGTGTTTTCCCATTATTTTTCTTCTATTCATTTCCCATCCAAGTTTTGCGTTAGAGTCTCCAAGCACTATTTTTATGTCAGTTTTTGGGCAGTCATCATACTTTTTCCAGTTTGTCATAAAAGGTGTCTTTATCATTGTCACATTTCCCATCATGTGGTGCATGTACATTGATAATACTGTAATTATGCAACCTCCCTTTAATTCTAATTTTACATATTCTCATATCTATTGGCTGATAATCGATGACTTCTGTGGATGACAAAACCTGTTCCAAAATGGTGTAAATTCTTGTGACAACTATAATACAGAGTGCAATCTCTTTTTTCTAGTATGCCATGACCAGTCCATCTTACTTCTTGTACTGCTAAAATATCTATTTTATAGTTATTTACAACATCTATTAGCTGTTTCAGATATCTGCCTCTATACAGAGAAAGTACATTCCATGTTCCAAATCAAATTTCCTTTTTCTTGCTAGATCATTGTATAAAGTTCCGTCCACTTGCTTGCACATTATGGGGATTCTCAACACAGTATTTTTTATGGGGTGAGGTGGTCAGCCCCATGCCCAACCCCCAACCTGGAGAACCAGCATTTCTTTCTTTGTCTGACACCTACCCTTTGATGTGTTTGACATGGGAAGCCCTATCAGTAGCTATGCTACCGCCGGCATAGCTCTCTGGGTCATAGGTGTAATGCAAACCTTCCCACCATGATAAGGTGAAGATACCATCGGGAAGGTTCCATCTGATTATATACACCAAATGCTGAATTAAATTCAAAATACTGTGAAAGCATATGGTTTTGTTGACAGTAATTTATCTGATAGAGATGTTAAGTGTCCCCCTGGTACTTTTTGACAGGAATGCTATGTCTAACACCGAATTGCATCTTATCCTTTTTCTTCATCATACATACTTATATTATACAAGAATTTAACCTCATCACTCATCACTCATCTCTGTACAGTATATGTATTGTCATCTGCGAAAGTAGTACATAAATTGAAAGGAGATCATATTAATGCCATCTATCTTCCTAAGGCATTGAAACACACACTTATTATTACAGTGAGCAGCTCTATGATGTAAGTGATTAGTTACTTACCCTTCACCTCTTTCCATTTCATTCACTCCTTATGAGATTCATGGTTAACAAATTGAAGCCAGAGCAGGTTTTTCTCAGGTGTCTTCTGGTTTCCCCTGCCATATCCATTTTTTAATTTTATTTAATTTGCTCCTGTGATGGTGTGACAGGGCTAGTCAGTCAGCATCTGTATATATCACAGACCCTCAACAATAGGGATTACATCTTATCCCTCGATCTGTAATTATACCAGATATGAGTAGAAAGATTTGCGTTTAGATCGGTACTTGCTCCGGTAGCTCAGTTGGTAGAGCACTTAGTCTAGAGAACCAAGGGTCCCGGGTTCAAACCCCATATAATTTTTCTCTTCAAATATGAGTAGAGGGTTTACTTTAACTTACAGTCATGTGGGGTACAGGTGTGCTTATAACAACTGAAGAGATGAAGGTTGATATTGAAATTCTTCACAGTCAGTTATTGCAATTTTATTTTTACATTCATAACTTTTAAGGAAAATAAAACAGGTTACACGTGTTTAACTATAGAAATATACAATTTATACATTCTGTTTAAATTCTGTATTAGGTAGACATTAAATAAGTGAACAGCCATTTAAATTGTTGAAATTTGTGTTTAGCTATTTACAAGAAAAGTGAGTGATGATATTAAGTACAGATTGAGATAACAAAATGAAAGAATCAGATTCTATTCAGTGTATAACATTTCTTTACTTTTTCTATAGTAACGAATATGAACAAGACATGTGAACTAAATAATCCATCATATGTAAGATAGGCTATTTAGAATCATCTATCTATTAATGTACCTTCCATTGAACTTATATAGAAAAAAAATCACTATGAGGTTAAATTTAAGATTTAAATTAAAATGTTTTATGCCTCACCTCTTATCGTCTTCTAATTATACTGGTTTCAGAGCTTAGGCAGCTTCATCATAAGTAATGCCACGAGTGATTTCCAAATTATCTATAAATTCATGACTCACGAAGTGAGGAGTTAATTTATCTAGATAATTTGGAAATCAAGAGTGGCATTTGTTAGGACTATTTAACGATTAAATTAAGCTCTTTATTAAAAAATAATTATTTGAATATAGTTACCGGTGTTTTAAAATATTTATATAGTTAATGTAAACGGCGATGTTTGAAAAGAAATTAGAAATGTGAGGTTATGTATGTTCACTGCAACTCGATCATATTATTTATTGCCAAATAGGATCGCAATATTGTAAGAATGCACTCTAGTGGAGAAATAATGAAACACATCAAACTATTATAATCAACATTGTAGGTTAATCATTTATATTTTGAATAAACAACTCAGTAAAATCGCTGAATCTATTCATTATTTGCTATATTCAATGTATTTGTTGGAGAAAAATAATGGTCTAACCTGTTCAGAATATTAAAAAAGGAGGAGCTTTCTTTATCACAAAAGCAGGAGCTGATAAAGAGAAATCGATAAAGAGCGAGGTGAAACACGATTGTCATTGGTGTAAAACAGAATTCAATGAAATGTGATTGGTCATTGGCTACCATTTGCGACATGAGTTAAATAGTCATCATAATTTCTTGTCAACTGATCAGGAGAACTGCTTCTTCCTCCATATCTGAAAGTTTGCATTTGGATTAAACTATCAAAATATTTAATCTTAGATATTACATTTATCACATTTAATTGAAAGACAAAAAATATTAAATATAATTTTTTTTTCAGGTGGTAAACCAGATGATATCACGGTACTTCTAGCAACAGTGGCAATGTGAGGATAAAGACAAGCAATTAGTAGTTTCATCAACATTCTTTTGTAAAATAGTTCATTTTCATTGCTTCTATCACAATACATGACAGTTTTCCACAAGGCCTAAACTTATGCATATCTAATGCCGCATGGGACGAAGCCTGGTTGATGCCAATCTGTCATGCTGTGAAGAAATACAGTAGTGCACTTGCTAGCATAAGAAGTTCATTGTGTACATATATGTATTGTCAACTGTCATGTTGATTTGATCATCTGTTGAACTGTCTGTTTTATTATTTTGGTATGAGTGTGTAATTTGTCTGTAAGAGGTCACATGATTGACTTCAATTTGGCATGATAATGTTAGTGAAACTAGAAGCAAGTTCATTCCACAGGGAATATGATAGCAGCTGGTGACATTTGTAGGCAAACATATTAATCTACAACTTTCTAGTCTTTCAAAACAGAAAAAAAATGTTGTTTTATTTTAGGAAGTAATATTTTAATTAAATTATTTGGAGTCTGTTCATCTTACCTCAATATTGTTGATTTGTTCTTGAACATGTTTCGATTATATCATAATCATCATCAGCATCTTGCCCAGACTGGTTGGATTTATGTTGTGTACCCTAGATGTTGATGTCAACTCCCTCCTGTGGTTGACCAAAGAACCTCCAAACTAGGTCACGTTCCGTCGGTATTTTGAAATTCATTACTCTGTTTTTGTTCTTCTGAACATAGATTAATATTAATGTTGAGGTAAGATGAACAGATTCCAAATAATTTAATAAAAAATGTTGTGCTTACATACTGCATGAAAAAAGTATTATTTTAAAACAAAAGTTCAGATTATTATCAACTATATTGAAATTAATGTTGGGAAGTAAACATTATGAGGTAATAATCATTTAAAATTCAACGGAAAAATATTTTTTGAAAATTCACCTCATAAACTTTGTGCTTTTCACGAAACCATTAGGTGAGTTTTTTTAAAAAAAATTCTCCAATAAATTTTAAATTATTATCAACTTTTTAAATTATATGAATTTGAGATAAAATTATCTCCTACTCTCAGGAGGGTATCTTTTAGATTTATGCTACAGTTAAATTTTGATAATTGTTTATTTGTTATTGTGTTTAAAATTACTTAATGAAATCTGATTATTGGATATAAGAGGTTCAAGGTTTTTGTACTGGAGGTCCAAGTTTCAGTGACTTCAAAAATCATTCCTTTATTAATGCTATTTTTTTTGCTACATATAAAATAAATTCACATTTTTTAGGTCATTCATCATATATTGTGACATCGCTGTGATTTATTTATTGGCAGTTGGAGAAGCAAAACTTGAACCATGACCACAATTTTACAATTTTATCATTTCTATAACAACTAATAAAAATAATTGAAAATCAGTGGCTGTAGTTTAAAAATCATAGTCGGGGTTCAAACTTTATTTTGCATTTAATACCTGTGGGCCTTTGTTTTTATGATTGTTATACAACAGTTGAACATTGTAAAACATTTGTTGTGGTTCAGACCTAATTTCAGCAATCTGTTGAAATTGAGGAAAAATATACTGTAAAAAGTAACATTTGGTATTTGTCCAGAATAGTCATCTCTCTTAAATCTTGTATTTGTATATATGTATGTAATTAATGATATATATATTTGAGCATGTTTTGTCTTATTGAAGTAAAATGTTATCACCTCACCTTATATTCTTCTATAAATCTATGTTTTCCTTTTTTATACTTGAGGTAGGCTTACAATTGACTTTTTATGAATTAAGACTATGAGGTATTATTTTTTTGTAAAATTTTATCACCTCGCCTCGTATTCATCTGAAGAATATGAGGTAAGGTGATAAAATTTTAGTTAAATGAATAATATCTCATTGTTAATTCCTTCTGAAGAATATGAGGTGGAGTGATAAAATTTTAGTTAAATAAAATTAATGAGTCATTTTTTACATCTTACTCATATTTCATGTTTTCTTTAAACATGGGAATTAGATGTTTCTCTTGAAAACTAGTTCCTGTGTTTAAAGAAAACATGAAATATGAGGTAAGATGTTAAAAAAATGACTCATTAATTTATAAATAAATTATATCTCATAGTGATAATTCCTAAAAAAAATAAAAATGAATGTAAGACTACTCAAGTCTAAAAAAGGAAAACATAGATTCAAAGAAGAATATGAGGTGAGGTGATAAAACTTTAGTTAAATAAATAACACCTTATAGTGATAATTCCTAAAAAGTCAAATGTTATGTCTTGCTTATTTTGTATAAATAAATCCATATGCAATAAATTAGACAAAACATGCACTTGCAGAAAACCAATTATTTTATTAGATAGGCCAAAATAGTATTGGATGCTTTATTTACTTGATGCAATAGCAATCTGTAGAGTTATATCACATAAAATATAAGAAGTGTTTGAGTTTTTATCATGATAAACTGATGTATCTTCAACCATCGTTTTCTATTAACCTTTTGAATGCCATGCCCGGCGTACGCCGGTGATGAAGAGTGTGTGTACAGCGGTATGCCACGCCCGGCAATCTCCGGTTTTCAATCTTATTATTTTAAATATTTTTTTCCTGAAGTTTTTACTTCAATAAACTAAAATTATTTTTCGTTCTGTGTTTGTACATCCTTTCTTAGAAATACTTTGCACATCCCTTACAGAATAACGGTACAGGCTAGTTGTAAATGGATTTTCTAAAGGAGGGTGTGACATTCATGTTACAAGGCCTTTTTTTTTTTTTTTGCTATGAAATGTTGCAATTTCAGGATTTTCTCTTATTTCTTTTATTTTTAGTTGAAAAGATACCTGGCCAAGGGGTAGGTTGTGCTGTGAAACACAGTGATTCATGTCTCGAAGTTGACGAAAATACAATACGCAAGTTTATTGTGTCAGTTTTTTCAGAAGACGAGACTGACAGTAACAGTTCATCAAATGGTTACTCGTTTGACGAATGTGATAGTAGTCCTGTTTCTAAGAGAATATTATTACAATCTAAGCCTGTAAATAGTAAAGCAAGTGATGTAGACCTAAATGAACTGGGTGTGAGTGACAGTGGTGGTCATGTCGCTCCAGACGAAACACGTGACATAAAACAGCTGTTTGACTGGAATTAATTCGAACCCAGAACCATAAAAAAGTTCAACAATTTTAATATTATAAGTGTTTAGTGATAATGCCATCAAAAGTATCCAATAGGATAAATGTTTTAGTGATAGTGATAACAAATTCCAATAAATACACCGTGCTGAATTCGAACCTGGGATCTTTACGAGTGGAAGCAACACCATCTAACCTTCAAATAAATGTATAATAGTGATAAATTAAATTTGAAGAGAAAAATTTTCGCCTAGACCGGGACTCGAACCCGGAACCCTTGGCTTTCCGGGCCAAGTGCTCTACCAACTGAGCTACCGAGGCGAGTTACGATCTAGACGCAAATTTTTCTCTTATATACGTTGTAATTCCCTATCGCCAAATGCTTTTGAAACCATTGTTTCTATCTTTGCAAATGGCGGCTTCTTAGTTAAGAAGACATTTATTGGAAATTTAACATTACTTTAAAAGCCAGTAAGGCCTCTAATGATGTTTTTATTATTAATTTAACATTTCTCAATGAAAGATAAATTAAATTTGAAGAGAAAAATTTTCGCCTAGACCGGGACTCGAACCCGGGACCCTTGGCTTTCCGGGCAAGTGCTCTACCAACTGAGCTACTGAGGCGAGTTACGATCTAGACGCAAATTTTTCTCTTATATACGTTGTAATGAAAATTTTTCTCTTCAAATTTAATTTATCTTTCATTGAGAAATGTTAAATTAATAATAAAAACATCGTATAATAGTGAGTTTAAATTCAATTTAGCATGGCATGTAGACAGTTAATTATACTTTATATACATTTATATTATATAGTATGGCGTAGTGCTTTAAATTTAAAAAACCTGGCACCCACAGTCCAGCTGGCAAAAGGGAAACTCGGTGGTCAAAAGGTTAAGCTTACAAAGTCTTCCCATATACTTGAATTTCTATGCTAAACTATAATCACCTCATTATTAACACTTTCCATACTCAACCCATGGTACCTGTTTTCTGGCTGCAGACTGCTTGTTTTTAACACTTTTGTGATTTTTTTAAGCTACTTAGAAAAATAACAGCATATCAGTTATCTATAATAAATAAAATTTGTATTCTGTAACGGTATTACTAGTTTTTAGGTTGACCATCATATCATTTTTTACAGAATTTTAAAAAATGCATGTTTTTTTGCTTACAAGGAAAAAAAAATGGATCCTTCTGATAATTTTTCAGGATTATTTAAAATCATATAAGCACTTTCCAGATAAATTTTATTACATTGACATAAAAAAAACAAGAAAAACACTATTCTGTACATACACTTTATAAATATGTTTACATTCATGCATTATTGACACGTGATACTGTTTGAAGCAGTCTGGCACACACAGTCCTACTTTACATACTGCACACCACCATCGTGATTTCCTTCTTACTCTTTTCCCCATTTTCTTTCTTTCCTTTGTCTGCATATACTTTGCAGCACGTAGTAGCATTTTTTTTTGCAGACAGTAGCAAGAACTTTCTTTGGGAAATGCCGACCAAATGTTCTGTCTGCACTTGTAGAAGGTCCACTGTTTGCATTTTCTCTATGCTCACCCCCTCGTTTCAGCAAACTGTTTGCCCAGGGCCATCATAAAATCTGCCAGTGCAATCTTCTTCCCTGTTACTTCTCTGTATATTACCCAACCATTGACTACAGCTATCAGAAATAAATGGAAGAACAGCTTCTTCCACCATTTCAGGGTCTTCCGACAGAAAGGAAAATAATAACTGAATAACTTATCTACCATATCTACTCCTGTCTTATTTAGATTGTAGTCAATAATTGCATCTAGCTTAGTAACATCTTCTCTCCCCCTCCTGCTTCTTGTGCTAACAACTGATAATGTTGCACGATGTTTCGTCGAAAGGCAATAAACATCTCTTGTGGATTGCCATTTTATAGCAAGTAGATGTTGTTTTCTCCAAAATGTTTGTTCCCCTTTTTTTTCAATTTTTTTGTTTTCATGTCATTAGGGAGACCTCTCCTGTTTTTTCATCACAGTGCCTACACCAACAGTCTTATTTTCCCATAGATAATCTAGCACAGCAGGGCTAGTATAAAACTAATCCATGTAGATGTAATGTCCCTTGCCTAAATATTCCCTACATGATCTCCCAAAAAAGGGACTGAATATTATTCTCCATATTAGCAGCCTTTCCTGTATATATCTCACAATTTAGAACATACCCTAAAGCAGAATCACACAATAAATACAATTTTATGCCATACTTTATGGGCTTATTCTTCATTATATATATATATATATATATATACCCTAAACCCTACCCTTCCTCTGTAAGGGCACATTCCTTCATCTACAGTTATATTGGCATATGGTTGCATAGAACTTCTACATTTAGCCATCAGAGAATCAAAAAAGAGTCTTATCTTATGCAGTGGGTCATGTCCTGGCTTTCCTCTTTTCACAAATTTAGAATTGTCGTTTAGATGTAACATAAACAAAACTGAACTAAACCTATCCCTACTCAACAGTTTGCTAGCCCATGATGTATTCAAAAGTGGATCAGTTGACCAGTAGTCACTGATTTTAGGCAACTTGACAATACACATATGCAATATTATAGGGAAAAAAAACCAATATAATTCATATAATTTGACACCTGACCACCTATGCCACAAAGATTTTTTTTAGTGTTTTCTGTCTCTTCATTTCACTTATTTTTTCTCCTGCGTACCTATTAGTTTCAGTTTTTATGTTTTTCATAGTGTCATAATCAAAAAATGCTGAAAAACAATCAAATTGACTGCAATTTATGTCCAGCTATACACTGACACCACTCGCCCAATCAAACACAGGCAAATCATCTACATGTGACCATTCCCGTGGATTAGGCTGTACATTGGTACGGCCTGGCCTCTGATTTTGAGTTTTATCATCTATAAAAAATAATTACAACATGAAAGTAATAAAATTATTATATTATGTGAGAAATTTTCGTCATTTATGTATAAAATATTTACAATGAAACACAGCCCACGTGGATTTTTCATGTCAAGTTTCTGAGGAAAACTATAAATTGAAAACACATCCATACCTGAACTACTCGTATCAGTTGCAGAATGTGGTGGTTCATAATCATTGTCATCGTCGTTATAATCATTTTCGGAACCAGATCAACACACAAGAATATTAGAGACTTCAGCACGGACACGCTGTGAATTTGATCCAGCCATCTTGGAACTTCAACAACAACAGATGATGTAGCCTCGATCATAAAATCTAAATTAGTCGCGTAGAAATTGATATATATGAAAAGAACACACTCTACCGGGAAGAAAAATAACTAAACTTTCAGCAAGAATAGACGAAGAGCGTATTGGATACGAGCGGTTTCATTACTTTGCATGGCAAATGCCAGACCATACAAAATACGGGATTTGTTCAGATAGCCATTTTTTACGGAACGTAATAGATATGTGTATCAAATTGAAAGTGTTAACCCTTTCCCACAGGAGTTCTAGTTAGTATGTTCTGCAATGTTAATGGGCAAGTGATAGTTATTCAAATTTGGGTCAACTATTGAATGATAAAATAATTCTTTTAAAAACTATCCAGTTTTAAATATTAATACTAATTAACTTTTTAGGAATTAAATAAAAAAAATTGATACTAATGTTATTTAATAATATTAAGCCACTTTACAATATTGGGGGCTTGCCTTATTTATAGAAATATACTGGATGTCAAAAGGTCGATGGGGTCAGGATTTTTAAACTGGCCTAAATTTTCTGGAGGTATCATGGCCTTGAGGTTGACTCATCCTCTAGCAGAAATGAGGACCAGACATGTTCTGGGGATGAAGGTGACCATCATGGAGGGCTGATGACATCTCATGCCAATTTTATAGAAAAATGTGAGCCTTAACATCCTACTATCCTTAGCCTGTGGTAGGAACACTTTAACTTTACAATATTATGAAAATAGACCGAGATCTCGCTAGAAATAAAGCAGAAAAAACAAAAGACCCAAAAGATGTACAAAATTGGAGAAAACTCTGCGTACAACTCAAAAAAGAAATTAACAGCAATAAAAGAGAAAATTTTAATAACTTTCTCCAAAAAATGGATTATAGGAAAGATGGCCAGAAAGCATATAGATTTGTACACAATATACAAAATAAAAAAGAACGACAAAAAACACCATTTATCCACAACAACAAACAAATTACAAATGAAAGTGAAATAGCCAACAAATTCAAACAAACACTATGCTAACACCTATACTTTGTCCTCAGAGAACAAAAAGGAACAAAAAACAATAAAAGAGAACCTAAAAAATTACATAAAATCAACAAGCAGTACAAAAGATAATATTTTTAATAAGAATTTCAACATTAAAGAGTTAAACATAGCCATTAATAGTTTAAAATCCAACAAATCTCCAGGAGCAGATAACATACATGCAGAATTTCTCAAACACCTTGGCAATAAAGCCAAAACTCAATTACTCTCCCTTTATAATCTTTCTTGGAACACAAAAGTTCCTGATGATTGGGAAAAAGCTATTATAATACCTATTTTGAAAACAAAAAAATCAGCAAATACTTTTTCAATATTATCGCCCAATAGCACTAACTAGTGTAATTGTTAAAACTATGAAAAAAAATGATCTCAAATCGATTAAATTGGTATTTAGAAACCAATAATTTACTTTCACCCAATCAAGCTGGATTTAGAGAATTACAATCAACAAATTGTACACCTAAGTCAAGCTATTAAAGACAGTTTTAACAGAAAAGAAGACACTCTGGCAATGTTTGTTGATTTCCAAGGAGCATATGACTCTATTTGGAGATATAAATTATTAGAAAAAATGCAGACTTTAGGCATTCAAGGGAATATGCTACTCTGGATCAGCAATTTTCTCATCCAACGGTTCATCGCTACAAATTATAATAATCACCTCTCTAAATACCAACAAAACACATCGAGGTTTACCACAGGGTTCTGTACTTAGTACCATTCTCTTCAATATCTACATTAATGATCTACCTAAGCATATAGAAAAGCTCCAAACAAAAACCCTACTTTTTGCTGATGATGTTGTAATATGGGTCTCCAAACCGAAAAACCAAAGTCAACAATTAATAACCATAGCCCAACAATCACTAATACAGTTAGAGAATTGGACATCCCAGAACTTAATGAAGATAAATATACAGAAAACAAATTATCAACTATTTACATTAAGAAAGAAACCACTACCCATCACTCTGAAATTGGAGGGTGAATTATTAACTCAAACACATGAAGCAAAATATTTAGGAATAACTCTGGACACAAAATTAACATGGAAGAAACACATGGAGAATATATGTACAAAGATAGAAACAAGGTTACCATTATTAAAACGATTAGCAGGGAAAAAGTGGGGTTGCAACACACAAACCCTAAACACCTTCTACCAAATGTACATAAAACCTGTACTTCAATATTGTGAAGAAATCCTAGTAACTACTAAAGTGGAAAAACTTAATAAATTGCAGAACCAAATCCTCCGTCTGATAACAGGAGCCGTTAAAACAACACCAATCACTGCCATGCAAATCTTAACAAATAACCCAAACATAGCATTTGAAATTGAGAAAACAGCAATCACACAGTATGAAAAATTTTTAAGGCTACCCCATAATAACTGGACCCAAAGAAAACCACAAGTATGTTTAAAATCTCAGCAAAGCTTCTTAAGCATTGTACAAGAAATCAAACAGAAATTGCAACTTCCACATTCAAAAGAAAATATGCAGATGAGAAACAACCCTCTAGAATTTTTGGAAATTGAATATAACCTTCATTTAACAGAAGACATCAAGAAATCTGAAACTCCTCCATACATTATATTATTTTTGGTCTGGACATCTTACCTCAATATTAATGTTGATTTGTTCTTGGACATGTTTCAAAACAACATTAATATTGAGGTAAGATGTCCAGACCAAAAATAATATAATTAAAATAACCTCAAAATATAACTTCCTAAAATTAAATATCCTCCATACATTTTAAAACAAATGTCACTGGAAATAATAAATCTAAGATACCCTGCTCCTGAATGGATGCATATTTTTACAGATGGCTCCAGCCTACCAAATGATGGTGGCACTGGTGCTGGTGCAGTGTGTCCACTTTCTTCCTTTTTATCGTAAACTAAACACAAATTCAACAAACTTTGATGGCGAAATTCTAGCAATTTTCTTAAGTTTACAAAATCTTTTATATCACATCCAAAAATTTACAAAAGTTGTAATTCTATGTAACTCCAAAGCAGCCATTCTCGCTATAACACGAGACACAACACCCAAAAGCATCAAAATTATCGAATGTCACAAAATGATAAAACAGTTATCCCATCTACATAAAGAAGTTGTACTTCAATGGGTTCCGGCCCATTGTGGAGTGACAGGCAATGAAATAGCCGATTTTCTCTAGCCAAGAAGGGTAGTAAAATTGTATCAAACCCAACTTCTACTCCACTTTCCTTTCACTCTATCAAAAGAATTATCTCAAATAAATACATCAATAAACTTAGAGAAGAATACACCACCAAAACATCTGGAAAGGAATGGGAAAATCTACAAGCTTATGACATTACTACATTACAAAGAAAATCTGCACTAGCACACATTCAGACTGCTAACAGGACATGACTGCTTGAATAAACACCTACACAGAATTGGCATAACAGATTCACCTAAATGCCCTTTTTGCAATTTAAATGAAGATATGGAAAGAAACCATCTCCTCCGTTGTCCAGCTTTTGTAGAAGAGACCAGCCTTTCTGCTAAATATTGGAGTGCAAGAGAGCGAATGATTTCATTATCAAGTGCTCGACATTAGATACCAACCAACCAACCATATTATGTTAGTGATATTTTGGTAAATGATCACATTCCATAACAGTCTGTCTACAGTATTTATAATTTGTATTTAAAAAATCTGATCTCGGTTAAATAGCAGACAAGTTATCTGAATGGAAATAAATAAATTTAGGTGTCAAGTAAGGCTGTGTGCCTCCACCTCTTTTGTTTAATATTCACATAAATACAACATTACAATTTAATAATAAGTTACAATAGGAAGTAACATTCTGAGGTTCTTCTTAATGAATAAGCTGAGTCTGTTCATCTTACCTCATAAATTGTTGTATTCTTATATATGACGATTTTATTATTAATTTAACACTTCTCAGGTCCAGGGTTCGAGTCCCGGTCTAGGCGAAAATTTTTCTCTTCAAATATAATTCTTATATATGCTTGCATATTGAAACATGTCCAAAAGAATACAAAATTTTGCATATGTTTCAATGTGCAATCATATGTAAGAATACAACAATTTATGAGGTAAGATGAACAGAATCACCTTGTTTATTAACAACAGCGTAGAGGTACTTCAGAGGAACAAAAACAAGGAAGTCTCATCATTAACACAAATCTTAAACTACAGACAATTTTTACAGATGATCTTGTGTTACTAACTACATCAGAAAATGAGTTACAAAGATCGGTATACAATTTCAATTTGGTAGCGCAGAGATATCTATGGAATTACCCATAAAAATAATGGTCTTTTGTGGTAAATACCCAGTACCAAGCAAGATTTATTTGAAAAGCTTCATGTAAAGAATGTGTTAATAAAATATGAAAAAAGCTAATCCTGAAAATCCCAAAGATAAGATTTTCATCATTAATCCTGATTGTCTTAAAGTGGAGAGAGAGAAAACATTTTTTTTTTCAAGTCATATTCAAAATTAGGACCAAGACATATTTTTTCAATGCTACCAGGTTGTCTTTACAAATTTAAGTTTGTAGGTTATAAATTCTTTTTTATTGAACGTTTTGAAATTCAACAAATCCCTGGGATCATTATCAGAATTTGGAATTATAATTGGTACAGAAGCTAACCTGTATTCATTTATATAAGGCAGTGATAACCAGGCCCATGCTATGGAAGCAAAGGATGGTTTCTTTGGTAGAAAGATAAAAGCAGATGAACAGCCTGTGAAATGAAATTTATGCACTGAACAGCTGGGTACACTAAATGGATCAAAAGAAAAACATAGATGTGTTAGAAGAACTCAATATTTTCGACTACATCTGCAAGTATTAGCAGAACTGAAAGAGCATGTGATGAGAATGAACTCATTGAGGTTCCCTAAGGCAATATTGAAATATTGGCCAAATGGAAAACATTCACTGGTTTGTAAAAGATGGAGTGAAAATACCCTTTCTTTGCCATAACAGTTCTAGGAAGATGTTACAATACGATGCTTCTATTATTCTGTTTTTATTTTAGAAGTGGACTTTTTTTTATCATCATCACCATGTATAAGGTTCAATTACATACCATAAAAGT
This sequence comes from Diploptera punctata, assembly GCA_030220185.1. NCBI lineage: Eukaryota > Metazoa > Arthropoda > Insecta > Blattodea > Blaberidae > Diploptera > Diploptera punctata. The sequence continues at coordinate 791,554 of JASPKZ010003859.1, read as the reverse complement.
ATTTTTATTCAAATTATAAAATTAAAAGGCATTTTAGCATTTTCAATTAATCATTACATTCAACATTTCTAAAACCCCTGAAAATTAAAACTATTATATCGTCATGGTGACTGCAATAGGTCATATGTCACCAAAAGTCAGAATTGTGTTTTATTGCATCATCATAACCACATTCATCGTTGCACAAGCTGCAAATGATCCTATGTCATCCAGGAACAATATATAATATTATTTAATCTTAAATCCATCCATAGTAATTCTGCACGAAGGCAGGTCTTTCACTGCAATTATAGAATTTTCATGCTATGCTTTGCAGCTTTACTAAGGAATTATAGGTGTGGTAGCTTCCCGTTACTTTCCACACCGATGAAGGATGATGATGATTGCAATGGCCATATTATTTCGGGGACCGTTTGGGCCTTAAAGTTTTCCTGACATTTGTCTTACAGGTGAGGAAAAACCTCACCCAGAAAAACTGTCCCGAGTGGGGATTGAACCCGCACCCGCTGCGTGACCTCGAGACCACAGCAGTGGACTTAATCTTAATAATTACCTTAAATATATTATTAATATTTCTAGAGATAATCGGTATTTTTTGGCATATTGAAAAGTTTTAAAAAATGACATACAACCTTTTGCAGTCACCACGACAATGTTTCTAAATGGCAATAGTAAATAATAATAATCAATAAATTAATTAAATTTTACACCTCACCTTATATATTTTGTATATATCCAGGACCAGTTTCAAAGAGTGATCTCTTTGTTGTCAACTGCCATCTAATATTTTTATGAATATCAATGTAAGAAAAATCACAAAAAATGAACTGAGTAAGATCATTGGTGGTAGTCACTGCCATAAGGTAATTATTGAAAGCCATTACTCTAATAATTTTTATTACTTAGTTTCATAAAATAAATAAAACTAGGCTGATGTAAAAAATATGAGGTGGTAATAATTATTTCAAGGAAAATAAATAAAGAATTACTTAGCTAACAAATATATTAATTATTTATAATTTTAGGCTTTCACGGCTGGCGTCTTGATCCATATTTGGTTTGTCTTCCGGGCTTATAGGCCGTGGTCCGGTTGTCTTCATACTCGACGTTTCATCTACTGCTGCGGTAGACCTCATCAGGAGATACTGCATGCTCTCTGTGAACTCCTCAAAGTCGGCTGCAGACTGGCTGGTCGTTGGAAACTGTATTGCTGAGTTTTAGATGTAAATGAAGTAGTTCATGGTCATTCATTCCTAGTGTTCTTCTTATATCACTATAAGCCCGGAAGACGAACCAAATATGGATCAAGACGCCGGCCGTGAAAGCCTACAATTATATATAAGCAACCTCTACGGGAAGGATATGTTTTCTTTCTATTCGGAAATTTGAAGAATTAAGAAAGAAAAAAGGACACTTTCTGTGCAATTTAAGCTTCCTTCTACTTCCCTCAATTTTTACAATACAAACATATCTTCAAAACTACAAAGGCTAAGAGGATATATGGACGAATGGAACGGGCTCTACTTAGAGATACAAGAAGAACACTAGGGATGAACTACTTCATTTACATCTAAAACTCAGCAATACAGTTTCCAACGACCAGCCAGTCTGCAGCTGATTGTTGAGGGTTCTCTTGATGAGGTCTACCGCAGCAGTAGACGAAACGTCGAGTATGAAAACAACCGGACCACGGCCTATAAGCCCAGAAGACAAACCAAATATGGATCATATTCATTATTGTTCTTTTGTGATTATTTGAAGCTGCTTTAACTGTTTAGTTTACACTATACTCACAATTAAATTGATTATACCATTCTGCATTTTAAAACTTATTTATTTAATAGTTGATTCTAAATGGATTTTTTGTGCTGAATTCGAAATTGATCTCCATTTTCTCCCATCGTGTCAGGTTTTTAAAATATTCATGAATAACTAAGAAATGAAATTATAGCTTTTTGAAACATAATAAAAATTACTTTCAACAAGAATTTTGTGTGAAGAACTAGGCCAGAATTTGTTATTTGCCATTACTTAATAATAATTCATAATCATAAGCACATTCTTAACATTTCAAATTTTCTCCTCTTTGACCTTCTTGCATGTTGTTCAGAACAGTCCCTTTTAACATCCAGGAATAGTCAGACATTATGTTAATACTCCACTTCCCTTCATACCTCATTTCCATATTTTTTATATCCTGGTAAAATCTTTCACCTTGTTCCTCGCTAAAATCTCCTAAATTATCAGGGAAATAATTTAGATGGGAATAAAGGAAATGTACTTTCACACTCATGTTGCAACCAATCTGTTTGAAACTTTGTAGCATCACTTTCACTGTGTTAACTTAATTTGGACCTTTTTTTATTTCCAAGCAAATTAAAAATAACATTTCTGAAAGCATTCCAGACATACTTCACTTCTCAACTCATAGTATTCTCGAACTGACTGTCCATCGTCAATTTTCAAATTTGTGGGCCAACAAATACACCAGCTTTAATTTTTTCATAGGTTAATGAAGGATATGTATCAGAAAGGTGTTTATCTGTCTGTATCTAGAGTTTTTACAAATTAATTAAACCTAATTTTACATGGAGAGGTTGCAACTTTACTTTTGAGGGATCAATAAGAGGTTCTTCACTTCTTATATTTTTTTCGCCCAGTCCTATGTGGCCACTGTTCCCTTTCCCAGTGTTCTGACCTAGCTCTGCTATTCCATTCACATAAGAAACAAGGGTATTTTGTGCTGCCTAAGTAATAGTCCAACAATCTTGAAATTTCCACAGATCAGCCATAGATGGTTTTGTACTGCAGTTTTTGTAACAAAAACTTTACATTTTCATATGCCTCCTTTAAAACAAAAGAGTGGGCCACAGGAATGGAAGGATGAATGTTTCCATTATGAAGTAAAACACATTTAAGACTTTTTTGAGAAGAATCTATAAAGAACCTCCACTCTTTGGAATTATAGTTTATGTTATAGAATTTTAAGACAGCAGGGATGTCTTGGCAATATACTAAATTTTCTTCTCAGCAAAAAAAGGGACAAGTTCCTTCTCATAAATCCTGCACCATGTAAAATATGTATGCTCAGCCAATACCTTATTTTACTTTTAACCTAGAGGTCAACAGTTCTGCTGATTCTTTAGGTAAATTTAAATCATTAAGCTCACTTTGATTAAAACATCTATCATGATCAGAATTATATGGTTCATCATCCACTGGAGATTCAGTTTCAGTGATACTAGATGCAGACAGCAATGTACCTGATTCAGGGCGTAAGGGAACCGGAATATCAGGACCATGAGGTACGGGCAAATGGCAGAGGGAATGTTAGGATATACAATACCTTTCTTGTTTTTAGCATTATATCCTGCTACCTTAACTGTGCAAAAAATAACAATCATCTCCATGATTTATAGGTTCCCTCCAAACCATAGGGATACCAAAGGGCAACGGCTTCTTTTTCCCATTCTTCCAACTCCTCAACTTTGCAACACAACTACAACACACCCTGTGAGGGCACCACGATTTATCCTGGTCTCCTAACCTAATGCCAAAATATTGAAAGTATAAACATAATGTAATATATAAACAGAATAATAGTTATATTATTTCACATTTTAAGTAATAAAGTTGAAATTATAAACTGTTGGGATTTTCTAACAAATGATAAGAACACTGTAATATTACTACAGTACGTATATTATGAAAAATATTCAAAATATAAAATTTTGATTTGTAAAACATTCTGATGTATGCAAAAACAAATTTCATTTTTGTAATCAGTGTGAAATTGTGATTCAGAAATGTTCATTTATTTGAAAAAAATAAAATCCATGCAGAACGGTGTTGATACATTCTAAATTCTAGAATCCAGATCAGGTTTTCAGTTTCAAGTCTATTTCATTACTAATGAGTTTATTTGTGATTGATTTACTCTGGTTCTTTTCGGACCACGTTGCAGCACCGATATTTGTGACGGTGTTTCTTAAATAATGAATTTCTTTCATTAAATATTCTATTCCGTCCGTTTAATTATTTTTGCATTGGCATGTAGATCCCTTCAGGGGAGTCACTGATCAACACAATTATGGTGAGAAGCGTTAATATTTGTAACTGTCGCAAATATGGCGAGTAAAGGAATTTTATAATCAAATAAAACATTTACTTCTTCAATAAGTTATTTATTACACAATAATATTTGGCAATAAAGATGAAACTTGTGAATATCGTTTCTATCATTTTATCGGATATATATTTTTAGCTTGGTAGTATTCTCGATTTTATTTTCTTGCTTTAAATATTTAAATGTATTTATTTAATGTTCTCCAAAATATATTTATTTCATTAGACTTACGTTGTTTCTATTTATGTTTTTTATGTAGATTAAACCAATATAATTCAACATATCACCAATTATTTAAATTTATATTTTGAGATGATTCAATGGCGTCGATCTATTTTCACATCTCTATAACCATCTCTTCTTCTTCTGTTGCAAATTATAATGTTTTCAGTTTCTGATTGGTAATGACATCAACAAAAAAGAACACGATAAGCCCATCTTAATTCCTCGATACCCAATCATATTTTTTATGTTCAGCTGACTTAAGACCACATTATTGAAAATTTCTTTTGTCGTAAACTTTTGTCTGTGAATTCTGTATCTATTATTTATCACGACAATATATGTGACGTAATAATTGTTACATTTCATATTGATGTTACCAAAATCATTATAATATTTAACATTGTAAAATAAATAATATTTAGTTTTAAATTATTTAAATATTTTTTATATTAAAAATTAAATAAAAAGAATCCCCAAATTACTATTATTACATAAGGATAATTTTTCCGGCTACACAGAGCTATATGTAGGATTATTGTATAGAAAATAGTGTAAGGAAATTATAGAATCAAAAAATCTTTCCTAATTAAATTGGATGTTTAGTAAAAATCAGATAAAACACAAGTGAAATAATTTTACTGTACTATATCTTGGTAACAATATTAAATATTAACTTTTCATATTTAAAATTTTATTGTACTATAGAATCTCAGTCTGTTGTTGTTTTCAAATGCTGGGCCTTGGCAATGAAGCCATTAGCGTTCTTGCTCTCCAATATTTCTCTATGGTGGATCCAACAGGTAATTCTTCACAGGTTTGTAGATGTTCTTCGTTCATTTCTTCATCTTTGTTGCATAGAGGACAATTTGGATTCGTGTAGATTCCTATTTTATATAAATGTTTGGCCAAATAGTCATGTTCTGTAAGCAGTCTAAATTTTGCTACTGTAGTTTTACGTGGAATTTCTGGAATTCTTTACTAAAATATTCCATTTTTTGTCTTTGGCTTTATTACATAGGTCTAGGTTTTGTTTGATTTTATATTTGTTTTTAATTATTCTTTTTATGGATGTGAAAGGTAAGCTTTTAGTAGTATTCTGAATTAGATTGGAGCCTTTTTTGGCAAGAAAATCAGCAGTCTCATTTCCAGCAATTCCACAATGTGCAGGTATCCATTGCAATTGAATTCTTTTCTGTAGTTTTTGAAGTTGTTGAATCATTTTGTAGCACTCTTTAATTTGTATTGACTTCATTTTGCGTGAATTTATTGCATATATTGCTGCTTAGAATCAGAGAGTATGACAGCATTTTGAAATTTATTTATTCTGTATACTAATTGTTGGAGTGAAATATGAATAGCTGTTATTTCCGCATCAAAATGTGTTGTGTGGTATACTGCTGGTAGATAAAATGAAAATAATGCACATGTAATTCCTGATCCTGAGTTATCAATAGTAGATCCATCTGTGTAGACATGTAACCATTCTTCTGGTGGAAATTTCTTATTCACAGCTTCTAATGCTAGAGCTTTTAGTACAGGTAGAATCTCAGTCTTAAAAATATAAAACTGAATTTAAAACATGTATAATTTTCTAAAAAAAAATCCTTTAACATCCATTAAAATATTTAAAAAGACTTTACTAGATGCTATTTTTACTTTAATATTACTATTAATCTAGGAATTTGTTTTTCAAATTAATATAATAGTCCTATACTCTATTTTTCTATGATTGTTCACTAAAACTGCATTATGATGTAAAAAGCTGCATCAAGATATAAGAAACTTTGTAGCATGGCCGCTTCATCAAGATATTATAAGAAACTTTATAGCATGGCCGCTTCATCAAGATATTATAAGAAACTTTATAGCATGGCCGCTTCATCAAGATATTATAAACTTTATAGCATGGCCGCTTCATCAAGAAGGGACATCCAAGTAGTGCTTCAATGGCAACATTTTGTATTATTTGCCCTTTCTGTTAATGTAAGTAGGCATAGTAGCGTAACAGTCTGATATGTCTCAATTAAGTCAGACAAATAGCTAAATCTGTTAAGGGATGGAGAATGAAAATAACGAAGAAAACTAACCGAGTATTTATTTACAGATTGAATATCAGGGTTTCTGTAACTTTCGGGAAGGGGATTAAATATGATAGGATATTTGAGGTATTTATTATTGAAAAGATGTTTGAGGTACTTACTTTGTTAAGTTTTTTTTTTCAAATTTATATACCGGTAACTGAAACCTTTAATTTATAGCAAATCAAGTGGCAATATCTCAGATTTCACACAACAGTGACCATATAGAAAGTAAAAGACATACACCAGTACTTTAAATAGTTTGAAAGGACTTAATATATAATATTTTAACACTAATGGTCGTATAAGAATTTAAATTAAAGTAATGTTATTCATGTAAAGTTATTGCAATGGATCAAAACTAATAGATACATAAATGTGTTATTAGAATGGCTGGAATTGTTGAAATTAATTTTAGTAAATAAAATTGAATATACCTTAATGAAAATTAATGTGCTTTTCTTAAAATTGCTGTAAAACACAAAACTTTTTAAATCACCAAAGAATGGTTTTCTGAGCTTCTTTAGGTTTCAGGATATCAAAGTAAGGTACTAATAATTTTATTTTCATTCTTTCAGAAAATGTATTTACAATGAAGTTGTTGCTTTTTTCTACAGTAAGACTGTTTAGTACAAAATCCTTGAATCATTTTTGCTCTCATTTACAATTCTCATACTTGTATCAAGTTTAAGAAATTGCAACATGTTTCATAATTCTTGTTCAAATTTAAATAAATGTATAGTTGTGTTTAAACTTTTAATATATTTTTAAATTATGTAATTTTGCTAATTTGAAATGAAGTTGCCACTTGTGGTACAGCAATAGCATCTGAGGTTGCTCCAAAAGTGATTGTGAACAGCTTTTCTGCCATACAGCACAATATTCAATCACTAAAGTGATTAAAATCTTTTATTCCAACACACATTTACTATTATTATATAACCTTGCTCAAAAACTGATCTGGTCCTTCACATTCCCATGATCCCATTTCTGTAGATAGTTTTCTTCACAAAATATCAATTGAAATTAACCCGTCAGCATGGAGGTACGTGACATGTATACAGGTTGAATTCTTCACCAGATGCGGAGAGACATGATGTGTATGTTAGCTGCATGCACTGCTTTAAACTGTTATTAATGAGCTTTGTGTTTACATTAACTATTTCCCGTTAATATAACTTTTATGTAGAGACTTCATAGTTTATATTAGTGCATATATTAATCGATGACTGCCCTGAGTAACAAGTTAAAATAATTTTATATTTGCATTTATTCTTGCAGCCTCTGACATTTTTCTTATATTTATAACTTGATAAAGGATTTCTTAGAAAAATAAATTCACCTTTTTTTTTTTTTTTTTGTAGATTAGCTTGTCTATCAAATTGAATCTATTTTCAAATCTGTTCATTTTTTAATAATAATGTCGCAAAATTGAATACATATAAAGATCCAACAAAGTTATTTCCGATTTACACTATAGTACAGTACCTCAACAGTAAATTTCAGATATATATATATATTTATTTATTTATTAATTTTTTTCAAATGCCCCAGGTTTGTCTTTTGACATTCCTGGTTTCTCTCCTGGCATGGCGTACTTGTAATCTACTTCTGAGGTTGGGGCACCTGGAAGGCGGGGTTACGTTGCCCCGATGATATGATGGGTGATGATGATAATGGTGCGCCAGGAGAGTCCCTAATCCTAAGCTTAGCCTAAGATGAATATGAATGATGATGATTGCGATGGCCATGTTTTCGGGGACCATTTGGGCCTTAAAGTTTTTCCTGACATTTGTCTTACAGGTGAGGAAAAAGCCCGATAAAAACCTCACCCAAAAAAACTGTCCCGACCGGGGATGGAACCAGGGCCCGCTGCGTGACAAGGCAGCACGCTACTCCGAGACCACAGCGGTGGACATTATATATGAAGAGTACAGGGGAAAAACAATCAAAGTCCACTTTTGGTGAAATTTGAGATTCTGGTACCAAGGGATTGTATGTACCTAGTACTATATTCCAAGAGGTTCATACGTGGAAAAACTCACTCGTAATCCATTAAAAATCAGCATTGAAATAAAGTGTCCAGGGGAAAAACAATCGTAGTCCACTGTGAAATGGAAAAACAATCAGAGTCCACATACAATTTAAATGAGAGTAATTTTGTACTCCTGGAGAGTATGAACTTTTTATATGTTGGTCAGCTTGGGGTTTTTAATTTGTTACATACCTGTGCATTGTTGTGGCATTTATTTTTATTGGTACAAAACTGCATTGTTGTTCAATGAAGCCTACTTTACTGGTGTGTAGGCAAGCAGTTTATTTTTCAACTTGGAATCAAGTGTTAATGTTACTCGTACAGTTCATCAGAGTAGGCGAAAGAAAATACCTAAGCATGGTAGAATCCATGATGCGAGTAAACGCATAAGAGCGATGAGTCATGTTCCTGGTGAAGATTGCAAATGCAAGAAACAGTGTTATACGAACGTAATGTATTAATTCGTGAATTCATTTTACTGGGAGATAAGAATATACAGAGTGCACACATGGGTTCACTAATAGTTTTGCCAGTGTAACGAAGAAGACCACGGAAACCAGAAGAAGATAGCAACCTCAGAGACCACTCTTACTCTTACAAGGTACGTGTACAGAGGGATGGAAAAGCTGTTGAAATTCCAGTTTGTTACAAAGCCTTCATGAGTGTGCGTGGTATAACAAACCAGAATTTGTTAACAGCCAAGATATCCCTTTCTACTATTGGGCATGCTCCTATTGACCGGAGAGGTGCTCATTCTAATAGACCCATGAAAAAGACAACTGAGGCTGTTGAAAATGTTATGAAACATATCAGTTCCCTTCAAGGCCGCCCTTCTCGCTCGCTACCGTCTTCACAAAACATCTAAAATGTACCTACCTGAAGAATTAAACATCAAAATGTTGCATCAAATGTACACAGAGACATTTCCAGAGTTTCCAGTGTCTTATGAATTTTATCGGAACTTATTTCAGACAAAATTTAACATTGCTTTTGGATATCCTAGGTCAGATACTTGCTCTGCATATGATGAATTCAAATAAAAAAAGCAGTCTCTACTTGCAAGGAAATTTAACGGTAGCAGCACTGCTGAAGATGTAAATAAAGAAATGAAGCGGCTAGATACTCTTAATTTATTACATAAGAAGAAAGCTGAAGTCTTCTATCAACGGAAACGTGAAGCAAAAATTAAAGCTAGCAAAGTCATGAACATGCGGCAATATGCATGGATTTCATGAAAAATCTTCCAGTGCCTAATATCAGCACAAATGATGTATACTATAAGCGACAGATGTCTTTTTACATGTTTAATGTGCATGTTCTCGCTTCTGGAGAAGTATACTTTTATGCCTAAGATGAGACCATAGCAAAAAAAGGAACCGATGAAGTTACATTGATGTTGTTTGACTTTTACTTTCATCATCTGGACTCTTTAGTGCGACATTTGCACATTTTTTGTGATTCTTGCCCCGGGCAAAATAAAAATTGTCATTACTCGCCTCATCCATGCTATGGTTCATAAATACATGCGTTTTGAATCAATAAAAGTAACCTTTCCCATTAGAGGTCACAGTTACATAGAATGTGACAAAGATATGGGTTTAATAAATCAAAAAGCCCACATTGAAACAACCAGCGATTGGAGTGAGCACATCGAAAGTTGCCGGGTGAAACCGTCTCCCTTCAGTGTCATCGAGTGTTGCCAAGACAAGTTCAAGTCGTGATCTTCATTTCTCAGCAAAGAATACAGGAAGAAAAGTCCTATGAAAATAAGAGAAGTATGAGAAATTGTAGTTGACAGAACTTCTTCTAGAACTATCATCAGTCGCACCACTTACAATGGCTCCTGGGAGTCCTATGTTATTGTTGACAGAACGAGCCATGCACAGACTGAAAATCAGCCAGAACATTCGTATTCAAGTTTAATTCCACTCTCCAAGGAAAAATACGACCTCCAATCCTTGAAGAAATTCTGTTCTGAACATGCTCAAATCTATTTTTCAAGATTACTCATAATCAACAATGAGTAACTTGGTGTAGAAAATAAATTAATTTCATTATTATTTTTATTATTTACATTTTATAAGGCAAACAGTTATGTATAATGTAACAGTTATGTATAACATTCTGTAAATTAAGTGGACTATGATTTTTTTGTTTACAAACATGTGCACCTTGACTTTTCATTGTTGAAAAACAGGACTGTATTATACATGACACTTATTTCGAAAGAAGAGTCTGTTAGAAAAACACCTTGAGAACAGTTCTGGAAAAAAAAAAGTTTTCTGTATGTCTAAAGCGCTTGATCTGCTGCGTTTCTAAACTTAAAATTCAATTACTGCAAAATATTAAAAAGTGGACTGATTGTTTTTTGTTTTTTCCCTTGTACTCTTCATATATATAATTATATATATATATATATATATATATATATATTTCAATTGACAATACCCTTACATTATGGAAAGGTAATTAGTCTACTATTCACTCAGTATCTAAAAGGTAAAGTGGTCCCACTACAGGCCTTAGGAGGCCTCGGTGAAGTTGAGTTTCTACCTGTATCTGGATTTTTTTTCGATCTCACTGCACACCCGTTTTGCGAAATACAGGTTCGTTTAACAAATATTTGGCGTGTGACACGTCTTACAAATAAACAGTGCACTGTAAAATCTTAAATTAGTTTTAAGATCTGAGACCGATTGTGTACGTTTCTTTCACAGGTAACGTTCTGAATTTACGGAATAAAGATAGCTAAATCGTATGTATCATCGTCATTAAACGAAAAAGTGAATGTGGTTGAAGATAAAGAAAAACTAACTCTCAGTACGCGAAATAATGACTAAATTTAAATGTGGAAAAACCCAAGTTTATGAGATTTTAAAACACAAAGAAAAAATAATGAATGGCTGTATGCAAGGAAATTATCAAATGAAGAGGGGGAAAAATCAACGAGGTTTGGGAGTGTTTTATAAGTCCGCGATAAAAAATCTCCAAATTTCTGGACCGATGTTCCATAGTCAAGCTCTAACTGTTGCTATACCCGTAGGAAATAACGATTTCAAGGCATCTTCAGGTTGGTTGTGGACAGTTTTAAAAGACGACACAAAGTAGTGTGGAATGAAATTTGCGGGGAATCAAAGGATGTGGACGAAAGTTTAGTTAGTGAGTGGGAACCAAAATTACAGACTTTAATAATTTCAAAATACGCGCCTAAGGGCCGGTTTCACCAACAGAGGTAACTGTATTACGCCAGTTTAAGCTATGCTTTATACAGGGAAAAAGTAGCGTAACACAGTTTCTCCGTTGGTGAAACCGACCCTAAGAGACATTTTTAACGCTAACGAAACGGGACTTTTTTTTTTCGCCGGCGTTACTGTCGAAGTCGCTCTTCACTTTCCAACGGCAGCGGAACTACAATTCATCCAAGTACGGTGCTCTGTAATCTAAGATTGGTTAAATTTGTTTTTATAAAGCGGAATGTTGTCTAATGTGGAAAAAAATTGGTCCTATGCGATTGCGCTTTGAACAAGTTTTGCCGTACTTTGACCTAGATAACAGATATCAATAAAGACAATTTTTAAATTTAGTTTTTCTGTAAAATAAAGATTAATTAAAATCAATAATGTAATTAAAATATGGACACTTACTTTAAGGGAGGAAAGAAGAGTACGTGTATTTGAGAATAAAGTTCTTAGGGTCAAAAAGAGATGAACAGACAGGTGAATGGAGAAAACTACATAATAGTGAGATACATGATATGTATAGGAAGCCAGATATAATAATAACAATTAAGTCTCGTAGACTGCGATGGACAGGACATGTGGCGCTTTTGGGGGATGAAAGACGTGCATGGAAACTTCATGTAGGAAAAGTATAGGGAAACGCGGAGTTGGTAGACCAAGAATGAGGTGGGAGAATAACATTTCGGGGAAGTAGTTTATACTGGGGATGATGGAAAACATTAGTTCAGGATAGGAATATATGGAGAGCTTATGTCCGCGCGGCCATGAACCTACGGGTTCGATAGAGCCAGTGAGTTAATGTAATTAAAATAACTTGCTTACCATATACAATTTTAAATTATGCAAAACAAAAAATATTAAATACTTAATAACAAGGGGCCTTTTCTATTGTAAAGAGCCCTACTATAATTATGTATTTTTTTGTACCATAGTGCGTTTTGTCGTACTCACAGCAATGGCGACCATTATTGAAAGTTCAATTTCGTAAATTTCGGGGTTGCCAACCTAAATAACTATACTATAATATTACATATTACCTACCTCGTGCGGGAAGTAAAACCACTGCCCTACTACGTACAATGTATATACAAAAATATATCCAAAAGTTTGTGGTAATAACAATAGTGTTTATACGAAACAAATCACTGCATTTTAAATGAACTGCACTTTATTTAAAACAATAAATTCGTACTTGCTGCCATGTTATCCTTGATTGGTGTCACGGCCTGCTGTAGTCTCAGCTAAATTAATTTCGGCGTTTACCATATAAACTTTGGCCACATTGTTAACGTTAGTCAGTTGTTTTAAATGAACGCAAATATTTCCAACAAAGTTCTTATTATTTTACTATTATTTGTTATTTTAAAAACACCACATTGCGCAAAAAAATAATGTACAATGCACGTTTGTGAAGTATTTTACAGAATCATGGAAATTAAAATCCTCACTATCGCTCGGTTTTTAATCATGTCCTCGCTTTTGTAAAAAAAAACCACTTCCCAACCTCGCATACCCTATTATATATTTCATCATAATTATTTATTAAATACCGATATATAAATTTTATCAAGTTCTGTAACAAATCATTTTATTATGTGGGCCCGAAACCTGGACAGTAAGTAGAAAACAAGCTATTAGCAGTAGAAATCGATTTTTGGAGGCGATCGACAAGAACAAGAAGGGATAAGGTCAGAAACAGCACAATAACGGAAATTAGTAATAATAATAGCTTTATTTTACCTGGCAAAGTTAAGGCCTTAACGCCTTGTCTGCCACTCAACCAGGTTTTTAAAAAGTAAAAATAAATAGTCGTGCATCTAAGTTACAATATACATAAACGATTACATGTCATATATACAATACAATTAATATTTATAATGTATTTTTATTTACTCTAGATTTAACGAAATTATGCAAGTTAAAAAAAAACATTAGGAAAAAATAAAGGATAAACGTCTGAAATAGTATGGACACCTCATAAGAATGGAAGAAGAGAGAATACCAAAGAAGATACTTAATTGGAAAACTAATGGAAGAAGTGGAAGAGGAAGGGCTAGAGAACGATGGATGGATGGATGGAGTGAAGAGAAGTACGGAAGCTAGAGATTTGAGGGAAGAAGATACTTTAGATAGGAACCTCTGGCGACAAATCACTTTGGATTGAAGGAGAAACACTATTGTGGAATATTCCTAAAAAAATAAAAATAAAAAAAATGTTGTATTCATATTTTTACTTATGTAAAACTACATATTTCGTCTCTTAAGTTAAAAATAATAATTTTCGTAAGTATAATGTAATTTAAAACAATTGTATGAAACTATTTTTACAATTGTGAGGGGAAAATATATAAAAGCCCACGTACCTGATTGTACCTGATTGTTCAGTGAAACAGACATTCAAAGCTTTACAAAATATGCCAAAAAAAAACCCATTCACTCGACAGAATAAAACATAGAGAAAGACACAGAAGGATTCCATATTGCAAAAACACGACTATCTACTCTGTTTATGGATGAAATATGCAGGGGAACGCCGTGCTGTAGTCGAATATTTAAAACAATAACCTCAACGGCTTCAGAAGCGGAAGAAGAAACTTTCTCTCAACGGTAAAGAAGGCGGAACAGAAACCTGCAAGACAAGGGATAGATGGGACTCCAAAGTTTTGGTTAGCAACCCGTCTAGGAGAAGGAAACTCCGAAATAAATCCCCGATCCACTAGGGAATGTGGTTGTGCATATGGGCTGGTAACCCGACCTCGTAAAAAATTTCCAAACTCATCTCTCTCTCAGAGTGTTCAGCCGGAAATGAATGTAACAAGATTACCAAAAGCAGCATTTAACTACAAGCCAAGATGTTCAAGGAATGTAGGAAGGCCGGTGAAAAGATGGACAGAACAACTGTGAGGCAGAACAGGCAATTTGCCTAGCCGTGAAGTAAAGAAGAAGAAGATAATAAAATCTGTACGTTTGATGGCAGGTGTCCTAAATACTCAGCTAGGTCTTTCGGAACTGGTTCCATTTTCAAAGCCACAACTTTAATTGTTTTAAATATTTAACAACGGTGCTAATAATGTTTGCTAAAAGTATTGTAGTCGGTTAAGACAAATGCTAAACGCTGGTTCCAGTTCTGATGGCGTCAGAATTTATAGCTGGCAGAATAATGGCTCTGGAGTCGACACAGCCTCAAACGTAAATGAGTACCAGACTATGTTCTGGGGGTAAAAAGGCGACCGTCATGCAGCCCGGCTGATATCTGTGACCAATTTTAATTTAACGAATTATTTCTATGACGAATTTGAATTATATGACGAAATAGCTTTGTGGCCATCTCCTGTAAATCTATGACACGGCTTTACTTCTCTCCCGAAGGAAGCCACGCTCGGGTTTAAGTTATAAATGGGATGAAAACAGAGGCTAGTAGATTCCATGCCCACTCGATTGTAAGATGTAGGCTATTCAAAATTGAGAAGATGGGCTAAATATTAATTTTCTAGAGCAGACGCCAGTATATTAGACAGGCGAATGGCGAAGACCACAAAAAAATCAGCTACATGAAAAACCAGATATAATAAGAAAAATTAAGTCTCCTAGACTGTGATGAGCAGGACATGTGACACGATGCCTTTGCTTGTCGAATAATGCAAAAATCCAAATGTTACTCTTGAATGAGGGTTTGTTCGATGTAGCATTGGAGTAGTGTTGCAATTGTTACGTAGCAACGATTGAACGGTTTAAAATTTTAGATGGATAATTAGGCCTATCATTCTGTTTCTGAAATGCCGTGAGCAATTGGAAAATATTATCTCATGATACGGAGGTTAGGTAAGTTTGAATACATTCATAATTCATATTAGAATAAATATACTTCTTCTTCTGGAGCTTCATTTAGTTGAATACTTAATTTTTATATTCAACTTGCTAATGGCCGGAGTGCGCTGCTACGCCTAAATAAATGAAATATGATTTTTAAATTTTCGTTTCAGGTAAACTCCTACACCTAATGTTTTTAGAGCATAATAGTAGCTAAACACTCGCCGTATCTGAAAATGTGTATACACAAAGTTATGTTTCGACGAATCAAACATGGCGGTTTGCTAGAGTCAATTCTTATTTTAGGATTTCAGGTAAACCCCCATTTAAAATGGTCGGATTTCGCTGAGTTTCGGATAACATCTACCTCGGTTTATTTTAATAGCATATACTGAGTTTCGTTGTTAAACAACCAAATTTACGACCGCTAGAGCGATTTTTTAACTTTCGTTTCAGGTGAAATCCTACAACTATTGGTTTTAGAGCAAAATACATAGCGGCTAAACACTCTTGAAAACATGTATGTGCAAAATTTCATGAAGATTGGTTGAGGGGTTTAGAAGTCACAAACATATGCAGGCTCAGATTGGTTGAGGGGTTTAGAAGTCACAAACATATGCAGGCTCAAATTGGTTGAGGGGTTTAGAAGTCACAAACATATGCAGGCTCAGATTGGTTGAGGCGTTTAGAAGTCACAAACATATGTAGGCTCAATTTTGATACATAAATATTATTCACTCTTGTAACACATCGTTATTCCATTTAATTTTAAGTCTGACTTGGAGTCTAGTTGTTAAAGGTTTCACTGGAAATGTTATCATCACACATTCTGCATACATAACCAAACCAAATTAATCTTTGTGCTCTTATTAAATTGTTAAGATTTATTTATTTTGTTAATCATTTGTTCCAATTATCCAAGATTCATCTCCATTTTCTGCTGGCTCGAAAATTTTCCCAAATATTTCCTTTCGAAAACAAATACTTATTGTATTTCGGCCTTTTCAAGATTAGGTTTCGCAGGCATAAGCCGTCCGGTATATTCTAACTTTAGTATTCTTGGATCCGAGAAGTGCATCATACGCTGTTGTCTAGTGTATACCACTTTCCATTGAGTTCTTTCCATGTAAATATAGTAGTAGTAGTTTACTCCCGAATGGAGACATTCTTAAGCAATCTAATTTCGTTACGCTTATTTTCCTACATATGTCAGCTAGTAGTCAGCACTAACTTTAAAGAGACATCTAGTGGGAAATTAATGTATTATTTGGATGGAGGAAGGCAGATTATATTTTACTCCGAGGCACTAGTTTAGGCCTGAGGTTTTTTACGGAACTCACGGCTTAAAGTCTCTCTCGGAGAACTGGTCCCTTGGATTCTTCCATCCTAAAAAATCCAATGATCTCGGCGGGTTTGATCTCGCGACCATGGGAAAAGAAGTAAGTAACATAACCCCTAGATCACCGAAGTCAAATAAGAACCAAGATAATTAAAAGACACACAGAATGTTATTAAAATATTGTAAATACGCTAAAGCTCCGCTTGACTGATTTATTTCACGTTCAGGAAAAAATTTCCCCCATCATCATGTTCCATGGTCTGGCGGTAATTTTATGCACCAGTAGTGTTTATTACAAGAAATAATATTGTGGATTCTGTTTGACATCTCATCCGAGAATACTTAATAACTAAACACAATGTAACAGAAAGTATGGAGTTTCTATCTTCGACAATTGTACGAGTAGTTCAAATATACGGTTTTATATCGGCGTATGACGTAACCATTATGTTTACAGAGTGAGAGTAAAATAATAATCTCTGCGAGTTTTCAACAAGTAATTGTAGTCTATACAGGGTCAAAATTATTTAAACCGACAAACTCTGGGAGGTTGTAGGGGACACCAAAACAAATATTTTTCCCTAATGTCATTTTTTCTTATAAGGATTATTTAAACCGGTAGAGGAAGATTTCTCTGGCGACAAATTAATCAAACCAACAAACACTTTTGCATTTTTTATTACCAAGAGACAACACATTAACACAACGCAATGACTTAAATTACAGTAGAGGTTCAAAAATGCCTCCATTGACATGTAAACAAAGGTTACACCGGCGGATCATGTTCTTGTCTAACACGGCAAAAACTTTAGGAGTATCGTTAATTGCTCTTGCTGCTGCTACTATCCGGGCAACCAGATCCTTTTCTGATACAACAGGAGTTGTGTAAACAAGGTTGCGCATCTCTCCCCACACAAAAAAATCCAGAGGGGCCATATCTGGGGATCGAGCAGGCCATGGTACAGGACCACCTCTGCCAATCCACTTTTCTGAAAACCGTTGGTTCCAGAATCGACGCACACGACGACTGAGATGTGCCGGCGCCCTGTCATGTTGGAACCACATGCGTTGTCTTGTAGGGAGCAGGACGTCTTCCAGCAATTCTGGCAATGCTCTGGCGAGAAACTTTTAATAATGTCTGCCATTTAATGGCCTAGGTAGGAAATATGGCCCAATTAAACAGTCCCCAACAACACCGGCCCACACATTAACGAAGAATCGCACTTGATGTGCGTGATTAACTGTGGCATGTGGGTTATCCTCACTCCAAACATGCGCATTGTGCATGTTGAAGACTCCATCACGCCCGAACGTTGCTTCATCTGTAAACAACACAGAGGATGGAAATGTAGGATGCATTTGACACTGTTCCAGGTACCACTGCGAAAACTGTGCTCTGGGTGCATAATCAACTGGTTCCAGGTTGTGGACACACTGTAAGTGAAATGGATGTAAGAATTGCTCATGAAGGACGTTTCTTACATTCGTCTGATTCGTCCCCGTGTTACGCGCAATTGCACGAGTGCTGATTGAAGGATCTCGCTCCACATGCTGCAGGACAGCTTACTCAAATCGCAGCGTTCTTACTGTACGACGGCGTCCCTGTCCAGGTCCCTGTTTCACGCAGATGTTGGTACACAGCAGTAAACATCGTATGATGCGGGATGCGGCGATTAGGATATTGTTGTTGATAAACCCTCTGTGCAGCTCGTCCGTTGTGGTGCGCTACGTAGTACGCACCAACCACATCAGTGTACTCACTCCAGGTGTATCGCTCCATTAGTAAACAGATACAATCCACTACTACACTGGTGGACAAAACAATTCCTACCATCAACAGCAGTTGCAGTCATGACAATTGAAGAGCGTAATACGCCCTCTACTGGTTTAAATAATCCTCATAGGAAGAAATGACATTAGATAAAAATATTTGTTTTAGTGTTCCCTACAACCTCCCAGAGTTCGTCGGTTTAAATAATTTTCACCCTGTATATAAGATGAATTACAAAATACATTCTTTGAGTTTAATGTTTTAATACACTTAGGTCCATGGGCGTAGCGAGGTGGGTGCACGAGTGCTGTTGCACCCCCCTCCCTTGATTTTCGACCAATTAATACTAGACAGAATAAACTTTTTCCTATCCGAAAGTAGGTTAAAATGTTAAAAACAGATGTAACTAACTAACTCACTGGCACAATCGAACTCGTAAGTTCATGGCCGCGCGGACGTAAGCTCTCCATACATCCCTATCCTGAGCCAATGTTTTCCAATCATTCCCTGTATAATCTACTTCCCTCAAATCATAGTTAATGCTATTCTCCCACCTCATTATTGGTCTATCAACTGGGCGTTTTCCCTCTGGTTTTCATACAACAAGCTCCCATGCACGTCTTTCATTCCCCATTCGCACCATATGTCCTGCCCATAGCAGTCTACAAGACATAACTGTTCTTATTATATCTGACTTCCTATAAAGACCATGTAAGTTCATTGTTATGTAGTCTTCTCCATTCACCTGTCTGTTCACCCCTCTTTGGTCCAAAAAATTTCCTAAGAACTTTATTCTCAATTACTCGTAATCTCCTTCCCTCCCTTAAAGTAAGAGTCCATGTTTTGCATCCATATAATATAATGGGTACAATAATAGTTATATATATTTTCAGTTTAACGTCAAGAATCTCTAATGTGTAATTGCACGCATTTCCAGAATTGAGCCTGTTTAATTTATCTGTGCATCTCATTGCTATTTGTGATTATTGTTCATAGGTATTTAAATTCTGCCACTTCCTCAAAATTTCCCTCATTTGTCATTAGCTGTCCATTTCCATTATATAATGTATTTCTAAGTGTGACCATATATTTAGTTTTATTGATATTTACTTCCAGTCCCAATTTCTTAGTGTTACTCAGTAGTGTGTGCGTGTTGACCGTTAGTATCTCCTCGCTAACTTCCAATACCACTACATCATCAGCATAAACTAACAGCTTATTAATACTATTGAGTTGTAGGCCTTCTTCATCCTCTAAAGATTTGATGGCATGCTCTAGTATAAAATTAAATAGTAGAGGAGATAGTGCACCTTCTTGCTTCAAACCATTCTGGATTTCAAAAGTATCCAAAAACTGTTTGCCTACATGCACCCTACTCTTTGTGCCATTTAGACACATTCGTGACTAATTAACTTTTTAGGAATTCCGAACTCCAGCAGGATGCTATATAACTTGTTCCTCTTAATTGAATCGTATGCATTTTTGAAGTCTACGTATAGTTGATGTACAGTACCATTATATTCCCATTTCTTTTTTTCTTTTTTAATCTATCTTATACTAAAAATCGGATCTGTTATAGACCTGTTTCTTCTAAAGCCATTGACGATCTCCTAGAAAGTCATCAATATAAGGAGTAAGTCTGCTTACTAATATATATGTTAGAATTTTGTGTGAAGTTGAAAGTAATGAGATGCCCTATAATTCTTGCAATCAGTTGTATCTCCTTTCTTATAGATTCGTACGATAATCGATTCTTTCCATTCATCTGGAAAAACTTGTATTTCCCAAATCATATTAAACTACCGGCGTATTCTGTTAATTAATTTTTCTTCCTCTGATTTTATCAGTTCTGCTGGGATCCTCATATCAACCTGATGCTTTATACAGCTTCAATTTTTCTATTGCCATTTCAACCTCTTATGCATTTGGTTCCGCGATTATCATGTCTGCTATCTGTAAATTATCCTCTTCAATATCCTGTTTTGTATGTACATTTAATAGCTGATTAAATTATTTTTTTCATCTATTTAATATACTCCTGGAATCAACAATCCTATCCTTCATTCCGAATTATGTTTGTTCTAACCTGAAATCCTTTCTTCTCTATCCCAAATCCCTGATATAATTATCTAATGTTCCAATTTTTGGCACTCATTTCAAGATCATTAATCTTCTCTCTCAAATATTCCCTCCTTTTACTCTTTAGTTCCCTCGTGGTTTCCCGTCTAGTACTACCCAATTGCTCTAAATTAATCTCATTTGTAACCAGTTCATTTTTGCTAGCTTTCTTTTCTTTAAAATGTCGGCACATCCCTCATAAAATCATTTCTTGTTTTGCCTCTTTTTTGAATAAACAATGCTTTCTGACGCTGACAATTTAATAGTATCTCTTATATCCTCCCATTCTTTATTTATATCAGTTTCTTCTTCGTTTGCCACATTGTCATCTGAAAATTTCAGTACTTCAATTCTATCAGCAATTTTAATTTGGAATTCTTGCCGCATATAATCATTTTTCAATTCTTTAAATCAACTTTTTCAGAATCATCTTTAGCGTTTGTTCCTCTCATAAGCGATAGCTGTGTGTCTGATTTTCCCCTGACCAAATGATGATAAGAATTGCAGAATTGCAGTCTGTCCCACTAACTGATCTAACATCGATGATGAAACTGTGCCAGCGTTTGTCTACTAATACGTGATCTATCTGGTACCGAGTTTCTCCATCTGGAGATGTCCAGGTGTATTTATGAATATCCTTATGCTGAAATGTTTTGCTCTTAACAATGAGATTCCTTGACGTGGCAAAGGACACTAATCTAACCCCATTGTCGTTACTATCTTCATGAAGACTGAATTTGCCTATTATTGGTTTGAATATATCTTCTCGCCCCACTTTTGCATTAAAATCTCCTAAAAGAATTTTCATATGATATCGTGAAAGGCTATCAAATAAGCATTCTAATTCTTCATAGAACTCATATTTGATCTCGTCATCTTTATCTTCTGTGGGGGCATGTACATTTACAATTATAAAATCATGTCGTTTACCCTTTAGAATTATGTATGATATCTTATCACTAACAAACTTAATATCTCGGATAGCGGATAGGATCCTCCTTCGGACTAAAAAACCCGTTCCAAATGCAGGTCTTTCTGCACCCTCGTTGTATAATTCAAAGCTTCCTGATTCCTGACTACCTT
Organism: Diploptera punctata; assembly: GCA_030220185.1. Classification (NCBI taxonomy): domain Eukaryota; kingdom Metazoa; phylum Arthropoda; class Insecta; order Blattodea; family Blaberidae; genus Diploptera; species Diploptera punctata. Next base: position 769,730 of record JASPKZ010003859.1, on the reverse strand, counting down.
CTCCCGGCCAACTTACTTCCTGTAAAGCGACTATATCCAAGGGTGATTTACCTAATTCCCGCGTTAATACCTGTAGCGCCTCGCTACTGTGCCTAGGAACATGTCCCTGTGTTTGAGCCTTTGACATGGGTTCCCTGAAGTAGTCCCCACTCGGAAAACAGAATGGGAGACTGTTTGACAAAAAATAAATAAAATAAATATTAAGCACGCCAAATCCATTCGATGCGATATATCGATTTATCAAGTACCTGTCCCAGTGGACATAATCATCACGAGTAAGCCAGAACATTCTAGACCTCTACTATGATTCTCTTCAATTCAGAAAAGAAAACGAGAAGGGTCGAACGACGAGGAGCATCAGATCCAGTCTATTCCATCCGCATCGATCACATCCGAAGAAGTAAATTTACCCACCATTTATCCACCTAACGATATTGGCAACTGGTTGGGGAGAACAGAACTAATGAGTAAAGAAGATAAAGTTAAAATTCTGACAAATTGCTGGAGTCCACCCGAAAGTTACAATTTCAGCAATGATTCTGAACATTTAAAATGGAAATTCAAGCATTGCTGGCTCCAACAGTATTCGCCTTGGCTAAAGTATCCCGCAAGACTCAAATGTGCATTCTGTTTATATTGTGTTTTATTCTCCCTACATATTGTGAGGGACGTTAAAGGGTGATTCACAGTGAGGCCCTTCCAGAAGTTTTTCAAAATCCATGAATTCGCCAAAAAACATGGCATGTGGAAGCTACGCAGTCAGCACCCTTGTTTTTAGGTTTTTTTAGCCAAAAACTCATAAGTGAATATAAGAAGAATGCGGCGGATAACTTGAAATATTTGCTTCCATCTCGGATACTATTATTTTCTGTGACTTGCATGACTTGTCTTTAAGGGGTAAAACACTGGACGAAGGCATCTTCAGGGATTTGACTCAGTGGAGAATTGATACCGGTGATATCAGCTTAAAAACTCATGTAAACGGTAAGAATGCTACCAACCTTCTCCACAAATTCAAAATTAAATTAATTGAATTATGTGACTTGAGGAGAGAAAATGATTGCGTATGATGTAAAAAATGCCAGCGCTTACAGTGTTTTAGCTGATGAAAGCTGCGACATTTCTGGAAAGGAGCAATTGTCCATTAGTGTGCGGTTTTTTTATGTGAAACCGAATAAAATTCGAGAAGAGTTTTTGGGCTTTGTTGAACTGAAATGAATGGACGCCCAATTAATTGCTGCAGAAATTGAGCTTTTTTTTAAGAGATGGACATTGACCCGCACAAATGCGTCGGCAAGAGCAATGCGGCTGCTCAGCAATGGCAGGAAAAGACAATGGGGTCCAGCAACATCTGCGCGAGTTTTTCCCCCAAAGGTATTTACTTCCACTGCGCGAGCCACAAAATTAATCTTGTGGTAAATTATTTGAATAGTGTGCCCGAGGTGAGAAACGCGATAGCTACAATTAAGGATATTATAAACATTTTTCGAGAGTCATCGTTGAGAAGACAGCACGTCCCAAGCATCCCCATGCTCTGTGAAACACATTGGTCGCAAAAACATATAAAAGTATTGGGATGTTTTAAGAAATACTTTTTGGAACTGATGAATGGCCAGGAATTGATTGCCTTATAAGGAAACGCGCCAAGTCGAAAACAGCTTCATGCTGCTGCAAGTAGAGGTACTTTTCATCTTTTGTTTGTGCCTGATAGCATAATATTCTAATTATTTGGAACCTGTCGTTAATTCGTCGCAAGCAGTGGCTATATATTTAATTAAATGTACGGCCCATGTTGAAAGCATTAAAAGCATGGTAATAGATCATCGCAAAAAAAGGTGATGAGACCTCCGAAGTCAAAATGAAGCGATGGAGACCACTGCTTCTGCTAAGTGTGGAAATCACACTACCAAGAATATTCAATAAGCAGACACATCGAGCTAATCCACAATGTAATCCCGAAAATTACTTTAAGATGGCCGTCTTAAATCCCTACTTGAACTCCTTTCACACAGATTTGGAGAACAACAGAATTTTGCTTTTGAACTTCAAATGCCGCACCCTAAGAGCCTAAAATATTTCTGAAAGATGTCCAAGCAACGGCAAGCAAAATTTCAGAGTATTATAAAATCGAGGGTTTGTCCACCGAAATTTAACTATGGCACCGCATGTGGATGAAACGAAGTGACGAGGATAAAACAGGTGATTTCGTTAACATCGTGGATGAGTGCGATTTTTTCCCGTCCATCAAAAAAGTAATAATTGTAATATGTCTGTCGATTGAACGCACTTTTAGCATCCTAAGAAGAGTGCCGCTCTAATATAGATGATCGGCTTAATGACCTGTGTATACTCAGTCTGCACAAAAAAATGTTAAAAATTATATCTAAAAATTCAAACAAAACGTATTTTAAAAAAATCTCAAATGAAAAACTGTGTGTGTAGTTGTACATTATTAGTAGCTAATAGTTTCAATACAATTAAGTGTAACAATTAAGTAGTAAATTCAATCCGCCAAGCCTAAAAATGTTGCAATTATTTCACTATTATTCCTCTTCAATACACTACAGCGCTTGTAGTGTTCTTCTGAAATATATTGATGTTAGTTTAAATAATAACGGCAGTATTTAGTATTTTTGATGTGTTCGTTTGTACCCGAAAGGTTTACAGTCGAAAAAATGTTGCACTCCCCTTAATCCAATGGTTAGGTCACTAATTATACAAAACAAAGGTAACTTACGTAATAAGTAACGCTTCTGCGTGGTGTAAGATTTTTAATTAAAATAAATAACATTTCTTTGTTGCGTATGATTTTGTTAATATTATTGGATGTAAGCACTTGAAAATCTATATAATAGTCCATATACCACTTTGTGAAGCAGAGAAAGAAGAAAAACTCTATTTTTCATGTGTTACGTGAAATTTTACGTCGAATTCGCCCACCTTCGATCCACGATCGGGAGATTTTTCCTCATCTGTAAGACAAATGTCAGTAAACTTTAACGCCCAAATAGTACCAAAACATTTATCTGGCCATCATAATTCATTGGCATATTCGCCTTGTTCAGTAAATGTGTGATTGAAAGGCGTGTCTTGTTTTAAATGTTAGTGCCGTCTCGGAGGTGGCCCCGGATTGAATTGATTGCTCATTCGGCAAAGCCCTCCGTGTCCTTGTAAAGTATGTAGGCCTATATGTTCCAAAGTACCAACAGGTCGCGTCCGGGTGGCAAGTAGTGCCTAAAAAGGGAGAGGTTAACCCTTAATTGGCGAAATTAAATTTCTCATGCCAGCTTATTTAAATGCATCGAACTGGAGTGAAAACAAATCATGTATAACTATAATTTATTTTATGTATATTATTGTATAATTAAATAGAAATTAAAATAATTTTTACTTATTCATTTTTCCACTATTTATTAAATAAATGAAACCATTGTACCTTCTAGGATGCAGCGCCAAATTAAGGATAAGAAATAATGGAAGAAATGTGATAATTATTTGCACAGACAAGTTATTTCGAACAATTTGTTCGCTGAATTTTATACAAATAGTAAACTGAAAAGTTTCATGTCTATTATTTTACAAACATCCATTTTCAAGGTGGCTCATGTTGTGGTGTTTGTTAAGTGGTCATTCTAGTTTTCTAAACACGAAACACGAATCTAATACAATTTGAAACTATGAAATGTACAAAAGTCTGATACATAGCAAAATAATTTCACTCTTAATGGAAAAAGTGTAAATTAATTAAATCGAAGACATATTTTGACAACTGATAATGATGTATTTTTCGTCCCTTACCGTGGGTTCCCTTCCTCATATAGGTTGGGTAAATAGCCCTAGACAAAAAATAAAAAGCTAATTCGGCAGATCCTAAAGATAAAATACTCATTAAGTGTCTTAACGCTAGGGGCGCTGATCTCCAAGTAGGTTATATTATGTTCCTTCTCCATAACCAGTTTTTTTTTATTCGCCTAAGATTCCTTTGATTCGAACTGACAAAAATGACTAATATTTTTGTCTTATTTCGCGTAAATCGTAAAATTGTTAATAAATTACTTGTAAATAAATCATTTTCTTGCTACCTACAATACTATACACCTATTTCAATGCACTACATATACAACCTCTTTTTTTTTTCCAAAAATAATAATGCGAAAGATCACTTTATAAAATAAGCTACGCCATTTGAAACGTCGCGGTTCAACAATAGCATCGCGGTCACGTGGTTACGGCATGAATATATTTCAAAATTTGTTTTACTATAAAAATAATTAAAATTTCGCGTTATTTTAATTCCAGGAAAATCGGAATTGTCATAAACACGATCAAAATATTTTATTTTACAACTTAATAAGTGAAAGCGTTAAATTTCGTTAAAATACAAGGTAAGTTAGTTGCATTAAAAAGCTAAAACAAAGATAGTGTGTAGAATTAGAACATGCGTGCCCAACTTATTGTTGGTGAGTTGGTTTGCGGGCCACATGATTCGATTTTTTAATCGTATTAAATAGATCTAAAATAAACCAATTAATTTAAATATAAAATAGCTAATATATTCTTTTCATTTAACATTTTCAAATACTGTTATTTTAACACAGTTCCGATAATGGATCATTTTATAATGATATTGTGAAAAGAAAAATTAATGTCTGAACCAGGAATCGAACCGTGGACCTTTAGTCCCCCGTACTAGTGTGCAACCCACTACACCATTCTAGACTTGGCACAAACATTAACAATTCTTTCCACATATACAAATCTACAATTCTCGTTTCGACCGCTGCCAGGTAGGTGTCACCACCATCGCCAACGGCCGGCTTCGTTTACAAGTATCTATATTTGAGAATTTTACACCACCACTTTTATAAGCAGTAAACGATGTTATTTAACATTTTCAAATACTGTTATTTTAACACAGTTCCAACAATGGATCATATTATAATATTATAACGATGTTGTGAAATGAAAAATTAATGTCTGAACCAGGAATCGCACCGTGGACCTCTAGTTCTGCGTACTAGTGCGATACCTGGCACTGCTTCTCATCCAATATCTGGTTTGAATGATATTGTAGCAACTCAAAGCGAACTCTCCGCATGACTGTCGGTGATTCGAGTTCTCGTTGCGCACTTCCGGAGAACACTTATTCGCATATGCATGTGAGTGCAAGTCTATTAATGCCCGGATATTTTTCTTCGGGAAAGTAGTTGCGATAGAATTGCAGTAAGGGGACATTGATAAACTTATTTTTTTTAGGTCTGACGCACAGTGAAAATCAACGCACTCCATTTGCGGGTCCTCGGTTACCTCGTCTATGTTCATAGAGAAAGGGGAAGAAAACAGATTGAAACTTATAACATTCTTCTAGAAGTCTTGAAATCTAGCATTGCATTCGTTTCTTAATTCTGATGTAATTTCTGCGTACTTTTGAGAATTTTGATTATTACACTTTTGTAGGGCAGGTCTCTCCTTTAATCGCCATATTAGTTAACTCTTGCTCGATATTATCAGAGGTACGATTATAGCTTAATATAAACAGGAAATAGAGAGAATCGATAAACATAACTATTAATTAAGGATAGCAGAGATTCTGCGCGCTGGGCCCGAGTTTACGCAGACTTGTTTCATTTCATATAAACAACTGCTAGTATAAAACAAACAATACTTTAATCTAGACTTTACTGTACTTAGCGTGATATTTAACGACATCATGGGAGAGGAGATCCGAGGACACTAAATACTTGCAATACAGATAAATAATTATTCACAATGATTAACTAAAAATTAAACTATGATTAATATCAAAGTAATATAAATAAAATTAACAAGATAGTGGCTGTAATCCAAAATTATCAAAAAGAATAATGAAAGTTAACATAACCAACAATAACTCTCTACAAATACAATAACATTAACGACCTCTCTCATACTTAACAGTCGAACTATTAAACACTCATACAAAATCAATACTTAACTCTTAGGTTTGTTGTAAACACAGCCTAAATAAAAATATATATGAAATCTTGAAGTAATGGCCACATCGCCACAACTAAAGAGTCCCACTCTTGGAGAAAGTATCTTCCATACTTTAGGAAGACTACCGGTATATACAAAGCCAGCACGCCGACTGCTTAACGTTCCATGTCACTGCGGAACTACGGACTATGGACCATAGAGAACGGACGGACCTCCTCTTTCGCGCAATACGTGCGCGCAGAGTGGGAGAAGGGTGAGTTCGGAAAGGAGCGGACACTAAAGGAGAAAGGGATCAGGGAAGCACAGACGTAACAACTCTCAAAGACGTCGCGACAATGCCAAAGTTAAAAAATTACGCATACACGGTACACGAGGATCGTGGATTCAAACCCGGCCGGAGTCGATTGATTTTTTAGGACGGAAAAATCCAAGGAGCAAGCTCTCCGGGAGGGACTTTAAGCGGTGGGTCCCGAGTCTGAAGATTTTAAGGCTCTTAAAATATCCTTAAGCTTCAATAACGAGGCCTCTAAACAAAATTTACCGATATCAACATCCTAGTATATCTTAGTTGCCTGTTAGACGTCTCATTGAGTCGGTGTGTTGACCGCATGACGTTACGAGGAAATAAGGTAACTAAAAAATTAACTTGTCTCCTTACAAACAAGAGGCTATGGATCAACAATGGGCTATGCCATTATATATTCCTATAATTGCTTTCCGATTTATTTGGCTACAGATTAGGATTATGACGATTGTGCAAAAACCTGACGTGCTGTAGAGAAACAGGCTTCTGTTTCCTCATCAGCGCAATCAAATTAGTCAGAAAATCACATTTTCATGCAAATCTCGGACAAAAAGTAAAAGATTGTTCTTCTGTGTAATTATTTATTGTACTCAAATGTGTAACTTGGGCTAGTAATAAGACTAATATGTATTATAAATTTATCTACCTAACTCCTTTTAAGAGATAGACAAGGGATTAAGGCAACAATTATGCCAGGTATAATGTGTATATTATTATTATTATTATTCCTGGGATTATTATTTCAGGGCTAAAAATTAAGCCTACAACATTGTATAATGAGAATTAATTCTTCTGAATCCATTTTGTCTTGGTTCAACATACAAACAGTTGAGTAATATGCTATATGATGTGTTGATGGTAGAATAACCTACAACTGTCTTGACATTGTATCCCGGGATAGCGTTCCAAGTTGCAGTGTTCAGGACAGCCCAGTATGAATAAAGAAATAATTTCATTTCAATTATAAAATAAATAATAGTTTAAATAAATAATAGTTTTAAAAAACTAAAACAACACGCTTTATAAGAAAACGGAACTAAAAAATGAAAAATAATTTTAATTTCCTACACGCTTGGGATAAAATTAAAGTGGTCAACAAAAAAATAATTTCTAATACATATAGAATAAAACTAGAGTTATCAATAAAAAGAAAATAATTTTACCATCAAAAGCGTGGGGTGCTCTATATCAATTAATATATTTGATAATAAACATATATTGTTAAAAGTAAAGTCTCTAAGAAGAAAATGTAAAAATCATAAAACGCACCCCACACTTTTGATGGTAAAATTATTTTCTTTTTGTTGATAACTCTAGTTTTATTCTATATGTGTTGGAGATGATTTTTTTGTTGACCACTTTAATTTTATCCCAAGCGTGTTGGAAATTAAAATTATTATTCATTTTTTAGTTCGGGTTTTTAATAAAGCGCGTTGTTTTAGTTACATGAAACTATTATTTATTTTGAATTTTAGGTTTTAATATTTTACTGAATAAGATAAAAATATTAATATCCTTAAATTCGATACTATTGTAGTATGAGCTAAAAGTAATATTCTTCTAAAAAGATCCACCCAGCCGGATTTGAACCAGCGATCTATGGATTACTGAAATTATATACCACTACAGTTCACCGCTCTACCAACTGAGCTCTTACAACGCAACGATTGACTAAAAAGTGGACAAGTCCGCAACCTATTATACCAGTTTTATTTTTTTTTATTTTCTGATGATTCTGGCCAGGATTTTAGAAACAAAATATAAAATTATTGTATTGTCACGAGTCCTTTACAAGTATACAAAGTTTCAAGTCGATCCAATGTTTCTAAGTGGGTGGAAATAGTGTTCAACGATTCCGTTACATAGATACAAAGACACTTTTTTTTATTTTTGATGATTCTGGCCAGGATTTTAGAAACAAATATGAAATTATTGTATTGTCACGGGTCCTTTACAAGTATACAAAGTTTCAAGTCGATCCAATGTTTCTAATTTGGTGAAAATTGTGTTCAAAGATTCCGTTGCATAGATACAAAGACACTTTTTTTGATTTTCTGATGATTCTGGCCAGGATTTTAGAAAAAAAAAGGGAATCATTATATTCTCACGGGTCCTTTACAAGTATACAAAGTTTCAAGTCGATCCAATGATTTTAAGATGGTGAAAATCGCGTTGAAAGATTCCGTCACATAGATAGATACAGGTCAAGCTAATATAAAGCGCGTAAAAAACTAAAACAACACGCTTTATTAGAAATCCGAACTAAAAAATTAATAATAATTTTAATTTCCAACACGCTTGGGATAAAAGTAAAGTAAACAAAAAAATCACCTCCAACACTTCTAGAGTTATCTACAAAAAAAAATGCCATCAAAAGCGTGGGGTGCTCTATATCAATTAATATATTTGATAAAAAACAGATATTGGTAAAAGTAAAGCCTCTAGGAAGAAAACAAAACCATACAAAGCAACCCACTCTTTTGATGGCATTTTTTTTTGTAGATAACTATATGTGTTGGAGATGATTATTTTGTTGACCACTTTAGTTTTATCCCAAGCGTGTTGGAAATTAAAATTATTTTTCATTTTTTAGTTCGGTTTTCTAATAAAGCGTGTTGTTTTAGATTTTTAATCTATTTTTTAATTTTTAGTTTAATTCATTGTCATAAACCGGGATCCCATGAAAATTTAATTGCTTAATACTCTTCTGTCGACCACTGTGGTCTGGAGGTACCGTGCTACCTTGTCACGCAGCGGGCCCGGGTTCGATCCCCGGTCGGGGCAGTTTTTCTGGGTGAGGTTTTTATCGGGGTTTTTCCTCACCTGTAAGACAAATGTCAGGAAAACTTTCGTATGGCTATCATCATCATTATCATCATCATCATCATCCTTCACCGGTGTGGAAAGCAACGGGAAGCAACCACACCTATAATTCCCACTAAAGCTGCAAGCATAGCAAGGAAATGTTATGATTACAGTAAAGCACCTGCATTCGGGCAGAATTATTATGGATGGATGGAATACTCCTCTAAAGAAACCTCCGGGCCGGATTTGAACCAGCGACCTATGGATTACTGAAATTATATACCACTACAGTCCACCGCTCTACCAACTGAGCTCTTACAACGATTGACTAAAACGTCGATAAGACCGCAACTATTATACCGGTTTTTTTTTCTGATGATTCTAGCCAGGATTTTAGAAAAAATTATGAAATTATTGTATTGTCATTGGTCCTTTACAAGTATACAAAGTTTCAAGTCGATCCAATATTTTTACGTTGGTGAAAATCGAGTTCAAAGATTCCGTTACATAGATAGATAGACAGATACAGGTCAAGCTAATATAAAGCGTGTAATAAGTTAGTGTGTAGATATAGAAACGCAGTAGAGAATTGAGTAGATAAATAAGAAAGAGAAAGATACAACATTTTAAATGGTTAATCTAGTTGCTCTGATATTTCTGTATGAAATTATATAAACAATAATTACAATCTAATATATAAAAATGTTTGTTTGTTTGTTTATTTGTCCTTTATGCGCGGCCATACCGTTGATCCGATTTTGATGGGGTATTTTTGCAAAGTGTTCAGGAAATTCCCGGAATGAATATAGACTATAAGGGAGTTGTGATACTGAACTCCTACACCCTTAAAAATCGCCCTTTGTAGTGGAAAACGTGAAAAAAGTAACTCTTTGGACGCTTAAATGGCTTACGCTGCCTAAACCAAAACAAATACACAAAATTAATGTACACAGAATTGAATATCTCAAAAAGCTCTACAAAAAAGTCCGCGACAGAATATGTTTATCTCTTACGCATAACTCACAATAACCATTTTTGTCTTTCATTGATGCCAAGAATATCGAGACAAGTACGTAGATTTCTGTACAAACATAACATCACATGGCGGGTATTTTTTTACGGATAACTCGCAATAACGTATTTTGTTTTATAGCACATTTATGCCAAGAAGATCGAGATAAGTAGATTCTCGGGCAATTTAAAACAATTATGATGCACATTTCTCATTTTACTTATTCAACTAATCATAAGAAGTACATTAATTATTGTCTTGCAGCTCATTTATGCCAAGAAGTTCGGGATGAACAGATTCCCGGACAACGATATAAATGTTTTCTTCTACTTATTTAACTGAACATAAAACACATTAATTTTCGTATTTCAGCTCATTTATGTCAAGAAGATTGGGATAAGTTGATTCCCGGGCAACACCGGGTAATCAGCACGGGGTATCAAAAAATATAAATGTATAATTATTTTCCCTCTTACCTATTCAACTAAACATAAAAACACATTAATTTGAATTTATTTAGGCGTAGCAGCGCATGGCGGGTATTAACCAGTACATAAATAATATATCCCTCCATGGTATCTTTACCTTGTCGTGGTGGAGTGGCTTTGCGTGCTTAAATGATCCATGAGAGCTATGCGCGGCGGTAAGCATTGCTGCCGATAGGGTTACCCATGCCGGACTGGTCGAAGGTGATAAGCCAGACGAAAAAAGTACCTTGGGCGAAAGAGTGACGATATTTCACCGTAAAAATACAACCGTCAAGAAATGCGGACATGGGTTCATCTGGGGTAAAATTTTCCGGAGGTCAAATAGTCCCCAATTCGGTTCTCCGGGCGGGGACTACTTCAGGGAACCCATGCCAAAGGCTCAAACACAGGGACATGTTCCTAGGAACATGGAATGTTAGGACTTTATACAATAGCGGGGCACTAGAGATATTAACGCGGGAACTAGATAAATCGCCCTTGGATATAGTCGCTTTACAGGAAGTTAGGTGGCCAGGAGAAGGTAGTCAGGAATCAGGAACCTTTGCATTATTCTATGGGGGGTGCAGAAAGACCTGCATTTGGAACGGGTTTTTTAGTCAGAAGGAGGATCCTATCCGCTATCCGAGATATTAAGTTTGTTAATGATAGGATATCATACATAATTCTAAAGGGTAAACGACATGATTTTATAATTGTAAATGTACATGCCCCCACAGAAGATAAAGATGACAAGATCAAGGATGAGTTCTATGAAGAATTACAATGCTTATTTGATAGCCTTTCACGATATCATATGAAAATTGTCTTAGGAGATTTTAATGCAAAAGTGGGGCGGGAAGATATATTCAAACCAACAATAGGCAAATTCAGTCTTCATGAAGATAGTAACGACAACGGGGTTAGATTAGTCACATTTGCCACATCAAAGAATCTGATTGTTAAGAGCACAACATTTCAGCATAAGGATATTCATAAATACACCTGGACCTCCCCAGATGGAGAAACTCGGAACCAGATAGATCATGTATTAGTGGATAAACGCTGGCACAGTAGCATCATTGATGTTAGATCAGTTAGAGGGACAGACGGCAATTCGGATCATCATCTGGTCAGAGTGAAAATCAGACAACGGCTATCGCTTATGAGAGGAACGAATGCTAAAGATGATTCTGTAAAATATGAATTAAAAAACTTGAGAAATGATGAAATGCGGCAAGAATACCAAATCAAAATTGCTAATAGATTTGAAGTACTGGAATCTTCAGATGACAGTGTGGCAAACGAAGAAGAACCTGATATAAATGAAGAATGGAGGCTATAAGAGATACTATTAAATTTTCAGCATCAGAAAGCATTGGTTGTTTAAAAAAGAGGCAAAACAAGAAATGGTTTGATGAGGAATGTGCCGACATAGTAAAGAAAAGAAAACTAGCAAAAATTAAATGGTTACACGAGCCAAATGAGGTAAATTTAGAACAGTTGGGTAGTATATAGACGGGAAACCACTAAGTTACTAAAGGGTAAAAAGAGGGAATATTTGAGAGAGAAGATTAAGGATCTTGAAATGAATGCAAAAAATAGGAACATTAGAGAATTATATCAGGGAATTAGTATAGAGAAGAAGGGTTTCAGGCTAGAACAAACATAATTCGAAATGAAAATGGGGATATGATTGCAGATTCTAGGAGTATATTAAATAGATGGAAAAGTTACTTTAATCAGCTATTAAATGTACATACAGAACAGGACATTGAGGAGGATAAGTTACAGACAGCAGAAATGCTAATCGCAGAGCCAAGTGCATTAGAGGTTGAAATGGCGATTGAAAAATTGAAGATGTGTAAAGCATCAGGTTCAGATGAGATCCCAGCAGAACTCATAAAATCAGGAGGAGAAAAATTGATAGACAAAATACGCTGGTTGCTTAGTATGATTTGGGAAAAGAAGCTCTTCCAGATGAATGGAAGGAATCAATTATCGTACCAATTTATAAGAAAGGAGATAAAACTGATTGCAACAACTACAGGGGCATCTCATTACTTTCAACTTCATACAAAATTCTTACAAATATATTAGTAAGCAGACTTACTCCCTACATTGATGACATTCTAGGAGATCATCAATGTGCATTTAGAAGAAACAGGTCTACAACAGATCAGATTTTCAGTATAAGACAGATTTTAGAAAAGAAAATGGGAATATAATGGCACTGTACATCAACTATATGTAGACTTCAAAAAAAGCATATGATTCAATTAAGAGGGAGAAGTTATATAGTATCCTGCTGGAGTCGGAATTCCTAAAAAGTTAGTTAGACTTATACGAATGTGTCTAAATGGCTCAAATAGTAGGGTGCGTGTAGGCAAACAGTTTCGGACACTTTTGAAATCCAGAATGGGTTGAAGCAAGGAGATGCACTATCTCCTCTACTATTTAATTTTGTACTAGAGCATGCCATTAAATCTTTAGAGAATGAGGAAGGCTTACAACTGAATGGTATTAATAAGCTGTTAGTTTATGCTGATGATGTAGTACTATTGGCCGATAGCGAGGAGATACTAAAGGCCAACACGCACACACTATTGAGTAACACTAAGAAATTAGGACTGGAAGTAAATATCAGTAAAACTAAATATGTGGCCACAGGTAGAAATTCAGTATATAATGGAAATGGACAGCTAATGACAAATGAGGGAAATTTTGAGGAAGTGGCTGAATTCAAATACCTAGGAACAATAATCACAAATAGGAATGAGACGCACAACATAGGCTCAATTCTGGAAATGCATGCTATTATGCATTGCAGAGACTTTTGATCTCCCAACTCCTTTCAAAAAACGTTAAGCTGAAAATATATAAAACTATTATTCTACCAGTTATATTATATGGGTGCGAAACATGGACTCTTACTTTAAGGGAGGAAAGGAGATTACGAGTATTTGAGAATAAAGTTCTTAGAAAAATTTTTGGACCAAAGAGAGATGAACAGACAGGTGAATGGAGAAGACTACATAACAATGAACTACATGGTCTTTATAGGAAGCCAGATATAATAATAACAGTTAAGTCTCGTAGACTGCGATGGGCAGGACATGTTGCACGTATGGGGAATGAAAGGACGTGCATGGAAACTTCTTGTAGGAAAGCCAGAGGGAAAGCGCCCAGTTGGTAGACCAAGAATGAGGTGGGAAAACAACATTAACTATGATTTGAGGGAAGTAGATTATACAGGAATGATTGGAAAGCATTAGCTCAGGATAGGGATGTATGGAGAGCTTATGTCCGCGCGGCCATGAACCTACGGGTTCGATAGTGCCAGTGAGTAAGTAAGTAAGTACATAAATAATATATAGAAAGAAGTACGTTTTTCTATATAACTTTCAATTAAAAAACTTTTTAAAAAGCATTCTTTTTACAGAAACCGTTATCTAAGTAAAATTAAATTACTCAACAAGTAACTTACTAAAACTAACAAAAAATGATAGTTTTTTGTTTTGTTTTGAATTTATATCTAAATATTAAAAAGGATTTTTAAATACTAACATTTCACATTTACTGTTATTAATATTATTATTAATTATTATTATTATATTATTTATTATTATTATTATTATTATTATTATTACTAGAGGTGTCCACCGCTGTGTTTCGAGGTTGCGTGGTGCCTACTCACGCAGCGAGCCCGGGTTCGATCCCCGGTCGGGGCAGTTTTTCTGGGTGAGATTTTTATCGGGGTTTTCCTCACCTGTAATACAAATGTCAGGAAAACTTTAAGGCCCAAACGGTCCCTGAAATCATATGACCATCATAATCATCCCTATCATTATCATAATCATCATCCTTCATCTGTGTGGAAAGCAACGGGAAGCTACCACACCTACAATTACCTAGTAAACCTGCAAGCATAGCATGAAAGTGCCATGATTGCAGTGAAGGACCTGCCCTCGGGCAGATTTACTATGGATGGATGGATTACTAGAGGTCGCACAGAGGCCGAAATTCTATCACATTTGTTTTTTTAAGCTTGTCACAAATACGTCATATATGCACATTAATTTTCGATTTATTTTAAAAAAATATGAAAGATAGGAGGAATATAATTTATGTATGTATATATATATATATATATATATATATATATATATATATAATTACAAGCAGGAATAATATTTATTTCAATGTTACGTTTATAATTAAAATAATATATTCTTATCTAAAAATATGTAAAACAAAACATTTCAAATTTTATATTTAAATTTGTTATAGTATGTAAACAGTTAGCTTACAACACGTAATATATTTTCAAACATTTAATCTATAATAAATATGGTATTTCTAAATGTATTTTGTATTTACCTGATAAAAGAACAGTTGAGCGTTGTTCATCGACAAATTTGCATTTTATAAATATTTAATCTGTGAAATATTTATATTTTATCAAATTTAAATTAAAAACTTACTTTTTCAATTTCAGATTCAGTGGCGTTGCTCCGCAACGTGAGTTTAATATTACGTCAACATTTTTGTTATTGCTTTGTTACCAAATCTATATTATTAGTAAAACCTTAAATGTTGCGTAGAGGAAATATATCATGTATTAATAAAATGCATACACACACACACACACACACACACACACACACACACACACATATATATATATATATATATATATATATATATATATATGAACACATTACAAACTGTCGGTGTGCCAAAACAATTATCAAAATTAATATTAAATCTCCAGGAAAGAAACACGGCTCAGTCTGAAACCCATCAAAATAAAACTAAACCAATTGCTATCAATCGAGGAGTTCTACAAGGTTCTCCGTTATCACCATCTTTATATAACATTGCAACTAATCATATTCTCGATGAACTCTCAGAAAAATCAATAAAAAGTCAATATGGTTATCTACTACTTCCGGATCAACCTCATCTAACAATTATGAGCTTTGCTGATGACACGGTGATTATAGTGAAAGATGTAGCAGCTGCCAGTGATCTGACGAGAATTGTTCTACAGAGGTTTCAGGAAATAGACCTTCAAATTAATGTTTCCAAATCAGCAGAGCTTTCAATCGAGAAAGGTAAACTATGTGAAAAAGATCTCCAATCTGATGGACATGCTATTCGTGCCCATAAAATCACTAACACTATTCGTTACTTAGGTGTCAGCTTTTCAGATCATATAACTTTTGATTCTAAGCAAACCCTTACTAAATTACGGAATAATATTGAAACTCTCATTGCTTCACCGCTGTTACAGTCTGATCAGAAATATACAGTTTTAAATTGTTCCATATCTCCAACTCTAATCTACCCGTTTCAAACAGTACAACCAAATCAAATACCAAAAACATTTTTAGTGAATTGTGATAAACTTTTGAGAAGTGAACTTAAAGAAATTTTACATCTTTCGATGGATGTCCCTGATCACATGTTATGTACTGAACGTCGGAATAAAGGACTTGGTTTATTTTGTGCAACGTGGGAAACAAAATTACAGCATATAAACATTTGCCACATTCTTTACCAAGACAATAATACATACATTACTACTCTCCGAAACCTAAAAGAGGAAAGTTTACATTGTGTGAGAGACCTAACATTGAACCTAGTGACATCAAAACATTAACACTCGAAGTCTTCTACCAGATGCAAGGAAAACTCAGGATAACTAAGAGAGTAGACAAGGAAGCGAGTTCACGGGAGGTCTACTTTCTGATAAAGGACAAGTGCGTTGTTCGCTACAAGGCATACACCACCGGCAAATCAATGGATTTCGTGGCCATCAGGGATTGTCTTGTTCCGAATGGAGAGAAGCGATTAAAATGCAAGCCAATGTATCGGCGGTGCGTTCTTTGCAGGGCAGGTCTAGGGACGATACCCTCTGTAGACGATGTCGCAGAGAGCAAGAAACCCTTGCACACGTCCTTGGGGTCTATCCATTTGGAGAATCACTGAGAAACATTCGGCACCACACTATTCGAAATACGATGGCAGAAGCCTTGCGAGATTTTGGATGCACAGTTTATGAGGAAGTACATGGTGTGGCCAC
Source organism: Diploptera punctata (assembly GCA_030220185.1). Taxonomy (NCBI): domain Eukaryota; kingdom Metazoa; phylum Arthropoda; class Insecta; order Blattodea; family Blaberidae; genus Diploptera; species Diploptera punctata. The sequence goes on along the minus strand of JASPKZ010003859.1, from coordinate 753,081 downwards.
TAATGGAAATAACAGACGAATAGATATTATTGCATTTAGACCATCCTCTAAAATTGGTATGATATTAGATCCCACAATTCGTTTTGAGACTCATAGTGGCCAACCTGAGGAAGTTGACTCTGAAAAGAAAGCCATATATGAGCCAACAATTGACTATTACAAAGATAAATACCAACTAGATAGTATAATTGTCACAGGATTGATGATCGGGGCAAGAGGTACTATACCAGGATTTTTAGCCAAATTTTGGAATTCCTTAGATTTGGACAGGGTGTATCTTTCTAGAATTGCCATCGCTACCATTAGAGGATCAATTTCAATTTTAAGAAACCATATTTACAAAATTACTTTATAGTATGTATACTTCAATTAGGCCTACAAGTTCAATTTTTAAATGTATTTACAAAATGTATTTCATCAATTACAAAAAACTAATTGTCTGTATCACTTTATCCTTGAGGCAATCCTCTAATGAGGAAAGTTTTATATAATAAAAAAATATATATATGTACACATATATACATATTAGATAATGTTTAGGCAGCGTAAGACATTCAAAGGGTAAAAGAGGGACGTTTTGACTTTTTCACTAAACAGGGTGTTTTTTAAGAGTGTAGGAGTTGAGTATCTCAACTCTCTTACAGCCTATATTCATCCCGAGAATCAGCTGAACATTTTGCAAAAAAACCATCACAATCGGATTCAACGGTATGTCCGCGCATAAAGTACACAAAAAAAACATTCATTTGTATATACTAGATGAAGTAGTATATATATATATATATATATATATATATATATATATATATATATATTGTACTGAAGAAGAATTTGTGTCCCAAAAAGCTTAGGGCAGTGTTGGCTTTAATTTTCAGTACAGCCGGATCTCCTCTTCTTAAGTTCCCAGCAGATTAAGTAAATGCAGGTGGTATGTAAATTATTCTTTTCTTCAATTAAACAAAATATTATTACATTTTGTCAGGAGAGAGCTTCTATAATCCTTCTATTATAATAATTTAAAAAAATAAGATATTAATTTTTTTATTTTAATTGCTTATAAAATAAATACATGAATTTGATTTGTTTTTTAGGTAAGATAGATTAGCTATATTTGTTTTGTTTTTGTTTCATTTAAGAATAATGGTATTATTCAAATGCTTATTATCTAATATATAGAAATGAATGTTTGTTTGTTTGTTTGTTTGTTTGTTTGTTCGTACTTTATGCGATGCCATACCGTTGATCAGACTTTGATGCGGCTTTTTGCAAAGTGTTCAGGAGATTCCCGGGATGAATATAGGCTATAAGAGAGTTGTGATACTCAACTCCTACACCCTTAAAAATCACCCTTTGTAGTGGAAAACATGAAAAAAGTAACTCTTTGGACGCTAAAATGGCTTACGCTGCCTAAACCATAACAAATACACAAAATTAATGTACACAGTATTGATTATCTCAAAAAGCTCTACAAAAAAGTCTGCGACAGCATACATTTCTTACGGATAACTCACAATAAACGTTTTTGTCTTCCATTGATGCCAAGAAAATCTACGCAACAACGTAGATTCCTGTGCAAGCTTAACAGCCCATGGCGGGTATTATTTTACGCATAACTCGCAATAACGTATTTTGTCTTTTAGTTTATTTATGCCAATAAGTTCGAAATAAGTAGATTCTCGTGCAATTTTAAAATAATTATGGTGCACATTTCTAATTATTTCTCATTTTACTTATTCAACTAATCATAAGAAATACACTAATATTTGTCCTTCAGCTCATTTGTGTCAAGAATATCGGGATAAGTAGATTCCCGTGCAACACCAGGCAATCAGCACGGGGTATCTGAAAAATATGAATTTATAATTATTTATCCACCCACTTATTCAACTAAACATAATGACACATTAATTTTCATTTATTTAGATGTAGCAGCGCATGGCGGGTATCAGCCACTATATATATATGTATATATATATATATATATATATATATATATATAAAGAAGTACGTTTTTCTATATAACTTTGTATCAAAACAATTTTTAAAAAAATAATTCTTTTTTACAGAAACCGTTAACTAGGTAAAATTAATTACTCCAAAACGTAATTCACTAAAACAAACAATGAATGATTTTATTTTTTGTTTTTTAAAATTATATCCATATATTAAAAATGATTTTTAAATAGAAACTTTTATATTTATTATTATTATTATCATTATTATTATTATTATTATTATTATTATTTATTATTATTATTTATTATTATTACTAGAGTTTCGCACAGCGGCCGAAATTCTAGCACATTTGTATTTTTAGTTTGTCACAAATACGTCATTTATGCACATTAATTTTAGATTTATTAAAAAAAACACGAAAGATTGGTGGGAAGATATATATATATATATATATGATATATATATATTAACAGCCTGGCCCGGCGCGCGAACGTCGATTTGCCGTTAAAAATTTTTACGTTAATTTGATCCGATTATTTTAATAGTTATCTGCTAGTCGGGGCGGAAAACAAATCCAACAAATCAAAGATCATAAAACTCTGTCCATCCGTTTTCTGAGTCTATAAATAGTGTAACTAATCCGATTTATCTATATATATATATATATATATATGAGTAAATATCTATATATATCTATATTATATATATATAATATACTTACTTACTCATTGGCACTATCGACCCCTAGGTTCAATTGCCGCGCTGGATATAAGCTCTCCATACATCCCTAACCTGAGCTAATGCTTTCCAAATATTACCTGTACAAATTACTTCCTTCAAAGCATAGTTAATGTTTTTCTCCCACCTCATTCTTGCGCTATCAACTGGGCGTTCTCCCCATGGCTTTCCTACAAGAAGCTTCCATGCAAAGTCTTACATTCCCAAACGTGAAAAATGTCATGCCCATCGAAGTCTACGAGACTTAAACTGTTCTTATTATATCTGGCTTCCTACAAAGACCATGTAGTTCATTGTTATGTAGTCTTCTCCATTCACCTGTCTGTTCATCTCTCTTTGGTCCAAAAATTTTCCTAAGTACTTTATTCGCAAATACTTGTAATCTCCTTTCCTCCCTTAAAGTAAGAGTCCATGTTTCGCACCCATTAATGTAACTGGTAGAATAATAGTTTTATATATTTCAGTTTAACGTTTTTTGAAAGGCGTTGGGACATCAAGAGTCTCTGCAATTCATAATAGCACGCATTTCCAGAATTGAGCCTATGTTTAATTTCTTTGTGCATCTCATTCCTATTTGTGATTATTGTTCCTAGGTATTTGAATTTAGCCACTTCCTCAAAATTTCCCTCATTTGTCATTAACTGTCCATTTCCATTATATAAAGTATTTCTACGTGTGACCATATATTTAGTTTTATTGATATTTACTTCCAATCCTAATTTCTTAGTGTTACTCAATAGTGTGTGCGTGTTGTCCTTTAGTATCTCCTCGCTATCGGCCAATAGTACTACATCATCAGTATAAACTAACAGCTTATTAATACCATTGAGTTGTAAGCCTTGCTCATTCTCTAAAGATTTAATGGCATGCTCTAGTACAAAATTAAATAGTAGAGGAGATAGTGCATCTCCTTGCTTCAACCCATTCTGGATTTCAAAAGTGTCCGAAAACTATTTCCCTACACTCACCCTACTCTGTGTGCCATTTAGACACATTCATATAAGTCTAACTAACATTTTAGGAATTCCGAACTACAGCAGGATATTATATAATATCTCCCTCTTAATTTAATCATATGCTTTTTTGAAGTCTACGGTATAGTTGATGTAAAGTACCATTATATTCCCATTCCATTTCTAAAAATCTGTCTTATACTAAAAATCTGATCCGTTGTAGACTTGTTTCATCTAAATTCACATTGATGATCTCCTAGAATCTCATCAATATAGGGAGTAAGTCTGCTGACTTAACATATTTGTTAGAATTTTGTAGGAAGTTGTAAGTAATGAGATGCCCCTATAGTTGTTTCAATCAGTTTTATCCCCTTTCTTATAAATTGATGCGATAATTGATTCTTTCCATTCACCCTGGAAGAGCTTCTTTTCCCAAATCATACTAAGTAACCAGCGTATCCTGTACATCAATTTTTCTCCCCCTGATTTTATCAGTTCTGCTGGGATCTCACCTGAACCTGATGCTTTATACAGTTTCAATTTTTCAGTCACCATTTCAACCTCTAATGCACTTGGTTCTGCGACTAGCATTTCTGCTGTCTGTAAATTATCCTCCTCAATGTCCTGTTCCGTATGTACATTTAATAGCTGATTTAAAGTAACGTTTCCATCTATTTAATATACTCCTGGAATCTGCAATCATATCCCCATTTTCATTCCGAATTATGTTTGTTCTAGCCTGAAACCCTTTCTTCTCTATACACTAATTCCCTGATATAATTCTCTAATGTTCCTATTTTTTGCGTTCATTTCAAGATCATTAATCTTCTCTCTCAAATATTCCCTCTTTTTACTCTTTAGTAACTTGGTGGTTTCCCGTCTAATACTACCCAATTCCTCTAAATTTACCTCATTTGGCTCGTGTAACCATCTCAGTTTTGCTAGCTTTCTTTTCTTTAAAATGTCGGCACATTCCTCATCAAACCATTTCTTATTTTGCCTCTTTTTTAAACCACCAATGTGCTTTCTGATGCTGACAATTTAATAGTACCTCTTATAGCATCCCATTCTTTATTTATATCAGTTTCTTCTTCGTTTGCCACATTGCCATCTGAAGATTCCAGAACTTCAAATCTATTAGCAATTTTGATTTTATATTCTTGCCGCATTTCATCATTTTTCAAGTTTTTTAATTCAAATTTTGCAGAATCATCTTTAGCGTTTGTTCCTCTCATAAGCGATAGCCGTTGTCCGATTTTCACCCTGACCAAATGATGATCCGAATTACAGTCTGTTCCTCTAACTGATATAACATCGATGATGCTACTGTGCCCAGCGTTTGTCCACTAATACAATGATCTATTTGGTTCCTATTTTCGCCATCTGGAGACGTCCAGGTGTATTTACGAGTATGAATATCCTTATGCTGTGAATGTTGTGCTCTTAATAATTAGATTCTTTGATGTGGCGAAGGTGACTAATCTAACCCCACTGATTGTTACTCTCTTCATGAAGACTGAATTTGCCTATTGTTTTGGTTTAAATATATCATTCCCTCCCCATCTTTTGCATTAAAAATCTCCTAAGACAATTTTCATATGATATCGTGAAAGGCTATCAAATAAGCATTATAATTCTTCATATAACTCATTCTTGATCTTGTCATCTTTATCTTCTGTGTGGGCATGTACAGTTACAATTATAAAATCATGTTGTTTACCCTTCAGAATTATGCATGATATCCTATCACTAACAAACTTAATATCTCGGATAGCGGATAGGATCCTCCTTCTGACTAAAAAAAACCATTCTAAATGCAGGGTCTTTCTGCATCCCCGTAGTATAATGCAAAGCATCCTGATTTCTGACTACCTTCTCCTGGCCACGTAACTTCTTGTAAATCACCTATATCCAAGGGCGATTTTTTTAATTCCCGCATTTAATATCTCTAGTGCCCCGATACTGATATAAAGTCCTAACATCCCATGTTCCTAGGAACATATCCCCGTGTTTGAGACCTCTGGCATGGGTTCCCTGGAAGTAGTCCCCGCCAGGAAAACCGAAAGGGGGACTATTTGACCTCCAGAAAATTTTACCCCAGTTGAACACATGTCCGCATTTCTTGACTGTTGTACGAGTATTTTTACGGTGAAAGATCATTACTCTTTCGACCAAGATACTTTTTTCGTCTGGCCTTATCACCTCAGACCAGTCCGGCATGGTTAACCCTATCGGCAGCAATGATACCGCCTGCATAGCTCTCAGGATCATTTAAGGGACGCAAGCCCACTCCAACTACGACAAGATATAGATACCATGGAAGGGTTTATATATATATATATATAGTATATATATATATAGTATATTATATATATATTCCCGGCACGCGTTGCTGTGCTAAGGTATACGTTAAATTATGTATAGTGAACTAAGTGAGAAAAACTAAATCAGAAAATTTTGGTTTACACAACACTTTAGTTCTGGTACGTTAACTACACCCAGTATACATATGGGTGATGGTTTATGTGGAAGTGGTTCTGTTGATTGAGATGAATTTATATAGTCTGCATTCTCAGTATTATCCATAAGTGTATCATAAGGATTATATGCATTTATTGATGGAATATTTTGAGGAGGCTTGCTGATTTCATTATACTTTCGTTTTTTTCTACGAACTTGTTGGCAGTTTGGATTCTCATCATCATCAAGAAGTGTCTGTATAGTAATATCATCTTGTGATATATTATAGTCATCTTGTTTTTCATTTAATTGAGGCATGGAGATTGTTTCTGTAATATTAGGCATATTATTATAACTAACAGACTTACTAACAGTTCTGTTATTCCGTTCCTTAGGACCTTCATATGTTTTTAAATTTACATTCTTCTTAAATGTAAAATTTGTCACATAGGCCTATACCAATTTGCAGAAATTTGCTTGATATCTTATCATTCATGGTCTCTAGAACTGATTCGCCATATTGTTCAATGTCCCTTCTCGGCCCAGTTAAATTTAAATTAAGTTGCTCTCTTTCAGTCAGATTACTTAAAACTAATACTTACACACGAAATTAATATTATTATCAATGTATTGAAAATAAAATAAACACTGAACACACTTAAATTATGAAATAATCAATATTTGTAATTTAATTTAAATTCGCGGTTGCAACAAAAATCACAGCCACCTGCTTAAATAATAAACCATTTACCTTACACCGTCATCTGTTAGAATTGTATGGAACCCACCAGATAATTACAACTCTTTGTTAAATAATAAACAAATAATTTGCAATAAAAATAATGCGACTATATAAACTACCGTAGGTTTCAAGTTGGATCAAACAGAACATAGCGTGCAAAATTTTATTAAAATCGGTTCAGTAGTTTAGGATTCCATTGCGGACAAACAACGTGACATGTAATTTATATATATATATATATGTATATATATATATATATATGTGTGTGTGGTGTGTGTGTGTGGTGTGTGTGTGTGTGTGTGTGTGTGTGTCCATCCATAGTAATTCTGCCGGAAGGCAAGCCCTTCACTGCAATCATAGGATTTCCATGCTACGCTTGCAGCTTTACTAGGGAATTGTATGTGTGGTAGCTTCCGTTGCTATCCACACGGGTGAAGGATGAGTGATGATATAATAAGGATGATGATGATGATGATGATGATGACCTATTATTTCGGAGACAGTTGGGGCTTAATGTTTTCCTTAAATTGTCTTATAGGCGAGGAAAAACCTTGATAAAAACCTCACCTAGGAAATCTACCCAGACCGGTATTCAAACCCGGGCCCACTGCGTGACAAGGCAGCACGCTATCTCGAGACCAACGTTACGTTTGCAATTTGATTAACATAATCTTATCTAAAAATGTATAAACAGATCATTTCAAATGTTATACTTAAATTTGATATAATGTGTAACAGTTAGCTTACAACACGTAACATAATTTCAAACATTTATTATATGATAAATATGGTATTTCTAAATGTATTTAGTATTTACCTGATAAAGGAAGAATTGCGCATTGTTCATGCCATAAATGTACGTTTATGAATTAGAATTAATCTTTGAAATATTTATATTTTATTAAATTCAAATTAGAAACATTACTTTTTAATTTCACATTAGGTGGCGTTGCCTCCGCAACGTAAGTTGTTATTACGTCAACATTTTTCTTATTACTTTTTACGAAATTTATATTTTTAATACAACGTTAAATGTTTCATAGTGAAAAGTTATTTATTAAATTAATGCGCGCACGCACACACACACAGACACACACACACATATATATATATATATCCATCCATAGTAATTCTGCCCGAAGGCAGGTCCTTCACTGCAATCATATCATTGTCATGCTATGCTTGCAGATTTACTAGGGAATTGTAGGTGTGGTAGCTTCCCGTTGCTTTCCACACAGATGATGATGATGATGATAATAATAGGGATGATTATGATGGCGATATGATTTCGGGGACCCTTTGGGCCTAAAGTTTTCCAGACATTTGCCTTACAGGTGAGAAAAAACTCCTATAAATATCTCACCCAGGAAAACTGCCCCGACCGGTGATCGAACCTGGGACCCCTGCATGACAAGGCAGAACGCTACTTCGAGAAATCAGCGATGGGACTTATATATATACACATATATATCGCTAATGTTTAGGCAGCGTGAGACATTTAAAGTGTAAAAAAAGGACTTTTTTACTTTTTCACTACAAAGGGTGTTTTTAATGGCGTAGGTGTTGAGTATCTGAACTCTTTTATAGCCGATGTTCATCCCCCTAACCTCTTTGCAAAAACCCCATCACCATCGGATCAACGGTATGGCCGCGCATAAAATACGAACAAACAAGTCAAACAAAAATTAATTTATATATATTAGATGAAGTAGTAGTAGTAGTAATATATATATATATATTGTACTGAAGGAGAAGGATTTGTGTCCCAAAAAGTTTAGGGCGGGTTGGCTTCAATTGTTGGTACAGCCGAATTTTCCTCTTCTTAAGTTCCCAGCAGATTAAGTAAATGCAGGTGGTATGTAAATTATTCTTTTCCTCAGTTAAAATAAATATTACGTTTTGTTAGGAGAGAGCTTCTGTCATACTTCTAGTACAATAAATGTAAAGAACATGATGTTATTTTGTTATATTTTTGATTGGATAAATTAAAAATAAAGGAATTTGATTTTTTTCTAGGTAAGATAGATTGGTTTTTTTGTTTATATTTACTTTCATTTAAGAATAACGAGTTATTCAAATGTTTATTATCTAAAATATAGAAGTGAATGTTTGTGTGTTTGTTGGTTTGTTTGTTCGTTCGTACTTTATGCGATGCCATACCGTTGATCCGATTTTTATGGAGTTTTTTGCAAAGTGTTTCAGGAGACTCCCGGGAAGGAATATAGGCTATAAGATAGTTGTGATATTCAACTCCTACCCCCTTAAAAAATCGCCCTTTGTAGTGGAAAACGTGAAAAAGTAACTCGTTTGACGCTTAAATGAGTTACGCTCCATAAAACCATAATCAAATACACAAAATTAATGTACACAGAATTGAATAACTCAAAAAGATTCTACAAAAAAGTCGGCGACAGAATATGTTTATATCTTACGCATAACTCACAATAACCATTTTTTGTCCTTCATTGATTGCAACAAAATCGAGACAAATACGTAGATTCCGGTACAAGCTTAACAGAACATGGTCGGTATATTTTAGGTATAACTCGCAATAACGTATTTTGTCTTTTAGCTCATTTATGCCAAGAATGTCGAGATTTTAAAATAATTATGTTGCACATTTATAATTATTTCTCAATTTACTTATTTCAACTAATCATAAGGAATAATTAAAATTTGTCTTTCAACTCATTTTATGGCAAGAAGTTCGTGATGAGTAGATTCCCGGACAACAGTCGAGTAAACAAGCACGGGGTATCTATAAATAATTACGATATAAATGTTTCCCCCCCACTTATTTACCTGAATGAAAACATAAAACACAATAATTTTCGTATTTCAGCTCATTTTGTCAAGAAGATCGGGATGAGTTGATTCCCGCGCAACACCGGGTAATCAGCACGGGGTATCTAAAAAATATACTATTTATAATTATGTTTCTCTTACTATTGTTCAAATAGCATGATAACACATTAATTTGAATTTATTTAGGCGTAGCAGCGGCATGGCGGGTATTAGCCAGTATATAATATATCTATATATATATATATATATCTGATGGTATATATAATATCTATATATATATATATATGTATTATATATGTATATAATATATATTAAATATAGGAAGAAGTACGTTTTTTCTATATAACTTTGAATTAAAACAATTTTTTAAAGGCATTCTTTTTACAGAAACCGTTATCTAAGTAAAATTAATTTAACTCAACAATTAAGTTTACTAAACAAAACAATGTATTGATTTTTTTTGTTTTTTTTTATTATATTTGGATATTAAAAAAATGATTTTTATATATAATTTTTATATTTATTTCTATTATTATTAGTTGTTATTATTATTATTAATTGTTATTATTATTATTATTATTATGATTATTATTATATGTATTATGTATTATTATTATTATTATTATTACTAGAGGTCGCACAGCTGCCGAATATTGTAGCACATGCCTATTAATTTTCGATTTATTTTTAAAAATACGAAAGTTATTGAGGAATATACATATACACTACACACACCCTACTGTGTATTATATATATATATAATCTATATGACTTGTCAAGCAGGGGAATATGATTCATTTCAATCTTACGTTAGTAATTACATTAGTAACATATACATATCTAAAAATAGTATAGAAACAGAAACATTTCAAATTTTATATTTGAAATGTGCTTATAATGTGTAAGGAGTTAGCTTACAACTCGTAATATATATTCAAACATTTGATCTATGATAAATATATTGTATTTTCTAAATGTATTTAGTATTTAAATGATAAAGGAAGAGTTGCGGATTATTCATTCCAAAAATTTTACGTTTATAAATAGATTTATTCTGTGAAATATTAATATTTTATTACATTCAAATTAAAAAACTTACTTTTTCAATTTCATATTCAGTGCCGCTTGCTCCGAAACGTAAGTACTTATATACGTCGAACATTCTTGTTATTGCTTTGTAACGAAATTTATATATTTTAATGAAACGGTAAATGTAGCGTAGCGGAAATATAAATATTTATTAAATCATGTAATGCATATATATATTAGCGAATGTTAAGTTTGCGTAAGACATTAAAAATGTAAAAAAAAAGGGACCTTTTTATCTTTTTTCACTACAAAGGTTGCTGTTAACGATTGTAGGAGTTGAGTATCTCAACTCCCTTATAGCGTAGTGTTCATCGCGGGAATCTCCTGAACATTTTGCAAAAACCCCATCACAGTCGGATCAACTATATTGCCGCGCATGAAGTACAAACAAACAAACATTCAATTTTTTTTATATTAGATGAATTTGTAGTAGTAGTAGTAGTAGTAGTAGTAATAGTATATATATATATTGTGCTGAAGAAGAAGGATTTGTGTCCCAAAAAGCTTAGGGCAGGTTGGCTTCAATTTTCGGTACAGCCGGATCTCCTCTTCTTAAGTTCCCAGCAGATTAAGTAAAATGCAGGTGTGTATGTAAATTATTCTTTTCTTCCATTAATTAAAAAAATATTACATTTTGCCAGAAGAGAGCTTCTATCATCCTTCTATTATAATAATTTTAAAACAACATTATTTTTTTTAAATTTTCTATTGGTTAACTAATAAATAATTTAATTTGATTTTTTTCTAGGTAAACTAGAATTTGTTTTTTGTTTTTTTATTGACTTTCATTAAAGGATAATGGAGTTATTCAAATGTTTATTATCTAATATATAAAAATGAATTGTTTATTTGCTTGTTTGTTTATGTGTTTGTTTGTTTGTTTGTTTGTACTTTATGCGCGGGGCCATACCAGTTGATCCGATTTTGATGAGGTTTTTTGTTAAAGTGTTCAGGAGATGTCCCGGAATCAACATTAGGCTATAAGAGAGGTTGTGATACGCTCAACTCCTACACTCTTTTAAAATCGCCCTTTGTAGTGAAATAACGGGAAAAAAGTCAACTTTTTGTAAGCTTACATGGCTTACGCTGCCTAAACCATAATACAACATACGCATAGATTAATGTACGCATAATTCAATATATCTCAAAAGGGCTCTACAGAAAAAACCGCGATTAGCATATGTTTATCTCTTGCACATAACTTACAATAACCATTTTTTCTCTTCCATTGATGCCAAGAAAATCGATTGCAAGTACTTAGATTCCTGTACAAGCTTAACAGCACATGGTGGGTTATATTTTAGGAATAACTCTCAATAACGTATTTTGTCTTTTAGCTCATTTATGCCACGAAATATCGAGATAAGTAGATTCTCTTCGATTTTAAAATAATAGGGCCTATGATGCATATTTATAAATTATTTCTCATTTACTTATGCAACTAATCATTAGAAATATATCAATTTTTCTCCTTGAGCATCATTTATGTAAGAAGTTTCTGGATGAGTTGATTCCCGGACAAGGCCGGGTAAACAGCACGGTGTTATCTAAAAATTATAAGGATATTAAATGTTTGCTCTCACTTATTTAACTGAAAATTGAGACACATTAATTTTCGTATTTCAGCTCATTTATGTCAAGAAGATCGGGGTAATCAGCACGGGATATCTAAAAATATAAATTTATAATTATTTATTCCTCTCACTTATTCAACTAAACATAATAACACATTAATTTTCATGTTATTTAGGCGTCAGCAGCGCATGGCGGGTATTGGCCACTATATATCCTATATATCTTATATACGGTATATAAAAATCAATGTTTGTTTGTTGTGTGGTATTTGTTGGTTTTTGTTTGTTGTGTTCGTATTCTATACCCGGCCATACCGTTGTTGATCCGATGTTTGATGGGGTTTATTCAAATGTTCAGAAGATTCCTGGGATGAACATAGGCTATAAGAGAGTTGTGATATTCAACTACATCACCCCTTAAAAGTCACCCTTTGTAGTGATAAGTGTGAAATAAAGTCCCTATTTTGACGCTTAAAGTGGCTTACGCTGCCTAAACCATAAACAAATACACCAAATTAATGTACACAGAATTGAATATCTCAAAAAAACTCTACAATAAAGTCCGCGACAACATACGTTTATCTTTTACGAATTAACTCACAATAACCATTTTTCTTTTTCATTGATGCCAGGAAGATAGGGATAATTCGATTCCAAGACAAGCGTGCTCTGCCATACCGTTCATCCGATTGAGATGGGGCTTTTTGAAAAATGTTCAGGAGATTCCGGGGATGTACATAGGCTATAAGTGAGTTGTGATACTCAACCCCTTCGCCCCTAAAAATCACACTTTGTAGTAAAAAAACATGAAATAAAAGTCCCTATTTTGACAGCTTGATATGGCTACGTTACGCTGCTCTTAAACCATAACAAATTTCACCAAATTGATGAACGCCAGAATTGAACATCTCAAAAAACTCTATAAAAAAGTCCGCGACGGCATATGTGTTATATTTTACGGATAACTCACATTAACCTTTTTGTCTGCATTGACGCCAATAATTATAGGGATAAGCAGATTCTGGAACAGTGCAACGGCTGGTGGTAAAACATATTAGCATTTATTTATGAGTAGCAGCGCACTCCGGGTATTAGCTAGTATATATATATAAAAATTTAGGGAAAGTTACGTGTACGTTTTCTATATAACTTTGAATTTAAAACAATTTTTAAAATAGCATTCTTTCTACAGAAACCGTTATCTAAGTAAATTTAATTTACTGCACCAAGTAACATTAACATAAAACACAAAATGAATGATTTTGTTTTTTAATTTATTATGATATAATATAAAGGATTTTCAAATACACCTTTCATTTGTTAGTACTATTATATTATTATTATATTATTATTATTATTTATTACATGTATTATGATTATTTTACTATTTTATATGATTTTACTATTATTATTCTATTATATGTTATTACTATTTCTGTTACTATTACTATTACTAGTACTCTTACTATGACAATTACTATTACTATTACCATATTATTATTATTATTGGTACAGAGTATGTGGTTAATTATTATTATTATCTTTATTATTATTATTCCTCTTATTCTTACGGTTAATATTACGAGTACTATCACATGATATTACTATATATTATTATTATTATATCCTATTATTCTTACTGTTACTAGTACGATTACTATCACGATTATATTACTATTATTATATTATATTTTATACTATATTATACTATTACTTTATTAATTTTATTATATTACATCTAGACGATTGATCATGTTTGATTAATGTCTTTGACATCGTCGGATTCCTACTAGCCAATTTTGTGGTCCATCCAATCTGCGTGGTTGTAGATGTTTCCTTCATTATAAACAATTTCCCTGACTCCAGGAGGTGTTTAGGTGTTCCTCTGCCTCGTCTTCCCTTCAGGTTTCCATTCCAAAAACTATTTTGGTATTCGATCCTCTTCCATTCGCTGGACATGTCTGTACCATCTGTAATTGCTGAGTTTTTAATATAATCTAAAATAGTGTCTTCAATCTTCATTTTCTTCCTCCTTTATAACGGAGTTCCTAATTTTTTCTCTTCTTTGATATTCTTGCGGCCCTTCGTATAAAATATATTTTCTCATTGCCGCAAACGGTACTTGTTTTTTTGTTGTTAAGGGCCAAAGTTCTGCTCCATAAGTAATGATGCTTTTAAAATTGATGACCATAGAGAAATATGGGAGAGCGAGAACTCTAATGGCTTCGGTGTCCAAGGCCCAGCCATTTGAAAACAACAATTGTATGATATACATTTCATTTTATTTTGATTACTTATATTTTTATCCCGCAATATTCCATTGAGGCAAATAATTGCAAATTTTTCCTTATTATTTCTATTTTCTTATTTCCTCTTCATTAACTCCCATTTTTTTTATTTATTTTAATTCCTAAATATGTGATCTCACTACAAAGATTTTATTGTTTCTCCAGACTCCAAAATTAAATTTTGTTCTGGTGGTCACCAACTGATAAATATTTTGTTTTTTTCATGTTCAAATTTAATCCCCCATTTTTCATATTCTTCTATTAATTTTCTAGTCATATATTCTAAATCTTTCATAATCTTGTGCAATTAACATTGTGAATCATGTTGCTAAATCTTAGTTGTAAAAAGTTTTGTGTGTTTGAAATTGGAATTCCCATGCTTGAAACATTTTCTCCTCAAATTCTTTAATATTTCATGTACATATATTTTAAAAGAGGGTCGGTGACAGACAACAACCTTGACGAAAGACCTTTTTTTATCGTGAAACCATGTGGACATTTACTGCCAATTTTAATTTTACATACGCAATTGTCATATAAATTTTGTATAGCTTTAATTATTATAGTCTTAATTCCCATTACAGTCTTAAAGCAGTCCATAGTTTCTCTATAGGGGACATGTATGCTTTCTCAAGATCTGAAAATAGTAGGTCCAAATGTTGTCCATATTGCATTTCTTTTTTATTACCTGAGTAATGCAAAATAAATTGTCGTTTGTGGGAACGATCTTGCTCCTGATAGTTCCTCAAATTCCGTATCATTATAGTTTTTTTTTTTCAAATAATATTTTAGTATTACGTCCATAGAGTCTACTCATAGCACTGTTACTGTTATACCTCTATAATTTTCACATGGTGCTTTTTTTCCTTTTTTGTGGATCGTCGAAATGTATCTTAGTTTCCATTCTGCAGGAACATTTTTCACCATTCATAAATTTTGTATATATTTTTCTCAAGTCGTTCAAATAAGTGGTCGGATCCATATTTTAATAGTTCTGCTGGTATTCCACCTGGACCACTAGCTCTTTTATTTTTTATTATTACTATTATATATTATTATTATTATTATTATTATTAATACTCTATTATTATTATTTATTGTTTTTATTATTATTTTATTATTTAGTATTATTATTATTATTGTATATTATTATTATTATTATTTATTATTATTATTACATTATTATTATTATTATTATTATTACTATAGCATAATTATTATTTTCCTAAGAGGTCGCAACAGCGGCCGAAATTCTGCCACATTAGTTTTTTTTTTTAAGTTTGTCACAAAAACGTCATTTATGCACATTAATTTTCGATTTAATTTAAAAAAAACGAAAGATAGGAGGAATATATATATATAATATATATATATATATATATATATATATATATATATATATATAATATATACTATAATAAAATTTTTTGACATTGAGAAATCCAAGCTTAATATGACGTGATAAGAAAAATAAATGCTTGGACGGGATCGAACCCGGAACTCTGGGTCTGAACCCGAGCGTGTTATCCATTACACCACCAGGCAAATCTAATTTAAACACTTATATTTCTGATATATATATATATATATATATATATATATACATATAAGAAAAATAAGTTTTTGAAGTGAATTCGCTGGTGGTGTAATGGATAACACGCTGGGGTACCGACCCAGAGTTCCGGGTTCGAATCCCGTCCAGGCACTTATTTTTCTTATCATGTCATATATATAATTACTAGCAGCAATAATATTTATTTTCAATGCTACGTTGTAATTAGAATAACATAAACTTATCTAAATACATTATAAAACAGAAACATTTCAAATTTTATATTTAAATTTGTTATAATGTTGTAAGCAGTTAACTTACAACACGTATATATTTTTCAAACATTTATTCTACGATAAATGTGGTATATCTAAATGCATTTAGTATTTACCTGATAAAGGAAGAATTGCGCCTTGTTCATTCCACAAATTTACGTTTATAAATAGGTTTAGTCTGTGAAATATTCATATTTTATTTAATACAAATTAAAAATTTACTTTTTCTATTTCACATTCAGTGGCGTTGCTCCGCAACGTAAGTTGTTATTACGTCAACATTTTTGTTATTGCTTTGTTAATAAACGTATATTTTTAATAAAACGTTAAATGTTGCATAGCGGAAATATATTATTTATTAAGTCAATGCACACACACATACGTACATATACACTGCTCAAAACAATTAGAGGAACACTATGAAATATGCAAATATTTTTTCATTGGATAAAGGTACAAACATGAAATTAATAAAGTACATTATTTGTGGTTATTTATTTATTTATTGCTCATGTCAGTAAAAACAAATGAATAACGCTGACAATTAACTTTTCAAATAATTCCGCTATGTAAGCAATTGAATCTTGTGCTTGTTTTTCAAAGTTAAACACTCATTATATAGAGTTAGTATCGTGTATGGCCTCCACGACATTCGATGACACTTTGGCACCTTCATGGCATGCTCCCAATAAGATTCTGGATTTCCTCTTGCGGGATATTCTCCCATTCCTCCTTCAGAGCATCTCCAAATTACTGCAGAGTTTGTGGAGCTTGATGTCGGTTCCTGACCTTCCTGTCTAGAAGATCCCACAAGTGTTCAATAGGGTTGAGGTCTGGGCTGGCCGCTGGCCACTCCATTACCTCAATTTCATTCCTCCTCAGGAAATCCCTGTTGACAGCCGCATAATGTGCCCTGGCATTATCCTGCACAAACGAAATCCAGGCCCTACTCCAATGGCAGGCAGGTACTACATGATCTTCCAGAACGTGCTCGATATACCGGACAGCATTCAGTCGCTGGGGAACAAGTACAAGGTCCGTACGATTGTTGTACATAACTCCGGCCCACACCATTATGGAACCTCCTCCGAATCTATCAATTTCCTGTACAACCTCTGCAGAAAATCTTTCTCCTGGCCGTCCCCACACCCTCAATCGACCATCACAACGTGTAAGACGATACTTGGATTCGTCCGAGAAGAGCACAGACTCCCACTGGTTCAGGTTCCAATCACCATGGTTTTCAGCACACATACGTCTTGCTGCCTTATGCCCATTTGTTAAGCGTGGTTTTTTAACGGGCCTTTTTGGACGAATATTCTCTTTCCTTAATCTGTTACTTATAGTTTGGTGTGAAACCCGGATTCCGGAAGCCATGTGAAGGTCATTCTGCAGGTCTTTTGAAGTTTTTGTACGCTGTCGAAGAGCAGAAAGAACAACGTATCTGTCATCCTGGGGGCTTGTTTTAAATTTACGGCCCTGGCCACGTCTTCTACAATACTGACCTGTATCTCTGTGCCTGTTGCGTAACCTGGACACCACGGAAGGAGAAACCCCAAGCTCTCTAGCCACTTGTCGCAGAGATTGACCTTGTCGTAAAAGATGTAGAGCATGATGCACTTCAAACTCATTTAAATGCCTCATTTTGTCAGACTTCAATAAACAAGGCAATAATCACATTCGTCACTATAGCAACATCAGTAAGCTTACCAATTAGAAGTGGCCAGTGCCTTCCAAAATAAAAAAAATCTCTATATTTGTTATTTGAGGTAATTTCTCTGTATTTAGGCCATGGATCTTTAAAATTTGTATCAAATGATAAAATAAGTAATTCAATTTATATATTGTCCAACTTTCAGCATCACAGCTTTAAAAAACAATTACTTATTCAATTTATTACAAGTGTTCCTCTAATTGTTTTGAGCAGTGTATATTAACTAATGTTTAGGCATGTTTAAGGCATTTAAAGTGTTAAAAAAGGGCCTTTTTCATGTTTTTAACTACAAAGAGCGTTTATTAAGGGTGTAGGAGTTGAGTATCTCAACCTCTCTTCTAGCCTATGTTCATCCCGGGTATCTCCTGAAGATTTTGCAAAAAACCCCATCACATTAAGATCAACGCTTTGGCCGCGCATAAAGGAATGAACAAACAAGCAAATATTCATTTTCATATATTAGATGATATAGTAGTTGTAGTAATATATATATATATATATATATATATATATACGTATTTATTTATAAGAAGGATTTGTGTCCCACCAAGTTTAGGGCAGGTTTTTCTTCAGTTATCAGTACAGCCGGATTCTCCTCTTCTTACGTTCCCAGCAGATTAAGTAAATGCAGGTGGTAGATAAATGATTTTTTTCTTCAATTAAAATCAATATTATCACATATTGTCAGGAGAGAGCTTCTATCATCCTTCTATTGTAATAATTTTAAACAACATGAGGATAATTTATTTTATTTTTGATTGGTTAAAAAAATAAATTAATTAATTTTATTTGTTTTCTAGGTAAGATAGATTGTTCTTTTTTTTTGTTTTTATGAACCCTCATTTAAGTATAGTGGAGTTATTAAAATGTTTTGTTATCTATATATAAAAATGAATGTTTGTGTGTTTGTTTGTTTGTTCGTACAATATGCGCGACCATATCGTTGATCCGCTTTTGATGTTATTTGGAAAGTATTCAGGAGATTCCTGGGATGAACATAGGCTATAAGATAGTATGATACTCAACAACCCTTACACCCTTAAAAATCACCCTATGTAGTGGAAAACGTGAAAAAGTAACTCTTTTTACACTTAAATGGCTTACGCTGCCTAAACCATAACAAATACACAAATTAAAGTACACAAAATTGAATATCTCAAAAAGCTCTTCAAAAAAGTCTTCGACTATCTCTAACCCATAACTCACAATAAATCATTTTTGTCTTTCATTGATGCCAAGAATATCCAGAGAATTACGTAGATTCCTGTGCAAGCTTAACAGCACATGGCAGATATTTTTTTTACGGATAACTCGCAATAACGTATTTTGCCTTTTAGCAAATTTATGCCAAGGAGATCGAGATAAGTAGATTTTCGGGCAATTTTAAAATAATTATGATGCACATTTATAATTATTTCTCATTTAACTTAATCAACTAATCATAAGAAATACAGTAATTTTTGTCTTTCAGCTCATTTTTGACAAGAAGTTCGGGATGAATAGATTCCCGGATAACGCCGGGTAAACACCACGGGTTATCTAAAAATAATTACGGTATGATTGTTTCCATCCATTTATTTAACTGAACATGAAACAAATTAATTTTCGTATTTCAGCTCATTTATGTCAAGAAGATCGGGATAAGTGTATTCCCGGGCAATCCCGGGTAATCAGCACGGATTACCTAAAAAATATAATTTTACAATTATTTTCCTCTCACTTATTCAAGTAAACTTAACAACACATTAATTTTCATTTATTTAGGCGTAGCAGCGCATGGCGGGTATAAGGCAGTACATATATAAAATATAGAAAGAAGTACGTTTTTCTACATAACCCTGAATTAAAACAATTTTTAAAAACATTCCTTTTACACAAACCGTTATCTAAGTAAAATTAAATTACTCAACAAGTAACTTACTAAAACAATCAATGAATGATTTTGTTTTTTTTTTAAATTTATAATTGCATATAAAAAGGGTTTTTAAATACAAACATTTCACATTTACTATTATTATTATTATTATTATTATTATTATTATTATTATTATTATTATTATTATTATTATTATTATTATTATTACTAAGGTCGCATAGCGGCCGAAATTCTGGCACATTTGTTCTTTTAAGTTTGTCACAAATACGTCATTTATGCACATTAATTTTCGATTTATTAAAAAAAAAAGATAGGAGGATATATATATATATCCAGGAATAATATTTATTACAATGTCACGTTTGTAATTAGAATAACATATACTTATCTAAAAATATATAAAACAAAACATTTCAAATTTTATATTTAAAATTGCTATAATGTGTAAGGAGTTAGCTTACTACACGTAATATATATTCAAACATTTAATCTATGATAAATATGGTATTTCTAAATGTATTTAGTATTTAAATGATAAAGGAAGAGTTGCGGATTATTCATTCTAAAAAATTACGTTTATAAATAGATTTATTCTGAGAAATATTAATATTTTATTAAATTCAAATTAAAAACTTACTTTTTCAATATCATACTCAGTGGCGTTAATATTACGTCAACGTTTTTGTTATTGCTTTGTTACGAAATTTTTATGTTTAATGAAACGTTAAATGTAGCGTAGCGGAAATATAATATTTATTAAATCAATGCGCGCGCGCGCGCGCACACACACACACATATATATATATATATATATATATATATATATATATCAGCGAATGTTGTCAGCGTAAGACGTTTAAATGTAAAAAAAAGGACTTTTTATCGTTTTTCACTACAAAGGTTGCTTTTAAGGGTGTAGGAGGTGAGTATCTCAACTCTCTTTATAGCGTCTGTTCGTCCCGGGAATCTCCTGAACTTTTTGCAAAAACCCCATCACAATCGGATAAAGTATATGGCCGCGCATGAAGTAGGAACAAACAAACAAACATGTTTTATATATTAGATGAATTAGTAGAAAGTAGTAATAGTAAATGTATATATATATATATAGTACTGAAAAAAGAAGGATTTGTGTCCCAAAAAGCTTAGGGCAGGTTCGTTTCAATTTTCGGTACAGCTGGATTCTCCTCTTCTTAAGTTCCCAATATATTAAGTAAATTCAGGTGGTATATACATTATTCTTTTCTTCAATTAAATAGATATTATTACATTTTGTCAGAACAGAGCTTCTATCGTCCTTCTATTATAATAATTTTAAACAACATTGTTATTTTTTTTATTTTTGATTGGTTAAATAATAAATAATTGAATTTGATTTTTTTCTAGGTAAGATAGATTCTTTCTTTTTTTTTGTTTTTATTAACTTACATTAAAGGATAATGGAGTTATTCAAATGTTTATCATCTAATATATAAAAATAAATGTTTGTTTGCTTGTTTGTTTATGTATTTGTTTGATTGTTTGTTTGTTCGTACTTTATACGCGGCTATACAGTTGATCCGATTTTGATGAGGTTTTTTGTAAAGTGTTCAGGAGATCCCAGGGTTGAACATAGGCTATAAGAGAGATGTGATATTCAACTCCTACACCCTTAAAAATTGCCCTTTGCAGTAAAAAACGTGAAAAAATAACTCTTTGGAAGTTTATATGGCTTACGTTCCCTAAACCGTAACAAAAACGCATAGTTAATGTACACAGAATTGAATATCTCAAAAAGCTCTACAAAAAACCCACAAAAAACGCGATAGCATATGTTTATTTCTTGCACATAACTCAGAGTAACCATTTCTGTCTTTCATTGATGCCAAGAAAATCGAGACAAGTACGAGATTCCTGTGCAAGCTTAAGAGCACATGGTGGGTTGGTATATTTTAGGGGATAACTCGCAATAACATATTTGTCTTTTAGCTCATTTATGCCAAGAATATCGGGATATGTAGATTCTCTTCGATTTTAAAATAATTATGATGCACATTTATAATTATTTCTCGTTTTACTTATGCAACTAATCATAAGGAAAGTAATAAATATTCTCTTTGAGCTCATATAAGTAAGATGTTCGGGATGAGTTGATTCCCGGACAACGCCGGGTTAATCAGCACGGGGTATCTACAAAATATAAACTTATAATTTTTTTCCTCTTACTTATTCAACTAAACATAACACATTATTTTCATTTATTTAGGCGTAGCAGGGCATGGCGGGTATTGGCCAGTATATATATATATATATATATATAAATATATATATATATATATATATATATATATATAAGAATATAGTTTTTCTATACATATTGAATTAAACCAACTTTTAAAAATCATTCTTTCTACAGAAACAGTTATCTAAGTAAAATTAATTTACTTAACGAGTAACTTATTAAACAAAAAATGAATGATTTTGTTTTTGTTTTTTAATTTATATTATATATTGTAAAGGTTTTTAAAATATATACTTTTCATATTTATTATTATTAGTAGTATTATTATTACTTTTATTATCATTATTACTACTATTATTATTACTATTATTATTATTATTGCTATTAATTTGATTATTATTACTATTACTATTACTATTACTGTTAGTATTACTACTAGTATTATTATAACTATTACTATGAGTACTACTATTACTATTACCGTTATTATTATTACTATTATTATTTTATATTATTATTGCTATTAATTTTATTATTATTAATATTACTATTACTATTACTGTTACTATTACACTACTATTACTATACAATTGCTATTACTATGAAAACTACTATTACTATTACCATTATATTTATTATTATTATTATTTATATTATTTTATCATTATTATTATAATTACTATTATTATTAATACTATTATTATTAATACTGTTATAATTATTACTATTATTATTACTACTACTATTAATGTTACTATTATTATTATTATTATTGTTATTATTATTATTATTATTATATTATTATTATTATTATTATTATTATTATTATTATTATCATAATTATTATTTCTAAAGATCGCACAGCAGCCGAAATTCTAGCACATTTGTTTATTTAAATTTGTCACAAATACGTCATTCATGCAGATTCATTTTCGATTTATTTTAACGAATATGAAAGATAGGAGGAATATATATATATATATATATATATATATATATTATAATTAAATTTTTTGACATTGAGCAATGCAAACTTAATATGACTTAAGAAAAATATATGCTTGGACGGGATTCGTACCCGGAACTCTCGGCCTGTTCCCCAGCGTGTTATCCATTACACCACCAGGCAAATCCAAACACTTATTTTCTTATATATATATATATATATATATATATATATATATATATATATATATGCGTTATATTCTCCATTAATACTAGATGTCCCGAGAAAATATATGTAATATTCAAGAGAATTTAATATTAAGAGAATATTCTCTTATTTTTGCGTACTTGTTATAGTCAGCTACTAGGCGGCAGTGAAGACCGAGAAAAATAAGTGTTTGAATTGGATTCGCTGGTGGTGTAATGGATAACACTCTGGGGTACCGACCAAGAGTTCGGGATTCGAATCCCGTCCAGGCACTTATTTTTCTTATCATGTCATATATATATATATATATATATATATAATATAATTACTAGCAGGAATAATATTTATTCTGAATGTTACGTTTTTAGTTAGTATAACATAAACTTATATAAATATATGTAAAACAGAACAATTCAAATTTTTATATTTAAATTTGTTATAATGTGTAAGCCTCATAGCTTATAACACGTAATATATTTTCAAACATTTAATCTACGATAAATATGGTATTTATAAATGTATTTAGTATTTACCTGATAAAGGGAGAGTTGCGCCTTGTTCATTCCACAAATTTACGTTTATAAATAGGTTTGATCTGTGAAATATGTATATTTTATTAAATTCAAATTAAAAACTCACTTTTTCAATTTCATATTCAGTGGCGTAGCTCCGCAACGTAAATTATTATTACGTCAGCATTTTTGTTATTGCTTTGTTACCAAACGTATATTTTTAAGAAAACGTTAAATGTTGCGTAGCGGAAATATATCATTTATTAAATCAATGCAAAGACACACACACACACACACACACATATATATATGTATATATATATATATATATATATATATATATATTAGCTAATGTTTAGACAGTTTAAGGCATTTAAAAGGTTAAAACAGGGACTTTTTCACATTTTTAACTATAAAGAGTGTTTATTAAGGGTGTAGGAGTTGAGTATATCAACTCTATTATAGCCTATGTTCATCCCGGGAATCTCCTGAACACTTTACAAAAAACCTCATCAAAATAGGATCGACGGCATGGCCGCGAATAAAGTACGACAAACAAACAAACAAACAAGCAAACAAAATTCATTTTTATATATTAGATAATAAACATTTGAATAACTCCATTATCCTTTTATGAAAGTTAGTAAAAAAACAATCTATCTTACCTAGAAAAATCAAATTGAATATTATTATTAATGTTATTATTATTATTATTATTATTATTATTATTATTATTATTATTATTACTGGAAGTCACACTGCGGCCGAAATTCTGGCACATTTGTTCTTTTAAGTTTGTCACAAATATGTAATTTATGCACATTAATTTTCGATTTATTTTTAAAAAATACGAAAGATTGGAATAATATATATATATATATATATATAAAATTATAAGCAGGAATAGTATTAATTTCAATGTTACGTTTGTAATTAGAATAACATATACTTACCGAAAAATATATAAAACAGAACATTTCAAATTTTATATTTAAATTTGTTATAATGTGTAAGCAGGTAGCTTACAACGCGTAATATTTATTCAAACATTTAATCTATGATAAATATGGTATTCTAAATGTATTTAATATTTACCTGATATAGGAATTTTTGACCAATGTTCATTCAACAACTTACGTTTATAAACAGATTTAAACTGTGAAATACTTATATTTTATTAAATTCAAATTAACAACTTATATTTTCAACTTCACATTCAGTGGCGTTACTCCGCAACGTAAGTTATTATTATGTCAACATTTTTGTTATTGCTTTGTTACAAAATTTAAATTTTTTTATAAAACGTTAAATGTTGCGTATATGAAATATACTTACTTACTCACTGGCACTATCGAACCCGTAAGTTCATAGCCGCACGGGCATAAGCTCTCCATACATCCCTATCCTGAGCTAATGCTTTCCAATCATTCCCTATATAATCTACTTCCCTCAAATCATAGTTAATGTTATTCTCCCACCTCATTCTTGATCTACCAACTGGGCGTTTTCCCTCTGGCTTTCCTACAAGAAGCTTCCATGCAAGTCTTTCATTCCCCATACGTGCAACGTGTCCTGCCCACCGCAGTCTACGAGACTTAACTGTTCTTATTATATCTGGCTTTCTATAAAGACCATGTAGTTCATTGTTATGTAGTCTTATCCATTCACCTGTCTGTTCATCTTTCTTTGGTCCAAAAAAATTCCTAAGTACTTTATTCTTGAATACTCGTAATCTCCTTTCCTCCCTTAAAGTAAGAGTCCATGTTTCGCACCCATATAATATAACTGGTAGAATAATAGTTTTATATATTTTCAGTTTAACGCTTTTTGAAAGGAGTTGGGACATCAAAAGTCTCTGCAATGCATAATAGCATGCATTTCCAGACTTGAGCCTATGTTTAATTTCTTTGTGCATCTCATTCCTATTTGTGATTATTGTTCCTAGGTATTTGAATTCAGCCACTTCCTCAAAATTTCCCTTATTTGTCATTAGCTGTCCATTTCCATTATATAATGTATTTCTACGTGTGACCATATATTTAGTTTTATTGATATTTACTTCCAGTCCTAATTTCTTAGTGTTAATCAATAGTGTGTGCGTGTTGTCCTTTAGTATCTCCTCGCTATCGGCCAATAGTACTACATCATCAGCATAAACTAACAGCTTATTAATACCATTGAGTTGTAAGCCTTCCTCATTCTCTAAAGATTTAATGGCATGCTCTAGTACAAAATTAAATAGTAGAGAAGATAGAGCATCTCCTTGCTCCAACCCATTTTGGATTTCAAAAGTGTCCGAAAACTGTTTGCCTACACGCACCCTACTCTTTGTGCCATTTAGACACATTCGTATCAGTCTAACTAACTTTTTGGGAATTCCGAACTCAGCAGGATACTATATAACTTCTCCCTCTTAATTGAATCATATGCTTTTTTGAAGTCTACATATAGTTGATGTACAGTACCATTATATTCCCATTTCTTTTCTAAAATCTGTCTTATACTAAAAATCTGATCTGTTGTAGACCTGTTTCTTCTAAATGCACATTGATGATCTCCTAGAATGTCATCAATATAGGGAGCAAGTCTGCTTACTAATATATTTGTTAGAATTTTGTACGAAGTTGAAAGTAATGAGATGCCCCTGTAGTTGTTGCAATCAGTTTTATCTCCTTTCTTATAAATTGGTACGATAATTGATTCCTTCCATTCATCTGGAAGAGCTTCTTTTTCCCAAATCATACTAAGCAACCAGCGTATCTTGTCCATCAATTTTTCTCCCCCTGATTTTATCAGTTCTGCTAGGATCTCATCTGAACCTGATGCTTTATACATCTTCAATTTTTCAATCGCCATTTCAACCTCTAATGCATTTGATTCTGTGACTAGCATCTCTGCTGTCTGTAAATTATCCTCCTCAATGTCCTCTTCTGTATGTACATTTAATAGCTGATTAAAGTAATTTTTCCATCTATTTAATATACTCCTGGAATCTGCAATCATATCGCCGTTTTCATTCCGAATTATGTTTGTTCTAGCCTGAAACCCTTTCTTCTCTATACTAATTC
The DNA here is from genome assembly GCA_030220185.1 of Diploptera punctata. Taxonomy (NCBI): domain Eukaryota; kingdom Metazoa; phylum Arthropoda; class Insecta; order Blattodea; family Blaberidae; genus Diploptera; species Diploptera punctata. Next base: position 726,105 of record JASPKZ010003859.1, on the reverse strand, counting down.
CCTGATATAATTCTCTAATGTTCCTATTTTTTGCATTCATTTCAAGATCATTAATCTTCTCTCTCAAATATTCCCTCTTTTTACTCTTTAGTAACTTGGTGGTTTCCCATCTAATACTACCCAATTGCTCGAAATTTACCTCATTTGGCTCGTGTAACCATTTCATTTTTGCTAGCTTTCTTTTCTTTACAATGTCGGCACATTCCTCATCAAACCATTTTTTGTTTTGCCTCTTTTTTAAACAACCAATGCTTTCTGATGTTGACAATTTAATAGTGTCTCTTATAGCCTCCCATCCTTTATTTATATATGTTTCTTCTTCGTTTGCCACATTGTCATCTGAAGATTCCAGTACTTCAAATCTATTAGCAATTTTGATTTGGTATTCTTGCCGCATTTCATCATTTTTCAAGTTTTTTAATTCAAATTTTACAGAATCATCTTTAGCGTTTGTTCCTCTCATAAGCGATAGCCGTTGTCTGATTTTCACTCTGACCAGATGATGATCCGAATTGCAGTCTGTCCCTCTAACTGATCTAACATCGATGATGCTACTGTGCCAGCGCTTATCCACTAATACATGATTTATCTGGTTCCGAGTTTCTCCATCTGGGGACGTCCAGGTGTATTTATGAATATCCTTGTGCTGAAATGTTGTGCTCTTAACAATGAGATTCTTTGATGTGGCAAATGTGACTAATCTAACCCCGTTGTTGTTGCTATTTTCATGAAGACTGAATTTGCCTATTGTTGGTTTGAATATATCTTCCCGCCCCACTTTTGCATTAAAATCTCCTAAGACAATTTTTATATGATATCGTGAAAGGCTATCAAATAAGCATTCTAATTCTTCATAGAACTCATCATTGATCTTGTCATCTTTATCTTCTGTGGGGGCATGTACATTTACAATTATAAAATCATGTTGTTTACCCTTTAGAATTATGTATGATATCCTATCACTAACAAACTTAATATCTCGGATAGCGGATAGGATCCTTCTTCTGACTAAAAAACCCGTTCCAAATGCAGGTCTATCTGCACCCCCGTAGTATAATGCAAAGCTTCCTGATTTCTGACTACCTTCTCCAGGCCACCTAACTTCCTGTAAAGCGACTATATCCAAGGGCGATTTATCTTGTTCCCGCGTTAATATGTCTAGTGCCCCCTATTGTATAAAGTCCTAACATTCCATGTTCCTAGGAACATGTCCCTGTGTTTGAGCCTTTGATATGGGTTCCCTGAAGTAGTCCCCGCCCGGAAAACCGAATGGGGGACTATTTGACCTCCGGAAAATTTTACCCCAGTTGAACCAATGTCCGCGTTTCTTGACGGTTGTATTTTTATGGTGAAAGATCGTCACTCTTTCGACCAAGGTACTTTTTTCGTCTGGCTTATCACCTTCGACCAGTCCGGCATGGGTAACCCTATCGGCATCAATTATTTATTAAATCAGTGTACACACACACACACACACACACACACACACAAACACACACATATATATATATATATATATATATATATATATATATATATATTATATGAAAAGAAAAATGAATGTTTGAGACGGGATTTGAACCCGAATCTGTAACCAAGAATCCCAACACAAACATATATTTTTCTTATATATGTAGTATTCTCAATTCACACAAGTTGTAACGGGAATTCATTCCAACTGACACCTCGTGGCCAACATATCAGTTAAGCAATTATTAAGAGAATATTTACTTTATAGCATGCAGTAGCCCGGTCAAGTTAGCTCAAAAAATAGGGATAGGCTTACAAAAGTTCGCATAGAGCTGAAAATTGGTACGAATGTTGGAAACACCATTATGAATGAAATGTGAAAAGTCCCCATCGATTCCACATCTACAAAAAAAAAAAATTCAAGGTCAAAGTTCGCGAATATGAGTCTTTTGCATTTTTCAGTCAAATGGTAAGTTTTATCATAAAAATAAGCCAGACAAAAGTTGTAGACAAATTGTTTTTATACTTTTTTCATAAGAATTACCATTCTTGAGATATCACCATTTGAAACACTGAAATTATTAATATGCACGCTTTTCAACCGCAAGTTAACCTCCTATACATCATGGGATATTTAATATAATACAAATATTGGTTGAATAACTTATATATACAAATTATATATTATATGATTGTGAGAATATTAAAAAATAAACTCAGTCCCTAATTTAGTTGGGCCTTAAGCAAAATCTGCTGACTATTCTATTTTTATACCTGTTTTTTTCTGAAAGACATAAACGAAATACTTTTAGTATAGTGTTCCTTTACTGTGAATACACGTGACTATTGATACACGTGCTTGTTAATAATATTTCTTATAACAATTTGTGCTGTTCAATAATTTTACAAATGTCGCAATTTTGCTTTGTTTGTTGTAAACCTTTGACTGAATATGAAACAGTTATTGTTGATAGTGGAATGAAGACTTTGATCGATTCAAGTGTTGAAAAAATGATGGGTTTTCTGAATACCTGAAGGACAAGAAATCTGTGACAATTCATGTGCAGTGCCGTAAAATGTACACTCGAAATATTTCTATTGCTGCAATTAGAAGACGGAATGAAATGGAGCAAGCCAGTACATGTGAAATCAGTCCACCTCGTACTAGAGCACGCGTAAGTGAATCAGTTTGTTTTAAAAATTATTGCTTATTTTGTGGAGATGAAGCTAATGAAGAGGCTGAAAAGAAAGAAGCGCAAAATGTTAGACGTAAAATTCATAAAGTTGCTACACTTGAATTTGAAGAATCCATTCTCAACGTAGCTCGGACTCGTTCTGATGATGTAGTAGAAGAGTTTACTGCACGTATTCAGTACGAATATGGTTTAATTGCTGCCGAGGCTAGGTACCATAATAATGGCTATAATTCCTTCTTGAGACCCACCACTGGGGGTAAAATCGGTCGTTCTCAAGATGAATCTACTAATGTTCCGATGGAGAAAAAAGTGATGACTGTCAGTTTTCATTGGAAGAATTACAAAATAATTGTAAAAATCCAGCTTTAGATAATAGATCAATTAAGATTCGATTGAAGTTTAAGTATGAACATCACGATATTCTTAACCAAGCTTGGTAGTATGAGAAAAAAAGTCAAAATATAAAGGAAGAACGATTTAGAATCATCAAAGCTCCAGCAGCAATCATTCGTGAGGACATTCAGTCTTTAGTATTTGATAATACCAATTACCCCCCGCCTAGTCGAATGTTTGAAAATATTAACAGCGATATTCCGGAGTCATTGACTTATTTTTTGAACAAGTAATTCTTAAAAATAAACAATTTAAACTAGAACTATTAAAACTAGTATGTACTAATATCAGCCACAGTATTATGACTGCTGTTAGCCAAGATATTTCAAATCAAAATTGCAATTGAGTCAATAGGGGCACGCCGTGGCGTAGTGGTTAAGGCACTGAGCTACAAGCCGGAGGGTCGAGGGTTCAAGTCCCGTTGGGGTCAGGATTTTTAAACTGACCCAAACACTCTGGCGGCACTATGGCCCTGGGGTCGACTCAGCCTCTAACTGAAATGAGTACCAGACGCTTGTTCTGGGGGTAAAGACGGCCGTCACGCAGGGCTGACAACCCGGCTGACATAAAGTGCCGATTGTCTAGAAAAAGTGGGAGCCTTAACCTCCTACTACCCCGAGGGCCTCGGCTGCCTGTTGTGGGGATCACTTTAATTAGCAGTCTCAATAAGGTAGATATAAAAACTCTTGAACCAATTCAAACGTTACTCCCACCTGCTCCACAAATATTGTTTTAACGACCATTTTTTGCAATTTTGCAAAAATGTTTGTAGTGCAAAATGTTGGCTAATATAGGAATTGGGTATTTGGTGGTGATTTAATGACTTTGATATCTTATTGAGGATATGTACGGATTATTTTGTTTTACAGTATTGTGTACAATTGATGAAGAACCAATCTTACTCCTATGTGGAATCAAATGGAACAGTTTGAGATTAATAGGATTTCAATTAGGAAACAACTGATTAGTTACATCTTTCTCAGAACCTATTTAATCAAGAAGATGATGATATCGAAAGAAGCACAGTACTGTCGAAGTAGAAGTTCGAAGACATTATCAGACAGATGATTAAAGCATATACCCGGATATTAACAAATTTTTTGGTCACTTAACTCAATTCCCAATTGGCTCACCATTGTTACATTAGTACGATATGATTAACTAATAAACTTAATAAACAAAAACAGCTCGGTCTCGATGTATACCTTTTTAAGATACACATGTTTAAGAAAAAATGTCGCCATGGGACACTACCTCTAGAGGTGGGTGAGGGAAAGATTGTGACAGTATTATATATTGAATACGACTATTTGCGAACATTATAGATCGCGATTATCTCAAGAATGCGTTGATCCTTATCACAAAGTATTTAAGAACAAGTTGTGTAGAGCAATTGCTATGATCTACAACTTTGTTCTGACCAATTTGTATGATAAAACTTGGCCGTTTGGATGAACCTGCAAATATTAAAAAGATCCTAATATTCCGCAGTAATTTGACCTTGAATAACTTTTTTGCAGATGTGGTTATCGATGGGGACATTTCGCATTTCATTTATCATGGTGTTCCCAACATTCGTGCCAATTTGTAGCTCTATGTGATTTTTGTAAATTGAAATGTATATTTTGAACATTTGGCAATAGAAGGCAAATGTGATATGAAAAGAAAAATGAATGCTTGAGTCGGGATTTGAACCCGAGTTTCTAAACTCTGTTTAGCGCTCTAACCAACTGAGCTACTCAAGTATTCCAACACAAACATACATTTTTCTTATATATGTTGTATTCTCAATTCTCACAAGAGGTAGCGGGAAGTCGTTTCAACTGACATCTCGTGGCCAACATAACTGTTACGCAATTTTTAAGAAAATATTTACTTTATAGCAGTAACGCTTGTATATTTAGATGTTATAACTATATTTGTCCGCTATCTCTTGTGTGAATTGAGAGTACTACATATATAAGAAAAATGTATGTTTGTGTTGGAATAATTGAGTAGCCAGATGGTTAGAGCGCTAAACGTAGAGAGTTTAAAGACTCGGTTCAAATCCCGACTCAAGCATTCATTTTTCTTTTCATATCATTTGCATTCATTGCAAATGTCAAAAATATAATTACAAGATATATATATATATATATATATATTAGCTAATGTTTAGGCATCGTAAGACATTTAAAGGGTAAAAAAGGGGCTTTTTCACGATTATCACTACAACGAGTGTTTTTAAGGGTGTAGGAGTTGAGTATCTCAACTCTCTTATAGCCTATGTTCATTCCGGGAATCTCCTGAACATTTTGCAAGAAAAACCCATCAAAATCGGATCAACGGTATGGCCGCGCATAAAGTACGAACAATCAGACAAACATTCATTTTTTATATTAGATAAAGTAGTAGTAGTAGTAATTATATATATGGTATGATAAGAGAAATAAATGCCTGGACGGGATTCGAACCCGGATCTCTGAGTCTGTACCTCAGCGTGATATCCATTACACTACCAGGCGAATCCAATTCAAACACTTATTTTTCTTATATATGTATTATATTCTCCATTATTACTAGATGTCGCGAGAACTCGGTCTTCACTGCCATCTAGTAGCTGACTATAACAAGTAAGCAAATTAAAGAGAATATTTTTACCTTATAGCAGTGACGCTTTATAGATGTTATAATTAAATGTTTAACATTGAGCAATGCAGCTTAATATATATATTGTACTGAAGAAGAAGTATTTGTGTTCCAAAAAGCTTAGGGCTGGTTTGGCTTCAATTTTCGGTACAGCCGGATTCCCCTTTTCTTAAGTTCCCAGCAAATTACGTAAATGCAGGTGGTATATAAATTATTCTGTTCTACAATTAAAAATCAATGTTACTATATTTTGTCAGGAGAGAGCTTCTATCATCCTTCTATTATAATAATTTTAAATAACATGATGTTAATTTTTTAAAATTTTAATTGGTAAGTAATAATTAAATGAATTTGATTTGTTTTCTAGGTAAGATAGGAGATTAGGACATTTTAATGCAAAAGTGGGGCAGGAAGAAATATTCAAACCAACAATAGGCAAATTCAGTCTTCATGAAGATAGTAACGACAACGGGGTTAGATTAGTCACATTTGCCACATCAAAGAATCTCATTGTTAAGAGCACAACATTTCAGCATAAGGATATTCATAAATACACCTGGACGTCCCCAGATGGAGAAACTCGGAACCAGATAGATCATGTATTAGTGGATAAACGCTGGCACAGTAGCATCATTGATGTTAGATCAGTTAGAGGGACAGACTGCAATTCAGATCATCATCTGGTCAGGGTGAAAATCAGACAACGGCTATCGCTTATGAGAGGAACAAACGCTAAAGATGATTCAGTAAAATATGAATTAAAAAACTTGAAAAATGATGAAATGCGGCAAGAATACCAATCAAAATTGCTAATAGATTTGAAGTACTGGAATCTTCAGATGACAATATGGCAAACGAAGAAGAACTGATATAAATAAAGAATGGGGGCTATAAGAGATACTATTAAATTGTCAGCATGAGAAAGCATTGGTTGTTTAAAAAAGAGGCAAAACAAGAAATGGTTTGATGAGGAATGTGCCGACATTGTAAAGAAAAGAAAGCTAGCAAAAATGAAATGGTTACACGAGCCAAATGAGGTAAATTTCGAGCAATTGGGTAGTATTAGACGGGAAACCACCAAGTTACTAAAGAGTAAAAAGAGGGAATATTTGAGAGAGAAGATTAATGATCTTGAAATGAATGCAAAAAATAGGAACATTAGAGAATTATATCAGGGAATTAGTATAGAGAAGAAAGGGTTTCAGGCTAGAACAAACATAATTCGGAATGAAAATGGGGATATGATTGCAGATTCCAAGAGTATATTAAGTAGATGGAAAAGTTATTTTAATCAGCTATTAAATGTACATACAGAACAGGACATTGAGGAGGATAAGTTACAGAGAGCAGAAATGCTAGTCGCAGAGCCAAGTGCATTAGAGGTAGAAATGGCAATTGAAAAATTGAAGATGTATAAAGCATCAGGTTCAGATGAGGTCCCAGCAGAACTGATAAAATCAGGGGGAGAAAAATTGATGGACAAGATACGCTGGTTGCTTAGTATGATTTTGGAAAAAGAAGCTCTTCCAGATGAATGGAAGGAATCAATTATCGTACCAATTTATAAGAAAGGAGATAAAAACTGATTGCAACAACTATAGGGGCATCTCATTACTTTCAACTTCGTACAAAATTCTAACAAATATATTAGTAAGCAGACTTGCTCCCTATATTGATCACATTCTAGGAGATCATCAATGTGCATTTAGAAGAAACAGGTCTACAACAGATCAGATTTTTAGTATAAGACAGATTTTAGAAAAGAAATGGGAATATAATGGTACTGTACATCAACTATATGTAGACTTCAAAAAAGCATATGATTCAATTAAGAGGGAGAAGTTATATAGTATCCTGCTGGAGTTCGGAATTCCCAAAAAGTTAGTTAGACTTATACGAATGTGTCTAAATGGCTCAACGAGTAGGGTGCGTGTAGGCAAACAGTTTTCAGACACTTTTGAAATCCAGAATGGGTTGAAGCAAGGAGATGCACTATCTCCTCTACTATTTAATTTGTACTAGAGCATGCCATTAAATCTTTAGAGAATAAGGAAGGCTTACAACTGAATGGTATTAATAAGCTGTTAGTTTATGCTGATGATGTGGTACTACTGGCCGATAGCGAGGAGATACTAAAGGCCAACACGCACACACTATTGAGTAACACTAAGAAATTAGGACTGGAAGTAAATATCAGTAAAACTAAATATATGGTCACACGTAGAAATACATTATATAATGGAAATGGACAGCTAATGACAAATGAGGGAAATTTTGAGGAATTGGCTGAATTCAAATACCTAGGAACAATAATCACAAATAGGAATGAGATGCACAAAGAAATTAAACATAGGCTCAATTCTGGAAATGCGTGCTATTATGCATTGCAGAGACTTTTGATGTCCTAACTCCTTTAAAAAAACGTTAAGCTGAAAATATATAAAACTATTATTCTACCAGTTATATTATATGGGTGCGAAACATGGACTCTTTCTTTAAGGGAGGAAAGGAGATTACGAGTATTTGAGAATAAAGTTCTTAGGAAAATTTTTGGACCAAAGAGAGATGAACAGACAGGTGAATGGAGAAGACTACATAACAATGAACTACATGGTCTTTATAGGAAGCCAGATATAATAAGAACAGTTAAGTCCCGTAGACTGCGATGGGCAGGACATGTTGCGCGTATGGGGAATGAAAGACGTGCATGGAAACTTCTTGTAGGAAAGCCAGAAGGAAAACGCCCAGTTGGTAGGCCAAGAATGAGGTGGGAGAACAACATTAACTATGATTTGAGGGAAGTAGATTATACAGGAAATGATTGGAAAGCATTAGCTCAGGATAGGGATGTATGGAGAGCTTATGTCCGCGCGGGCATGAACCTACGGGTTCGATAGTGCCAGTGAGTAAGTAAGTAAGTAAGGTAAGATAGATTGGTTATTTTGTTTTTATTAACTTTCATTTAAGGGTAATGACGTTATTCAAATGTTTATTATCAAAGATATAAAATGAATGTTAGTTTGTTTATTTGTTTGGTTGTTCGTAATTTGATCCGACTTTGATGGGGTTTATTGCAAAGTGTTGAGGAGTTTCGCGGGATGAACATAGGCTATAAGAGAGTTCCGATACTCAACTCCTAGACCCTTAAAAATCGCCATTCCTAGATGGAAAACCATAACAATTACACAAAACTAATATACACAAAATTGAATATCTCAAAAAGATCTACAAAAACGTCCCAGACCGTATATGTTTATCTCTTATGCATAACTCACAATAACCATTTTTGTCTTTCACTGATGCCAAGAAAATCGAGACATTACGTAGATTCCTGTGCAAGCTTAACAGCACATTGCGGACATTCTTTTACGGATAACTCGCAATAACGTATATTGTCTTTAAGCTCATTTATGCCAAAAAGATCGAGATAAGTAAATTATGGGACAATTTTAAAATAATTATGATATTTATATTTATTATAACATTTATAATTATTTCTCATTTCATTTATTCAACTAAACGTAAGAAATATATTAATTTTTGTCTTTCAGCTCATTTATGCCAAGACGTTCGGGATGAATAGATTCCCGGACAACTCCGGGTAAATAGCACGGGGTATCTATAAATAATTACGATACAAATGTTTCTTACCACTTATTTACTGAACACAAAACACATTAATTTCTGTATTTCAGCTCATTTATGTCAAGAAGATAGGGATTAGTAGATTACGGTGCAACACCGGGTAATCAGCACGGGGTATCGACAAAATATAAATTTATAATTATTTTCCTCTCACTTATTCAACTAAACATAATAACATATTAATTTAATTTATTTAGGCGTAGCAGCGCATGGCGGGTATGGCCAGTATATATAGTATATATATAGTATATAGAAGTACGTTTTTGTATATTAAAACAATTTTTAAAAATCATTCTTTTTACCATTATCTATGTAAAATTAATTTAGTCAACAAGTAACTTACTAAAACAAACAATGAATGATTTTGTTTTTTTATTTATAATTAAATATTAAAAAGGAGTTTTAAATATAAACTTTTCATATTTATTATTATTGTTATTACATATTATTATTATTATTATTATTATTATTATTATTATTATTATTATTATTATTATTATTATTATTATTATTATTATTATTATTACTAGAGGTCGCACAGCGGCCGAATTTCTAGCACATTTGTTTTTTTTTTTAATTTTGTCACTAATACAACATTTATGCACATTGATTTTCGATTTGTTTTAAAAAATACAAAAGATAGGAGGAATATGTACATATATACAGAATGTATTAAAAAGGATGGCGCAAACTTACATGGTTGGATGTACACGATAATAGAAGCAACAATGTCCCAGTAAACATGGATCGGCAAACGAGCCGTTTGCGAGATAATTACGAATGTATGGTTACAAGCCGCCACTGATGTAATTGTTTGTAACATCGTACGGTTTACTCCTTGCGCCCTTGAAGCCGTCCTATGTTCTTTGTTTACAAAACTGAACATTGCCGAGAGGTGGAATTGTAATCAAACCATACACCCATAACTTACAGGAATGATACAGTACACAGTCTCAAAAGGTATCAGTCTCGTCTGAGGAGTGCCACTTGTGCTGTGTTGTAGTTACAATGGAAGCTTACAGTAACGAAGAGTATGCGGATATGCATTTCATGTACGGTAGGGCTAATGGCAATGCACGGGAGGCTGCACGCTTGTACCAAGAAACATATCCTGATCGAAGACACCCCGAAAGTCTACATTTACAAGGGTCCATCAGCGCCTAGAGAAAATGGGAGTTTTGCACATGGCAGATCAGTAGGTAGGCCTGCTCGCATTACGCCTGAGTTTGAGCATATGGTGTTGGAAGCAGTACAGCTCTCTCCAGGAACCTCGAGGAGAAGAATTACCACACAAATGCCTGTACTAAGCCATAGTAGTGTATGGAGAATTATACAGCGCAATTTACTGTACCCTTACCACCTTCAGCGAGTTCAATGTCTCAATGATTCGGACTTTGTTCCCAGAGTGATGTTTTGTCAGTGGATGGAACAACAGACTATAGTCAAACCTCGTTGCGCATGTCACATTTTATTTACAGACGAAGCACGTATCACACGCGACGGTGTTTTTAATTATCATAATACACATTTCTGGTGTGAAATAAACCCACATGCTCTTCATGAGTCACCACATCAGCACGTTTCTCACTGAATGTGTGGTTAGGGGTACTAAGTGATTATCTCATTGGGCCACACATACTTCAACGAAAATAATGGACGGAGGTACCTTAGGTTTCTGCGGCATCATCTTCCAGGATTGTTTCTGGATGTTCCCCTTCAGTAACGTCGGAGATTGTGGTACATGCATGATGGAGCTCCGGCACATTTTGCTGCTGCTGTGGGACGGCATCTAAAGGTACGTACACATATGCGCGCCGCAAACACGAACGGCGCGCGCGCCGCACCATGTTCTTCAGATTTGGACGGGGTTTTAAGGTCCGCGCGTCTCTCACCACGATCCACTCATTGTCGGTTTTTTCCACAAACACTTTGATGGTTCGCTGTTTAGATTTGGACGGGTACCTGAGAGGTTCGTTGCTTTCGGTGCGCACCTATTATTTGAGTATGGAGTGGTCAGAGGAAAACGTGTTAAAACTTGTTGACATTTATAGAAGCAAGCAATTATTGTGGGATCCACAACATAAGGATCATTTTAAAAAATCATTAAAAGGAGATGCCTGGAGAGAAATTGGAGATAAAATGGATATATCTCCGGATACATGCAGGAAGAAGATGATTACACTACTTCTTCCCACCGGCGAGAGAAAAGTAAAATAAAATGCAGCCAAGGTACAGGAAAAGTAAGTTGTAATATATAATATTTTTTAAATGCTTCATTATTATAATTCGTAAATAGAATTGGACGACGTTATGCATCAACCGACTAAGCGCCATTAAAAAGCTTTTTTATATAATCTATTGCAGTGGCTCATGAAGTATAATCTTTAAATATAGCTTTATTATTAAATAAAAATGTAAATACCATCAGTCCTATTAGAGATTTTGTGGTTTGCAACAAACAGCTATGATATAAGTTCTTCATAAATACTAATCCAAATTTTGTATCATGCAGTTTAACGCCAAATATTCCCGCTGTTATATTGTTGATACATAACTTAGTATTATTGGTTTGGCGCTACAATAAATAGTGAAGATCGTCAGGTCAGTGTGCATGTTGATGTCTATCGATATTTAATAAAAAAAATGATTTCACAATATTATTACAGCAGCCTGTTTTTTTTTCTCAATATTATGTGTTTTTTTTTCGTGTGTACTGTAATTGTATGAATAAATTAGAATTATTTAGAAAAGATTATTTATTTAAGACGTTCATTTCATAATATTATGTATGAAGTATCACAAAACAATACAATATAAAACACATTTATTAATAATTATTTATTTATTTCTTCAAAGACTCCAAAGAGTCATTGCTCATGTTAAGGGGCAATATACAAAAAATAATGACCATAAAACAAGAAAACAAATTCAGGCATAAGTTTAAGTAATACAAACTACTATAGATGCACAATATATATATATATATATATATACATACATATAAATACAATATTTAAACAGGATAATATTAATAATAATAAAATTAACAAAATTAACTAAGAAAGCAATGAGATTTTTTTTAATACAATTATAAAAATGTTTAACATTCGTGAAATGTTGATATTCAATAGGTAAGTTATTGTAATGGTTGATTAATGCATAACGAATCCCTTTATACCTGTTTTTTTTGAGAAACTAGTATCTTTGTGCAATAAAGTACAACCTCTAGTATAATAATCATGTACATCTTTATTAAAAATTAAGGCCATGTTATGGTGAGATAGATTCTTAATAATTTTAAACATATATACAAATCATATATTTTTAAATTCCTTTAATGCTATAATATTTGAAAAAGTATAAATAAAGTTATAAGATGCAATAAGTAACAAGCGTGACCAAACGTCCCGATTTTGGTGGGACAGTCCCGATTTTTAACGCGATAGAGACATGGTTGGTTACACCTGCTCTGCAAAATATCTACTGAAAGTTTGTGGGTTTCCTATGGATCGCAGGAGGTTCGTTGAAATTAATCATTTCGACGAACATAACACGCGCCGTTCGTGTTCGCGGCGCGCATATGTGTACGTACCTTAACGCGCACATACGGCCAAAGATAGATAGGTTGAGGCGAATCTGCACCTTGACATCAAAGATCACCAGATCTAAATCCTTTGGATTTTTGTGTCTGGGGTCACCTCAAAAGTGAAGTGTACAGCACACCCGTTAACACGGTTGAAGAACTGGAGCAGAGAGTTGTACATGCTTGTCAAGGATTCAAAAATGATCCAGGGGGTTTCGAAAGAATTCGACATTCATTGCAGAGACGAGCACAGTATTGCACCCAGATGCAAGGAAGACACTTCGAACACCTCATTTAACAGGTACCCCGTAAGTGAAGTGAAATGTGAAATGTGAACTAAATGAGATGAAACATTAATAGTAAAACCTAAATTCAAATGAATTTGTACTAACTAGGACGATGTTTAAAATTAAGTCAGTGGCGGCTTGTAACCATGCATTCGTAATTATCTCGGAAACGGCACGTTTGTGGATCCCATGTTTACTGGGATATTGTTGCTTCTATTATCGTGTAATTTCAACCACATAAGTTTGCGCCATCCTTTTTGATACACCCTGTATATATATAAAATTACAAGCAGGGATAATATTTATTTCAATGTTACGTTTGTAATTAGAATAATATATTCTTATCTAAAAATATATAAAACAGAAGATTTCAAGTTTTATATTTAAATTTGTTATAAAGTGTAAGCAGTTAGCTTACAACACGTAATATATTTTCAAATATATAATCTATGATAAATATGATATTTCTAAATGTATATAGTATTTGCCCGATAAAGGAAGAGTTGCGCATTGTTCATTTAACAAATTTACGTTTATAAATAGATTTAATTTGTAAAATGTTTATACTTTATTAAATCCAAATTAAAAACTTACTTTTTCAATTTCACATTCAGTGGCGTTGCTCCGCAATGTAAGTTATTATTACGTCAACATTTTATTATTGTTTTGTTACGAAATTTATAATTTTAATGAAATTAAAAAATATTGCGTAGCGGATGTATATTATTTATTAAATCAATGCACATACACACACACACACACACACGCGCGCACACACACACACACACACACATATGTATGTATGTATGTATGTATGTATGTATGTATGTATGTATGTGTATATATTAGGTTATATTTAGGCAGTGCAAGACATTTAAAATATTAAAAAAGGACTTTATCACGTTTTTAACTACAAAGGGTGTTTTCAAGGATGTAGAAGTTGAGTACATCAACTCTCTTATATGTTCATCCCAGGAATCTCCTGAACATTTTGCAAAAAACCCATCACATAAAAATCAACGGTTTGGCTGCGCATAAAGTACGAACAAACAAACAACAACAAACAAACAAACAAACAAAACATTCATTTTTATATATTAGGTGAAGTAGTAGTAGTAGTAGTAGTAGTAGTAGTAAAGTAGTAATATATATATATATATATATATATTATTATTATTATTATTATTATTATTGTTGTTATTGTTATTATTATTTATTATTAATATTGTTATTGTTATTGTTATTATTGTTATTATTATTATTATTATTATTATTATTATTATTATTATTATTATTATTATTATTATTATTATTTTTTCTAGAAGTCGCACAGCGGCCGAAATTCTAGGAACTTCATTTTTTTAAGTTTGTCACAAATACATCATTTACGCACATTAATTTTCTATTTAATTTAATAAATACGAAAGATAGGACGAACATATATGTATATATAATAATAAACAGGAATCACATTTTTTTTCAATGTTACGTTTTCAATTTGAATGACATATTCTTATCTAAATATATATAAAAACAACATTTCAATTTTTATATTTAAATTTGTTATAATGTGTAAGTAATTCGCTTACAACACGTAATATATTCTCAACAATTATTTTATGTTAAATATGGTATTTCTAAATATATATATATATATATATATATATATATATAATATATACACACTAGAAGTCCCGGCAAAACGTTGCTGTGGCTAAGGTATACGTTAAAAATTTAAATTAAGTTGCTGTCTTTCAGCCAGATTACTTAAAACTAATACTTACACACGAAATTAATGATATTGAAAATAAAATAAACACTAAACAAACTTAAATTATGAAATAATCGATATTTGTAATTCAATTGAAATTCGCGGTTGCAATAAAAAGTACAGCCATCAGGATCACTCTTTGTTAAATAATAAACCAATTACCTTACCAAATTACCTTATACCGCCATCTGTTGGAATCGTATGGAACTCGCAGATTATTACACCGCCATCTGTTGGAATCGTATGGAACTCACAGATAATTATAACTCTTCGTTAAATAATAAACAAATAATTTGCAATAAAACAATAATACGACTATAAATTTAGTTATAAACTATCCTAAGTCTCAAGTTGGATCACACTCCACACAGTGTGCAAAATTTTATTAAAATCGGTTCAGTAGTTTAGGATTCCATCGCAGACAAAAAACGTGACAGGAAATTTTTATATATTAAGATATATAATCATGTGTGTGTGTGTGTGTGTGCGTGTGTATTTGTTTTACTGAAAAAGGAGGATTTGTGTCCCAAACGTTTAGGGCAGGTTGGCTTATATTTTCATTTTATTTAGGCGTAGCAACACATGGGGGGTAATTGTCAGTATATATATAAAATATAGACAAAAGTACGGTTTTTCTATATATAACCTGGAATTATAGCAATTATTAAAAAGCATTCTTTTTACAGAAACCGTTATCTAAGTAAAATAAATTTAGTCAACAGGGAACTTACTGAAACAAACGATGAGTGATATTTATTTTTTTCAATTTATAATTGAATATTAAAAAGGATTTTTATACACAAACTTTTCATATCTATTATTATAATTATTATAATTATTATTATTATTATTACTATTATTATAACCAACAATAGGCAAATTCAGTCTCCATGAAGATAGTAACGAAAAACGGGGTTAGATTAGTCACATTTGCTACATCAAAGAATCTGATTTTTTAAGAACACAACATTTCAGCATAAGGATATTCATAAATACACCTGGACGTTCCCAGATGGAGAAACTCGGAACCAGATAGATCATGTATTTGTGGATAAACGCTGGCATAGTAGCATCATCGATGTTAGATCAGTTAGAATGACAGACTGCAATTCGGATCATCATCTGGTCTGAGTGAAAATCAGACAACGGCTATCGCTTATGAGAGGAACAAACGCTAAAGATGATTATGTAAAATTTGAATTAAAAAACTTGAAAAATGATGAAATGCGGCAAGAATACCAAATCAAAATTGCTACTAGATTTGAAGTATTAGAATCTTCAGATGACAATGTGGCAAACGAAGAAGAAACTGATATAAATAAAGAATGAGAGGCTGTAAGAGATACTATTAAATTGTCAGCATCAGAAAGCATTGGTTGTTTAAAAAAGAGGCAAAACAAGAAATGGTTTGATGAGGAATGTGCCGACATTGTAAAGAAAAGAAAGCTAGCAAAAATGAAATGGTTACACGAGCCAAATGAGGTAGATTTAGAGCAATTGGGTAACATTAGACGGGAAACCACCAAGTTGAACCGAAAGTGCCTTTCTGCGGTTCAGTAGGTATCTTTGTTCTCCTCCCTACTACAGAACATTTGTGAACTATGCCAATGTCCTCTTTTCCGTGTGGCTATCCCTTCCCTTTTTCATCCTTTCTGCCGCGCATCTCTACAGCGCATATCCCCCTATTTGCGAACCTTTATAGGCAGTGTACTCTTACCGAACATCATCATTCGATCAGCCTAGCAAGTGGCGTTTAGTTATTTGAAAGCGGATTCAAAAGTGGAATCCGAATCTAGTTCACCATGCAGTTGGGAAGCTAATATGGTGGTCTACATATATAGATAAGTTGATTAAGACCGAGAAGAGGTCGATTTTGAGTTAATCCAGCTATGTACGGAAGAAGGCATTCCTAAAAAGCTTGGACATGTGTGTGACTGTGGCATTATGTGTGGTATGGTATTTATTCAATTATTTTTTTTTACAAGCTATGCTTGATTGAGTGATCAAGAAGCATCTTTTGTTTTAATATCAAACTTGTTTATATTAAAAGGTTATCTTTTATACTACGCCCCTTGTTATTATTCAAGTATAGTAATTGCTCACTATCCTGTAACAAAATCACTCACTGTAGGCATTTAGTAATCAGTATCTATATTTGTATGTATGTTCATCAGGGAAAGAAAGATGAATTAATAGCCGCCTTTCATGGGCCGAGGCAGGCTGCTTTCTTACTGATAACGTCTTTGAACATCACGATCACATTAATAAATACAGCATTAACAAAACTCGATCCCGGACAAGTGTTACGCAGAGCGAGGTTTGCTTTTCTAACGTCGTAAATGGTTGCAGTAGTGTGGTTCACTTACCCACAAATGGTAGGCAGACCGTGGTGATGTTCTTTAATAACGTCATAAATAGTAGCAGTCAGCGTGGTTTTGGGTTTCGCAACCCCCACAAAGTTACTAAAGAATAAAAACAGGGGATATTTGAGGGAGAAGATTAATGATCTTGAAATGAATGCAAAAAATAGGATCATTAGAGAATTATATCAGGGAATTAGTATAGTCTAGAGAAGAAAGAGTTTCAGGCTAGAACAAACATAATTCGGAATGAAAATGGGGATATGATTGCAGATTCCAGGAGCATATTAAATAGAT
This sequence comes from Diploptera punctata, assembly GCA_030220185.1. Lineage (NCBI taxonomy): Eukaryota > Metazoa > Arthropoda > Insecta > Blattodea > Blaberidae > Diploptera > Diploptera punctata. The sequence goes on along the minus strand of JASPKZ010003859.1, from coordinate 708,475 downwards.
GGAAAAGCTACTTTTACCTGCTATTAAATGTACATACAGAACTGGACATTGAAGAGGATAATTTACAGACAGCAGAAATGCTAGTCACAGAGCCAAGTACATTAGAGGTTGAAATGGCGATTGAAAAATTGAAGATGTATAAAGCATCAGGTTCGGATGAGATCCCAGCAGAACTGATAAAATCAGGGGGAGAAAATTGATGGACAAGACACGGTGGTTGCTTAGTATGATTTGGGAAAAAGAAGCTCTTCTAGATGAATGGAATGGATCAATTATCGTACCAATTTATAAGAAAGGAGATAAAACTGATTGCAACAACTACTGGGGCATCTCATTACTTTCAGCTTCGTACAAAATTCTAACAAATATATTAGTAAGCAGACTTATCCCCTATATTGATGACATTCTAGGAGGTCATCAATGTGCATTTAGAAGAAACAGGTCTACAACAGATGAGATTTTCAGTATAAGACAGATTTTAGAAAAGAAATGGGAATATAATGGTACTGTACATCAACTATACGTAGACTTCAAAAAAGCATATGATTTAATTAAGAGGGAGAAGGTATATAGTGTCCTGGTGGAGTTCGGAATTCCTAGAAAGTTAGTTAGACTTATACGAATGTGTCTAAATTGTACAAAGAGTAGGGTGCGTGTAGGCAAACAGTTTTCGGACACTTTTAAAATCCAGAATGGGTTGAAGCAAGGAGATGCACTATCTCCTCTACTATTTAATTTTGTACTAGAGCATGCCATTAAATCTTTAGAGAATGAGGAAGGCTTACAACTCAATGGTATTAATAAGCTTTAGTTTATGCTGATGATGTAGTATTGTTAGCCGATAGCGAGGAGATACTAAAGGACAATACGCACACACAGTTGAGTAACACTAAGAAATTAGGACTGGAAGTAAATATCAATAAAACTAAATATATGGTCACACCTAGAAATTCATTATATAATGGAAATGGACAGCTAATTACAAATGAGGGAAATTTTGAGGAAGTGGCTGAATTCAAATACCTAGGAACAATAATCACAAATAGGAATGAGATGCACAAAGAAATTAAACATAGGCTCAATTCTGGAAATACGTACTATTATGCATTGGAGAGACTGTTGATGTCCCAACTCCTTTCAAAAAACGTTAAACTGAAAAAAATATAAAACTATTATTCTACCAGTTATATTATATGGTTGCGAAACATGTATTCTTACTTTAAGGGATGAAAGGAGATTACACGTATTTGAGAATAAAGTTCTTAGGACAATTTTTGGACCAAAGAGAGATGAACAGACAGGTGAATGGAGAAGACTACATAACAATAAACTACATGGTCCTTATAGGAAGCCAGATATAATAAGAACAGTTAAGTCTTGTAGACTGCGATGGGCAGGACATGTTGCACGCATGGGGAATCAAAGACTTGCATAGAACTTCTTGTAGGAATGCCAGAGGGAAAGCGCCTAGTTGGTAGACCAAGAATGAGGTGGGAGAATAACATTAACTATGATTTGAAGGAAGTAGATTATACAGGGAATGATTGGAAAGCATTAGCTCAAGATATGGATGTATGGAGAGCTTATGTCCGCGCGGCCATGAACCTATGGATTCGATAGTGCCAGTGAGTAAGTAAGTAAGTAAGTATTATTATTAGTATTACTATTATTATTTATTATTATTATTATTATTATTATTATTATTATTATTATTATTATTATTATTATTATTATTATTATTATTATTATTATTACAAAAGTTCACACAACGGCCGAATTTCTAGCACATCTCTTTTTCCAAGTTTGTCACAAATACGTCATTTATGCACATTAATTTTAGATTTATTTTAAAAAATACTAAAGACAGGTGGAATGTATATATATATATATATATATATATATATATATATAATTACAAGCAGGAATATTTATTTCGAAGGTATGTTTGTAATTAGAACAACATAATCTTATCTACAAATATATAAAACAGAACATTGCAAATTGTATACTAAAATGTGTTATAATGTGCAAAGCTGTTAGCTTACAACACGTAATATATTTTTAAACATTTATTCTACGATAAATATGGTATTTATAAATGTATTTAGTATTCACCTTATAAAGGAAGAGTTGCGCATGTTTCATTCCACAAATGTAGATGTATAAATAGATTTAATCTGTGAAATATTTATATTTTATTAAATACAATTTAAAACATACATTTTCAATTTCACATTAAGCGGCGTTGATCCGCAACGTAAGTTATTATTACGTCAACATTTTTGTTATTGCTTTGTTACGAAATTTATATTTGTAATAAAACGTTAAATGTTGCGTAGCGGATATATATTATTTATTAAATCAATGCAGACACACACACACATATCGTATGTATATATATATATTGTACCGGAGCTCAATGGTAGGCAAGAGATCTCAGGGTTATGAACTCTTTATAAGCAAAAGAACAACGTATAAATGTACACTCAATTTTAACGAATCCAAGAAACTGTTTATTTACGGAGAAATACACTTTGTTAATACAGTTACAAAGTTTTATCTAAGAGTGGAGTCGGTGAAATACTTAGAGGTCCACGTGCTCGAATCAATATTTTCAAAGTCCAAATGCTTAACGGACTATAACTTTAAATTTAACTATTTCTCGGACGAATCTAATATTTAAACTGAATCGGAGATCGCGGTCTGCAGGTCTACGATGTTCCAACACTGAACACAGAGTCACTGATAGTGATAGTGAGTGAGTGTATTTTGATATAAGTTCTCGCTTATAAAGGCGGTGGCTCCTCCTATTTCTCTGGAATCCACTCCTTACAATTGAATATATATTTATGTTACAATAATATTATTTACTAGAATGTATACCATTTCTAAGAACTGGGAAAATTGGTTCTTTGATATTTAATAGATAAATGTTTATCAGTTTCTTTTTAAACTGTCAATGTTAAGAGATTATCTTTTCTAAAGGTGAATGAATGTCTTTTGTTGTCTGTACTAGACAGGTAGTTTTTATTTATATCCTTATTTCTTGGAATTTCCGTCTAACAATATGGGCCAGTAACAATAAGCTGCAACTCAACAGAGAAAAAACAGTACACATGATCTTTAGAAGGGGTGGAAGGATAGCAGCCAGAGACCGAGTCTTTCATGATCAAGATCCACTGGAAATTGTAAGCTCTTTCAACTATCTTGGCGTAACATTACAGACTAAGGGAACTACTTTCAAAAAGCATGTAGAAGACAGTGACAGCGGCAATAATTGCTATGAATGATATCCAATTCGTAAGAAAATTATCTATGACTACGGCAATGCAGATCTTTGACACGAAGATAATCCCGATCGTGAGCTATGGTTTGGAACTCATATGGCCTTACCTCACAAAGAACGACCTTAAGAACATAGAGAAAATTAAGTCAGTCTATCTAAAGAGAATACTATGTATATCCAAATTTACACACTCCCGACTGGCATATGAACTCTCAGGAGAGACCTTCTTCACAGAAAATTGCGAAGCTTATACTCTTACCATCCACCGCAGCCTACCAAGATCTCCTAGCAGAGCTCCAAGCTAAGAAAAAAGAAATTTGGATAGAATTTTACGCAACAGAAGCAATGGTAAATCGAACGTGGATGGCTACAAACCAAGATCTTCGCCATTTGTAAATTCCCTAGCAGTACATGGATACCATCACAAAGTGTGTAAAATGAAGACCTACCACGACCCAGGCGCAGCATGCATGTGCGAGTTTTGTGAACTATCTTGCGATCGTTATCACGTCACAGCATGTAAAAAATGACCCAAATCATTAATTGAGACCTGCACAGATTCATAATGATTGCAAAAGCAAAGTGAACTAATAAAACTCTAATGCACAACTTGTGCGTATATTTTTCTTGAATTTGAATAGACTGCTAATTGGAATTAGTTATATTCTTTTGACAATACCCTTTTTTTGTGTTCCTATATTATTTGTAACTTGTGTAGCAGGTAGAGTTCTGACAATACCTCTTTATTTGTCATTTGTATAGCAGGTAGCGTTTTACAGTATTTTATTCTAGACAAATGTACGTGGAATTTTTACCTGGATATATTTCTACTTTTCCACATACATATTTTATAGCGATATTAGTAATATATTCTATTTTCATTATTTATAGATTTATTTAATTTTAATAACAATTTAATATATTTCGGAACATTTTAGTTTCAGATCCATGCATATTAGAGTTGTATCTTAGTTTATATATCTCCTATCATATTAATCGCTACGATATATATATATATATATATATATATATATGCGTGTGGGTGTGTATGATATATGAAAAGGCAAATGAATGCATTAGTCGGGATTTGAACCCGAGTTTCTAATCTCTAGAGCTCTAACCTAGTGGGCTACTCAAGTATTCCAACAAAAACATACGTTTTTCTTATATATGTAGCATTCTCAATTCACACAAAAGGTAGCGGGATATCGTTCCAACTGACATCTCGGCCAACATAACAGTTAAGCAATTTTTATCAGAATATTTACTTTATAGCAGTAACGCTTATATATTCAGATGTTATAACTATATTTTTCCGCTACCTCTTGTATGAATTGAGAATGCTATATATATATATATATATATATATATATATATATATATGAGAGAAAATGTATGTATGTGTTGCAATACTTGAGTAGCTCAGTTGATTAGAGCGCTAAACGTACAGAGTTTAGAGACTCGAGTTCAAAATCCAGACTCAAGCATTCATTTTTCTTTTCATATTATATTTGCCTTCATTGCGAAGTGTCAAAAATATAGTTATAACATATATATATATATAATATATATATATATATATATATGTTAGCTAATGTTTAGGCAATGTAAGTCATTTAAAGGGGGGAAAGGACTTTTCCCGTTTTTCTCTACGAATTGTGTTTTTTAAGGGTGTAGGAATTTAGAATTTCAACTCTCTTATAGCCTATGTTCATCCTGGGAATCTCCTGAACATTTTTTTAAAAAACCCCAACACTATCGGATTAACGGTATAGCCACGCATAAAGTACGAACAAACAAACAAACAAACATTAATTTTATATATTAGATGAAGTAGTAGTAGTAGTGTATATATATTGTACTGAAGTAGACGGATTCTTGTCCCAAAAAAGCTTACGGCAGGTTGGCTTCAATTTTCGGAATAGCCGAATTCTCCCCTTCTTAAATTCCCAGCAGATTAAATAAATTCCGGTGGTATATAAATTATTCTTTTCTTCAATTTAATAAAAAAACATTATATTTTGTCAGGAGCTAGCTTCTATCATCCTTCTATTATAATAATTTTAAACAACATTGCTTTTAGTTTTTTTTCTTATTTTTGATTGGTTAAATAATAAATAAATGAATTAGATTTGATTTCTAGGTATGATAGAGTGTTTTTTTTTGTTTTTATTAAGTTTCCTTTAACAATAATGAAGTTATTCGAATGTTTAATACCTAATATATAAAAACTTAATGTTTGTTTGTTTGTGTGTTTGTTTGTTTGTACTTAATGCGCGGCCATACTGTTGATCCGATTTTGATGGTTTTTTTTTGTAAAGTGTTCAGGAGATTCGCGGGATGAGCATAGGCAATAAGAGAGATGTGGTACTCAACTGCTACACCCTCAAAAATCGCCCTTTGTAGTGGAAAACATTAAAAAAAGTAACTCTTTGGGCGCTTATATGCGCTGCCTAAACCAAAACAAATACACTAAATTAATATACACAGAATTAAATATCTCCAAAAAGCTCTACAGGAAAGTTCGCGACAGCATATGTTTATCACTTACGCATAACTGTTAATAACCATTTTTGTTTTCATTGAAGCCAAAAAAAGCTTGACAAGTACGTAGATTCATGTGCAAGCTTAACAACACATGGCGGGTATACTTTTACTGATAACTCGCAATAACGTATTTTGCCTTTTAGCTTGTTTATGCGAAGAAGATCGAGATAATTAGATTCTCATGATGCACATTTATAATTATTTATCATTTTACTTATTCAAATAATCATAAAAAATATATTAATTTTTGTCTTTCAAATCATTTATGCTAAGAAGTTCGGGATGAGTAGATTCCCGGACAACGCCAGGTAAACAGCACGGGGTATCTATAAATAAATACGATATAAATGTTTCCCTCAACGTATTTAACTGAACACAAAACACATTAATTTTCGTATTTCAGCTCATTATATCAAGAAAATCGGGATAAATAGATTTCCGGGCAACTACGGGTAATCAGCACGCGTTATCTAAAAAAATATAAATTTATAATTGTTTTTCTTCTCCCTTATTCAACTAAACATGATAATACATCAATTTTCATTTATTTAGGTGTAGCAGTGCATGGCGTGTATTAGCCAGTATATATATATATATATATATATATATAGAAGGGGGCACGCCGTAGCGTAGTGGTTAAGGCACTGAGCTACAAGCCGGAGGGTCGAGGGTTCAAGTCCCGTTGGGGTCAGGATTTTTAAACTGACCCAAACCTCTGGCGGCACTATGGCCCTGGGGTCGACTCAGCCTCTAACGGAAATAGTACCGGACGCTTGTTCTGGGGTAAAGGCGGCCGTCACGCAGGGCTGACAACCCGGCTGACATAAAGTGTCGATTGTCTAGAAAAAGTGGGAGCCTTAACCTCCTACTACCCCAAGGGCCTCCTGAGGCCTGTTGTGGGATCACTTTACTATATATATATAGAAAGAAGTAGTTTTTTCTAAAATATATATACAGTCAATATGCCCATTTCACAAATTAATGTTTTAAAATGGTCAACAAGTTTACACAGCCAAGCTGTCATTCTCAAGACCAAGTATTGAGTCAATATCTGGTCTTGAGAATGACAGCTTGGCTGTGGAAACTTGTTGACCATTTTAAAACATTAATTGGTAAAATGGGCATATTGACTGTATATATATATATTTTTTAATATTTTATCACCAAGAAGATCACTTGTGTATTAAATAGTTTTTTCTATACAACTATGAATTAAAACAATATTTAAAATACATTCTTTTTACAGAAACCGTTATGTAAATAAAATTAATTTATTCAACAAGTAACTTACCAAACAAACAATGAATTATATTTTTTAATGAATATTTATATACTAAAAACGATTTTTGAATACAACATTTTCATATTTATTATTATTATTATTATTATTATTATTATTATTTAATATTATTATTATTATTTATTATTATTTTAATAAGCTGTTAGTTTATGCTGATGATGTAGTATTGTTGGTCGATAGCGAGGAGATACTAAAGGACAATACGCACACAATGTTGAGTAACACTAAGAAATTAGGACTGGAAATAAATATCAATAAAACTAAATATATGGTCACACGTAGAAATTCATTATATAATGGAAATGGGCAGCTAATGACAAATGAGGGAAATTTTGAGGAAGTGGCTGAATTCAAATACTTAGGAACAGTAATCACACATAGGAATTAGATGCACAAAGAAATTAAACATAGGCTCAATTCTGGAAATGCATGCTATTATGCATTGCAGAGACTCTTGATGTCCCAACTCCTTTCAAAAACGTTAAACTGAAAAAATATAAAACTATTATTCTACCAGTTATATTATATGGATGCGAAACATGTATTCTTACTTTAAGGGATGAAAGGAGATTACAAGTATTTGAGAATAAAGTACTTAGCACAATTTTGGACCAAAGAGAGATGAACAAACAGGTGAATGGAGAAGACTTCATAACAATGAACTACATGGTCTTTATAGGAAGCCAGATATAATAAGAACAGTTAAGTCTCGTAGAATGCGATGGGCAGGACATGTTGCACGTATGGGGAATGAAAGACTTGCATGGAAGCTTCTTGTAGGAAAGCCAGAAGGAAAACGCCCAGTTGGTAGACCAAAAATGAGGTGGGAGAATAACATTAACTATGATTTGAGGGAAGTAGATTATACAGGGAATGATTAGAAAGCATTAGCTCAGGATAGGGATGTATGGAGAGCTTATGTCCGCGCGGCCATGAACCTATGGGTTCGATAGTGCCAGTGAGTAAGTATTATTATTATTATTATTATTATTATTATTATTATTATTATTATTAATTATTATCATTATTATTATTATTATTATTATTATTATTATTATTATTATTATTATTATTATTATTATATTATTATTACTAGAGGTCGCAAAGCATCCGAAATTTTTGCATATGTGTTTTTGTAACTTTGTAACAAATACGTCATTTATGCACATTAATTTTCGATTTATATTAAAAAATACGATTGATAGGAGGAATATATACATATATAATTACAAGCAGGAATAATATTCGTATCACTGTTACGTGTGGAATTAGAATAACACATTTTTATCTAAAGAAATATAAAACAGAAGATTTCAATTTTATATTTAAATTTGTTACAATGTGTAAGCAGTTAGCTTACAACATGTAATTTTCAAACATTTAATCTATGATAATTATGGTATTTCTAAATGTAATTAGTATTTACCTGATATAGGAAGAGTTGCGCATTGTTCTTTCCATAATTTACGTTTCTAATTGTTTAAATGTGTGAAATATTCATATTTTATTAAGTTCAAACTAAAAGCTTGCTTTTCAATTTCACATTCAGTGGCGTTGTTCCGCAACGTAACTTATTATTACGTTATTGCTTTGTTACAAAATTTATAACTTAAATAAAACGTTAAATGTTGCATAGCGGAAATATATTATTTTCTTAAATTAATGAACACACACACACGTATATATATATATATATATATATGAAAAAAAAATTAATGCTTGAGTCGGGATTTGAACCCGAGTGTCTAAACTCTGTACGTTTAGCGCTCTAAACAACTGAGCTGTTCAAGTATTCCAACAAAAACATACATTTTTCTTATATATATATATATATATATAGTAGTTCTCATTTCACACAAAAGGTAGCGGAAAGTCGTTTCAACTGACATCTCGTGGCCAACATAAGAGTTAAGCAATTTTTAAGAGAATATTTTCACTACAGCAGTAACGCTTGTACATTCAGATGTTATAACTAAATTTTCCGCTACCTCTTGTGTAAATTGAGAATACTATGTATATATATATATATATATATATATAAGAAAATTGTATGTTTGTCAAGAATGAGGTGGGAGAATAACATTAACTATGATTTGAGGGAAGTAGATTATACAGGGAATGATTGGAAAGCATTAGCTCAGGATAGGAATGTATGGATAGCTTATGTCTGCGCGTCCATGAATGTACGGGTTGGATAGTGCCAGTGAGTAAGTAAGTAAGTTGTGTTGGAATACTTGAGTAGCTCAGTTGTTTAGAGCGTTAAACGTAGAGATTTTAGAGATTCGGGTTCAAATCCAGACACAAGCATTCATTTTTCTTTTCAAATCATATTTGCCTTCATTGCGAAATGTCAAAAATATAGTTATAACATCTAAATATATATATGTCATTATCATCATCCGGTGTCATGGCAGCTGCCGCCGTCTTCCGGAAACCAAACGCCATTCCTGTCTGTCCATCCATTGATCTCCCTCAATCCTCCGATATTCATAGCTGCTTGTACCCGTTCTATCCAAGTTTTCTTCGGTCTTTCTCTTTTTCTCCTTTCCATAACAATTTTAGGCAATCTTTGCCGGGCATTGTTTTAACATGGCCATACCACTGTAAGCTTTTATTTTCTATAATGTCTATGATGTCTGGCTCCTCTTGTACACCCATAATTTCCCTTTATTTCGTATTCTATCCATTCTAGATTTTCCAGCTGATCTTCTTAAAACATCCATTTCTGTACTTAAAATTCTTTTCATTTCCCTGGTAGGAATTTGCCAGACTTCAGCACCATATGTTAAAATGCTCTGAATTATGGTTTGATATATTTGTAATTTTCTATTTTTTGATTTTTTTTGCTCCAACAAACAGAGTTTAAAGCATTTATTGCTTGTTTTGTTTGTGCGATTCTATTTTTAATTTCCACTGTGTTATCGCCTGAATGGTCTAATTTTGTTCCTAAATAAGTGCATTCAATACTAGGTTTTAGTTCTTCCTCATGGTTGAAATTTATATTTTCCATTTCTTCTCCTATACACAGATATCTAGTTTTATCAATGTTTATATAAAGTCCCCATTTTTCATATTATTCTTTTAGTTTTTTAGCCATATATTCTATGTCATCGTGGCCTTGTGCTATTAATACCTGGTCATCTGCAAAAGTTAGTGAATATACATGTGTATGTTAATTTTTTTACATTTTCTCCTTCAGTCTCTTAGTACTCTTTCGAGATAAATTTTGAATAGAGTTGGAGGTAAACTGCAACCTTGCCTTATACCTTTTATACCTCTATTATATGATTTCGAATTTTTATTTTCGAAATAGATCCTTTGTATAATGCTTTTATAGCTTCTACTAATTGTTTGGTAATGTTAGAATTGTCTAAAGTTTCCCATAACATTTTTTGAGGAATACTATCATATGCCTTGGTTAAATCAACAAAAAGCAAATGTTTATCTCTGTTAGTAGCTCTTTTTTTCTATCATTTGTGTTATGCAAAATATATTATCTGTGCATGACCTACCACTTCTAAAACCAGATTATTCTTCCATTTCTTTATCCTGGTATTCTAAATCAACCATTTTACTTAGTATACGTCCATATATTCTACTTAATGTACTCGTTAGTGATATGCCTCTATAATTTTCACACTTTCTCTTGTCTCCCTTCTTATGTATCTTATGTTATAATAGCGACTTTCCACTCTTCTGGCACTTCTTTGCCACTTATTATTTTATTAAACAGTATAGTAATCATTTCCAATAACTTCTGACTGCCACATTTAATCAGTTCTATAGCAATATTTTCTGGGCCGGCAATACTACCATTTTTCATTCTCATAATTTCCTTTTTTACAGTATTTATATTGTCGCGGATAGCACGGGGTTTTTCTTTTAATTATTTTGATTTATATGAATACACAATTTTATATAAAATTCTTCTTTCCACTTTATTTTCTTCTTACAATTACCACTAAATCTTTAATCACAATTTATTCTTCTAACTATTATTTCTATATCGTCAATCAGACAATCGCTTCTAACACAGTTGCAGACACAATCCTTTCTCACCGTTACACGCACAATTAATCACTCGCCATCCTACAAAAGACTGGGGGGTCATTCCGACATCGCCACATATTTATAGGCGAGTAGACGGAAATTTCCAGGTCCAAGTACGAGATGTTTCTACATGAAGCCCTCTCGTCTTCGATGTTTCTCGAACGGGGAATATATGTTCGTCAGAATCTCTGGCTTATTAGCCGAGAAAATTCTGTGGATTCCACGACTCGCGATTGGCTATTCGCCAATTCAGTCCACCAATGCGAGGTTTCTCTCGCCGGCCCGCGCATTTTAAACGACGCTACTACAACGCGTCACAAAATGCCCCCTCCTTAGAGCTGATCGTCTCGATCAGTTCCCTTGTATTTAGCGAGTCGATCTAGCTGTACTACAATACGTTTTTCTCTGGCTGGCGCTGAATCCGATAAACCACATCGTTGATTCTCTTCACCGCCTTGTATGGTCCATCCCAGGAGCGTTGTAGCTTCTGCAATTTCCCCTTCGTTCGTGTAGGTCGGTGCAGCCATACCAAGTCGCCTTCGTTTAATCCAGTGGAGTTGGCCAGACGGTCACAACGCACCTTCATCCTGTCACTAGCTAGTTTGAGGTTTTCTCTAACATGCTGATGAATTTCTATCAGTCTGTCGGTCAGCTCCCACACGTAGTCAGTTGCCGGCTGGTCAGAATCAGGAGGAGAATCGAACTGAACGTCACAAGGCAGCCGCAACTCCCTCCGAAGACCACTCTGACAGGTGTCATTCCAGTGGTGTCGTGGATAGACGGTAGGCCAGATGGAACAGTGGGACCCTGGTGTCCCAATCTCTCTGATGGTTTGACATCACCTTGCGTAGATGTTCCTCCACCGTCTTCACATAGCGTTCTACCATCCCATCAGATTGTGGATGAAGGGGAGTAATCCTGGTCTTATGTACCCACCACCCGCTACAGCAGCTCCTTCATTGGTACTCCGTAGCGACACACGAAGTTACTGACTAGTGCATCGGCTAAGGTAGAGGCTTCGTAATTGGGGATGGCGTAAACATCTGGTCATTTAGTAAAGTAGTCCATGGCCAGCAACAGGTACCAGTTCCCAGCGTCCGTCTCTGGAATGGGGACAGCCACGTCGATGGCGATCATCTCAAATGGTGCTCCCACATTGTATTGCTGCATGGTGCCCCTGCTGAGCGTTCGAGGACCTCGACTGAGTGCACAGATGTCACACTGTTGGCACCATCTCTCAACGTTACTCTGTTGGTGCAGTCAGTAGAAGCGGCGACGTACCTTGTCTAGGCTTTTGTTAACCCCTAGATGTCCTCCATACACTCCACCATGGGTTTCCTCTAACACCTCCCGAATCTTGTTTCTGGGCAGAACCAGCTGTTCGGTGGTTATCTTTCCATCGGCAGACTCCCATATTCTTTTTCGGACCCCGTTCTTCACACTTAGAGACTTCCATTGGGCCCAGTCGCTCTTTAGGTGGTGCTGCGGTCTGCTATCTCTGCCCAGGCTTGTCGTTGTCCAGATTCTATCTCACGTAGAACCTGTCCGATGTCGATGTCTTCTAGCTGCTCTCTCCTCAAGGCATCTTCATCCCAACCAGTGGCAGGCTGGATGGTTACAACTCTCGCCATTCCAATGCCTTCATGTTGCTCAACTCTGGTACAGTGGTTGCAGTTTTCGGGAGAGGGTCGACGAGATAAAGCGTCTGCGTTGGAGTGTTTCTTACCCTGGCGATGCTCCGATGTAAAGTTGTATTCTTGGATCTGTTGAATCCATCTAGAAGTCTGTCCTTCCAAGTTGCGGAAATTTAGCAACCAGGTGAGCGCAGAATGGTTAGTTCTGAGGTGGAATGCCTGACCATATAGGTACTTGTGGAAATGTTTAAGGGCGCTCACTATGGCGAGTAGCTCCCGGCGGGTGACACAGTAGTTCCTCTCAGCCTTAGACAGGGTTCGACTGAAGTATCCGATGACCTTCTCGTGTCCACCTTGGTCTTCGGACAATACAGCTCCGATGCCCACGTTGCTGGCGTCGGTGTCGATGATAAACTTCCCATCCGGCATCGGATATCCAAGAACAGGGGCAGTGCAAAGGGCTTCTTTCAGATTCTGGTACGCTATCTCGGTTTCTTCAGTCCACTCGAACGCCCCTTTTTCTTCGGTCAGTTGGGTCAGGGGCTTGGCGATATTGGAGTACCCCTTGACGAATCTTCTATAGTAGGTATACAGGCCCAGGAAATGACGAAGCTCTTGTTTGTCCCTTGGTTTGGGCCATTATTTTAGAGCCTTCAACTTCTCAGGATATGTAGCTACTCCGTCGGTCCGCATAATGTGTCCCAGGTAGGAAACGTCCTGTTGAAATAGCCGGCATTTCTTGGAATTTAACTTAAGTCGCGCTTGCCGTAATCTCTCGAAGACTCTTCGTAGATTGGCTAGTTCTTCTTTGAAGCTTCTTCCTATTACGATGATGTAATCCAGATACAGCAAGTAGGCATCATAGGTAAGGCCTCTCATGACTGCCTCCATGAGACGTTGGAAAGTAGCATGTGCATTACACAATCCAAAGTGGATAACTGTGAATTGCCATAGCCCTTGCCCGGTGGAGAATGCTGTTTCTCTTGATCTTCTGGGTGCAGTGCTACCTGTCAGTAGCCTAACTTAAGATCAAGAGTGGACAACCATGGGGATCCTGCCAAGGTGTACAAGGTGTCGTCAATTCTTGGCAGAGGGAAGCAGTCCTTCTTGGTGACGTCGTTCAGCCTCCTGTAGTCGACGCAGAAGCGCATCTCTCCGTTCTTCTGCTTCACTAGCACCACAGGCGAAGACCAAGGGTTATCAGATTCTTCAATGATACCACGAGCCCTCATATCTTCCAGTTGTTTATTTATCTCCGCCTGCTTTGCTAGTGGAGCCCGTCGAGGTGGTTGTCGTATCGGGCGGGCGTCTCCGGTATCGATGCGATGCATTACTCTGTCTGTTCTGCCATGGTTTTCTTCGGTGAGGCTGAAGATGTCTCGGAACTCGACTACCAGGTTACGAACCTCGTTCGCCTGTCCTTCGTTGAGATTGCTGGCAGCCCTTTGTAGCAACTCTCGAAGTGATGGATCTTCCTTCCGGCTTCTCCCTCCTGGCGTCTCCTCGTCCATGATCATTATTGCTGTAACAGGCTCACAGGTGCTGTCACACTAGGTACCACCTGGTCTTGGGTTGTCACGTTCAGGATTCTCATAGGAACGACTTCACGGGCTGGTAACAAAGCTCTAGCCACAAACAGCCCATCTTGGGGATTTCTTCAATCGTCCAGCAGCGTGTATTGTCGGGGATGTCCTTCCACGTGCGCCGTCACCAACATCTCACATCTAGCTGGAACCACCTTATTCTCCTTCAGGACTAATCTGTAGACTGCTGGTCTCTGACCCACGTCGTTGAGTAGGATCTCATCACGGCCGAAACGGAGTACTCGTCGTCTGATGTCCACAGTAGCGTCTTCATCCTCAGAAGTCTAAGCCTAAGATGACGTCCTCGGCTATTCCGGCAACGAACGTCCACAGCCGCAGCTTGAACCTTCCCAGGACCAACTCCAGGAGAACATCCTTCTCCACAGGCATGCTGTCCCGTTACGCGGTACGCAGCCCAAACTTCCGTAGCGGCGTCCTCTCATGCAACCCTTCTACTAATTTTGGTCGCACGATGGTAAGCGACCCTCCCGTATCGACGAGTACCCGGCAGGGCCGTCAGTGGATCCATTTTAGTTTTCCTGTCCTCTCCGCGGGCCTGCGGTCACAGTCCCGTCTCAGATGTCCAACCCGCCCGCAATTACAACAGGTCGGTCTTCCATACCTGCGACACACGGGTGGCGTTGAGTGTCGCTCCTCGGCATCTTCCGAAGTCAGTTGTCTCACCCGCGACGACGACGTCTGGTCGAGGTAGCGTGTGGTCTCCTTTGCCGCCTCTAGATGTAATGCCGCATTCAGTGCTCCATTAATGGCCTGATGTTCCGCCAGCAGCAGGTGTTGTTTAATTTTACGATCCCTCAGACCGCAGACGAAAGCGGATGCCGCCTCTCCATCGATGAACGCTGCTGGGAGTGCGCTGAAGGCCTTGTGGATTAGTTGTTCAATGACCATGGCGTATTCTTGTAGTGACTCCCCGACGCGCTGGACACGGGCTTCCAGCTGGACGCGGTAGGCTGCACTGAGGTGATGATTGCCGTAACGGTTGTCTAATGCGTCTAATATGTCCTCAGCGCGGCATTCTCCTGGAAGGCTTCTTAGAATTTCTGCAGCAGATCCCTGTAAGATGGAGATTAATTGGGTCGTCCTTTCTTCCGTTGTCCAACCATTGTGTGTTGAGATGGTGTTATTGCCGTTTAAATATGTCCCATGATGTGGAACCGTCGAACTTGGTTCTCTTAATTCCATGTCGGCTTGGGGGGTCAGTCGGTTGACAAACTTCGGTCCTCGCCGTAAAATCACTTTGTAAATTGTCCACTGCACGTTGAACTTCAGATGTTATAAACTGATTATTATTCTTTTCTTGTTGATCAAATTTTTCTTCCCAATGTTCTTTCATGCGACGAAATTTTCCATCAATTTTATGTAAAATATCTTCTTGTTCATATACTCTTTGTTCAATTTTAGAAATGTCTGCTTTCAATTCGTCTTTAAAATGTTCAATTTTGTCCTGCAATTTTTCATTCTGCGAATTTATCTGGGTTAGCAATTCTGTTGTAGCAAGTTCATCTTGTTTTTTCATTTCTTCATTTTGTTTTTACATTTGTTCATTTTGTTTCTTTATTTCTTCTCTTGTATCTTCATTTTGCTTTTGCATATGTTGTAATAATTCTTTAAACATTTCCTGAACGTTTTCATTTTTTTATTTTTATTACTTACTGATGTAATTCTCTTTTACAATGACAGATGACACTCCCTCCGCTGATGCGGCACTCTGTTTCGACGACGTTAGCGTGACAGTATTCACACTTGCAGACACCAGATGTCGCGGATAGCACGGGGGTTTTCTTTTAATTATTTTGATTTAAATGAATACACAATTGTTATATAAAATTCTTCTTTCCACATTATTTTCTTCTCACAATTACCACTAAATTTTTAATCACAATTTATTCTTCTAACTATTATTTCTATCCCTCCATGGTATCTTTACCTTGTCGTGGTGGAGTGGCTTGTGTGCTTAAATGATCCTGAGAGCTATGCCGGCGGTAGCATTGCTGCGGGTAGGGTTACCCATGCCGGACTGGTCGAAGGTGATAAGCCAGACGAAATAAGTACCTTGGTCGAAAGAGTGACGATCTTTCACCGTAAAAATACAACCGTCAAGAAATGCGGACATGGGTTCTACTGGGGTAAAATTTTCCGGAGGTCAAATAGTCCCCCATTCGGTTCTCCGGGCGGGGACTACTTCAGGGAACCCATGCCAAAGGCTCAAACACAGGGACATGTTCCTAGGAACATGGAATGTTAGGACTTTATATAATAGCGGGGCACTAGAGATATTAACGCGGGAATTGGATAAATCGCCCTTGGATATAGTCGCTTTACAGGAAGTTAGGTGGCCAGGAGAAGGTAGTCAGGAATCAGGAAGCTTTTCATTATACTATGGGGTGCAGAAAGACCTGCATTTGGAACGGGTTTTTCAGTCAGAAGGAGGATCCTATCCGCTATCCGAGATATTAAGTTTGTTAGTGATAGGATATCATACATAATTCTAAAGGGTAAACGACATGATTTTATAATTGTAAATGTACATGCCCCCACAGAAGATAAAGATGACAAGATCAAGGATGAGTTCTATGAAGAATTAGAATGCTTATTTGATAGCCTTTCACGATATCATATGAAAATTGTCTTAGGAGATTTTAATGCAAAAGTGGGGCGGGAAGATATATTCAAACCAACAATAGGCAGATTCAGTCTTCATGAAGATAGTAACGACAACGGGGTTAGATTAGTCACATTTGCCACATCAAAGAATCTCATTGTTAAGAGCACAACATTTCAGCATAAGGATATTCATAAATACACCTGGACGTCCCCAGATGGAGAAACTCGGAACCAGATAGATCATGTATTAGTGGATAAACGCTGGCACAGTAGCATCATTGATGTTAGATCAGTTAGAGGGACAGACTGCAATTCAGATCATCATCTGGTCAGGGTGAAAATCAGACAACGGCTATCGCTTATGAGAGGAACAAACGCTAAAGACGATTCTGTAAAATATGAATTAAAAAACTTGAAAAATGATGAAATGCGGCAAGAATACCAAATCAAAATTGCTAATAGATTTGAAGTACTGGAATCTTCAGATGACAATGTGGCAAACGAAGAAGAAACTGATATAAATAAAGAATGGGAGGCTATAAGAGATACTATTAAATTGCCAGCATCAGAAAGCATTGGTTGTTTAAAAAAGAGGCAAAACAAGAAATGGTTTGATGAGGAATGTGCCGACATTGTAAAGAA
This sequence comes from Diploptera punctata, assembly GCA_030220185.1. Classification (NCBI taxonomy): domain Eukaryota; kingdom Metazoa; phylum Arthropoda; class Insecta; order Blattodea; family Blaberidae; genus Diploptera; species Diploptera punctata. Next base: position 690,808 of record JASPKZ010003859.1, on the reverse strand, counting down.
AAGAAAGCTAGCAAAAATGAAATGGTTACACGAGCCAAATGAGGTAAATCTAGAGCAAGTGGGTAGTGTTAGACGGGAAACCACCAAGTTACTAAAGAGTAAAAAGAGGGAATATTTGAGAGAGAAGATTAATGATCTTGAAATGAAATGCAAAAAATAGGAACATTAGAGAATTATATCAGGGAATTAGTATAGAGAAGGAAGGGTTTCAGGCTAGAACAAACATAATTCGGAATGAAAATGGGGATATGATTGCAGATTCCAAGAGTATATTAAATAGATGGAAAAGTTATTTTAATACAGCTATTAAATGTACATACAGAACAGGACATTGAGGAGAATAACTTACAGACAGCAGAAATGCTAGTCGCAGAGCCAAGTGCATTAGAGGTTGAAATGGCAATTGAAAAATTGAAGATGTATAAAGCATCAGGTTCAGATGAGATCCCAGCAGAACTGATAAAATCAGGGGGAGAAAAATTGATGGACAAGATACGCTGTTTGCTTAGTATGATTTGGGAAAAAGAAGCTCTTCCAGATGAATGGAAGGAATCAATTATCGTACCAATTTATAAGAAAGGAGATAAAACTGATTGCAACAACTATAGGGGCATCTCATTACTTTCAACTTCGTACAAAATTCTAACAAATATATTAGTAAGCAGACTTACTCCCTATATTGATGACATTCTAGGAGATCATCAATGTGCATTTAGAGGAAACAGGTCTACAACAGATCAGATTTTTAGTATAAGACAGATTTTAGAAAAGAAATGGGAATATAATGGCACTGTACATCAACTATATGTAGACTTCAAAAAAGCTGGAGTTTGGAATTCCTAAAAAGTTAGTTAGACTTATACGAATGTGTCTAAATGGCTCAACGAGTAGGGTGCGTGTAGGCAAACAGTTTTCAGACACTTTTGAAATCCAGAATGGGTTGAAGCAAGGAGATGCACTATCTCCTCTACTATTTAATTTTGTACTAGAGCATGCCATTAAATCTTTAGAGAATGAGGAAGGCTTACAATTCAATGGTATTAATAAGCTGTTAGTTTATGCTGATGATGTAGTACTACTGGCCGATAGCGAGGAGATACTAAAGGCCAACACGCACACACTATTGAGTAACACTAAGAAATTAGGACTGGAAGTAAATATCAGTAAAACTAAATATATGGTCACACGTAGAAATACATTATATAATGGAAATGGACAGCTAATGACAAATGAGGGAAATTTTGAGGAATTGGTTGAATTCAAATACCTAGGAACAATAATCACAAATAGGAATGAGATGCACAAAGAAATTAAACATAGGCTCAATTCTGGAAATGCATGCTATTATGCATTGCAGAGACTTTTGATGTCCCAACTCCTTTCAAAAAACGTTAAGCTGAAAATATATGAAACTATTGTTCTACCAGTTATATTATATGGGTGCGAAACATGGACTCTTACTTTAAGGGAGGAAAGGAGATTACGAGTATTTGAGAATAAAGTTCTTAGGAAAATTTTTGGACCAAAGAGAGATGAACAGACAGGTGAATGGAGAAGACTACTTAACAATGAACTACACGGTCTTTATAGGAAGCCAGATATAATAAGAACAGTTAAGTCCCGTAGACTCAAATGGGCAGGACATGTTGCGCGTATGGGGAATGAAAGACGTGCATGGAAACTTCTTGTAGGAAAGCCAGAAGGAAAACGTCCAGTTGGTAGACCAAAAATGAGGTGGGAGAACAACATTAACTATGATTTGAGGGAAGTAGATTATACAGGGAATGATTGGAAAGCATTAGCTCAGGATAGGGATGTATGGAGAGCTTATGTCCGTGCGGCCATGAACCTACGGGTTCGATAGTGCCAGTGAGTAAGTAAGTAAGTAAGTAAGTAACTATTATTTCTATAACGTTAATCAGACAATCGCTTCTAACACTGTTGCAGACACAATCCTTCCTCACCGTTACACGCACAATTAATCACTCGCCATCCTACACAAGACACACCATTATCACTGAGCATCGAGGAGCTTCAAGCTGACTGACTCTGGCTGCTGCGACTGGCCGTTAACGAGAACTCGGTTTTCTTCGGACGGAGCCTGCCTGCGCCACAGCGACCTCCCTGAGCAATTGACCGTCGGCGATTATTGAGCTAACCTAAAACTGTCTGACGGCAATTTTCCCTATTTCCCTTCCCTGGACACGGAGCACGGCTTCACCTTCTCCCAACTCCATCGGCCCCAGGCCTTGCTCGAACCCGGGGCAAGGACAGGACACCTCCAGCCCCGTTGACCTCCATCAGCTGATGGTAAAAATTGGACCACCATACCCGGTACCAGAAAATCCATCAACCATGGCGGGGGTACATACTGGTGACTCCAGCGCCAATGAAGGGTGCATTACACCAAATAATACGGTACGACAAACGTTTGCCTCCCCTAACACTGCGCCAACAATAACTACTGAAAATAGATACAACGCCCTCCAAACAGAAAACACAGAAACCACAATAAAAGCTAACACGGCTATCCCTCCATCTAAAACTACCATAAAAACAATACATGCCGAATATCGAGCCGCAAATGCACATATCCAAAAGAGCTGATAGGTACACATGCATCAAGCATAGACATTCGGTATGGCAACAACATGCTAGTTATAAAAACCAAAAATGATGAATCATTCACACATGTTACAACCGTACTCACACAAAAAACAGGTAAAACACCAAACATTAAATTCTGGTAACACATTTGAAAAGATAACACTGAAAGGTCTCTCTCAACTTCACCTGTGAGGAAAAAAGGGCTGAACTGGAGGGCCTAGACTTCCCTGTCAGTAATATACGTCAGATAGTAAGGAACACAACTCACGAAGGCAAAAAGTTCCAACTCCCCTGCTTCTCTGGGTAATTACCCTTCGCAAGGAGGGTAACTACCTAGACATTCACAAGCTCACCTTGCTATCTTACGTCAAAGTCAAAATCTGTAAATATGAGGGCATACAAGGAGTAAGGCAGTGCTTCAACTGCCAGGACTTTGGTCACATAGCAGCGCTATGCACCAAACAGCCAAAATGTGTCAAGTGTGGGGAAACACACACATTAAGAAACTGCCCCAATGAGCACTTAAAATGTGCAAACTGTCATCAAACACACCCTGCCAGCTACAGACAGTGTGCGATCTTCCAACTGACTGACTGATTTTTGACGGTGACTTGCATCCGTCAAGTGTGCTGCATACTGTTTCCCAATGGGATAAACTTGGCAGCAAATTCCTTTGTGGCTATCAAGTAGTGGTTGTGGATTATGTAACCTCAGCCTTTGGTGACAATATATTTTACCTAACAGGTCTACACCAGAATAATAGTGGAAACCACTATACTTGTAAAAAGCGCATCATAGACTAGGCCGCCGGCAAGCAGTCGATCTTCCATTTTTTTTGGACGCATTTAGCGCCACCCAGTGTGCCGCGTTGGAACCAGGAGCAGCTCCCTGGCGGCGAATACCTTTGTGACTATCACGATCTTCCCACTAGAGTATCTGATTTGTTTTGGAATGGTACCAGCGCCTGGGTGCGCTTTGACCCATTCTTATTATTATTGTTTTATTTATAGTGTATTTCATGTTTTTAAGTGTTGGAAAGGTCTCCCGATTCAACATTTTTTAACTTAATTTTGAATTTGGAAAACAATTTTTGATTTAATTTAATTGGAATTATTGCCTGAATTGTTGGTTTTTTAATGGTTGTTTTTGTATTGTATTATACAAGTTTTAAGGTTGCGCTTCTCTGCTGTTTAGTGTGTCAAGTCGTGGGGAGTTCTGTGGTTAGGGCCGTTTGCATTGTGTTGGGGACCAATGGCTCTAATTATTGGGTTGGTGTGAGTGTCTACTTGTTCTTTGAGTTTTCTGGCTGTTGTGATGATGGTTTCAATTATGTTTGTGAGTTGGAGTTCTTGGTGTAGTTGTGTAATTCTAGTTCTTCTGTTTGCATGTAGTATCATCCTTGCAGCTCTGTTTTGCACAATCTGTAGCCTATTTATATATGTGTGTGCTGCATGTCCCCAGGTAGGGCATGCATATGTCAGTATTGGTAGTATGAGTCCTTTGTATATAATTGTTTTCTGCCTGTTTGTGAGTTGTTCTGAAATGAGTATTGGGTATAGTTGTCTGAGTCTAATTGTTGCTTTTATTCTAGTGTAATCTATGTGTTGTTTGAATATGAGGTTTTTATCCATTATTATGCCAAGATATTTAATGTGTTCTTTGTATTCTAATTGTCTGTTATTTAGTGTAATTTGAGGTATGTTTCTTGGTCTTCTTTTTGTGAATGTGATTGCTTCTGTTTTTTTTCTGTGTTGACCTTGATTCTCCATTTGGAGAACCAAGTTGTTAGCTTGTTTATGTGTCTTTGGATGTTTCTTGTTGTAATATTTATGTCTTCGTCTGTACTGTAAATGGCTGTATCGTCTGCATATTGTGCGATTCGTGTATTATTGTGTGTTGGGATGTCTGCTGTGTATATGTTGTACAAAATTGGTCCTAATACAGAGCCTTGTGGTACGCCTGCTTTAATAGGGAAGCTTTCAGATGTTACTGTATCGTATTTTACATAGAATGTTCTTTTGGTGAGGTATGAATGTATTAAGTGTATGTAAGAATATGGAATGTTGGCTGTGATTAGTTTCTTAATAAGTCCCGTATGCCACACGGAGTCGTAGGCTTTTTCTATGTCGAAAAATACTGCAGTAGTGTGTTGGCGATTCCTATATCCGTTTGTAATGTCGCTGGTTAATCTTAGTTGTTGTGTTGTCGAGTGTTCTGATTTAAAACCGAATTGAGTGTTGGGAATTAATGTGGGCTGAATCTAGTTAGTATTATTCTCTCTAATACTTTTCCCATGTGGTTTAAGAGGCTGATCGGTCTGTGATTCTGAGGAAATAATGGATTCTTCTTGGGTTTTGGTATAGTTATTATTTTTGCTTCTTTGAATTGGGTAGGGAAATGCTTTAGGATGAGACAAGTATTGAAGATTTTTGTTAGGTGTATTAGAGTCTTTTTTGGAATTTCTTTAAGTGCTTTGATCGGAATGCTATCTGGCCCCGGTGCTTTATTATCTCCTATTTTATTAATTATTTTCTTTATTTCTGTAGGTTTTGTTATGGAGATATTGTGTGTTGGTTGGTTTGCCAGATAGTGTCTGTTTTCTCTTCGTGTTCTTCTGTGAAAGTTTTCGTGTGTGTAATCATCTGTTCTGGATCTGAAGGTTCGGTCTAGTGTTTCTGCTATTGCCTGAGCTTTGTCTTTTGGTGTGTGTACGAGTCCATTTGTACCGTGTATGGGATGGTTTCTTTTTTGCCTGTTATGTGTAAATCTTTTTGTGATTTCCCATACATTGTTGTGTGCTACTGCAGTTTGTATATCAGTGTCTAATTGTTGTCTTTTATGATCTGAGATTTTATTTTTAATTTGACGTGTAAGTGTGTTTAAAGTGAGTTTATCGTTTGGTCTCCTGTGCCTTTGCCATTTTCTTCTGATTCTACGTTTTTCCTGTATTAATTCTTGTAAACCCTGTATGTTGTAGTGTGTTATGGGGCTTGTGGTAGTGGTTGTGACTTGTCTGTAAGTTGTTGCTATTGTATTCGTAAATGTGCGTGTGGCTGCTTCTAATTCATCTTCGTCTTGTATGGTGATGTTAGGTGTTATGTATTCGTTTAGTTTCTGTCTGTATAGTGCCCAGTTTTAGTCTTTATTGTGTGATTGTAGGTGTTTATTCTGCTTGGGTTCAGGTCTATTTCCATTAAAACTGTGCATTGGTGTGAGTTTAGTTCGTTTAGTACCTGGATTTCATTTATAGTTGGCAGTGGCTTCATTATAAAGATATCCAGGACGTCTGAACTTTGTGTTTGGTACGGGAAGTGTGTTGGTTCTGTTGGGCCTATTACTTCGTATGTGTGTCTGCCTGAATGGTCTAAAAGTTGGTTCCCTTTGGCATTGGCATGTCTAGAGTTCCAAACTTGATGTTTTGCGTTGAAATCTCCTCCTATTATAAATCTTTCGAAGTGTGTTATCGTGTCCAATTCGCGATCTAGTAAATTTTTGTTAGGAGAGATGTAGAGGGCTCCGATTGTTGTTTTAGTATTATTATGGTAAATTTCTATCGCTGTGATTTCTATATTAGTTAGTCCATTTATAGCGAGGGGAGTGTGATTTATTGTATTCTTTATTATTACAGCTGTTCCTCCTCTCCCGCGTATGGGAGAGTCGGTTCGGTAGGTGTCGTATCCTGCGATTCTCCATGTGGTTTCGGGACTTAGTTTTGTTTCTGCTATTAGTGCTATGTCTATCTGTTCTGTTCTGAGTAAGTGTGAGAATTCTAAAGCTTCCCTAAGAATGCTATTTGCGTTCCACTCTAGGATTCTTAGTGGTTTGTGTATTTGCCTATGGTCCATTTGTGAATGTGTTTACTAGTGTAATAATTGTATTTAGCAGCTCAGGTTTTTCTGCTATTTTCATTAACAGGTTTATAATTGTGGCAAAGTTCGGTGTATTTAATAACTTCAATAGCCCTTCCAGGCCATTGGAATTATTTGTGTCCTGAGTGGTGTTGGTGTTAGCTTGTACTGGGTGTTGTGGTGTAGCACTAGGGATGAGAGGTGGGAAATTTTGAGCGTAATTGTTGGATGGAGGCTGTTGGACTTGGTTCATGTTCCATGATCTGGTAGTGAAGGGTCTGCGCGTGGATTGGGCAGGTTGTGGCAATGGGGGCGGGGCTTGTCGTGCTATATATTGTTGTGTCTTCACTTGAAAGATCGGACACTGTCTGTAGCTGGCAGGGTGCGTTTGATGGCAATTGGCGCATTTCAAATGCTCATTGGGGCAGTCCTTCAATGTGTGTGTTTCCCCACACTTGACACACTTAGGTTGCTTGGTACATAGCGCTGCTATGTGACCAAAGTCCTGGCAGTTGAAGCACTGCCTTACTCCTTGGATGCCCTCATACTTGCAGATTTTTACCTTTACATAGGCGAGTAATGAGAGCTTATGGATGTCCTGGTAATTTCCCTCCTTGCGAAGAGTAATTACCCAGAGAGGCAGGGGAGTTGGGATTTTTTTGCCTGCTTGGATAGTGTTTCTCACTATTTGACGTATGTGGCTGACTGGGAAGGCAAGGCCCTCCAGTTCAGCCCTTATCTCCTCACAGGTGAAGTTGGGAGGGAGACCTTTGAGTGTAACTTTTTCAACTGTATTGCCTGAGTTCAGTGTTTGGTGTTTGACTTGGTGTCTTGTGAGTACTGATACTACGTGCGTGTAGGAATCTTCATTTTTTGTTTTGAGTACTAACATGTTGTTTGCGTACCGAATGTCGACGCTTGACGCATGTGTACCTATTAGCTCTTTCAGTATATTTGCGCTAGCGGCTCGACATTCGGCGTGGATTGTTTTATTGTTACTATTAGTTGGGGGGGATAGCCGTGTTTGAGGTTTGGGGGCTTCAGTATTTTCAACTTGGAGTGCGTTGAATCTATTTTCTATGGTTATTGGTGGCTGTGTGGTAGGGGAGGCAAGCGTTTGTCGCGCCGTATTCCTAGGCGTTATGAATCCTTCATTATCGCCGGAGTCACCAGTTTGTACCCCGCCATGGTAGATGGATTTTTGGGTTCTGGGTATTGTGGTCCAATTTTTCCCATCAACCGATGGGGGTCAACGGGGCTGGAGGTGCCCTGTCCTTGCCCCGGGTTCGAGCAAGGCTTGGGGCCGATGGAGTTGGGATAAGGCGAAGCCTCCAAGTGAAGACACAGCAATATATAGCAAGACAAGCTCCACCCCCATTGCCACAGCCTGTCCAATCAACACGCAGATCCTTCACAACCAGATCCTGGAACATGAATCAAGTCCAACAGCCTCCATCCTACAACTATACACAGAATTTCCCACCTCTCATCCCTAATGCTATAACACAACAATCAGAACAAGTAAATACTAACAATACTCAGGACACAAATAAATCCAATGGCTATTGAAATTACTAAGCACACCAAACTTTACCACAATTATAAACCTCCTAATGAAATTAGCAGAAAAACCTGAGCTGCTAAATACAAATTATCACATTAGTAAAGTAATTCAAAAATGGACCATAGGCGCCTACACAAACTACTAAGAATCCTAGAGTGGAACGCAAATAGCATTCTTAGGGAAGCTTTAGAATTCTCACACTTACTCAGAACAGAACAGATAGACATAGCACTCATATCAGAAACAAAACTAAGTCCTGAAACTACATGGAGAATCGCAGGCTATGACATCTACCGAACCGACTCTCCCACACGCGGGAGAGGAGGAACAGCAGTAATAATAAAGAACACAATAAATCACACTCCCCTCGTGATAAATGGACTAACTAACATAGAAATTACAGCTATCGAAATTTACCATAATAATACTAAAACAACAATCGGAGCCCTCTACATCTCTCCTACCAAGAACTTACTGGATCGCGAACTAGACACCATAACACACTACGAAAGATTTATAATAGGAGGATATTTCAACGCAAAACATCAAGTTTGGAACTCTAGACGTGCCAATGCCAAGGGGAATCAACTTTTAGACCATTCAGGCAGACACACATACGAAGTAATAGGCCCAACAGAACCAACACATTTCCCTTACCAAACATAAAGTTCAGACGTCCTGGATATCTTTATAATGAAACCATTGCCAATTATAAATGAGATCCAGGTACTAAATGAACTAAACTCGGACCACAGCCCAGTTTTAATAGAAATAGACCTGAATCCAAGCAGAATAAACACCTACAATCACACAATAAAGTCGACAAACTGGGCATTATACAGACAGAAACTAAATGAATACATAACACCAAACATCACCATACTTGATAAAGAAGAACTAGAAGCAGTCACACACACATTTACCAACACAATAGCAACAACTTACAGACAAGTCACAACCACTATCACAAGTCCCATTATACACTATAACATCCAGGGTTTACAAGAATTAATACAAGAAAAACGCAGAATCAGGAGAGAATGGCAAAGGCACAGGAGACCAAACGACAGACACACATTAAATACACGACAAATTAAAAATAAAATCTCTGAACATAAAAGACAACAATTAGACACTGATATACAAACTGCAGTAGCACACAACAAAGTATGGGAAATCACAAAACGATTTACAAATAACAGACAAAAAAGAAACCATCCCATACACGGTACAAATGGAATAGTACACACACCAATAGACAAAGCTCAGGCAATAGCAGAAACACTAGACCGAACTTTCAGATCCAGAACAGATGACTACACACATGAAAACTTTCACAGAAGAACACGAAGAGAAAACAGACACTATCTGGCAAACCAACCAACACACAATATCTCCATAACAAAACTTACTGAAATCAAGAAAATAATAAATAAAATAGGAGACCAGAAAGCACCGGGGCCAGATAGCATTCCGATTAGAGCACTTAAAGAAATTCCAAAAAAGACACTAATACACCTGATAAAAATCTTTAATACTTCTCTCATCCTAAAGCATTTCCCAACCCAATTCAAAGAAGCAAAAATAATAACTATACCAAAACCAAAGAAAAATCCATTATTTCCACAAAACCACAGACCAATTAGCCTCTTAAACCACATGGGAAAAGTATTAGAGAGAATAATACTAACTAGATTCAGCCCACATATACACGCATTAATTCCCAACACTCAATTCGGTTTTAAATCAGAACATTCGACAACACAACAACTACTAAGATTAACCAGCGACATCACAAACGGATATAGGAATCGCCAACACACTACTGCAGTATTTTTCGACATCGAAAAAGCCTAAGACTCCGTGTGGCATACGGGACTTGTTAAGAAACTAATCGCAGCCAACATTCCAGACTCTTACATACACTTAATACATTCATTCCTTACTAAAATATCTTTCTATGTAAAATACGATACAGCAACATCTGAAAGCTTCCCTATTAAAGCAGGCGTACCACAAGGCTCTGTATTAGCACCAATTATGTACAACATATACACAGCAGACATTCCAACACACAACAATACACAAATCGCACAATATGCAGACGATACAGTCATCTACAGTACAGATGAAGACATAAATGTAACAACAAGAAACATTCAAAGACACGTAAACAAACTAACATAACTATATATACACATAATTACAAGCAGGAATAATATTATTTATTTCAATGTTACGTTTGTAATTAGAATAACATATTCTTATCTAAAAATATATAAAAGAGAACATTTCAAATTTTATATTTCAATTTGTTATAATGTGTAAGCAGTTAGCTTACAATACGTAATATATTTTCAAACATTTAATCTATGATAAATATATTTCTAAATGTATTTAGTATTTACCTGATACAGGAGAGTTGCGCATTGTTCATTCCACAAATTTACGTTTATAAACAGATTTAATTCCTGAAATATTTATAATTTATTAAATTCAAATTAAAGCTTACTTTTTTAATTTCACATTCAGTGGCGTTGCTCTACAACGTAAGTTATTATTACGTCACCATTTTTTAAATATCTTTTTTACTATATTTATATTTTTAATAAAACATTAAATTTTGGGTAGCGGAATTACATAATTTATTAAATCTATGACACACACACACATACACACCCCCCCACACACACAAACTTGCCCGAATGCAAGTCCTTCACAGCAATCATAGCATTTTCATGCTGTGCTTGCAGCTTTACTATTGAATAATAGGTATAGTAGCTTCTCGTTGCATTCCTCACCAGTGAAGCATGAAAATGATGATGATTATGATTAATGATAAGGTTGATGATGGTGATGATGATGATGGCCATATGATTTCGGGGACCGTTTGGGCTTTAAGTTTTCCTGACATTTGTCTTACAGTTGAGGTAAAACCCCGATAAAAGCCTCACTGAGGAAAACTGCCGCTACCGGGGATCGAACCCATGCCCGCTGCGTGACAAGGCAGCACGCTACCTCGAGACCACAGCGGCGGACACACACACACACACACACACACATATATATATATATTTTATGAAAAGAAAAATGAATGCTTCAGTGGGGATTTGAATCAGAGACTCTAAACTCTGTACGTTTAGCGATCTAACCAACTAATCTACCCAAGTATTCCAACATAAACATAGATTTTTCTTATATATGTAGTATTCTCAATTCACACAATAGGTTGCGGGAAGTCGTTCCAACTGACATCTCGTTGCCAACATAACAGTTAAGCAATTTTTAAAATAATATTTACTTATAGCAGTAACGCTTGTATATTCAGATGTTATAACTGTATATTTACGCTACATCTTGTGTGAATTGAGAATACTATATATATATAAGAAAAATTGTATGTTTGTGTTGGAATCTTTGAGTAGCTCAGTTACTTAGAGCGCTAAACGTACAGATTTTAGACACTCGGTTTCAAAATCAGACTCCAGCATTCATTTTTATTTTCTTATCATATTTTCCTTCATTGCGAAATGTCAAAAATATAGTTATAACATCTAAATACTGTATATACATATATTAGCTTATGTTTAGGCGATGTAAGACATTTAAAGGGGAAAAAATTACTTTTTCACGTTCTTCACTACAAAGGGAGTTTTTTAAAGATGTATGATTTGAATATCTCAACACTCTTATAACCTATGTTCATCCCGAGAATCTCCTGAACATTTTGCAAAAACCCCATTACACTCGGATAAACGGTATTCCCGCGCGTAAAGTACGAACAAACAAACATTAATTCTTATATATTAGATTAGATGTAGTAGTAGTTATATATATATATATATATATATATATATATATATATATATTGTACTGAAGAAGGATCTGTGTCCCAAAAAGCTTAGGACAGGTTGGCTTCAATTATCAGTACAGCCGGATTCTCCTCTTCTTAAGTTCCCAGCAGATTAAGTAAATGCAGGTGGTATGTAAATTATTCTTCCCTTCAATTAGAAAGAAAAATATACTACACTATGTCTGGAGATAGTTTTTATCATCCTTCTATTATATTCATTTTAAACAACATGATGTTAACTTTTTTATTTTTGATTGGTTAAATAATATATAAATGATTTTGATTTGTTTTCTTGGTAAGACAGATTGTCTTTTTGTTTTTATTAACTTTCATGTAAGGATAATGAAGTTATTTAAATTTTTATTATCTGATATACAAAAATGAATGCTTGTTTGTATGTTTGTTTGTTTGTGTGTTTGTTCGTACTTTATGCTTGGCCATACGGTTGATCCCATTTTAATGGATTTTTTGCAAAGTGTTGAGGAGATTCCCGCGATGAACATAGACAATGAGAGAGTTGTGATACTTAACTCCTACACCAATAAAATTCGACCTTTGTAGTGGAAAACGTGAAAAAGTAACTCTTTGAATGCTTAATTGGCTTAAGCTGCCTAAAGCATAACAAAAACAAAATGAATGTACACAGAATTGAATATCTAAAAAAGCTCTACAGAAAAGTCCGCGACAGCATATCTCTTACGCATAACTCACAATAACCATTTTTGTCTTTCACTGATACCTAGAAAATCGAGACAAGTACGTAGTTCCCTGTGCAAGCATAGTAGTATTCTTTTACGGATAACTCGCAATAGTGTATTTTGTCTTATAGCTCATTTATGCCTAGAAGATTGAGGTAAGTAGATTCTGGGCCAATTTTAAAATAATTATGATGCACTCTTATAATCATCTCTCATTTGACTTATTCAACTAATCTTAAAAAATACATTAGTTTTTGTCTTTCAGCTCATTTATGCCAAGAAGTTCGGCATGAGTAGATTCCCGGACAACGCCAGGTAAACAGAACGGGGTATCTAAAAATACTTCCCCACACTTATTGAACTGAACTTAAAACAGATTAATTTGAGTGTTTGAGCTCATTTATGTCAAGAAGATCGGGATAAGTAAATTCCAGGGCAACACCGAGTAATCAGCACGGGGTATCTAAAAAATATAAATTTATAATTATTTTTGCTCTCACTTATTCAACTAAACATAATAACGTATTAATTTCCATATATTTATTCATAGCTGCGCATGGCGAATATTAGCCAGTATATATATAAAAGAAACAAGTGGGTTCCTCTATATAACTTTGAATTAAAACAATTTTTAAAAAGCAATCTTTTTACAAAAACCGTTATCCAAGTAAAATTAATTTACACAACAAGTAACTTACTAAAACTAAAAATATATGATTTTTTTCTTTTCTGTAATATATATTATTAAAAAGGAATTTTAAATAAAAATTTGCATATTTATTATTATTATTACTATTATTATTATTGTTATTATTATCATTATTATTGTTATTATTATTATTATTATTATTATTATTATTATTATTATTATTATTATTATTATTATTATTATTATTATTATTATTATTATTACTAATGGTCGCAAAGCGGCCGAAATTCTAATACATTTGTTTTTTCAAGTTTGTCACAAATGCGCCATTTAAGCACATGAATTTTCGATTTATTTTAAAAAATACGAAAGATAGGTGAAAATATATATATATATATATATACTAGCTGGCCCGGCGAACGTCGTATCGCCTTTAAATATTTTTACGTTATTTCTTCCGATGTTTAATAGTTATCTGCTATTCGGGGCGGAAACAAATCCAACAAATCAAAGATCATAAAAATCAGTCCAGCCGTTGAGTTTTAGTAGTGTAACTAATCCGACTTGGTTTTATATATATATAGAAGTCCCGGCCACGCGTTGCTGTGGATAATGTATACATTAAATTATGTTGTAGTAAATTAAGTGAGAAATCTAAATCAGAAAGTTTTTATTTGACACAATTTTTTAGTTCTGGTACGTTAACTACACCCGGTATAAATATGGTTGGTGGTTTATGTGGAAGTGGTTTTGTTGATTGAGATGAATTTATGTTGTCTGCATTCTCAGTATCATCCATAAGTGTATCATAAGGATTATATACATTTATTGATGAAATATTTTGAGGAGGCTTACTGATTTCATTATACTTTCGTTTTTTTCTACGAACTTGTTGGCAGTTTGGATTCTCATCATCATCAAGAAGTGTCTGTATAGTAATATCATCTTGTGATATATTAGTCATCTTGTTTTTCATTTAATTAAGCGTGAAGATTGTTTCTGTAATATTAGGCATATTATTATAACTAATAGACTTACTTACAGTTCTGTTATTCCGTTCCTTAGGACCTTAATATGTTTTTAAATTGACATTCTTCCTAAATGTAAGATTTATGTCACATATGTCTATACCAATTTGCGGAAATTCACTTAATATCTTATCATTCATGGTCTCTAGAACTGATTCGCCATATTGTTCAATGTCTCTTCTCGGTCCAGTTAAATTTAAATTAAGTTGCTGTCTTTCAGCCAGATTACTTAAAACTAATACTTACACACGAAATTAATATTATTATCAATATATTGAAAATAAAATAAACACTGAACATACTTACATTATGAAATAATCAATATTTGTAATTCAATTGAAATTCGCGGTTGCTACAAAAAGCACAGCCACCTGGTTAAATAATAAACCAATTACCTTACACCATCATCTGTTAGAATCGTATGGAACTCACAGAGAATTATAACTCTTTGTTAAGTAATAAACAAATAATTTGCAATAATAAATAATGCGACTATAAATTTAGTTATAAACAACCGTAGGTCTCAAGTTGGATCAAACAGCACACAGTGTGCAAAATTTTATTAAAATCGGTTCAGTAGTTTAGGATTCCATCGCGGACTAACAACGTGACACGTAATTTTTATATATTAAGATTATTACAAGCAGGAATAATATTTATTTCAATGTTATGTTTGTAATTAGAATAACATATTCTTATCTAAAAATATATATAAAACAGAATATTTCAAATTTTATATTTACATTTGTTATAATTTAGCTTACAACACGTAATATATTTTCAAACATTTAATGTATGATAATTATGGTATTTCTAAATGTATTTAGTATTTACCTTAAAATGGAAGAGTTGCGCATTGTTCATTCCACAAATTAACGTTTATATATATATATATATATTTAATCTGTGATATATTTGTACTTTATTAAATTCGAATTAAAAACTTACTTTTTCAATTTCACTTTCAGTGGCGCAAATTATTATTATTACATCAACATTTTTGTTATTGCTTTGTTACGAAATGCATATTTTAAATAAAACGTTAAATGTTGGGTAGCGGAAATATATTATTTATTAAATCAATGCAAACACACACACACACACACACACACACATATATATATATATATATATATATATGGTATGAAAAAAAAAAATAAATGCCTGGACGAGATTCGAACCCGGATCTCTGAGTTTGTACCTCAGTGTGATATCCATTACACCACCAGGCGAATCCATTCAAACATTTATTTTTCTTATATATGTATTATATTCCCCATTATTACTAGATGTCGCGAGAACTCAGTCTTCACTGCCATCTAGTAGCTGACTATAACAAGTAAGCAAATTAAAGAGAACATGTTTACTTTATAGCAGTGACGCTTTATCGATGTTATAATTAAATATTTAACATTGAGCAATGCAAGCTTAATATGGTATAAGAAAAATAAATGCCTGGACGGGATTCGAACCCGGATCTCTGAGTCTGTACCTCAGTGTGATATCCATTACACCACCAGGCGAATCAAATTCAAACATTTATTTTTCTTATATATGTATTATATTCCCCATTATTACTAGATGTCGCGAGAACTCAGTCTTCACTGCCATCTAGTAGCTGACTATAACAAGTAAGCAAATTATATATATATATATATATATATATATAGCTGCTGTTTAGGCAGCGTAAGACATATAAATAGCAAGAAAAGGACTTTTTCATGTTTTTCACTACAAATGGTGTTTTTAAGGGTGTACGAGTTGAGTATCTCAACTCTCTTATAACCTATGTTCATACCGGGAATCTCCTGAACCCCATCACAATCGGATCAACGGTATAGACGCGCATAAAGTACGAACAAACAAACTAACATTCATTGTTATATATTAGATGAAATAGTAGTAGTAGTTATATATATATATATATATATATATATATATATATATTGTACTGAAGAAGGATTTGTGTCCCATAAAGCTTAGGGCAGGGTGTCTTCAATTTTCGGTACAGCCGGATTCTCCTCTTCTTAAGTTCCCAGTAGATTAAGTAAATGCAGGTGGTATGTAAATTATTCTTTTCTTCAATTAAATAAAAATATTATTACATTTTGTCAGGAGAGAGCTTCTATCATCCTTTTCTTATAATAATTATAAACAACATGATGTTAATTTTTTTCAATTTTTGTTTTGTTGTATAATAAATAAATGGATTTGATTTTTTTTTCTAGGTAAGAGAGATTGTTTTTTATTTTGTTATTATTAACTTTCAATTTTGGATAATGAAGTTATTCAAATGTTTATTATCTAATATACAAAAGTGAATGTTTGTTTGTTTGTTTGTTCGTACTTTATGCGCGGCCATACCGTTGATCTGATTTTGGTGGGGTTTTGTTGCAAAGGGTTCAGGAGATTCCCGGGATGAACATAGACTATAAGATATTTGTGATACTCAACCCCTACACCCTTAAAAATCTCCATATATAGTGGAAAACGTGAAAAAAGTAACACTTTGGATGATTAAAAATGTCTTACTCTCTGTAAATCATAACAAATACACAAAATTAATGTACGCAGAATTGAATATCTCAAAAACCTCTACAAAAACTTCCGCGACATCATATGTTTATCTCTTACGCATAACTCACAATAACCTGTTTTGTCTTTCATTATAATAATAATAATAATAATAATAAATGTGCACTCAGGTTGAGCATTAGTGGTGGTTTAGTCTTTGCTGTAGTCTGTAATGGGTTTTGTCCTTTTCGCACATGTTATGATGTGGTATTTGCCGCATCTCTGTCCACACAACACACACTTGCATTCTTCGGTCGGCTCGTGGAATTTCTTGTTTGTACATATCTTGTTGTGAAATCCGTGTACTGCGAGTCGTGTTGTGACGTGTCTCTGGGGGTTGCACTCTCTGGTCCATCTGTCGTCCAGCATGGCAGTTGTGGTGTAGAAATCTATGTCTATTTCCTTCTTCTTCCTATTTCTGATGCTTATGAATTTCTGGTATGGTTCTGTGGATTGTAGATAGAATTGGGTTCTTATGTCCTCTATGAAGTAGGTCTCTCTCATGAGTTCATAAGCAAAACGAGATGGCGCTGTTTTTCCTATTCTCAGGATCCGTTTCATGAACATTGCTTTCACTTTTTCGATTCTTATCAGATCTCCGATCTTAAGTTTTTCCCAAATTATCTCTATTCCATATGTAATAACTGGTGCCACTGTCGTTTTATAACTGCATTGCTGTACCTGTCGATAAGTTGGCCAGATTCGGATATTGTATGATGTTCGGATGGCTGCCGCTGCTCTTTCTTGGATGTGTATTCCGAAGGACGTTGCTGTTTCTGTAGAGTGAATCCTAAATATTTGTATTTTCCCACTTTTTGTAGTGGTTGATTGAGTAGTGTTATGTTGTCTTTTGATGTTGATTTTCCCCCTTTCTAAATGTCATCTGGACTGTTTTCTCTTCATTTATCTGCACGTTGTTCTCCTGTGCCCAGATCTCTAATCTTTTTATTGCTTTTTGTATGTCCTCCTTTTCTGTAGCTCCTATCACCATATCGTCTGCATATAAGATTAGTTTTGCTTTTGAGTTTTCCTCGATTATGGTGTTCACGTCTGCTGTATAGATGTTAAACAGTGTGGGGCTCATGGGATCTCCTTGCAGAACTCCGTTCGTCTGTACTATATCTTCCGAAATTTCAACATTGTTGTTTACTTGGACTATGTTTCGCTGTAGGCAGGCTTCGATTATTCTCACTAGTGGGTCTTCCTTTCCGATCATCTGTTTCAGTTTCTCAATGAGCTTTTGTCTGTTTATTGAGTCAAAAGCCTTCTTGAAATCGACGAATACTGCATGGTACTTCCCTCTTGTATGTCTTAGGGCGTCTTCTATTTGGTCCATTAGATATTTCACTGCTTGTACAGTGCTTCTGCCTTTCGTAAATCCAAATTGGTTTTCCGGGATGTGTCCCTTGGTCGCTTCTAGGAGTCTTTCATTGAGGATCTTTGTGAACACTTTAAAGGAGGCGTTTTCTAGCGCTACTCCTCTGAATGAATCAGGTGATGCTCTGTCCCCTTTTCCTTTATATAGTATCTTTAGGGTCGCTGTGTTCCATCTCTCCGGAATTTCTCCTTTCTGTATGCATTTGTTCATCAAGTCTTTCCATAGTTCCTCTAAGTTGTCGAGCGATTCTTTGAGGTGTTCCATGTAGATGTTGTCTGGGCCTGCAGATTTTTGTTATTCCTCCATTTATTGCCTTTCTGAGTTCTTGTGATGTTATCGGTTCTTGGATCTGTGTGAGTTTCGTTTTGTCCAAGTCATATGCTCGCGTCCATGTCCTGCTTATTCAGTAGGTCTGAGAAGTGGCTTTCCCATTTTTGTATGTGAATTTCTCCTGTTGTGGGTGAGATTCTCTTTCTCAATGCTATCAACGGATTTGATTTTGCGTCCTCCGCTAGCTTTCTTCATTGTATTTCTGTATATTCTTCTCTTTTCCCGTTTTAGTATCCTTTGTATTTCATTCTCTTTTATGCGTACTTGGTTAGGTCTTCCTGTCGTTCTGTAGGTTTTTTTGCTATGTGTAGTGCATGCAATGTTTTCTTTCCTTTCCTTGTAAGCATTCTTGGTCGAACCATATTTGTGTGCATATCTTCTTTTTCGTACTTTTATAGATTTATTCATCACTTGGGGTGGAGGATTTCTAGGGCTTCTTCGAGTTTGCCTTCTTCTATTAGATCCCTTGCTTTCTCGATGTTTTTCTTCGTTGAGTTTTATTACTTCCTGTTGTATTTGCCTGGTGTATATATTTGGTCCATTCGCTTCTTTCCTCGTTTGTGGTATTTTCATATGGAAACTTGTCATTATCGGGATGTGTTTCCGTATGGGTGCCGCTGCGGAGTTCCATAGCCCGTTTTGTTTGATTAGTTTTAGATTTTCTCCTTTAAAGAATACTAGATCGATCGTGCTGTGGCCGTTCTGTGCGAAATAAGTTGGGGTCTCCTTTGTATTCGCTATTTTGAACCCTTCCTCTTCTAGAGTCTCTTAGCAGAATGTGTGTTTTGTTAGTTTTCCTTATCGAGCCTGCAGTTAAAGTCTCCGGCGAGTATTACATTTTTATCTGTTTTTTGTTTGTTCGATGGCTGTTGATATTTTATCTATTATGTTTTCGATGGGAGCACTTGGTTGTATGTATATTCCTATTATTGTTACTGTGGAGGGTTTGTACTATGATCATGTTTTCCTCCTTGGTAATTCCTTCAATATCTCCTGTTCTCCCTTTTATGAAACATGTGACTCCCCCTACTGGTCTTCCCTCCGTCGGGGTTGCTAGTGCATGTATGGCGTAGTAACCTTGTAATTCTATGTCTTCGGTAAGGAAGGTCTCTGTGAGTATCATGACGTCCGTATTGTCTATTGTCTTCTTTGGTATGTAGGGTAGTGCGTTTCTTATTCCCTCTATGTTCCATAGTAGTATATTTATTTCCTTATTCTGCTGGGGTTCATTTTTCTTTGCCACGTTCTTGTTTAAGTTATTGTATTTCCACCCCGTCGTCTTCTTCCCTTCTCCATGAGTATCTCCGAAATCGAAATCTTCTGACCTTAATTCCTTGTGGCCAGAAATCCGCGTTCTGTGCGTCTTCCAGGTAGATGTAAGGGAAACCGATCTTGAAAGCTTTTCTGTCTCCTAGGGTGTGAAGTTCTTCACATTCTATATTACCCTTAATGCCGTTTTTTTCCAGGAATTTTCTTATGTTGCTTTCGGTGGTGTTGCGTTTGAGTCTTCCTATGTACATCCAGGCCATCTTTTCCGCTGCTTGCAGTTCGTCGTCTTCTTTCCTGTGTGCCCTTGCCCGGTTATAAACGGTCTGCTGTGTCTTCTGTGTATCTTATTTCCCTTTCTGTTTCTTTCTGATAATTTCTGTTCTTTTCTTCGAAAGCGTTGGTGTTTTCTTCATCTCTCATGTTATTTGTCCTCTTTTCATTGTAGTTTAGTTTCATTGGTGTCTTGCTTATTAGTCTTTGGTTAATTTTCTGTTCAATCTTTTTGTCCAGCTTGTTTTCTAAAAAGTCTATTATGTTTTCTAGTTTGTCGTTTATTATCTCAGTGTTTATTGCTGTCTGGTTGGCTCCCCTGTCTTTGTGTTTATTGTCGTGAGCTTGTTTCTTTGTACTGGTCGTTGCGTGTTGTGTTGTGTCTTGGTGCTTCTCTTCTTCTCCGTCAGATGTAGCGCTGTGGCAGACACTATTTGTTACTTCTTGTAGGTGGCCAAGAGATGGCGCTACTTGTCCCGCTGGGCAGCTGTCTGGTTCCCGTGCCTCTATCAATTTGCCATGTGTAACCTCTTTGTTTTGGTTATTCTCATTTTCGTTCATCTTAGTATCTAGTTTACATTTCATTGATTTAATATAACTACGTATGGTTCTTACCGCATTTTGTAGTTCTTCCTTCGTTTCCTTCTTCAGGTAACCTCCTATTTCCGTGATATTTTCCACACTTTTTAGAGCATTCTCTAGCTGCCGTTCCGTCTCGTCCGCCATCTTTTATATTGATGCCAAGAAAATCCAGGCAAGTACGTAGATTCCTGTGCAAGCTCAACATCACATGGCGGGTATTCTTTTACGGTGTAACGCGAATTTTCCTCCAGATTGTTCTAGTTTCAAATATTAACTAGACATTTCATTAAATCTAGATAATATAATTACAGGTCAGTAATTTGAGATAAAAATGTAATATAGAGAAACATAACGAGTTTGGACTTTAATTAATCAGAATTTTATTAGAAATCCAAGGATCATATTACTGAATCGATTTTATTAATTATATAAAAGTTGATTTCCTCTTATTAAAAATTACTTAGAAAACGCCTTTTGTTAAATTTGGGTTATGCCAATATAGTTGAAGCCAGAAAGTCTAGAAGTCATAGGGTATGACAAAGATAGACCCAGATACCTGAATACAATAGATACCAAACCTTTGTTAATGAAAATGTGTCAGGACGTCTATTTGAAATGAGACTAAAATATCAGTCAAAATAATATTTATGAGTGACAAGGGAAACATCCCTATGTCAGGATGAAGTTTCAAATATTAATTTAGATACCTATCAGTTAAAATATAACTACGAACTACACATAAAAATTAATTTAATAAAATACTCAAAGGCCCAACTAGAAACAACTTGGCAACATTGTAGACAAGTGGCTCGAAAAGCCACACCTTTTTATATATCTCAAATATATGTGCTCATATATTTAAACCAATAAGAAAAAATGTATCCCTTCTCCTGTAGCGATCTGACGATCGAAAGAATACTGAGGTTTTCAAGAGGTACCAAATTGAGACGCGTGCAGTAACAGAAGTCTCCCAACTAGCCAAGGGAGAACATAAAAAGCTTCATTGTAATCGCGAGAAGCCTCCCAGATATCTAAGGGGAAAACATAGATTAAATTACATTGCGGATATTTATCCATAACTTTTATATTATTATTTTAATAATAATAATTCTTCAGTATTCTAATGCAAAATCAGATTGCTAACACAACGTATAATCAAATGTTTTTCATTGTATCGAATAGAAGTATAGTGAATACGATTTAAATAAATCGAGTGATTTATAAACTACAATTATTGAAAATACTATTGCTGCCCGTACAGTTCCTTGCGTTATTCCCTGAGATAAGTTTTCCTGATCGCTCATCGAACCCAACCTGACTAGACCACGAGCATGAAATTCCCACATTACGGGGATTCCTTCTAATCAATCCTTGTATTAAACCCACATCCTGTGATAAACCATCACACTTTTATCCACCCCTAATTAACACTTTTTGTTCCAACGGATAACTCGCAAAAACGGATTTTGACTTTTAGCTCATTTATGCCAAGAATATCGAGATGAGTAGATTCTCTTCAATTTTAAAATAATTATGATGTACATATATAATTATTTCTCATTTTACTTATTCAACTAATCATGATATATACATTAATATTTGACCTTCAACTCATTTATGCCAAGAAGTTCGGGATGTGTAGATTCCCGGACAACGTCAGGTAAACAGCACGGGGTATATAAAAATAATTACGATATAAATGTTTCGTTCTACTTAATTAACTCAACCCAAAACACATTGATTTTCGTATTTCAGCTCATTTATGTCAAAAAGATCGGGATAAGTATATTCCCGGGCAATACCGGATAATCAGCACGGGGTGTCTGAAAAATATATATTTATAATTATTTTTCCTCTTACTTATTCAACTAAACATAATAACACATTATATTTCATTTATTTAGGCGTAGGAGCGCATGTCGGGAATTAGCCAGTATATATATATATATATATATATATATATATATATATAGTATGTTTTTCTATATAAATTTGAATTAAAACAATTTTTAAACGTATTATTTTACAGAAACCGTTATCTAAGTAGTATTAATTTACTCAACAAGTAACTTAGTAAAACAAACAGGGAATGATTTTTTTTTAAATTTATATTTGCATATTAAAAACTATTTTTAAATGCAAACTTTTCATATTTTATTATTATTATTATTATTATTATTATTATTATTATTATTATTTATTATTATTATAGTATAAATAACACATTATATAGAATACTTATGAAGTTATTAAAAACAAAGTTACAAAAAGATATTAAAGACAAAATAGGAGAAGATCACAATGAATTCAGGCCGGGAAGGTCATGTGTTGGCTACATATTTGCAATCCAACAGTTAATTGAAAAACGGACTGCAATTGGAGAAGAAACCCATTTGACAATGATAGATTTAGAGAAAGCTTATGACTCAATTCCGAGGAACAAATTATGGGAAGTATTAGAGAAATAGAATATAGATATAAACCTAATAAAAATTATTAAACAAATTTATAAAAATAACACCGATTATGTTAAAATTGGCAATATAATATCTAATCCTATAAAAACCACAAAGGGATTGAAACAAGGGTGCAGTCTATCACCAATTTTACTTATTATTTATGTAGAATTCATATTAATGAAATGGAAACAAAGCTGCAAAGGTATGGGGATCCCAATAGGCAACAGATTTTTGCTGACATTACAATTTGCTGATGATCAACTTCAGTGGCGTTGCTCTGCAACGTAAGTTATTGTTACATCAACATTTTTTATTGATTTGTTACGAAACTTATATTTTTAATAAAACATTAAATGTTGCGTAGCAGAAATATATTATTTATTAAATCAATGCACACGCACGCACACATACATATACATATATATATATATATATATATATATATATATATATATATATATATATAATAGTTAATGTTTACGCAGCGTGAAATTTAAAGAGTTAAAAAAGGGATGTTTTCACGTTTTTCTTTACAAAGGGTGTTTTTATGGATTTAGGAGTTGACTATCTCAACTCTCTTATAGTCTATGTTCATCCCAGGAATCTCCTGAACATTTAGCGAAAAATTCATTCACAATCGGATCAACGACATGGCCGCGCATAAAGTATAAACAAACAAACAAACAAACATTTTTATGTATTAGATGAATTAGTAGTAGTAGTAGTAGTATATACATTGTACTGAAGAAGAAGGATTTGTGTCCCAAAAAGCTTAGGGCAGGTTGGATTCAATTTTCAGTACAGCCGGAATCTCCTCTTCTTAAGTTCCCAGCAGATTAAGTAAATGCAGGTGGTATATAAATTATTCATTTCTTCAATTAAAAAAATATTATTACATTATATCAGAAGAGAGCTCCCATCATCCTTCTATTATAATAATTTTAAACAACATTATGTTATTTTTTATTTTTTATTGGTTAAAAAATATATAAACGAATTTGATTTCTTTTCTAGGTAAGATAGATCGTTTTTTTTGTTTTTGTTTTTATTAACTGTAATTTAAGGGTAATGACGTTATTCAAATGTTTATTATCAAATATATAAAAATGAATCTTTGTTTGTTCGTACTTTATGCGCGGGCATATCGTTGATCCGATTTTGATGGGGTATTTTGCAAAGTGTTCGTGAGTTTCCCGGGATGAACATAGGCTATAAGAGAGTTCCGACACTCAACTCCTAGACGCTTAAAAATCGCCCTTTGTAGTTCGAGACGTGAAAAAGTAACTCTTTGGACGCTTAAATGGGTTACGCTGCCTAAACCATAAAATAAATACACAAAATTAATGTACACAGAATTGAATATCTCAAAAAGATCTACACAAAAGTCTGAGACAGCATATGTTTATCTCTTACGCATACGTCACAATAACCATTTTTGTCTTTCATTGATGCCAAGAAAATAGAGTCATGGACGTAGATTTCTGTGCAACCTCAACAGCACATGGTGAGTATTCTTTTACAGATAACTCGCAATAATGCATTTTGTCTTTAAGCTCATTTATGCCAAGAAGATCGAGATAAGTAGATTATCGGGCAATTTTAAAATAATTATGATGCACATTTATAAATATTTCTAATTCTACTTATTCAACTAACCATAAGAAATCCATTAAAATTTTACTTTCAGCTCATTTATGCCAAGATCGGGATGAGTAGATTCCCGGTCCACGCCGGGTAAACAACACGGGGTATCTAAAAATAATTACGATATAAATGTTCCCTTCCACTTATTTAACTGAACATAAAACACTTTAATTTTCGTACTTCAGCTCATTTATGTCAAGAAGATCGGGAGTGTTGATTCCCGGGAAACACCGGGTAATCAGCATGAGGTATCTACAAAATATAAATATATAAATATTTTTCTCTTACTTATTCAACTAAACATAATAATATTTATTTCAATCTTACGTTTGTAATTAGAATAGCATATTCTTATCTAAAAATATATAAAACAGAACATTTCAAGTTTTTATTTAAAATTTTTATATGTAAACAGTTACCTTACAACACGTAATATATTTTCAAACATTTAATTTATGATATATATGGTATTTCTAAATTAATTTAGAATTTAACTAATAAAGGAAGAGTTGCGCCTTGTTCATTCCAAAAATTTACTTTTATAAATAGATTTAATCTGTGAAATATTTATATTTTATTAAATTTAAATTAAAAACTTACTTTTTCAATTTCACATTCAATGGTGTTGCTCCGCAACGTAAGTTATTATTACGTCAACATTTTTGTTATTGCTTTGTTACGAAATTTATATTTGTAATGAAACGTTGAATGATGCGTTGCGAAAATATATTATTTATTAAATCAATGCACACACTCACACACACACACACACATATATATATATATATATTACCTAATATTAAGCCAGCGTAAGACATTTAAAGGGTAAAAAAGGGACTTTTTCACGTATTTCACTACAAAAGTAGATACTCGGGCAATTTTAAAATAATTATGATGCACATTTATAATTATTTCTCATTTTACTTATGCAACTAATCATAAGAAATACAGTAATTTTTGTCTCTTAGCTCATTTATGCCAAGAAGTTCGGGATGAATAGATTCCCAGACAACGCCGGGTAAACAGCACGGGGTATCTAAAAATAATTACGATACAAATGTTTCCTTCAACTTATATAACTTAACATAAAACCCGTTAATTTTCGTATTCCAGCTCATTTGTGTCAAGAAGATCGGGATAAGTATTCCCGGGCAACACCGGTAATCAGCACAGGGTATCTAAAAATATGAATTTATAATTATTTATCCTCTTACTTATTAAACTAAATATAATAACACATTAATTTTAATTTATTTGGGCTTAGCAGCGCATGGCGGTTATTAGGCAGTATATATATATATAATATAGAAAGAAGTATGTTTTTCTACAAAACTCTGGATTAAAACAATTTTTAAAAAGCATTATATTTGCAGAAACTGTTATCTAAGTGAAATTAATTTACTCAAATGTAACTTACTAAAACAAACAATGAATGATTTTGCTATTTTTCTTCTTTTGATTTAAATCTGAATATTAAAAATGATTTTCAAATACAAATGTTCATATTTATTATTATTGCTATTATTATTGTTATAATTATTATTAATAGTATTACTATTTTTATTATTATCATTATTGTTATTATTATTTTATTATTATTATTATTATTATTATTATTATTATATTATCATTATTATTATTACTTGAGGTCGAACAGCGGCCGAAATTCTAGCAGTTTTTTTTTTTTAAGTTTGTCACAAATACGTCATTTATGCACAATAATTTTCGATTTATTTTAAAATATACGAAAGATAGGAGGGATATATATATATATATATATATATATATATATATATATATATATATTAAAAGCAGGAATAATATTTATTTCAACGTTACGTCTGTAATTAGAATAACATATTTTTATCTAAAAATATATAGAAGAGAAATTTCCTATTTTATATTTAAATTTGTTATAATGTGTAAGCAGTTAGCTTACAACACATAATATATTTTCAAATATGTAATCTATGATAAATATGGTATTTCTAAATTCAGATGACAATGTTGCAAACGAAGAAGACACTGATATACATAATGAATGGGAGGCTACAAGAGATACTATTAAATTGTCAGCATCAGAAAGCATTGGTTGTTTAAAAAAGAGGCAAAACAAGAAATGGTTTGATGAGGAATGTGCCGACATTGTAAAGAAAAGAAAGCGAGCAAAAATGAAATGGTTACACGAGCCAAATGGGGTAAATTTAGAGCAATTGGGCAGTATTAGACGGGAAACCACGAAGTTACTAAAAAGTAAAAAGAGGGAATATTTGAAAGAGAAGATTAATGATCTTGAAATGAATGCAAAAAATAGGAACATTAGAGAATTATATCAGGGAATTAGTATAGAGAAGAAAGGGTTTCAGGCTAGAACAAACATAATTCGGAATGAAGATGGGGATATGAATGCAGATTCCAGGAGTATATTAAATAGATGGAAAAGTTACTTTAATAAGCTATTAAATGTACATACAGAAGAGGACATTGAGGAGGATAATTTACAGACAGCAGAAATGCTAGTCGCAGAGCCAAGTGTATTAGAGGTTGAAATGGCGATTGGAAAATTGAAGATGTATAAAGCATCAGGTTCAGATGAGATCCCAGCAGAACTGATAAAATCAGGGGGAGAAAATTGATGGTCAAGATACGCCGATTGCTTAGTATGATTTGGGAAAAAGAAGCTCTTCCAGATGAATGGCTGGGATCAATTATCGTACCAATTTATAAGAACGAAGATATAACTGATTGCAGCAACTACAGGGGCATCTCATTACTTTCAACTTCGTACAAAATTCTAACAAATATAGCTATTAGTAAGCAGACTTATTCCCTATATTGATGACATTCTGGGATATCATCAATGTGCATTTAGAAGAAACAGGTCTACAACAGATCCGATTTTTAGTATAAGACACATTTTATAAAAGAAATGGGAATATAATGATACTATACATCAACTATATGTAGACTTCAAAAAAGCATATGATTCAATTAAGAGGGAGAAGTTATATAGTATCCTGCTGGAGTTCGGAATTCCTAAAAAGTTAGTTAGACTTATACGACTGTGTCTAAATGGCACAAAGAGTAGGGTGCGTGTAGGCAAATAGTTTTCGGACACCTTTGAAATCAAGAAATGATTGAAGTTTGGGGATGCACTGTCTCCTCTACTATTTAATTTTGTACTAGAGCATGCCATTACATCTTTAGAGAATGAGGAAGGCTTACAACTCAATGATATTAATAAGCTGTTAGTTTATGCTGATGATGTAGTATTATTGGTCGATTACGAGGAGATACTAAAGGACAACACGCACACACTATTGAGTATCACTAAGAAATTAGGATTGGAAGTAATTATCAATAAGACTAAATATATGGTCACACGTGGAAATTCATTATATAATGGAAATGGACAGCTAATGACAAATGAGGGAAATTTTGAGGAAGTGGCTGAATTCAAATACCTAGGTACAGTATTGTGAATTAGGAATGAGATGCACAAAGAAATTAAACATAAGCTCAATTCTGGAAATGCGTGCTATTATGCATTGCAGAGACTCTTGATGTCCCAACTTCTTTCAAAAAACGTTAAAGTGAAAATATATAAAACTATTATTCTACCAGTTATATTATATGGGTGCGAAACATGAACTCTTACTTTAAGGGAGGAGAGGAGATTGCGGGTATTTGAGAATAAAGTACTTAGGACAATTTTTGGACCAAAGAGAGATGAAGACAGGTGAATGGAGAAGACTACTTAACAATGAACTACATGGTATTTATAGGAAGCCAGATATAATAAGAACAGTTAGGTCTCGTAGACTGCGATGGGCAGGACATGTTGCACGTATGGGGAATGAAAGACTTGCATGGAAGCTTCTTGTAGGAAAGCTAGAGGGAAAACGCCCAGTTGGGACCAAGAATGAGGTGGGAGAATAACATTAAATATGATTTGAGGGAAGTAGATTATACAGGGAATGATTAGAAAATATTAGCTCAGGATAGGGATGTATGGAGAGCTTATGTCCGCGCGGCCACGAACCTATGGGTTCGATAGTGCCAGTGAGTAAGTAATTAAGTAAGTATTTAGTATTTACCTGATAAAGGAACAGTTGCGCATTGTTCTTTCCAGAAATTTACATTCATAAATAGATTTAATCTGTGAACTATTTATATTTTATCAAATTCAAATTAAAAAACTTACTTTTTCAATTTCGCATTCAGTGGCGTTGCTCCGTAACGCAACTTATTATTACATCAACATTTTTGTTATTGCTTTGTTACGAAATTTATATTTTTAATAAAACGTTAAATGTTGCGTAGCGGAAATATATTATTTATTAAATCAATGCACACATACACACACACACACATAAATATATATCCTAAGATAGTAATTCCGCCCCAAGCCAGGGACATCACTGCAATCATAGCATTTTCATACTATGCTTGCATCTTTACTAGGGAATTGTAGGTGTGGTAGCTTCCCGTTGCTTTCCACACAGGTGAAGGATGATGATGAGAAGGATGATGATGGCCATATTATTTCGGGGACTGTTTGGGCCTTAAAGTTTTCCTGACATTTGTCTTACAGGTGAGGAAAAACCCCGATAAAAACATCCCTCAGAAAAACTGCCCCGACCGGGGACCGAAAGCGGGCCTGCTGCATGCAAGGCAGTACGCTACCTCGAGACCACAGCGGTGGTCATATATATATATATATATTAGCTAAAGGTTAGGTAGCGTAAGACATTTAAAGGTTAAAAAAAGGGACTTATTCACGTTTTTCACTACAAAGGGTGTTTTAAGGATGTAGGAGTTGAGTATCTCAATTCTCTTATAGCCTATGTTCATCCCGGGAATATCCTGAACATTTTGCAAAGAAAACCCATCACAATCGGTTCAACGTTATGGCCGCGCATAAAGTACATTCATTTTTATGTATTGGATAATGTAGTATTACTAGTATTAGGAGTAGTTGTGTGTGTATATATATATATATATATTCAACTGAAGAAGAAGGATTTGCGTCCCAAAAAGCTTAGAGAAGGTTGGCTTCAATTTTCGGTACAGCCGGATTCTTCTCTTCTTAAATTCCCAGCATAGTAAGTAAATGTAGGTGGTATATAAATTATTTTTTACTTCAATTAAAAAAATATGATTACATTTTGTTAGGAGAGAGCTTCTATCATCCTTCTATTATAATAATTTTAAACAACATGATGTTAATTCCTTTTATTTTAGATTGGTTAAATAATAAGTAAATAAATTTGATTTGTTTCATAGGAAAGATAGATTGTTTTTTTATTAACTTTCTTTTAAGCATAATGAAGTTATTCAAATGTTTATTATCTAATATATAAAAATGAATGTTTGCTTGTTTATTTGTTTTATCGTTCTTTATGCGCGGCCATACCGTTGATCCGATTTTGATGGTTTTTTTTTAAAGTCTTCAGGAGATTTCCGGGGACAACATAGGCTATAAGAGAGTTGTGATTCTCAACTCCTATACCCTAAAAAATCGCCCATTTTGATGGAAAACGTGAAAAAAATAAATCTCTGGACCTTAAATGCCTTACGCCCCCTAAACCATAACAAAATCACGAAATTAATGTACACAGAATTGCATATCTCAAAGAGCTCTACAAAAAAGTCAGCGACAGCATATGTTTATCTGATACGCATAACTCACAAATACCCATGTTTGTCTTTCATTGATGCCAAGAAAATCGAGACAGGTATGTGTGTAAGCTCAACAGCACATGGCGGGTATTATTTTACGATGACTCGCAATAACGCATTTTGTTTTTGAGCTCATTTATGCCTAGAAGATCGAGATAAGTAGATACTCGGGCAATTTTAAAATAATTATGATGCACATTTATGATTGTTTCTCATTTTTCTTATACAACTAAATGAAGGGAGACAAGAGAAAGTGTGAAAATTATAGAGGCATATCAGTAACTAGTACATTAAGTAGAATATATGGACATATACTATGAAAATGGTTGATATAGAATACTAGGATAAAGAAATGGAAGAACAATCTGGTTTTAGAAGTGGTAGGTCATGCACAGATAATATACTTTGCATAACACAAATAATAGAAAAAAAGAACTACTAACAGAGATTTACATTTGCTTTTTATCGATTTAACCAAGGCATATGATAGGATTCCCCAAAAAAAATGTTATGGGAGACTTTAGACAATTCTAACATTACCGAAAAAATTAGTAGAAGCTATAAAAGCATTATACAAAGGATTTATTTCAAAAATAAAAGTTGGAAATCATATAACAAAGGGATTTACTATTACAAAAGGTTTAAGGCAAGGTTGCAGTTTATCTCCAACTCTATTTAAAATTTATCTCGAAAGAGTACTAAGAGACTGGAAGAAAAAATGTCAAAAAATGGGCATACGCATCAAACATACACGTGTATGTTCACTAACTTTTCAGATGACAAGGTATTAATAGCACAGGACCACGATGACATAGAATATATGGCTAAAAAACTAAAAGAAGAATATGAAAAATGGGGACTTTATATGAACATTGAGAAAACTAAATACCTGTGTATAGGAGAAGAAATGGAAAATATAAATTTCAACAATGGAGAAAAACTAAAATCTAGTATTGAATGCACTTATTTAGGAACAAAATTAGACCAATAGGCGATAACACAGTGGAAATTAAAAATAGAATCGCACAAACAAAACAAGCAATAAATGCTTTAAACTCTGTTTGGTGGAGCAAAAAAAAATTAAAAAAATAGAAAATTACAAATATATCAAACCATAATTCAGAGTTATTTAACATATGGTGTTGAACTCTGGCAAATTCCTACCAGGGAAATGAAAAGAATTTTAAGTACAGAAATGGATGTTTTAAGATGATCAGTTGGAAAATCTAGAGTGGATAGAATACGAAATAAAGAAATAAGGGAAATTATGGGTGTAGAAGAGGAGCCAGACATCATAGACATTATAGAAAAGAAAAGATTACAGTGGTATGGCCATGTCAAAAGAATGCCAGAACGAAGATTGCCTAAAATTGTTATGGAATGGATCCCAATGGAAAGGAGGAAGAGAGGAAGGCCGAAGAAAACTTGGATAGAAAGGGTACAAGCAGCTATGAATATCAGAGGATTGAGGAAGATCAATGGATGGACAGAGAGGAATGGCGTTTGGTTTCCGGAAGACGCGGCGGCTGCCATGATACCGGATGATGATGATATAAGAAATACATTAATTTTTGTCTTTCAGCTCATTTATGCCAAGAAGTTCGGGATGAGTAGATTCCCGGATAACGCCGGGTAATCAGCACGGGGTATCTAAAAATAATTACGATATAAATGTTTCCCTCAACTTATTTAACTGAACATAAAACACATTAATTTTAGTATTTGAGCTCATTTATGTCAAGAACATCGGGATAAGTCGATTCCCGGGCAACTACGGGAAATCAGCACGGGGTATCTAAAAAATATAAATTTATAATTATATTTCCTCTCACTTATTCAACTAAAAATATTTGTTTTGTAAGCCCATGTTTTCCCTTTACAGAGATTTAAGCACTCTCTCCCTACAGGGAAGAATTTGAACACTTGTTTTCGTATAGATGTCATTTTTTGTGGTCCGTGGTCAGCGTTCCGCCTCATACTGATATCTAGGAAACCAAGGTAGTACTAGGACGGGAAAATTCACTAAACATAATAACACATTAATTTTCATTTATTTAGGCGTAGCAGCGCATGGCGGGCATTAGCCTGTATATATATAAAATATAGAAAGAAGTACGTTTTTCTATATAACTTTGAATTAAAACAATTTTTAGAAAGCATTCTTTTTACAGAAACTGTTATCTAAGTAAAATTAATTTACTCAAAATGTAACTCACTAAAATAAACAATGAATGATTTTGTTTTTGTTTTAAATTTATATTGAATTTTATAAAGGATTTTTAGATACATACTTTTCATATTTAGTATTATTATTATTATTATTATTATTATTATTATTATTATTATTATTATTATTATTATAATTATTACTGTTATTATTACTACTAGAGGTCGCACAGCGGCCGAAATTCTAGCAAATTTGTTTATTTACGTTTGTCATAAATGCGTCATTTATGCACATTAATTCTCGATTTATTTTAAAATATACGACCGATAGGAGGAATATATATATATATACACATATAATTAAAAGCAGGTATAATATTTATTTCAACGTTACGTTTGTAATTAGAAGATCATATTCTTATCTAAAAGTATATAAAACAGAAGATTTCGAATTGTATATTTAAATTTGTTATAATGTGTAAGCAGTGTGCTTACAACACGTAATATATTTTCAAATAGGCCTATTTAATCTATGTTAAATATGGTATTTCTAAATGTATTTAGTATATACCTGATAAAGGAAGAGTTGCGCGTTGTTCATTCCACAAATTTACGTTTAAATATATTTTATCTGTGAAATATTTGTATTTGATTAAATTCAAATTAAAATCTTACTTTTTCAATTTCACATTCAGTGGCGTTGCTCCGCAACGTAAGTTACTATTACGTCAACATGTTTGTTATTTCTTTGTTACGATATTTGTAATTTTAATAAAACGTTAAATGTCGCGTAGCGGAAATATATTATTTATTAAGTCAATGCACACACACACACACACACACACATATATATATATATATATATATATAGGCCTATTAGGTAATATTTAGCCAGCGTAATGTATTTTAAGAAAAAAAGGGACTTTTTCACGTTTTTCACTACAACGGATGACTTTAAGGGTGTAGAAGTTGAGTATCTCAACTCTCTTATTGCCTATGTTCATCCCTGGAATCTCTTGAACATTATGCAACAAACCCCATCACAATCGGATCAACGGTATGGCCGCGCATAAAGTACGAACAAACAAACAAACATTCATTTTTATATATTAAATTACATAGTAGTAGTAGTAGTAGTAGTAGTAGTAGTAGTAGTAGTAGTAACAGTAGTATATATATATATATATATATATCCATCCATTCATAGTAATTCTGCCCGAAGGTAGGTCCTTCACTGCAATCATAGCATTTTCATGCTATGCTTGCAGCTTTGCTAGGGAATTATAGGTGTGGTAACTTCCCGTTGCTTTCCACACCGGTGAAGGATGATGATGATGATGAGGATAATGATAAGGTTGATGATGATGATGGCTATACGATCATCGGGACCGTTTGGGCTTTAAAGTTTTCCTGGCATTTCTCTTACAGGTGAGGATAAATCTCGGTAAAATATTCACCAGAAAAACTGCCCCGACCCGGGGCCCGCTGAGTGACAAGGCAGCACGCTTCAATTTTCTGTACAGCCGGACTCTCCTCTTCTTAAGTTCCCAGCAGATTAAGTAAATGCAGGTGGTAAGTAAATTATTCTTTTCTTTAATTAATAATCCATATTATTACATTTTGTCAGGATGGAGCTTCAATCATCCTTCTATCATAATAATTTTAAACAACATGATATTGTTTTTTATTTTTGATTGGTTAAATAATAAATAAATAAATTTGATTTGTTTTCTAGGTAAGATAGATTGTTTTTTTTTGTTTTTATTAACTTTCATTTAAGGATAATGAAGTTATTTAAATGCTTATTATCTAATATCTGTTTGTTTGTACTTTATGCACGGCCATACAGTTGATCCCATTTTGATGGGTTTTTTTGCAAAGTGTTCAGGAGATTCCCGGGATGAAGATAGGCTATAAGAGAGTTATGATAGTCAACTCCTACACCCTTAAAAACGCCTTTTTAATTGAAAACGAGAAAAAAAGTAAATCTTTTGACGCTTAAATGGCTTACGCTGCCTAAACCATAACAAATACACAACATTAATGTACACAGAATTGAATATCTCAAAAAGCTCTACAGAAACGTCCGCGGCAGCATATGTTTATCTCTTACGGATAACTCGCAATAACCATTTTTGTCTTTCATTGATGCCTAGAAAATCGAGACAAGTACGCAAGCTTAACAGCATATGGCGGGTAATCTTTTAGGGATAACTCACAATAACGTACCTTGTCTTTTAGCTCATTTATACCAAGAAGATCGAGATAAGTAAATTCTCGGGCAATTTTAAAATAATTATGATGCACATTTATAATTTAAAATTGTAGACTTTCACGGCAGGTATTTTGATTCACGTATTTTATGACTTTCGGGCTAAATGGCCGATTTCCAACACACAGCCAGTCTGCAGCCGACATTTGAAGAGTTAACAAGTCGAAGAACACGCAGAATCTCCAGAGGATGTCTATCGCAGTAGTAGACGAAACGTCGAGTTTTAATAAAACCAGACCACGGCCATTTAGCCCGAAAGACATAAAATACATGAATCAACATTTATAATTGTTTCTCATTTTACTTATACAACTAATCATAATAAATATATTAATTTTTGCCTTTCAGCTCATTTATGCCAAGAAGTTCATGATGAGTAGATTCCCGGACAACGCCGAGTAATCAGCACGGGGTATCTAAACATAATTACGATGTAAATGTTTCCCTCCACTTATTTAACTGAACATAAAACACATTAATTTTCGTATTTCAGCTCATTTTTGTCAAGAAGATCGGGATAAGTAGATTCCCGGGCAACACCGGGTAATCAGCACGGGGTATCTAAAAAATATAAATTTATAATTTTTTCCCCTCTTACTTATTCAACTAAACATAATAACACATTAATTCTCATTTATTAAGGCGTAGTAGCGCATGGCGGGTATTAGCCTGTATATATATATATATATATATATATATAGAAAGTAGTAGGTTTTTCTATATATCTTTGAATTAAAACATTTTAAAAAAAACATTCTTTTACAGAAATCGTTATCTAAGTAAAATGAATTTACTCAACAAGAAACTTACTAAAACAATGATTTTGGTTTTTTTTTTCCTTTTTTAATTTAAATCTGAATATTAAAAAGGATTTTTAAATACAAACTTTTCATTTTTATTATTATTATTATTATTATTATAACGGGAAGCTATCACACCTATATATCCCTAGTAAAGCTGCAAACATGGCATGGTGAGTCTTTCCACGGTAAAATACTCCGGACGTAAATTATCCCCCCATCGAATGTCCGGAAGGGGGATACTGCGAAAGGAAACATCATACAGTCAAACGAATAGAAGAAAAGAAGACTAAGGATTGGAGCCTGGAATGTGAGAACTCTTCTACAAGCAGGGAAACTGGAAAATTTGAAGGAAGAAATGAGAAGAAACAAAGTGAATGTGATGGGAATATCAGAAGTGAGGTGGGAACAAAGTGGTGAATTAGTGAGTGATGAATTTAGAATGTTTTATTCCAGTGGTGATTCTAAAGGAAATCATGGTGTCTGTGTAGTAGCCTATTAGGACCACGTGTGAACGAAAAAGTGATATCAGTGCGTTATTTATTTATTTATTTATTTTATTTATTTAGCCTGGTGGAGTTAAGGCCATGTGGCCTTCTCTTCCACTCACCAGGGCAAACATATATTACATCAGAATATAACAATCACAATGAACTCTAATATTAAATACTAAATAAAAATTTGATCAAAAAGATAATATCTATTATATTATGATCTATAATGCAACTAGTTAATGTTAGTTAAAAATAAGACTAAAGCTAATAATAAAATGTATACAATCAAGACATATTAAATTGTCCCTGTCTAATGTATATATAAAACAAAGAAAAATAATGAGATATAGAAAACTAATTTTACGTTTGTACAATATTGTACAATATTTAAAACAAAACAAAAGAAAATATTTGTTAATCTTAATATTATTTTCATAGATAATTAAATTTATTAATTGTTAAAAGAATACTGTCAGTGAGGTGTATAAGTTAGTTTGTTATTAAATAATTCTTTAATTTGTTTTTGAAGGATGTTATAGTTTGACAGTCTCTCACATAGGGCGGAAGGGAATTCCATGTTTTGCTAAGCGAGACCGTAAAAGATAATGAATAATATACAGTGTGATGAGGAGGGATATAAAGGACAATGTGCTGATATGTATAATCGGATGATAATGGTGTGGTTACAAGGGAAAAACTGGACTTGGCGATATAGCAAATTTACATGCACCATAGTGGTTTAGCAGATGAAGAAGTGGAGAAAAGATATGACAAGATAGAAGAGATTGTTGAGAGAGAAAAGAAGGGGGCATGTGTTATCCTAATAGGTGACTGGAATGCTGTAATTGGATAAGGACAGGATGCAAGTACAGTTGGAGGATATGGATTAGGAAAAAGGAATGAGAGAGGCGAATCACTGGTGAGTTTGTGTAAAAGGAATTCAATGATAATTGGAAATACAATGTTTCAACAGCATAAAAGAAGAAGATATACGTGGATAAGTCCTATGGACAACAAACGATACCAGATTGACTACATATTGATACAGGAAAGATTCCGAATTTGCTTGAAAATTGCGAAGACCCTACCAGAAGCAGGGTATCAATTCAGAATCATATCTTACTAATGGCGAGTAGATATAGTAGATATTTGCCTGAAGAAGATGATAGGAGGAAGACAGGCAACAAAGAAGTTTGACTTGGAGAAACTTAAACATTTTCAGGAGAAAGCCTCTACCATTGAAACCTCATATGGCAATACCAAGGAATACTGGAATCATTTGAAAACCTCTGTACACATAGCTGCAGAGGAAACAATAGGATACAAAGAGAGCAAGAATATTAACAAACCTTGAGTCACAGAAAAAATGTTAGAGAAGAATGGAAGAAAGAAGAAAATGGAAAAATAGCAATACAGAAGATGTCAAAAGAAACTACAGGAAACTAAACAATGAATTTAGAAGAGAAACTGACAAGGCAAGGGAAGAATGGATGAAGCAGAAATGTGAAGCACTAGAGAATTTGGAGAGGAAAGGAAAATATGATTTAATGTACCAGGAAGTTAAAGGCTTGGGCTATGGAAAGAAGAGCAGGAAAACTATGTAGCCGATTGAGGACGAAAATAATGAAGAAATAACAGACAAACAGGGAATTATGAATACATGTGAAAAATATGTAGAAGAGCTATATGAGACAAGAAATCGTCCGGCTAACTTGGGTATAGAAAATGAAGAAGACATATCAAAATATGAAAAAGGATTTTCAATTCTGAAGGAAGAAGTTGAACTAGCAATTAAGGAATTGAAAATGGGAAAGCAACAGGGGAATCCCCATTGAATTGGTTAAATGCTTGGGTGAAGGAAAGAAGGAAATTCTGCGCCAAGCCAATGGTAATGGAAGTACAGGGCCATAGACTCACCTCCCAACCAGCCAAGCGGGCATCCGGCTTCCCGGGTGCATAATTGGCCCTGCGGGCTCGCAGGCTTCCGGTAACTGCCGGCTGCTATAGGGTCTTACATGCCCTCTTCAGCCCTTTGGTTATAAATCTGTCGATGTTTGAGCGAATTATCTTCCGCCGGTAATAACTAGCGGTAGAGCAGGAGACAAAGGTCCAGTGGTCGGGCACTGACAAGCCTGAACGACGCTGGTCGAAGCTGATGGTCCAGTTGTTTCGCCGACACTCCAAGCCACCAAGAGGAAGACCGCAACAGCCGCAGAAGCCGCCAAGCCCCAGAGGGACAAAGGCGGGAGGGAAAAAAACGCCATTCCAATCGGAAACGGCTCCTTTCGGATTAGCTGATCTGTTTAATTAATTAGAATTTTGAAAAATATTGGACAGTTATATTTTACTGGTGGACTCTAGGGGACCACTCCGACATTTGTCTTAGCGCCAAGGGAAACCACCTAAAACCTTGGCAGAGTGGCTTGAATTTAATAAAATTTAAGCCAAATTGATCAGCGTTTTTTAGGCTCCGTTGCGAATTAAACCCAGGAGTCCCTATTTATAGGTGTGTTGGGACACTTCCTATATTCATTGTATGTTGTCATACACTCTACTATGAAAGTGCGCTTTTTGTGATCGAGTTCGATACTTGAAAGTACCGAATCTGGATCAGTTCCTAGTTCCTTATAACTAGTTTGTCTAATACTTCATTCGTAATTAGACGATTTTTTTTTGAGAGGATGGTTTCAACCGACCTACTCTGTTTAGTCGGAGCCATGGCCGTTTGAGTGCCTATGGTCGCTTTATTGGGTTCAGGTGAGCTTTTAGGTTTGCCTAAGGTCTTGAATTGCAAGGTCATTTCTTCCCGAGCCTTGTTAATCCCGGTACGTTTTTCTTTATTTGCTTAGAGCTAGTTACAGCACTAAGATTGGTGTTCTGGACGTTCTCAGGCCGAAGAACAGCTGGCTCTATCAGTCTGAGGTGTTGGGCAAGACAGTAGGAGCAAGCTCCGCCGAGACTGTCTTATTTCTGGTAGCAGGAGTGACCTGCATTACCTTCTTTTGCAGACGTCGATATGGCTCAATTTTCACTTTGTAGTGAAGCTGCAGTAACTCAAATATCTTTGGATCATCCCTCAGTGTGACCACAAACATGGGCAATGGAGTCTTGGTCTTTCCGGACGTCGAATCCATTGGCCTTCAAGTCTCTCTGAATGTAGGATGATTCAATGACGTGGTCTATTCCTTTGATTACTACTCTGCGTGTAGTAGCTTGGCGTTTGTCTTCCGTCTTGAAAGGGATGTTGTGTTTCTTCAGCAGTAGCTGGTACTTGTTGTAGGCTGAAACTGAAATCAGCCTAACACTTGTACCGAACCTGGTATTCTCGCAAATGAATGCGAGAGGCTCGGATTTGAAGAATTCCGCATTCGCTGCTGCCAGTAGACCGGTATAACCCGTAGTACCAGCAGGGAAGAGAACGTTGACTTATTTGGGGGCGAGTCCTTCGTCTTCTAGCCTCCGCAGTCCCCTCCATTTATACATGGTGAGGTCTCCGGGGGCAGGGAGACGACAAGATGGGACTCCAATTTGTCAACAGCCGAGGCTGCTGAATTTTCTGGCAGAGCAGTAGTTTCCCTTTTCTCTCCACCGAAGGATCGTCTTGCATCTGCACAGCTGGATTGCTTTTTGCCTTCCTTAGGTTAGCCGTACTTCGCCACGATGATGTGGATGACTTGATGTTTGCTGTCCAATCAGGTGCCACGCCG
This sequence comes from Diploptera punctata, assembly GCA_030220185.1. Lineage (NCBI taxonomy): Eukaryota > Metazoa > Arthropoda > Insecta > Blattodea > Blaberidae > Diploptera > Diploptera punctata. The sequence goes on along the minus strand of JASPKZ010003859.1, from coordinate 650,934 downwards.
TATCGTTGATGTTGGTTCTCGGTACCGGCGAAATCTGTTGATCGCCTTGACCCGTAACTGGAAGGTGCTGGTCTGGAGGTGATTGGGGAAATGTCTCGCAGTGAGAGTAGTACTCTTATTGCGATATCAGTGTTGATGTGACTGTGGTTATAACTTGTAGAAGTTCAGGGTGTTGTAGGAGTGTTGTAATTAGTGATAGGATTGGTTGAAGAGAGGAAGTGGGGAGAGTTGTGATGAGGGATAGGATTTGCTGAAGAGAGGAATTTGGGTAAGTTGGTAGGTTCGGGGAAGTTGTTTTAGGATTGGGGATGGGTTCATTGTTTCTTGTAGTTGGACTAGGATTTTCTGAAGTCTTCTGCCTGGTCGGTTGTTGCCCTGGTTGCCTGGATTGTACATATCTTTGGAACACAGGGCATTGCCGATGGCTCGCCGCGTGCTCCATGTTGCAGTTGCTGCATTTCACTGTGGTCTGGTTACACTCTGCCACTTTGTGCTCTCCAGAGCACCGGACACACCGCGTCGCCCTGAAACAGTGCTTCGCTATGTGTCCGAATCTCTGACAGTTGAAGCATTGTGTACCTCCCGTCGGCTTCCTGTAGGGTTCCAGGTGAACTTTGATGCCAAAAAGTTAATTCAGGTCTTCTTGTAGTCTTGTTTTGAGGTCCTTGGTCTTGCGGAATGTGAGGACGAAGATTGGTAGTTGAATAATTTTCACCTCACCGTTTTCTCGGACGCAGTTTCTCTAAACTGCGCACTTCTACTAGTGGCAGTTTGCGGTGTATTATTTCTTCATAGATGTGTGCTACTGTGATGGATGGTGGTAGACCTTTCATTGTAGTTGACCGTACCCGTGGGTGTAGAAAGGTGTCTTGGACTCCCTGAGGTGATTGTTCGCCTGTTCGTATGCTTTCCTCGTAGTCGTGCGTATCGTCAGGTGGCCCTTGTTGTACCGCATTGATACGTCCTTTCTATTGCCGGCAGTGATGCACTCCAGCTTGTAAGGGGTAATTTCATCGGTAGTGTTGACCACTATGGGTGGTGGCGTTTCTTCTTCTTCGGTGTCCAATTGTTCGAAGTGGTTCCTAGTTTCGATTGGTGTGTATATTCGCTTGGTGCGAGTCTTCTTTGCGGTGTGACGGGCGGGTGGGAGGGAGAATCCCTCACCATCCGTACCCATGCTGGTCGGCTTCTTCGCAGTAGATCCTATCTGCATAGTGGAGGCTCTCCACTAGAGTAGACTATCTTCGACGACGCAAGGTTGTAGTCAGCTTATATATCCTGTATAAGTGCTTGCAGTTGGCGGATCAATCCGGAAAAGCCTATGTTTACTGGCTGTTTTACAGTCCAGTAGTTACTCAGAAGACCGTAGCCGGAGCTCTAGTCCCTGATTTTATGAAGATTCTCGAAGATTTTTCTTCTTATTCTTCTTCATCTTCTTCTTCTCGGAAGCTCCTATCAATCAAATGTTTATGCGACAAGATATATAAAGAAGGTGAATGGCCCGAAGATTTGACTGAGACAGTGAAAGGCCTGCTCTTGAGCAGAAAACTATGAATGGAAGTTATTACTACTATTATTATTATTATTATTATTATTATTATTATTATTATTATTATTATTATTATTATATAATTATTATTATTATTATTATATTATCATCATCATCATCACCACAACGGCCGAAATTCTAGCACATTTGTTTCTTTAAGTTTGTCACAAATACGTCAATTATGCACATTAATTTTCGACTTATTTTAGAATATACGAAAGATAGGAGGAATATATATGAACCCGGAACTCTGGGTCGGTACCCCAGAGTTTTATCCATTACACCACCAGGCGAATCCAATTCAAACACTGATTTTCTTATATATATGAGCAATTCCATATGTGACTGACTGACATTTACAATACACTTTTGCAGCAAAATGGTTGCATAAATATTACAATTGATTGAAATTAGGGGTGTTATCTATGTGATATGATAGAGGAATAATGTGTGGTTAAGACTGTACTTAAATATACAACTTTTGAAGAAAAACAGTGCTATTTATTATCTATCAAAGTATGTGTGACTGACTGACATAAATGTCAACTCATCATGCAGCTTAACATGTTCATCTGCATGATTCTCTGAATAGTCATTCCTAATTCAATTTTCCAAAATAACCGTTTGGACGACACATTTCAAGTTACATTCTCAATAAACTAGAAACAAAAATCACAATTAAGACCAGAGTTATAACCTAATATATGATGTGTGACTGACTGATTACATTCTGTGACTGACTGACATATCTGAATTTTATTTAGTCTTTAATATTCTGGAGCTGCAAATATTATAAAAATATTACAAAATAATATGAAATTATAATAGATAAGTCCACCGCTGTGGTCTCGAGGTAGCGTATTGCCTTGTCACGCAGCGGGTCCGGGTTCGATCACCGGTTGGGACAGGCTTTGTGGGTGATGATATTTATCGGGGATTTTCCTCACCTGTAAGGCAAATGTCAGGCAAACTTTAGGGCCCAAACGGTCCCGCAAATCATCCGGCCATCATCATCCTTATCATCCTCATCCATCGCCGGTGTGGAAAGCAACGGGAAGCTACCACATCTACAGTTCCCTAGTAAAGCTGCAAGCATAGCAAGAAAATGCTATGATTGCAGTGAAAGACCTGCGCTCGGAAAGAATGACTATAGATGGATAATATATAAAAGGCGATAATATGGAGATGAATAAAGAACTTCACTCCTTTTATCATGTATAGGAAATGTACAATTCGATATGCTGTAAAAATATTAAATAAAGAGTGTAATTTATTTAACTTCGTTACCATGTATCATTTTAAATTTCACAAAATAAAAAAAATATTAAACAAATATTAACAACAAAGGGCCTTCTCTATAGTTAAATATGCCTAATATGAGTTTAATTTTATTACATCCATATTATCTGATTAAAATTTATCTGATGCTGTTAATAGATTGAACCATTAAAATAAATAAAAATGCCGATATGGAATTTGCATTGTTCGTTCCAGAACACTAAAATTAACTTTCACGCGTCTCAACTATAAAGACAAAAAAAAAAATAACGAAAAATTACAGTATACAAATTATTAAATTTTTTATTTAAATGTGGAAAATTCTGTTATAATTCTTTCAAAGCAACTGATTACAAATTATATTGCTGACATGAGTTCTATTTTTAAACTAAACAATCGAAAGAAATCTCTTACAATGCGCGATATCTTACTTTATGACTGATTGTTTGCAGCAGGTGCACATAGTACAGCGTTGACATACGTATTTTCACTCTGTTGGTTTCCAATAACCCTACACCCAATAATAATTTTATTTTACACTATAAGTTATACACACTTAATCACATATACTCCACGCCAATTGTATTTTTATACAAGAAACTTCCTATGATTTAGAACTGTTTTTACAATCAACAAGCATGACTCTGCTTCACAAAGTGAATGCTAGACAATGTGACAACATCGCACTGTGGATCCACGATAATACATAGCATGTCAAAGGTCAAACTAATGCGACAACCTTTCAAGTTCAAGGGCTCCCACACACACATTTTCTAACACATAAGAACCGCGCACCTGTTTTTAATTCCACTCACTTAATAACATACATATTGAAGAATCGCATAATGAATTATTTAAATGTCATTAATAAACATATAATTAATATAATTAACGTAATTACTTTACAAGACAATGTCGTTAGTACTTTGTTAGTTATGTACCGATAACGTAGAATACCAGAGGAAATTTGTCCATCAATTATCGTATTGAGTATGTTTTATGTGACTGACTGTAGCTTACCCTTAATAATTATAGGGCGCATTTTAATTATCTAGAATATTATAATACAATTATTAGTATTACATTTATGATCAGGAAGGACCGAAATATGGTATAACAAAAGAGTCAGTGAAACAAAACAAATTTATACAGTGAAATCGTAAAACAAAATTTCGTTTAATTTTGCATGTGTTTTCAGGTTTCGGAATATATCATGTTCTACTATTAATTTAGATCAAAATAATCCGTATTTCAAACATTAACTTCTATAATCGGAAAATTTCATCTGTAAAAAAATATCTCATCGAAAAAATTACTCCTGCGCCAATTTCAAAATTTTCACATCGGTATGACATTTTCATGTAATTACTCTACATTTAAATCCTTCCGCTGACTGCCTTTTAGCTCAAATTGTCACAGAAGAAGGGCCAGTAATTATTTTATGAAACAGCTGAGCCGAACAGTCTACCAGATTTCCTAAACCATGTTTATGTTAATACACAGCGGAGTCCAGCAAGCAACTGACTGCGTTATGCGTATTAGCAATATAAGTGAGGGGACAAAAAGTCAGTCAGTCACGGGACTCCAGCGGGAAAAATAATGACTTTACAAGAAAATGTCATCTATACTTTTTTGTTAGTTGTGTACCGATAACGTAGAATCCAAGAGGAAATTTTAATCCATCAATTATTATGTTGTGTACAGTAATTTTTATCCGTTTTCTGTGACTGACTGACCATAACTTACAGTTAACAACTATAGGACACATTTAAGGTATATAGAATATTAGAATCCAATTAATATTGTTTAATTTACGACCAAGGAGGACCAAAGTATGGTTTAACAAAAGATTTTGTGAAATAAAACGAATTCATACGACCAAATCATTAAACAAGAAATTGGTAAAATTTTGCGTATTTTTTCAGGTTTGGAATATGACAAGTTCTACCGCTATTATTAGATTAAAATAATGCACATTTGAAACATTTTCTTATAGAATTATAAAATTTGATATTTACATATATATTTTACATCAACAAAATTATTCCTGCGTCAGTTTCAAAATTTTCACCTCGGTATGACATTTTCATGGAATCACTGTATAATGTGTAAGCAGTTAGCTTACAACACGTAATATATTTTCAAATAGACCTATTTAATCTTTGTTAAATATGACATTTCTAAATGTATTTAGTAATAGCCTACCTGATAAAGGAAGAGTTGCGCATTGTTCATTCCACAAGTTTATATTTATACATAGATTTAATCTGTGAAATATTTATATTTCATTAAATTCAAATTAAAAACTTACTTTTTCAATTTCATATTCAGTGGTGTTGCTCCGCAACGTAGGTTATTATTTCGTCAACATTTTTGTTATTGCTTTGTTAGGTGAGATTTATATTTTTAATAAATATATTATTTATTAAATCAATGCACACACACACATACACACATATATGTATGTGTGTATATATATAGGCCTAATAGCTAATATTTAGGCAGCGTAAGATATTTAAAGTGTAAACAAGAGACTTTTTCACGTTTTTCATTACAAAGATTATTTTAAGTGTGTAGGAGTTGAGTATCTCAACTCCCTTATAGACTATGTTCATCCCTGGAACCTCCTGAACATTTTGCAAAAAAACCCATCACAATCGGATCAACGGTATGGCCGCGCATAAACTACGAACAAACAAACAAACATTCATTTTTATATATTAAATGAAGTAGTAGTAGTAGTAGTAGTAGTAGTAATAGCAGTAGTATATATATATATATATATATATATATATATATATATATATATAGGTATATATATATATATATATTGTACTGAAGAAGAAGTATTTGAGTCCCAAAAAAGCTTAGGGCAGGTTGGCTTCAATTTTAGGTACAGCCGGATTCTACTTTTCTTAAGTTTCCAGCAGAGTAAGTAAATGCAGGTGGTATATAAATTATTTTTTTCTTCAATTAAAGAAAATATTATTACATTTTGAGAGGAGAGAGCTTGTATCATCATCCTATTATGATCATTTTAAACAACATTATGTTAATTTTTTTAAATTTTTTATTGGTTAAATATAAATAAATAAATTTGATTTGTTTTCTAGGTAAGATAGATTGATTTTTGTTTTTATTGCCTTTCATGTAGGTATAATGAAGTTATTCGAATGTTTATTATCTAATATGTAAAAATGAATGTTTTGTTTCTTTGTTTGTCTTATTTGGTTGTTTGTTTTATCGTACTTTATGCGCGGCCATACCGTTGATCCGATGTTGATGATTTTTTTTTTTGCAAAGTGTTCAGGAGATTCCCGGGATCAACATAGGCTATAATAGAGTTGTGATACTCAACTCCTACACCCTTAAAAATCACCCTTTGTAATGGAAAACGTGAAAATACAATTCTTTGGACGCTTAAATTGCTTACGCTGCCTAAACCATAACAAATACACAAAATTAATGCACACAGAATTGAACATCTCATAAAGCTATAAATAAAAGTTCGCGACAGCATATGTTTATCTCTTAAGCATAACTCACAATAACCATTTTTGTCTTTCATTGATGCCTAGAAAATCGAGACAAGTACGTATATTCCCGTGCAAGCCTAACAGCACATGGCGGGTATTCTTTTACGGATAACTCCCAATAACTATTCTGTCTTTTAGCTCATTTATGCCAAGAAGATCGAGATAAGTACATTCTCGGGTAATTTTCAAATAATAATGATGCACATTTATAATTTTCTCATTTGACTTATTCAACTAATCATAAGAAATACATTAATTATGCCAAGAAGTACGGGATAAGTAGATTCCCGGGCAACACCGGGTAATCAGCACGGGGTATCTAAAAAATATAAATTTGTAATTTTTTCCCCTCTTACTTATTCAACTAAACATAATAACACATTAATTCTCATTTATTTAGGCGTAGTAACGCATGGCGGGTATTAGCCTGTATATATATATATATATATATATATATATATGATATAGAAAGAAGTACGTTTTTCTACATAACCTTGAATTAAAACAATTTAAAAAAAAAAACATTCCTTTTACACAAACCGTTAACTAAGTAAAATTAAATTACTCAACAAGTAACTTACTAAAACAATCAATGAGTGATTTTGTTTTTTAATTCATAATTAAATATTAAAAGGATTTTTAAATACAAACTTTTCATATATATTATTATTATATTATTATATTATTTTATTATTATTATTATTATTATTATTATTATTATTATTATATTATTTTATATTATTATTATTATTATTATTATTATTATTATTATTATTATTATTATTATTATTATTATTATTATTATTATTACTAGAGTTCGCATAGTGGCAAAAATTCTAGCACATTTGTTTCTTTAAGTTTGTCACAAATACGTCATTTATGAACATTAGTTTTCGATTTATTTTAAAATATATTAAAGATAGGAGGAATATATATAATATCAAGCAGGAATAAATACTTATTTCAACGTTGCGTTTGTAATTGCAAAACTCTTACTTACTCACTGGCATTATCGAACCCGAAGGTTCATGGCCGCACGGACATACGCTCTCCATACATCCCTATCCTGAGCTAATGCTTTCCCTGAAGTAGTCCCCGCCCGGAGATCCGAATGGGGGACTATTTGACCTCCGGAAAATTTTACCCCAGTTGAACCCATGTCCGCATTTGTTGATGGTTGTATTTTTACTGTGAAAGATCGTCACTCTTTCGCCCAAGGTACTTTTTTCGTCTGGCTTATCACCTTCGACCAGTCCGGCATGGGTAACCCTATCGGCAGCAATGCTACCGCCGGCATAGCTCTCAGGATCATTTAAGCACGCAAGCCTCTCCACCACTACAAGGTAAAGATACCATGGAGGGTTGTAATTACAATAACATATTCTTATCTAAAAATATATAAAACAGAACATTTCAAATGTTATATTTAAATTTGTTACAATGTGCTAGCAGTTAGCTTATAACACGTAATATATTTTCAAATATGTAATATATGATAAATATGGTATTTCTAGTTGTATTTAGTATTCACCTTATAAAGGAAGAGTTGCGCCTTGTTCATTCCACAAATTTACATTTATAAATAGATTTAATCTGTGAAATATTTATATTTCATTAAATTCAGATTAAAAACTTACTTTTTCAATTTCACATTCAGTGGCATTCCTCCGCAACGTAAGTTATTATTACATCAATCTTTTTTTATTACTTTGTTACAAAATTTATATATTTAATAAAACGTTAAATGTTTCGCAGTGAAATATATATATATATATAAGTGTGTGTGTGTGTGTGTGTGCATTGATTTAATAAATAATATATTTCTACTGCGAAACATTCATATATATATATATATATATATATATAAGTTAATGTTTAGGCAGCATAAGACATTTAAAGGGTAAAAAATGGAACTTTCTCACTACAAAGGGTGTTTTTAAGGATGTAGGAGTTGAGTATCTCACCTCTCTTATAGCCTATGTTCATCCCGGGAATATCCTGAAGATTTTGCAAAAAACCCCATCACAAGCGGATCAACGGTATGGCCGCTCATAAAGTACGAACAAACAAACATTCATTTTATTACAATGATATCGTGAAAAGAAAAATTAATGTCTGAACTAGGAATCAAACCGTGGACCTCTAGTTCTCCAGAATAGTGTGCAGCCCACTACACCATTCTAGACCTGGCACAAACATTAACAATTCTTTCCACATATCTTCTTCTAATCTTGTAAGCCCATTTTTCCCATAACAGATATATAGGCGCTCTCTCCCTACAGGGAAGAATTTGAACCATACTAATTTAGTTACACTTGTTTTCGTATACATGTCATTTGAGTGGTCCGTGGTCAGCGTTCCGCCTCATACTGACATCTAGGAAACCAAGGTAGTACTAGGACGGGAAAATTCGGTAAATTTTTCTTAGAGGCCTTTTCATTCAGGCTTAAGTATCTTTTACGAGCCTGAAAATCTTCGGACTCGGGACCTACGGCTTAAAGCCCCTCCCGGAGGACTCCATCCTAAAAAATCCATCGACCCCGGCCGGGTTTGAACCCGCGACCCTCGGGACCAGAGGCAAGGAGCATAACCACTAGTCCACCGCGGCCGATCTTTCCACATATACAAATGTATAATTCTCGTTTCGTCCGCTGTCAGGTAGGTGTCACCACCATCGCCAACGGCGGATTTGTTTAGAAGTAAACTCGTATATTTGAGAATTTTACACCACTACCTTTATAAGCAGTAAACGATGTTATTTAACATTGTTAATGTTTGTGCCAGGTCTAGAATGGTGTAGTGGGCTGCACACTAGTCTGGAGAACTAGAGGTCCACGGTTCGATTCCTGGTTCAGACATTAATTTTTCTTTTCACAATATCATTATAATATTATAATATGATCCATTATTGGAACTGTGTTAAAATAACAGTATTGAAAATGTTAAATTCATTTTTATATATTAGATAAAGTAGTATATATATATATATATATATATATATATATATATATTTGTACTGAAGAAGAAGGATTTGTGTCCCAAAAAGCTTAGGGCAGGTTGGCTTCAATTTTCGGTACAGCTGGATTCTCCTCTTCTTAAGTTCCCAGCAGATTAAGTAAATGCAGGTGGTATGTAAATTATTCCTCTCTTCAATTAAATAAAATATTATTACATTTTGTCAGAAGAGAGCTTCTATCATCCTTCTGTTATAATAATTTTAATTAACTTGATGTTTTTTTATTTGTTAAACAATAAATAAATGAATTTGATTTGTTTTCTAGGTAAGATAGATTGTTTTTTTTTATTATTAACTTTCATTTAGAGGCACTATGCAAGGGCATATACGCAAAATAGTAGTTTTGAGAAAAACGCGTTTAATGTTTCACAAACTTTTTTCTCTATATCGCGTGACATAGCGTATCCGTCAATGCGAAGAAGTTAAATATTGTGTTTTCTAATTCGGAACGATATAAAAGTAATAATGTGTATTGAGTTTCCAGTAAGAATTAGGTCTAAACTTATTAGGCTACTTTAGATATTATTCACGTGATAAATTTATATATTAATGGTGAATTTTGTATCCCTGGTTTCCAAAATGCTCTTAAACTATTCTAATTCATTAATCAAATTTTTATTACAATTTAACAGTAAAGTAAAAAATAAACTAGGGATTTTACTCTTAGACAATACTGTTGTTGTTCATTAATGTTACGTATTGCAAAATGGAGTAACATGCTTAATAAATTGTAAACTTCTAAATACAAGATGAACACCTTGATTATAAAAACAAAGAATTAAAAATCATTTTGAACTCACCAAGGCCAATAAGTGGATGCAGGCTCAAGTATTTGTAAAAATGCTGTTGTTGAAGCTGGGTTAATAGTTTAACAGGTCCTCATCCACTTCGTCCTCTTCTTCCTGGGATATGCGATTCAAAGTTTCTTGGGCAGAAAATATGCTGTTGATGTACCCATGGTGAGTTGCTGGAATATAGGAAAGCCAGCTATTCTGAGGAAATAGCTAGTGGTTTTGTGTATTTTTTCGGATAAGGTGATTGATGAAAGATTGAAATGATTCTGATCGTACATTTTTCCACGTCCTTTTTACAGATTTATATTGCAAAGTATTAGTTAAAATGCAGAAGATGAAACATTGATTTTGAAAGGCCTCCGTATTGGAACTATTTAATGATTTAGTTGAAGACAACTGACTTACCAGGTACCAATTTTATATTTAACATCTTATTACATAACCTCAACTGTGCTTTAATATGAATTTTAAAAGTGTCGATTACTCCAGGAATAGAATATAGTGCTTTAACATTTTAGGAGAAAATGTTTAATTTTCAAAAAATATATAAAAAATCTCAGTTTTGAATATAATTTATAATGACGCCTTATCGGGTTGAATATAGTGTATATTGTCTACTTACTAAATTACATTTTTAATTCATAATATCTTAATTAAAAATACATTGTCGTCAGAAAATGTTCCCATGTTATGTTAATCCTTGAACGTTATACGTTAGAACACGTCCTACAAAATATATTGGGCCTAAAACAAACGCTACTAAATGGAGATCTAAGATAAAAATCAGAGAAGAGCTTAAACGGAACTGAAAAATACGGGTATAATAGGAAAGGCGTTTGCAGGTGGATAATATGCTGAACATAATTTAGGGAGTTGCGAGAAAGTGGTCAGGCCAGTAATACTGTATTTCATAGCGGCCGACGAAGAGAAAGTAATAACCAAGCACCTGCGCTTTAACACTACAAATGCATGATACCTAAGTGCCAACACTCATTTTTGCACTTTTACCTGTATTGTTAATTTATTAATTTTCTATTAAGTTGCATTCAGTACTAAACAAACTGATATGTTCCCTTAATACAGCATGATGTAATCAGTTAACTTTAAAGAATTATACGATTATGGTTAATGGTGAAAGCGAGCGTGAAAATTAAATTTAATCCAGGATTTTCCTTGGCGACTTAAAAAAAAAGTAAAAATATCTATGTCGTCGACACCGGGTTTGATTTTGGGACTTTCCGAAAACAGGTTGAATAATGCTCGAAGACCTAATTTATAATTATCCTTATATCTATGTTATTGGATACGATAACATCAAGGAACTGTGGGAAATGAACGTGCTGATCAATTAGCTAAATCTGCGGGCATCTTCTGAAGATCATTATTCATTTTCAAAGTGTCCAATATCCTATGTTAAAAAGAAAGTGTTGGCTTCATCACTGATAGGAATGAACATTGGATAAAGAGTTCAAATTGTGCTTTGACGAAAGAACTCTTCTTTCCTACGGTACACCATAGGCTACATATAAAACATTTTATTCCAAATGTCACCTTAACACAATTTATGACTAGCCATGCAACATTTGGAAGTTATTTTAGGAGATTTAATATTAACCCAGACAGTGATCATAATTGTAAATGTCAAGAATCAATACAATATGTAAAACATGTTTACTTGATTGCCCTATATTGGAAAGACAACGATTCTGGTTAAACTTACTTTTAAACGATGATGAGGTTTCTGCCTCAATGTGTGAAGTGATTTTTAAGAACCAAAATTATTATAAACATTTTATGAAATTCATAACACACATTCGTAACAGTATGTAGTATTTTGCTACGTAACGATATAGGCCATAATTTAAAAAAGAACATGATAATAAAAACTTATTTAATAATCACACAAGGAAAACTATAAATGAAATATGCAAATTTTTTAATACCGGAAGATAGGAAATAAACAATCATCTCTAAATACTAATTAGTCATGTTCAAAGTTCATACTAGGGCTTTTTAAGAAATAAAAAACGAGTAAAAATGTATAATATAATAGAGTATCCTGGACCAAAACCATGTCACAACACACCAGGATATAATTTCATATTAACATGTTTTCATATCAACTATGGGGACACACTTACGAAAGCTTATATAACCAAGTAAACAATTATACCTTTTGACTACCACACTTATATAAGTAAGCAAACATCTTATACAATTTGGCCCTGACAGAACCAGAATATTTCAAAAGGTTGGGTAATAAAACTAAAGTTTCCACAGAAATTTGGGAGTAGAGAAAGGAAATCTATCATATATAAACTCGCGATTTTTTTACGAAAATGTGTCTGGAGACGGGGACTGAACTGTTCACTTCAGTCTCCCGTGGGACCGGCGGATCCTCTTCATGGGTAAGCATAAAGTTACAATAATATCTTCATCATAATGGATCATTTTACTTCACATTGGTCGGTTCCTTGGACCAATAATAACTTTAGAATAATTTGTCTTATTATTAAAACTATGCTTTATCAAATGAGAAGACCAAAGGGCCGAACTAAAGTAATAATTAAACATTAATAATCTACAGTTGATTTAGTGGAGCTCTCTCTGAGTAATATCAAGATTTCAATCAATTTGGCGCGATTCAATATGGTGATTTTAGCTTCCTTGGGAAAAATGTTTTAACTGGTTTTGTTTTGAATATATTTTTATGTATTGTTGATATTTATAATAAATGTGTTTTGTTTTATGGTTTTGTATGCTTCTATGTGAACCGAAAGTCCAATTTCGGTTCGTTACATCAGTGCCGTTATCCTCCTTTAACTAGATGATTCGTGAATTATGCCAATTTCCTTTCTCTCTGCATCTACCCCCACTCTCCTTTCTACCCCTCCCCTTGCGCTGTTTGTAGTGTGCATCTTCCCCTTCTACCTCGGAACACTCAAATACCCTACGCACATCCTGAAATTTTGGGTGGAACATTGTCGTCGTCTGGAGGACGCGAGTGGCGTGCTTTGGGTTTTGGTCCGGCAGACTAGGGAAAGGCACCCTGTCAAGGACTGAAAGTATGTATGTGAGGTTGTTTGTGTGAATTATGTTATTTTTTATTTTAATTATTGTTTTGTCTTTTTAATTTATGAATGATCAAAGTTATGTAATTCTTTAATTCTATCTTTCTAACTTCAGACGTCCAATTTATATTAAATACTATCTTTTATTTAATGTTTAATGTCTAAATTATTGTACGTTAGATACTACATTGCTGTCCTGTATATTCCCGTACACAAAAGCTTGCTCAGCGGTCATACGAACTCCTTTATTCCCGTCTAGCTTTCATGGTTATAATAATAATATAATAATAATAATAATAATAATAATAATAATAATAATAATAATAATAATAATAATAAATTCAGCTTAGCTAAGTATCATAGATTACTACAGTGTTTTAAGATCAATTGTTGATGAATGTGTAAGTATTCGGAAAGGAAGGATGAATCAATCTTTGCCTCTCATGGGCCCGGGCAAAGGCTTCTGAATGGTACTGATTGTTATGCTAATATATATGCACAGGGTAACAGAAAGACGAAACACGGCGCATATATTTATGGTAGCTGTGAGCGGGGTTTTTGGCTCTGGGTTTATGTCACGAGGTGCAATTTTGGTAGTAAATCGAATGGTTTTGGTATTTTGGTTACTAAGGGTAAAATAAGGTCCCCGTGGCACATATGTACAATGTGATGTCTCGGGCCAAGGTCAATTAAATTATTGAATCATTTTTACGCTACGTTATCACTTGGGATAATCTCGGTTGTAACATGCTAAGACACTTATAGACGATTTACGTAATTCATAACTCTCATTCAAAACCATAAGATAATATTTATTTTTTTACAATATATAGTATAATACTGTTACAGTAAGCTACAACCCTAACATGCCTCCGTGGAGAAATAGGCAATATTTTAGGAAATTAAATGATGATATTTTAAAAAATAATATATATATATGGAATAACAAGAACAAAGTCAGATCTACAAAATTGTGATATAAAACATTTTCAGGTAATTTTCATTTCAATACATAACTCTGTGTTTCTGATAGTGCGTAGTCAATTATGTGCTATTTATAGACTCTAAAAACGTTCACATTAGTAGCCCTATAGGCCTACATATTAACTAACTAACTATTTCACTGGCACTATTGAACTTGTAGGTTCATGGCCGCGCTGACATATAAGAAATACTATTGATTTACAGAAATTGTACATTTTTCTCAACGACTTGTATGCTGCATATTTATCCTTAAACTGTTTATAGAATGAATTTTTTACAGATATGGTAATCAAGAGTTCGATACATAGGACCTACTAAAATATGGACGGTTATTTGATGGATAAAAATAATTATTTATTAATAAGGACAGCCCAAAAATAAGAGGGCGTGTTATGTGACCTACATAAGTACAAGTAAGTTATCATTCCTAGACATAATTCGTACGCATGTCCAAATATGGGGAGTGGAATGCCGGCTGAATACAAAGTCCAAATTTCAATATTAGATTTTGTGAGATACAGACAGGTATGGTCATACAAGTAGAATACTCAGTAGTGTGTGCGTGTTGGTCTTTAGTAACTCTTCACTCATGCCCAATAGTACTACATCATCAACATAAACTAACAGCTTATTAATGCCATTGAGTTGTAGGCCTTCTTCATCCTCTAAAGATTTGAGGAGATGGTGCATCTCCTTGCTTCAACCCATTCTGGATTTAAAAATTATCCAAAAACTGTTTGCCTACATGTACCCTACTCTTTGTGCCAATTAGACACATTCATATAAGTCTAACTTTTTAGGAATTCCAAACTCCAACAGGATACTGTTGTTGTTTTCAAATGCTGGGTCTTGGCAACGAAGCCATTAGCATTCTTGCTCTCCAATGTTTCTCTATGGTGGATCCAACATGTAATACTTCACAGGTTTGTAGATGTTCTTCATTCATTTCTTCATCTTTATTGCATAGAGGACAATTTGGATTCATGTAGATTCCTATTTTATATACATGTTTAGCCAAATAGTCATGTTTTGTAAGCAGTCTAAATGTTGCTACTGTACTGATCAAAATATTTACTGAATAATATCTGGCATCTTTACTAAAATATTCCATTTTTTTGCCTTTGGCTTTATTACATAAGTCTTAAAAAGCTTATTAATGCTCTCTCGAAGACAGCAAAAATAAGCTGGGGTTGAAGTGACAAAGCCCTGTGTACAATTTATAACGGTGCAATTCTGCCACTGTTATCGTACGCGGCACCAGTATGGATAAGTGCACTGGACAAGAAATATAATATCCGAAAGTTTAAACAGGTACAGAGATTGATCAGCATACGAATGGCAAAGGCATATCGCCCTGCGTCCTACGAAGCTCTCTGCATTCTGACGGGATTAACATCTATACATCTAAAAATACAAGAAATTTCAGCTATTCACCAAATAGGAGCAAGTTCCAAATACGAAACTCTTAACGTTGATCACACAGTTAGCTACAAAAACTGGGCAAACCCAGCAAAATTCATAGACATCTAGGACACAAGAGAACAAAGAATACACTTACGAAATATACACAGATGGAAGCAGAAGCAATGATGCAGTTGGATCGGGAATAGCCATATTTAGAAAACATGTATTAACAAACCAGCTGAAATTTAAGTTGTACGAAGAATGTTCAAATAACCAGGCTGAGCAACTTGCCATCATAAAAGCATTAGACACCTTAAAAGGGCATAACACCAGCGAAATGCCGATTCACTAACGTAATGTGGCAGCACTGACAGCAAAATCATGTTAGACTCCCTAAGGAACAAAAATAATCACAATTTAATTGAAGAAATTAGGAATAAGCTGAAATCTCTAGAAGGCGACAACTGGACAGTGGAATTCAGCTAGGTCAAGGCACATGCTGGCAACGAGATAGCGGATCGCCTAGCGAAGCAAGCAGCATGCGACGGCGATCTACAACGAGTTACGACAGGATTCCAGTAAGTGCTGTGAAGAAACACCTGACAACCATTAGTGAAGAGAAATGGGAAAGGGAATGGCAATCAACTACCAATGGGAATTTGATGAAATCGTTCTTTCCGAAAGTCAGAAACAGACTCCAGACAAGAATCCAGATATCTCCCAATTTCACAACGCTAGTGACCGGACACGGGAATATAAACACCTACTTCCATCGCTTCAAGATAAAGGACAGTGCAATGTGTGGATGCGGTGTTGGTGAGCAGTTAGTGGACCATGTCATATATAACTGTATAGAATTTAAAAACGAAAGACAAACTCTTATAAATTTTGTAAATAGAGGTAGTGAAAGGTGGCCCATAGACAAGAGTAAATTAGCTATTAAGTATACTAAACAATTCACCAAATTTTCAAATAGCATAGACTTAAAAACATTACAATAGAACATACTTGGACAGTATACTTTAAATAACTGTAAATCATAAATTGGTAACTAGTTAATAAGTGTCAATCATTAGGATAAGAACATCATTTTAAGGAAGTGTAAATATTAATCATGACTTGTTAGGATTAGTCAGTGCTATAGGTGTAAATAATAATAATTTTATTGCAGCCAAATAGCCAGGATTAAAGTAGAATACATTTTAAATTTACATATTTGCATATTCACACATTGTCTTTGTTCTTTTTGTGCATAGCTCAATGTGATATCGGTCACACAATTTTTCGCATAGCGTACATTTACAGTCTATATTTGCTTCATGAAATTTTGTGTTGCTGCATATCAGGTGGTGGAATCCATGGATTGCCAACCTAGTGATGACGTGTCTCATTTCGAAATTTTCTTTTGTCCACGCACGGTCCACCATTGCCCCGGTGCTGTAGAATTCTGGATGTATTTCTTCCCTTTTTCTGTTCAATGTTGCTAGCAGCTGCTCAGATGCGCTGGTGCTGGGCAAGAGTACGCTTGTTCTGAGGTCGTCGATGAGGAAAGTTTCCTTCGCCAGTAGGTATGCGAGTCTTGAATGTGTTACTTTTGACACTCCTAATACTGCCTTAATATATCTCGCTTTCACCCTTTCTAGAGAGGAAAGATTCTTCATTGTTAAATGTGTGCTATAAGTGTAAATAGGAACCAGATAATTTGTTAGAACTAGTAAGGACAGTAGAATATTTAATTAATTGTAAATTACTCATAAAATGTTAGAGTTAGTCAGTAACTTAAGTGTAAATAGGACCTATATCTCCTTAGATTAGTAATGGATAGAATATTATCTTATCGTGTAAATATACTGTAGATCATAGCTTGATAGGATTAGTCAACTTAAATGTAAATAGGAACCATATTTTGTTAGGAATAGTAATGAAGAATGCACTAATTTAAACCTTAACTTCACAACGTATCTTATAAGAAACATTGATTTCATTTATTTATTATTGTTTATTAAACAGTAAAAAAAACAAATTATTATAAATTACCTAAGATTGTGTCAAATTACGTTAAAAATACAGTAATATCTTACTTTTACATTATATTGTTTTCTTTGCGTTCCGAAACATTTGAATAACGGGGATGAGAAAATATTGTTTCGCCAATTTAAGGGTTAAGTAAGTGCTAATAGGAATAATATCAAGCAACTGTAAATATTAATCAAAACTTGTTAGTGTTAGTGCCAAGAGGAACCACAACTTGCTTAAGTTGCTAAATTGTTCTATTTGGTTGTTATTTGTATTTCAATGCTCTCCGTTAATTATTGACAGAGAGCATTGCAATGCAAATAACAACTAAATAGAACAATTTAGCGTCACAACAACTCAAATTTATATTTTAACGAAACGAAAATAGAAAAATAACTTCACACTTTAGATCTAGTAAAAGAACATTATAAAATCTTTGTCAGGAATATCAACACACATAAAAATGATAGAGATATTTTAATATTGCTAAACCAAAGCATGTAGTACTGCAGTGGAGCATGCTGTCATATGAAGACTCTTTATAAAAAAATAGGTCTTGGTTTTGTTCGATTTAAGTTTCTAGTAGTATTCTGGGAAAAAGTTTACTTTAACTTACCTGATATATTTTCAAAGCCCTATAGAACAATAGTGCACATGCACCAGAGTTTATATAGCCAGCGATAATCCACATCGAATGACATATTAATTATTATCGTTGTTTCGATTATCGTTTTTTTTTGTTTTATATATTTAGACATTTTTAAAATGTAATGAACATAAAAGCTAACTAACTCATACTTAATCTAATTCAATTACTCTACCCTAGGGTGGATCCCATGAAACGCCCTTTTTTTTCACTCCTTAATAATCGCAACCATCGATAACCCACTGGTTCCAACTATATAATATACTCTCTGGAGAAAATAGCAAGTCACCATCACAATATGTGTATTTGAATAAATACTTAAAAATTCTGAAATAAAGTTATACAAATTGTTTTAAATATTAAAATATTAAAAATATTAAAATATTAAAATATTTAAAAATATTACTAAATACAGAAGAAGAGTTATAATTCACAAAAATAAACAGAAAAATCAAGGGTAAGTGTTTGTAAACTTGAGCCATATTCTGTATTAAATTGGAGCCGTTTTTGACAAGAAAATCAGCAGTGTTATTTCCAGCAATTCCACAATGTGCAGGTATCCATTGCAATTGAATTCTTTTCTGTAGTTTTTGAAGTTGTTGAATAATATTGTAGCACTCTTTAACTTGTATTGACTTAATTTTGTGTGAATTTATTGCATATATTGCTGCCTTAGAATCAGAGAGTATGACAGCATTTTGAAATGTATTTATTCTGTATGTTGGAGTGAAATATGAAGAGCCGTTACTTCCGCATCAAAATGTATTGTGTGGTATCCTGCTGGTTGATAAAATGAAAATAATGCACATGTAATTCCTGATCCTGAGTTGTTATCAATAGTAGATCCATGTGTGTAGACATGTAACCATTCTTCTGGTGGATATCTCTTATTCACAGCTTCTAACGCTAGAGCTTTTGGTACGGGAGTGGGAGTTTCAGATTTTGTAACTGGTGCTTCTAGATTTAGCTGAATGTTAATTGGTTCAAAAGTAAGAGGGTTTTCTCTGATCAAAATATTTTCTTTAGATTTAGGAAGATTCAAATCTGTTATTATTTCCGTTACTTTGGACAATAAACTTGGTTCTGTTTTCAGCTTGGTTGGTTGTAACTGTCTTTTTTCTCATTTTGATGTTGTTAACCGTAACATTTTTTCATGTTGTGTTATTGCCTGTTCCTCTAAAGTTAGACTTATGGAAGGGTTCTGAGTTAGTGCTTGCATTGCTGTGATTGGAGCTGATTTTGCTGCGCCGGTTATAAGCCGTAAAGCCTGATTTTGGCATACTTCTAGGCGATTCAGGTTAGAGTTATTTGCTGTGATTATTACCTCGCCGTTGTATAGAAGTATTGGCTTGATGAATGTTTTATACGTGGTGTTCAGAGTCCGGCAATTACTACCCCACTTTGCTCTGGCTAATCTTTTTAAGATTGAAAATATTTTTGTTGCATTGTTTACTGCTGCTTCACTATGTTTACTACAAGATAATTTTGAATAAAAAATTGTCCCTAGATATTTTGTATCATTTATTTATCTCAGGTTTGTTTTCTTGGACTGTAGATTTAGTTTTGGGACTTTTTTCTTCAAGCTAAATATTTTAAACATTGTTTTGTCTGTATTAATGACCATTAAATTGTTGTGGGTCCCCAGCAGGTTATTATATAACTTCTCCCTCTTAATTGAATCGTATGCCTTTTTGAAGTCTACGTATAGTTGATAACTACAATTTATGTATAAAATATTTTTAGATTTTTGAAATTTTCAGAATGTATTAAGTTAAATTTCAGATCCCAAAGTGAGGGACTTACGTAGCAAATAAACAAATGCAAATAAGACATATGTAATAGAGAATGCAATAAAGTGAACTACGTGATGTTCATGGGAAACCAGATGTAATAAGAAGAGTTAAGTCACGTGGGCATGTGGCACGAATGGGGAGTGAAAGAAGTACGGATGCTTCCTGTTTGGAAAACCAGAGGAAAAAGCCCAGTTGATAGACAAATAATGAGGTGGGAGAATAACATTAATCACGATTTGAGGTAAGTAGATTATACAGAAGAAGAGAGAATACCAAAGAAGATCCTTAAGCTAGTGGAAAAAGTGGTGGAGGCAGTCCTAGAGAACGATGGATGGATGGAGTGAAGAGAGTATGGAAGCTAGAGATTAGAGGGAAGAGATGCTTTATATAGGAACCTCTGGCGACAAATTACTTTGGGTTGAAGGGAAAACACTGTACTGTGGAATATTCCTACTGGGTATGACCGAAATCATTATGCCCGGGCAACCATAAACCTACGAGTTGATAATGCAAGCGGGTTGGTTAGTTATGGTAGAGAATGTAATCATGGGTACCAATTTCAAAAATCTAAAAATATTTTATACATAAATTGTAGTTTAAAATTCCTTATAATTTCACCTCGAAGAACAAGAGGGAGTCAACCGCTGTGGTCTTGCAGTGGGCCCGGGTTCCTGGGTTCTCCAATCGCTTTTCTCTCTCTCTCTCTCTCTCTCTCTCTCTCTCTCTCTCTCTCTCTCTCTCTCTCTCTCTCTCTCTCTCTCTCTCTCTCTCTCTCTCTCTCTGTCTTCCTGGTCTAAAAATGTTCGGATGAACTTTATTCTCAAGTACTTGTAACCAATTCTTCGTCCTGAAAGTAAGAGTCCATGCTTCGCATCCAATTAATATAACTTCAAGTATAACTGTTATATATACTTTCATTCTTTTTTTTAAGTTGGGACGACAAGCGTCAGTATAATGCATAATAGCATGCATTTCCAGATTTATACCTATGTTTAATTTCTTTGTGGACCTCATTCCTGTTTGTAATTATTGTTATTAAATATTTGAATTCAGAAACTTCTCATTTTTGCTCATTTGTGATTAACTGTTCTTTTTTTATTATATACTGTGACTCTATGTGATAAAATATTAAGTTGCATTGCTGTTTACTTTCAGTCCCAATTTCTTAATGTTACTCAATAGATTGAGTGTGTTGACCCTTAGTGTCTTAGATATTTAAATGTGAAACAAATAGATTAATATGGATATAGCTTTGTTTCTTTGAATCCTACAATTGTAACCTGAGTGACCGCCATGACAATTACAATTTAATAACATTGTAGTATCGTACCATAGCAATGTTCATTGAATTTTTATTTCAATATCATATTGAAGTATACATTTGTATAACATTAAGAACATTAATAATTTGAAAGTTAAAACTTTTTATTGTTATTATTGCAAAAGAAAACGAGTGGAAGTGAGGAGAGGAAAGTCTAAGAACGTGTTGAACAATTTCAAGTGATAACTTACCTATTACTGAATTGAAGTGAATTTACACTTTAAATCGAAACAATGATACGTACATTATATACTCTGGTAAACTAATAACTACTTCTCAATATTCTTAAGGAATAAACATTTCGTCTTGTGAAAACAGTTTTGAATTGGGCTGTAAATAATGATGAAAAATCAGATTACAACAATATAATTCTTATGAGATTTTATCGTCATTCTAAAGATGGTTCTGACATTTCCAAAAAAAAAAACTTAATTTGATAGAGGAATACAGAGTTACTCGCTGCTAGTACTGGTAGAAGGAAATAAAGTTAAAATAATAATCTATAAATGTTATTCTCCTTTAGTTCAGCAAGTTACTAATATACATTGTGAAGTTAAAAAATCCTAAAAGGAAATGCTCATATTTTGGAGTTACAAGGAAAAGTCAATAGAGACTGTAAGGATAAATTTGAAGCAATTTAATTATTTAAACAGAGGGTTGCAGGAAATGGTTCAGCTGCAGATTTGCAAGAAGTTTTACCAAATGTGTTGAATGTCATTACTGATAATGGTGAAATAACTAACACAGGAGTTGATGAATTTGTATGAGAGGATAATAAAGCTCTATCAGATAAGATCGATGTCAGTGCTGATACTGTGGACTAAGAGACAATGCCTACACAGAATTTGACAAACTTTTGATGTTCCCCTCGATTCAAAACATACAATTAATTTTAAAGTGAAATGAAGCTAGGAGATCTGAAAAGGAGTATGTAAAACAAACATCATTGTATATGAATCAAAGATTTGAAGGGTAGAGCCATCCTAAAATGCTTGCTCAGACATAGAAAAAATGTTTAACTCATCAGAATGAGGAATTACACCCATCAACGAAGAATATGTTTATGTACTGAACTCTTGATAACCGCTATATAAAACACGAGATCGACGACTGCAATTTATATTTAACGACATATATGAGGAAATTGGATTGAACGTCCAAACTTCAACCAGTAAAAACTAGCTTTAATATTTATACAACGAATGAATATTTTTTTAAAGGTGGAATTTTTATTTTTCATCATTTTAATTCATTAAAATTCAAGCCAGGAACTTTTGCCTTCTTCCAGAATTAAGTAATTGTTTTATCATAATAAGATTTTAAAGTCATCTAAACAATTATTAATTCGTACTTAAATACTATTTTTAATGAAGATGACAAGAGAAAATAAAAAAAAATATTTTTTTAATACTTAAAATATATTAAGAACATCTTGTTTGCAAATATTCACTATAATATGAAAAAAAATTAATTGTACAACTAGCAAATTATTTATATACATTTATTTGATTTACATAATGTAGTAAATTCGTATATTATGAAGTTTAAACAACTTTGTTTACAACTCCGAATACATTTCTATGAATGAAAAATGAAGTTTTTAAGTTTACTGTTCACCTAGAGTTATTTTTTATGATTATTTCATAATTTTGAGATTACCTGTATCGGCTATATAACTAACTTCGATGCTAGGAATGAGCTCATATACTATATCGGAATAAGAAAATCCATGGTAAGAGTTTTATAGGAAATTTGAATTCCTGAAAAGGGAACTGTCAACCATTGCATTCCGAAACCTACCTCGAAATTTCTCGCAGAGAAACGTTGTGACGTACCACGGCCGTACTCAAAAAATTGTCGTTTTTAACTCTAAGACCCAGAAATCGAAGCCAGAATCCAGAAATGGTAATCCACAGTTTAAAGCAGATAGACATCCCTGATTGAATACGAGCGAAGTGGAGTAAGTCGGGAAGCGGTGCAGACGTCAGGTTCTGAGGGTTATCCAAACCACCAAGTCTGGAGTTGTATTGCTTTCCTGTCGTTTAAGTGAGAGATCTGACGCTATAGTTTAGTGCCTTCCAATTAAAAGCTGGAGGTATTTTTTCAACACGCTCTTGGTACATCAAAACGCTCCTCTGGAAAATGTATGAAGATAGGTTCCAGCATTCATTGGTTGACAGTTTCATTGTTGAATATATTTTCGCTGTTTTACACACACTCCATTTTTTTTAATTTGCAGCCCCAGTGCTAAGATCCTAGCGACGTAATTTGGTAGAGACACCGAGGGACATAATGATAGAGAATTATACATAGGGAAGATACATATAAATGTTTGTGCTAGGATGCCTGAATGCCGCAGTTGGTAGCGCACTAATGTATAAAGTTAGAAGTCTTCGGGTTCAAATCTCGGTTCAGAAGTTTATTTTTCATTTCGTGTCACACACAAACCATCACACACACACACAAACAAACACATGCAAAAATTTTGTCAGAGTTCTTATCAGTGTATAGAGAGTACGATAAATGAAGGTTTGAAAAATAAAAGTAAAACATATATTCAAGAGAACATCCTCAGTACCTGGATTCCTCGAAAATTGCTAATAAATATTGGCGTTCTTATAGACGAAATATAGAAGGATGCAATCAATTAAAAACAACATTGAGTATATTGCAATTATCCGAATAACTATGTTTACCATCAAGTGTTTCTGCAGCCCGTCAATAATTTAAACCTGATCTTGTCAGATACACGGTTTATCACATTACAGAACCAAGAAAATTCCAACTTCTTGGTTATCAGTACAACCACTTTTGTGACACAACTTTAACAGGGAGTCATACGATTATATTCCCTACCATAACTAACTAACTAACTTACTTGCATTATCAACTCGTAGATTTATAGTCGACCGGGCATAATGGTTTTTTTTCGATCATCACTTATATAATTTTTTTACGAATATTCCACAATACAGTGTTTCTCCTTCAACCCGAAGTAAACTTTCGCCAGAATTTCCTGTCTAAAGCAAATCTCTACCTTCCATACTTCTCTTCACTCCATCCACCCTTCGTTCTCTAGGTCTGCCTCTTCCACTTCTTCCATTGGCTTTCTAATTAAGGATCTTCTTTGGTATTCTCTCCTCTTGTGTATAATACACTTACCTCAAATCGTGATTAATGTTATTCTCCCACCACATTCTTGGTCTACTCACTGGGAATTTTTCTCTGGTTTTCCAAACAAGAAGCCTCCTTACCTCTTCCATTCCCCATTTGTGCCACTTGTTCTGCCCGTCGCAGTCTATGTGACTTAACTGTTCTTATTACATCTGGTGACAACACAGATAGCAGTTCAAATAAGAAAGCTATCACTGATTGCAGATCTGATGAATGCTGAAAATCATGTATTTTAAAAACAAAATAAAGCGTATAGATTGTACAATCATCTGAAAAATATACACTAAATAAGCCAAGTTAGAGAAAATGAGAAGAATTAGTATTTTTATTTGAGATAGAGAAGTAGCCTGAAAGAAAGAAATTTCTCTAGGATATGTAGGTCATAAAATTCACTCCTTGCAAAATTAAGTCCGATTTCAAAGAAGAACTCTTTTTTATTGTGAAGTAGAAAATTCTCAAATTCAGTCAATTTAATTCTTTATTGGAAGCTGTGCACTGATTAAATTTTAATAAGTATCTAAGCAAAGTTATAGTTATTCAAGTTTGACATCTTACTAGTTGTTGAGCTTTGCAATGAATTGCATCAAATTTCAACTGTTTGACACTCAATATCTATCAGAAATATTTGTCAATAAAAAAATGACGATAAAATGTCAAGATCTAGAAAACCTTGTGTTGTTCCTAATTTTTATGTTGAGTTGATTAATATTGGAATATTTGATTGCGCAGAAGCATTTTGTCTTGTAAAAACAGTTTTGAAATGGGCTGTAAATAATGATGAAAATAGATTACAATAATATTCCCATGAGATTTTATCGGCATTGTAAAGATGGTTCTGGCATTTCCAGAACAATTCTTAATTTGGCGTTGAAATACCGAGTTCCTCCCTGCTAGTAATGGTAGAAGAAAATAAAGTTAAATGAATAATCTACAAATCTGATTCTCTTTTAGTTCAGGAAGTTATTAACATAAAGTGCGAAGTCAAAAAATTCTAAAAGGAAATGCTCAAATTTTGAAGTTGCATGGAAAAGTCAATAGAGAGTGTAAGGAAAAAATTCGAAACAATTAATTTATTTAAAAAGATAATGTCTGTTGGAGGAAGTGGTGCAGCTGCAGATTTGCATTAAAGTCTACCAAATTTTTTCATTGCCATTGCTGATAATGGTGAAATAACAATTACAACACAGGAGTTGATGAATTGGTATGATGAGATAATAAAGTTGTATCAGATATGATAAATGCCAAAGGTGATAACTGTGGACTAAGGAACAATGAGTGCACAGAATTTGACAAACTTTTGATGTTCCCGTCGATTCACAACTTGTAATCAATTTTAAAAATAAAATGAAGCTGAGAGATCTGAAAAGGAGGATGTAAAACAAACATCATGGGATATGCATGAAACAACTGGAGAGAAGAGTCATTATAAAATGCTTGCTCAGACATAGAAAAAATGTTTAACTCATCAGAATGAGGAATTATACCCATCAAAGAAGAATAAGTTTATGTATTCAACTCTCTACAAAACACGAGATCATTAGGCCTATCACTGCAATTTATTTTTTAATGTCCTTCGCGAGGGAATTGGATTGAACGTCTAAGAAGCAATTAGTGAATTCAAGAGGAAAAATAGCTGTAATATTTATACAATAAATGAATAATTTTTGGAAGATGGAAGTTTTATTTTCTTATTATTTTGAATCATTAAAAATCAAGCCAGGAATTTTTGCCTTTTTTCTAGAATTAGGTAATCATTCTATCATAATAAGTTTTAAAAGACGTATATATAATTTATAATTTTCTCATGAACACTATTTGTGATGAAGATTATAAGAGAAAAAAATAACATATTTTTTAATACATGGAATATATTAAGAATATTTTACTTGTACGTTTTCACTACAATAGGTAACAAATTAATTATAAATGATTGTACTACCAGCTAATTATTTATAGATAGATTTGAATTATTTATATCATCTAGTAAATTTGTATATTATGATGTTTTATCAATTTCGTTTGTAACACTGAACAAACTTTTATGAATGAAAAATGAAGTTTTTAATTTTGCTGCTTACATAGAGTTTTTCTATGTTTGATCATAATTATGAGATTGCCTATATTTGCTATGTCACTAATTTCGATGCTAGGAATGAGCTCCTACACTGTATCGGAATAAGAAAATTCATGGTAAGAGTTTTACAGCAAATTTGAATTCCAGAATAGAGAACTATTAACCATTGCGTGCCGAAACCCACCTCGAAATTCCTCCCAGAGGAGCGTTGTGATGTACCAAGGCAGTACTCAAGAAATTGCCGTTTTAACTGTAAGACACAGAAATCGAAGCTAGAATCCAGAAATGGTAATCCACCGTGTGACATCCCTGCTTGAGTAAGAGCGAAGTGGAGTGAGCCGGGGACCGGCACGGACGGTAGGTTCTGGGGTTATCCTATCTACCAAATTAGGAGTTGTATTATTTTCCTATACTTAAATTGAGATATTTGACGGTAGAGTTTCATGCCTTACAATTAAAGGCGGCAGATATTTTTAGACACGCCCTTGATACATCACAACGCTTCTCTGGAAAATATATGAAGGTAGGTTTCAGATTACAATGATTGACAGTTTGTTGTTAAATATATTTCCGCTGTTTTACACGCACTCCATTATTTTAATTTGCACCCCAAGAGCTCAGATCCTAGCGACGTCATTTGGCAGATACACCGAGGGACATATACTTACTTACTAACTGGCACTATCGAACTCGTAGGTTCATGGCCGCGCGGACATAAGCTCCCCATACATCCCTATCCTGAGCTAATGCTTTCAATCATTCCCTGTATAATCTACTTCCCTCAAATCATAGTTAATGTTATTCTCCCACCTCACATATATGATAGAGAATTATACATAAGGAAGGCAAATAAATGTTTATGCCAAGATGCCTGAATGGCGCAATTGGTAACGCACTAACGTATAAAGTATGAATTCTCGTGTTAAAATCCCGGTTCAGACGTTATTTTTCTTTTCGTGTCACACACAAACCACACATATATATATATATATAAATTTTGCCAGAGTGCATGGAAAGTACAATAAATGAAGGTTTGAAAAATAAAATTAAAAAATATATTCAAGAGAACATCCTCAGTAGGTGGATTGCTCGGAATTCGCTAATAAATATTAGAGTTACAGACGAAATATAGATGGATGTAATTCATTATGGACAACGTTGAGTAAATTTGAATTGTGAATAACTACGTTTATCATCAAGTGTTTCTACAGCCAGTCAATAATTTAAACGTGATCTTGTCAGATACACGTAATCTCACATTTCGCACCCAAGGAAATTCCAACTTCTAGGTCATCAAAACAACCACTTCTGTGACACATCTTAACTTGGCGAGTCGGGGGTCATACGATTGCATTCTCTACCATAAATAACTAACTAACTCACTTGCATTATCAACTCGAAGGTTTACGGCCGCACAGGGCATTAGCTCTCCATACACCCCTATCCTGGTGATAATGTTTTTATATCATCCCCTGTATAATCTACTTACCTCAAATCGTGATTAATGTTATTCTCCCACCTCATTCTTAGTCTAGCAACTGGACGTTTTCCTCTGGTTTCCCAAACAAGAAGCGTCTTTCATTCCCCATTCGTGGCACTTGTCCTGCTCATTACAGTCTACGTGATTTAACTGTTCTTATTACATCTGGTTTCCCATGAAGATCACATAGTGCACTCTTATTGCATTCTCTACCAGGTATGTCTTATTTGCATTTGTTTATTTGCTACATGAGTCCCTCACTTTGGGATCTAAAATTGAATTTAATGCAATCTGAAACTTTCAAGCATCTAAAAATATTTTATACATAAACTGTAGATTATAATTTCTTATAATTTCACCTCGAAGAAAAAGAGGGAGTGTGGTCTCGTCTTCTTTTACAATAATAACAATAAAAAGGTTTAACTTGTAAATTATCAATGTTCTTAATGTTATACAATTTTATACTTCAAAATTATATTCAATGAACATTGCTATGATACGATACTACAATGTTATTAAATTTTAATTGTAATGGCGGTCACTAAGGTTACAATTGTAGGATTCGAAGAAACAAAGCTACATCCGAATCTACATTTTTCACATTTAAATATCTAACATAGCGACCGGATACTAAGGGTCAACACGCTCAATCTATTGGGTAACACAAGAAATTGGGGCTGGCATCAGGGCTTATTCTTCATGGTTCCGACCTCGTCGCTATGACAGTTAGAGACACAATATTGTAACTTTTTAATCATCGTCTTTAATAAATATATTAAATCAAGTTCTGCATTCACTGGAGTTCTTGGACTCACAACGAATCCTACCTTCAAATTGTCTGATCTACCCGAGGGCCAGGTCACGACAAAAACTCTGGTGGCAGCGGCGGTGGATCGTTAGCGACGGTTCATAGGTTCGAGAACTGGAGAGATCTTCGAGGAGATCCACTTGAGGAGACGGTACCACTCCACAAGACCATTCCCGAGCTGAGCGGACGGCTACAGTGAACAAGAACAGCAACGAGGCTGATCAATAACCCGAGGGTCCCTGTTCAACCTCCACTTCTAAAACCTGAAGGTAAGCCCAGGATAATCAAGTCTATACTCATCTACCTGTTTGATATTATTGCTGCAATATGTCATTACAGAATGCAGGCGTCGATTCACTTAGTAATAACGATGAAATTAACTATATCAGTGTTCCTCAGGCCATTACATTAATTCATAAACCGTTTAATGGTAATAAATCAGAGTTGAGAGAATTCATTTCAAATGTCGAGACTGCTATTTCGGTCATTAATCCAGATAATTATGATTTGATGCTTAAATTTGTTGAGTCTAAAATAACGGGTGATGCTAAAACAAAATTATTGGCTAGGTCAGATAGGTCAAGTTGGGAAGATATAAAACAAATTCTTGAGAAAAACTATACAGTGCGTAGGACAATAGATTTCTTCGCATGTAAATTATTTAATAGCAAACAAGGATCAAGTGAAGGTGTTGCAAATTGGGACAGTAGAAGAGACACTATGTCGACTGAATTGTCTGAAGCCATGATTAGAGTTTTGCCCGACAGACATCATGAAGGTGCGATAGCATTTTAAAAATATATTACGAAAGCTTGTTTTATACAGGGTCTACATGAGGAAAGAATTCAGACTGTAGTTAGAGCTAGGGACGAACGCATGCTTCTCCCTAACGCAATCGAGGTTGCTTTAGAGGAAGAAAGCGCAATATTGTCAGGTAGATATAAGAAACAGGGTGTGCCACAGAAAACTAATAACTTTGTAAAGAGAGATCGAACTGATTACCGAGGGAGTAGTGTCATCTAGGCCCATCCGTCCACCCCTTGGGATACCTCGGTCGTCATGACCATACTCCCAAGTCCTAGTTCTAGTCCTCCCTATCCTGTGTTCACGTCCACGTTCAAGTTCACGGTCCTTAAACCAACACCCCAGGGAGAGGGTGTTGCAGTTAGCAGTTCTGGGAATTGCTGAGCTACATAGTACATCAGGTCGCTCAATCCTGACGACCCCACAGTTGGTCCACGGGCTCCATGAGCCTAGCCTGGAGGACTGCTGTCGCAGATCCACCGACCATTCCCCTGTTCTGCCTCCAGGGACATGTCCTGCAGCCGTTGTGAGACCGGCTAGGGCTACAAGCCCAACAGTGTGAGACTTTTAGTACATCCAGGTGCTCATCTCCTGGCGACCCCACAGTTTGTCGACGGGCCCGTAGGCCGAGCCAGGAACCAGTACAGTAGCTCCTCTCTGGACTGGTCCGAGCCGAGCCCTGGTGTGCCCCCAGGGACGCCTTCTGCAGGTGTTGTGGGCCAGCACGGAGCTCGCAAGCTCCAACAGATGAGCAACTAGTACGACAAGGCGCTCAACTCTTGCCTACCCCACTAATGGTTCACGAGTCCCTTGGACTTAACCGGGAGGACTGTCTAGCAGATCCACCGATCTTTCCCCCAGTGCACCAGCTGGGGACGTGTTTGGTTGCTGTAGTGGGTCCAGCCTGAGCATTAGTACGTCAGGTTGCTCAACTCCTGACGACCTCACAGATTGTCCTTGGGTCACTCGGTTCCAGAGTTGGCGCTAAGTCCCAAAAGCCAAAAGACCGCGCTTCCTCCTTTCTCGAGCTTATCGACCTGGTGGTAATTCCCAGCATTACGCCCGGTATTGTCCCAACCAGCCCGTTCGCAAGACTAAGCCAAGTCGTGCCGCTGCTGTGAGTCAGCCCACTGAGCAATGTAGGCATCCAGGGAGCTCATCGCCCATGGTGCCCCCACAAAGGACCTCGGGATTTTAACCAAGAGAAGGGAGCTTCTGATCTCCACAATCTTCCACCGCCTCGCCATGACGGCCGCTGCTCCCGTTGTGGGCCGGGACATTTGAGCTTTAGTACAACAGGGCGCTCGTCTCCTGTTGACCCCACTTATGGTCCGCGAGTCCATCGGACTTGGAAGGGAGGACTGACTAGCAGATCCACCGACCTTTTCACCACTACGCCACCGAGGGGACGCGATTTGCTGCTGAAGTGGGCGCAGCACGAGCTATGTAGTACGTCAGGTCGCTCGAGTCCTGACGACCTCACAAATGGCCCGCGGGTCCGGTCTGGACCTAGCCGGGAGGAGTGCAAGCAAACCACCGACCGTTCCCCTATCCGCCACCCGGGGACGCGCCCTGTTGCTGTTGTGAGCACAGTTGGGGCCCGATAAACGGACTCCCAGGGAGGAAGTAGTGACAGGAAAGATAGGTCTTTTCGAATAAATGTCACTTGCTTTAAGTGCCAGAAGGAAGGGCACATTGCCAAGGAGTGCCGAGACGCTCCGCGGTGTAGGACGTGTTCCAAGGTGGGACACGAAACAAAGGACTGTCGTGCACAGGACCGGCAGGGAAACTCTCATTGACGTAGCCCAAGCAACCGGGGTTATCCGAAGATGAAGAGGCAGGTTGCGTAGTAGAGATGGGATCCCATGAAAAACATGTAACTCAAATAAGTACGGTAAAGGAAATAAGTGTACACGAAAATGAGATAAGGGAAGTTAAAACGCATGTGTTGAGTTTGGATGTGAACCAAGGGTGTTCACATAATGATGATCTAATGGTAATCAATCTCCGAGGAGATAATTTAAAGTGTGGTCGGACACTCGTTGACACAGGGTCGCAAGTGTCCCTCGTTCGATACAACTCTCTAGTAAATGTGCCAAATATAGAAAAGGTGAATGTGATACTACTGGGTGTGACAGGATCTACACTAGATGTAGTAGGTAGAATTGTAATGCCAGTGTACCATAATAAATTTAAGTGTATTCATAACTTTTATGTTGTGCATGACCTCCCACAAAACCTTGACGTCGTGACACGTGCTCCGACGACGCAGACAGAAATAAAATCATTTTTGGAACTAGCAGGCTACTATAGGAGATTTATTCCAAATTTCAGTTCATTAGCAAGGCCGTTGACCGAGCTATTAAAAAAAGACGTTTCGTTTAAATGGACAGATAAGGAAGAAGAAGCTTTTAATGCATTAAAGTTAAAATTAGTAAACCCACCACTACTTCAATACCCAGATTTCACAAGGCCATTCATTTTGACAACAGATGCAAGTAAAAATGCTGTTGGTTGCATATTGAGCAAAGGTAAGATAGGAGAAGATTTGCCAATTGCATATGGGTCAAGGACACTTAACAGTCATGAGAAAAATTACACTGTATCGGAAAAAGAGCTACTTGCTATAGTATGGGGATGCAAACATTTCACACCTTATCTTTTAGGACGCCACATTACGATCGTAACAGACCATAAGCCATTGACATGGATCTTTAATGTCAAAGACCCGAGTTCGAGGTTGCTTCGATGGCGCCTCTTGTTAGAAGAGTGTCAGTATGATATCCAATATAAAGCTGGAAAAAGAAATACAAATGCGGATGCTTTATCTAGAGATCCGAATCTCTGTCTCTTAATAAATGAAAGTGAGTTAACACATGAGCGAAAACAAAACATAATTAAAGAAATGCATGAGTGCCCTATTGGTGGACACCAAGGTATTCACAGAACTTACGAAAGAATAAAATTATACATTTCATGGCAAAATATGAAAACAGAAATTGAAAATTATATAAGAAATTGCGATGTATGTCAGAGAAACAAGGCTACAAGGCCGTTAACAAAGCAAGAGTACGCAATCAGAAACGTGGGCTAAAGTAGCGATTGATATAGTAGGACCCTTACCGATGACAGAAAACGGATGTAAATATGTTTTGACTTGTCAGGATAACCTTACTAAAATATATTATTGCGATCCCAATTTTAAAACCAGGAAGCTAATACGGTAGCGGAAGCATTCGTTACAAAGATATGTCTTGTGCATGGAATTCCACAAATTATTTTAAGTGACCAGGGCACTAACTTTACGAGTAATCTATTCAAACAAATGTGTAAATTATTTAAGATTAATAAAATTACAACATCAGCTTTCCATCCTGAAAGCAACGGGTCACTAGAGAGGTCACACAAAGTGTTAGTAGAATATCTTCGTTGTTTTTGTACGGATAAGCAGACAGAGTGGGAAAAATGGATCCCATTCGCAACGTTTGTTTACAATACCACTCCACATACAGACACAAAGTATACTCCATTTGAATTATTGTACGGTAGATTAGCTAATCTTCCAGGAGCGTTGCAAAACCTCCCACTACCCCACTATATAATTATGATGATTTAATAGCTGATACCAGATATAGGTTACAAGTGTCACATGACATTGCAAAAAGAAATTTAGTGCAAATAAAAGAAGGTCAAAAAGAAAAGTACGATAAAAATAAAGCGAATCATGTAGAATTCAAAGAAGGTATGAAGGTTTTATTAAGTAACGACGCAACAAAGGTTGGAGTGTCTAAGAAACTAAGTTGTCCATGGTTAGGACCTTACAATATTGTAAAGGTCAATGATAACGGTACACTTGCACTACAGTTCATAGGAAATAAGAATAATTACAACAATAGGAATTCAAGGGTAGCTAAAATAAAAAGTAAGATTCAAGTAGTACATGCAAACAGAGTGAAACCTTATTTTTCCTCTTCTTTGCAGGATGATTCTGCCGATACTCATTAAACTAGTCCTTGTACTACCATCAGTACTCCCACTAGGTTTCGAACCCAAAACCATCAACAAAACCGCGGATGTTTATTTTGACACATGAGGTTACGTACAACTTTACTCATCTCAATGGAAATTATTAACTTACATAAATATGCAGGAGGCTAAAGATTCTTTAAACCAAGTAAAACAACATTCTAAATTAGTTTTCAATTTTTGCGAGTCAATAAAGAGTCGATCTTGGTATCGCTATACAGATTGTATTTCTTTGAAGTCATACATTAACAATAAAATTAAACAGATCGAAAACTTAAAGAATATTGTAGTAGACTACACAGAAGTCGAACCAAGTAGTACTCGTAAGAAGCGAGGTGTGTTAAATTTCGTAGGCCAAATTACTAAAATTCTTTTTGGAACATTAAGTAGTGAAGATGCCGAGTATTATACAGGAAAGATTAACGAGCTAGAAAGTGAGCAAAAATATTTTATTAGAATAGCAAAAGGCCAGATGTTAGTTTTAAAATCAGCTGTAACATCATTTAATTCAACATTGCGAGATGTTGATAGGAATGAGAAAACTTTAAAGAGTGGTTTAACAAGATTTAACCCAACATGTAAACAATATCACTAGTGAAATAACTCAATCGATAGCTATGTTATCGGAACACGTATTGCAAATTGAGCGGACAATAGAAAGTACTCGCGAATTTTTTAATCTGATTGTTGAGGCAATTATTCATTCTAAAGATGGCACATTACAGGCACAAATTATCACCCCATCAAAGATAAGAAAATTGATGAGTAAAGAACAAGCATTAAGTGGACTTGATTACCCTGTTAACCTCCCATCTCAAGAACTAATCCAAATAATTTCCACACAGATTTACCTACAAGATAAGTATCTTGTCTGTGTTATTGAAGTTCCCTTACTTCTACCTGAGCATTATCATTTATACCGTATCATTCCCTTCCCAACCCAAGTATCAACAAGGAGCTATGTCCAAGTACATCTGCTTAGAAACTACGAAGGACTATATTATCAGCGATCCATTACGTCAGAAGTTCGCAAAATTGACACAATACCAAATCGATACATGCTTCCAATTAAATAAATTTAAACATGTCTGCAAGGAAATGGAGCCAATACTTATCTATAAAGAGGGTATAGACTGCGAAGCAACACTTGTACATCCATCGACGACGGCGGTCCCGAGTTCATGCTCACATCGCATGATGGAACTTAAGAACACACTATGGTTAAGGCTAATGGGGAACGAGTTCCTTCACGTGACACCAATACCCGAGATCTTCACGTTCCTGTGTCCTAACGAAGCTCCACAATCCATTACATTGAAAGGACGAGGAAAACTGAGACTGAACCCAGGATGTAAAGGTTACAGTGCTTATACTACGATGTATGCATATTCTACCATTCCTGATATCACTCCTATCCTCCCAATTGACTTTGACTGTTGTCTAACCTCTGATAAAATTCAACTAAACCTTCCAATGAGTAATGTCATTTCGCATACAGATGATCTGAAAGTAACGAGCCATAAAATTGATGAAGTTAACGATGTGATTAATGATGAGAAATGGAAATTAGAGCACTCAATGAAATTAGGCTATGTGTCATGGGCAGCAACCTTAGGTATACTGACCACCGTAATCTTCATCGCAGTTTGCTGTAGCTGCTGTTGTTGCAGCTCTTGCAGAAAATTTGGTTTTTGGCTGTGGAAAAAATGGCAACCCATGGATTATATCGATGGTATGAGAAAACATTGCTTTTTACAACAAACTATACACACGGGCAATGTTCATTATCACGGAAGCACTGTGTCACTACCTATCACAAGCGGAGACCGAACCAAGGACTTCACAGCAATAGATGACGAAGATTCTAAAGAAGAAGAGGCTCCGATCGTATCTCGTACGAGGTCCGCGAGTAAAATGAAAAAACCGTGTCCTCATGGAGAACATAGTGATACGAACAATAGATGTGTGCAACCGAGTAAAAGAAAAGTGTGAAAGTGACCACGAGAAATAATAAGTGCATCATAAAATAAGTAAAGAAATAAACAAATATTAAAAAAAAACTTTGGACAGACGTTTGAAAGAGAGAAATCAAAGCAATACTATACAGTAACTACTATGTTCGAAAAGTATATATATATATAACAATGTATTTATAACATGTATGTAACTTGTGATCACTTATTGATGTCATTAATATGTAATGTTTTTCTTTTATTTTAGGTAAAGGGTAATACAAATAGACGTGTCCAGTGCAAGTTCGCAAATATTCCATTACTGTGTTTAACGTTCACATTTATGCGTAACTTGTTCTCTTTTAGGTTATTCATACAATTGCAAATTACTTAAGTAAGTAATAGTAATAATAAATCTCAAGATCCTAATAGAGTAAAGAAAGAAGCTTAAAATTAAGCTCCATTACTTTATCTTAAGGGCGGAAGTGTGCTGGCTGTAGCATTATTACCGCATATACTAATTAATTATTGCACTGTTAGCCAATAGCATAAAATCCATATATATATTAAAGTATTGAATTAACAATCAGAATGTATTTATATTATATTATGAAGGGAAATTGCGTACTGGACACTCTAATATATAATAATAATTACATGTGGATATTCAAGTTGAAACAGGCAGGGGCGTTGAGTTTGGATAATATTACTCACCATCCCCCAGTCTAATACAGGGGCGTCGAGTCAAGATAAGATTACTCTCCATCCCCTAGTTGAATACAGGAAGATAACATGGCTGGTAAATTCCAGTCTTCATACGTAACTTTAGAAGAGATATGTCCTTATTTGGAAATGAGGGTGATACATTCCAACTCAGCGTCCATGCCACGCCCGCTTATCAGAGGGTTTATAACGGCTGATGCCCTTGGCATCAGGGCTTATTCTTCATGGTTCCGACCTCGTCGCTATGACAGTTAGAGACACAATATTGTAACTTTTTAATAATCGTCTTTAATAAATATATTAAATCAAGTTCTGCATTCACTGGAGTTCTTGGACTCACAACGAATCCTACCTTCAAATTGTCTGATCTACCCGAGGGCCAGGTCACGACACTCCTCACAACCTTCCTTTATAGGATAGAATGCGTTTTCCATCTTCTGTGTCACATCCGTACCTTAGCTTCTGCTTTATTAGCATTTTCTACAATTTTTTGAAATTATATATATTTGGAGTATAATAACCGAGTAATTAACTGTCGGTCCATGGCCACAGTGTCCATACATCCCTACTTTTCGCATTTTTTTTCAATTATCACCTATGTAATTCACCTCCTCAAGTCTTGGTTTATGTTATTCTCCGATCTTATTACTGATCTATCTACTGGGCGCCTCCCTGGCTGTCATACAAAACGTTTTCATGTCCCTCTTTCATTCCACATTCGCACAAGACGTTCTGCCCATTGTAGTATATGGAACTTAGTTGTTCTTATTACACCTGATTTCCCATTAAATATGATTTATATTATGTAGTTTTCTTCATTCACCTGTCTGTTCGTCTCTCTTTGTCCAAAATTTTTCGTAAGAAATTCGTTCTCATATACTGGTAAACTTTTCTCTTCCATTAAGGTAAGAGTCAATATTTGGCATTCACATAACATAACTGGATTTGCAATATAATTGTATATGAATTATTGCTAATAAAATAATAATAATAATAATAATAATAATAATAATAATAATAATAATAACAATAATAATAATAACAATAATAGTAATAATAGTAATAATAATAATAATAATAATAATAATAATAATAATAATAATAATAATAATAATAATAGATAGATAGATAGATAGATAGATAGATAGATAGATAGATAGATAGATAGATAGATAGATAGATAGATAGATAGATAGATAGATAGATAGATAGATAGATAGATAGATCATCGGTTGATTAATGTCTTTGACATCGTCCGATTCCTAATAGCCAATTTTGTCGGTACATCCAACCTGTAAAAGGGAAGATGCTAAGAGGAAGGAGAGCCTCTAATTGCTTTAAATTCTAAGACTTAGAGGAACCGACCTGCACATCTTCCCACCTTCACGTGGTGCAGCTGTTAGTAACCATATAACTTATACGTATAACTTATGTGGTGAACGGACGGGATGGGCTACTGGTCAGCATGGTGAGATATTGACCGATATGGCATTACTTCCACTTCCATACCATATCTCTTTTTTTATCTTTCCTATCCAGTCTCTGGACTGAACACTTTGTTGTTTTCGGACCCTGATGGTATTAGAGTGTTCGAGGCCGAGGGATCATTTCATCTATCTTCTCTGTCAAATTCTTCCTGTAGGGCAGATCAGGCTCTTAGCTGTAGTGAAAGCAACTGATCTAAGGATGGACACCTGAAAAAAAATCCCTGGTCCTCCAGGTTGGGGGTTGATGCGGTAGCCCAGCTCCCTCCCATCAAAAAAAAAATGCAATGCTAAAAAACCTAACAGAGATAAGCAGTCGGTCAGATTACAAGGAAGACGAATGAAGCTACGGAAACGAACTCTGCTAATTGGAACGTGGAACGTACAAGGCATAAGGAATAAAATGGAGGAGGTCCTTAAACAGATGGAGGATTTGAAGCAGGACATAATCATACTGATAGAAACGAAGAAGAAAGGAGAAGGAATGCAAACTTTAGGATCGTATGTTCACATTTACAGTGGTGTTAAAAGAATGAAAGGGCTAAAAGAGGGGTTTCAATACTTATCAAGAAGAAATATAAGAGATATATCACAAACTGGGAAGCAATAAATGAAAACATAATTATAATTAATATATCTCTTTTTGGTATAAAATGCTCTATATTAGGAATATATGGAATTAGTGAGGATGGAAATTATTTAATAAAAGATAAATTTTATAGTACATTAAATTCTATTATGGATGAGATCGGGACATCAAGAGAAATTGTATTAGCTGGTGATTTTAACAGCAGAATCGGCAAAGAGATAATAATAATAATAATAATAATAATAATAATAATAATAATAATAATAATAATAATAATAATAATAATAATAATAATAATAATAATAATAATAATAATAATAATAATAATAATAATAATAATAATAATGGTAATAATAAACATGGATGAAAAACTGATCGAATGTAAAGAGGAGAAATATCACAGGAGAAAAATAACTGTTTCATTATTACTATTAAACATATTTACATTAGAAAACATTTACAAACTAACACTACCGATATAAGTAGGAAATTATTTCATATTTTGTAATTAATGTTTTTATTTAAACATAACAAGAAATGCATGATTAAAAAATCACATTATTTAGAGACACTAAAATAAAAATATGCTGTCTTTGTTGTCTAATGTGTTGCATCTAACACTAAAGTTATTAGCAAACTTGCTTTCCAATACTTTGAGGTCTTGGAATTTTCATGTCTGACAGCGATGTAGTTGTTCAGATGGCCTTCGTCCAGTTCATCATCTGGATTATTACTTAAAATGCATTACTATGAAGGCAAGAGCATTGAGTTGTGAAGGTGTTTTTGCCAGACAGTCGTGGCCCATTACCATTCTGTAATGTGCTACTTCTCATTTCTGGTATGTCAATATGTTTTGTTATCTTTGTATCTGGCTACTGTTTCAAGTTAATCGTCGTTCATAATTTTGGTTTTCAACTTTGTGTGATGTTTCATTGTGGACTAAGGTGTTGGTTTAGATCTAGGAAATTCTTTGATAAGGAAATCAGCTGTTTCATTACCGGCAATTCCACAACGGGACAAAATAACAATATGAATACTATAATTTAATAAACTACTCTAGCAGATTCCTTTCACCAGAATGATAAGCTGTTATATCCGAGCTGCTTGTCGTCCAGAGGAATAGAGAAAGACATAGTGTACAACTTTTATCAAATAATACAGTAATTTATTTGTATTTCAGGTCTACTGAAAAATGAAATATCTCAAATAAATGTTGAAGAATACGAAAAGAATGCGATAAATATAACATCATGTACACAATTTGCATGTAGCCTAAGAAATAGCCATATGGAACATGTTATACAAGTTTTATTAATACTGATATTGCTACGACATTTTAAAATAATTGCAACAGATTTCGAGCAAATGAAAACATTTAAGAACGTTTCGGATGTAGCCTTCAGAACAAGGTGAGAACATAAATATAAATTGTAATGTATTTTCCTTCCTCTTTAGACACATGTCCGACATAATAGCCCTACCAGGTCACTGATGACTTGAAATGAAGCCCTCTTATGGAAGGTGTGTGATATACAGA
Organism: Diploptera punctata; assembly: GCA_030220185.1. Taxonomy (NCBI): domain Eukaryota; kingdom Metazoa; phylum Arthropoda; class Insecta; order Blattodea; family Blaberidae; genus Diploptera; species Diploptera punctata. The sequence goes on along the minus strand of JASPKZ010003859.1, from coordinate 610,875 downwards.
GGCGAAGTAAAGTATGCATTACTTAATTACAAATTCCACGTTAGTAAAACCATGCTTTCCTCTTGCGTCTGGAAGAAAAGTTTAACAAGATATTTACTCACTTTTGTGCTTTATGGATTTCTAGGAGAAAATAAAAAAATGGGGGATCAATAACATTTTGGGGGAGTTTTATGTGCTTCCTGAATTAAGATTTAGTCAATTATAATTTTATGTTCAGGTTTACTGGGTTCATTGAGATTAAAATAAATATTCAAAAATCAGAGATAAAAATTAACTTGTAAACAAAAAAATTACTGGTTAAACAATTATATTGCTGCGGCATGTACAAAACGTTTTTGTATACAATGATTACTTGTTAAAAATTCACTTTCATATTTATAATTGAAAAATGATAACAGTGTAACGCAATATACACAAACTTGTATTAATAATATGATAATGATTTATATATTTGAAAAATACATGCATAATTTTAAAGCTAAATATATCCTTATTCCCGGTGGGAGTCCGGATTTTTAAACTCACCTAAATCTTATGGTGGTTCCACGGTCCTGGAATCTACTCAGCCTCTAACTGAAATGAGACGCTTGTTTTGGGAGTAAAGGAGGCCGTCACGCTGGGTTGACAACCCGGCTGACATCAGGTGCCAATTGTTGAGAAAAAGTGGGAGCCTTAACCTCCTACTGCCCCAAGGGTCTCCTATGGCCTGTAGTGGGATCAGTTTATCTTTACCTTTTATACATACAAATACTTTTAATAATGTCAGATATTATAATATGTTGCTTGAATATGAGTTTATTTAAACTCCTTTTCACAACTGACTTACCTTAATGTTGTGTATAGACAACTTAACCTAAAAATGTTATTTATATTTCCAGGATAACGTCACAACAACTGTCACAGGACTACTGATCAAATATAATGAAGAAGATAAAATAAATGAATGGAACATGAGAATAAAATGGAAGTGGTTATAAATTACTCCTTAAGTCATCTTGACTATCTGTACTTCTCTTGTATTTAAAGAACACAGAGATAGAAATACAAAATGAACAACTGAATTTTTTTTAATGACGTTGGTATTTTCTATAAGAATGTATGTAACATTGTTAAAGACAGACAATTGTTTTATTTCGTTACCAAGATATGTTTGATTCACAATTAATATTTTTATTGAGTTGAAAAGTGTATCCCTGACGAAGCTCTGAGGAATGCTGAAGATAATTCATGTATTCTATAAATAAAATAAAGCATGTTGATGCAGTAACAAAAAATACGCTAAATAAGTCAATATAGAAAAAAAAATTAAAAGAATGAAGTAAGTTTTTTTATTTATTTGAGATAGAGCAAAAAGTAGCCTGAAAGAAGAAATTTTCTCTACCGCATGTAGGCAACTAACTAACTCATTGTAAATTTAAGTCCAAATTCAAAGAAAAATGTTATTTTAAAAGAAGATGAAAATGTTTAAAATCAGTCAGTTAAAGTGTTTATTAGAAGCTGTGTGTTGATTAAACTTGAATAAGTATCACAGGAAAGTTTCAGTAGTTAATTCAAATTTTACATATTTACCAGTTGTTGAGCTCCGCAATGAACTGCATCAAATTTCACTGTTTGAGAGTTTTACTCAATACATATCAGAAATATTTGTCAACAAAAGATTAAAATGAAATAGCCAGTTGCATAAATCCTTATGTTGATCTTCTGTTTTTTTATGTTGAAACGATTAATATTGGAATATATGATCGTGCAGAACAATTTTGTCTTGCAATAACAGTTTTGCAAATGGCTATAAATAATGATGAAAGAAAAATTTACAATAATATTATTCTCATGAGATTTTGTCGGTATTGTAATGATGGTTATTTCATTTCCCAGAAAATCTTAATTCGGCAGAGAAATGCAGAATTACTGTGTGGTACAACTGGCAGAAGAAAATAAAGTGAAAACAATACTATAGAATGTTTTATACTACTTTAGTATATTAGATAATTAATATATATTGTCAAGTTAAACAATTTCATAGAGGAAAAGCTCAAATCTTGAAGTTACATGGAGAAGTCAATAGAGAGCGTAAAGATAAATTTGAAGCAAATTATTTAAACAGAGACTTGTGTTGGAGTAACTGGTACAGCTGTAGATTTGCAAGACGTTGTACCAAATTTATTCCTTGCCAATGTTAATAATGGTAAAATAACTAACAATGGCAGCACAGGAGTTAATGGGGGCATTCAGTAGCCAAAGCGCTGCAAAAGCGCTTTAGCGCTTTATCTGCAGCATACCATTCAGCGGGCAATAAAGCGCTCTAGCGGACTTGCAGCTACTGCAGCGAAGTAAAAGTAGGCTGCAGATAGAAGAAACCGCTGCATACATTGTGATTGGCTGGTTCATTCAGTTTAAACATGGCGTCTTTCTCCATAAACAATTTATGTTTGATGTACAAATTTTGTGTTATTTATGTCTGGACATTAATATACGAGTTATTCGAGGTGGCTAACCGTTTTAGACGAACATAAGTGATATATTAAGTAAAACTAAAGACAGTGATAATCTTAAGATTGTTATCAAGATCAAGAATTTACGATTATAACCTCTTTTTTCATGCAAATCATTGTGTTATTGACGAGTGAATGTTTTTATTATGAAAATTGTATCCGCAGATGATTCATTCGCTAATACCTGGTGCCAAGTTAATTATAATTTTTGTTTTCAAGATATATGAAATACATTAGAATAGTATGATTGTGTTCATGGGGTCATTTCTGGAAGTGCTACAGTGGTTGTCGAACCAATTTTCTCTACAGATAAAACGAACATTTGTACTATTCTTTAAATGTGCAACACAATAAGAAAATTGTGTAATGGACAAAGAGATGAACTGTGTATCTATGTTTGTAATCTTTTCTGAATAAAGAGTTTTGTGAAGTATCGGCCATAACTTGAATTCAAATATTACAATATTCTAGATTTCTTATCTAAATTTGAACAGTGAAGATACAAATACTCAGTGTGATGTGCATAAATAAAATTAAATTACAGCTAGAGTTGGTTAATGTATTAACAAAAAATTTTGCACTCTGCATAGGATTTTAATCACAGCTGATCCATTATTATTTAATCTCCAACTTTATATACTATGTCCTATCATTGAGATACTGAGAGCCATTTCTTGAACCAGGTATGAATAACTTTCACTTTAATTCCCAATTTATCGCAAAATGAAATGTGGTCTTATGTCTTTTAATTCAAATGCATGTAGTCTCTCTTATGGGATATTGCTATTCACTGTATACTACCATTAATCTTGGTGATAAATGTTTTTCATATTATTATAAATGATTCAGTGATATACTATTTAGTGTAGCACTTAACTTTACTAAGAAAGTGGCATTGCTAATGTTAGAATTATATTAAATAATGTCTTTAAGTATGGTGAGTGAGAGGTTATCTATAATTAACTGCTGTTATGACAGAATTTCACATATATGGTTGGAAATTGCATATAATGTTTTGGTTTTATTTTAGCCATAAATATTATGGTAGTTACTCTTATAAGTAATTAATATTATCAGATGATGCAAAAAAAGTTAATTAATTATTAAGAAAACTATTTAAATTATTATAAATTAATATTCTTCTTTGTTTTCATTCCTATTCCTTGACAATTTAAAATAAAGATGAAGTATGTTTGAGGTTGAAAAAATACAATGATGCCTTCCTTTATACAATTGTTTTGGTTGCTGTACTTAGGTCATGTCTTGCACCACATACATTAATTTTGCACATATGCCTGTACTTCCTGCATTTTCTAGTGTAACCCCTATTCCTCATAGATTTAAATATAGACCTAAAAGTGTCAAATATTATGTAAGAAATCACATGAATAAAAGGCTGAACAATTGAATAAAATTTACCCTACAGCCCACCTGGCAATACTTTTAGTGTGGTTATTAAATATATGTGTTATGTGATGATGAAGGAGCAAGATATGCATCACATAGGGAATTCGCAGGAGTGATGTTTTAAATATAATAAAATAATATCAAGTTGTGTCCAAATCAGGGTCAGATCAAGTGATTAGATTAAGCCACTATATTTATAGAGGTCTGTAATTAACTAGGGTGCAGGCTGACTACATCTGATGAACGAAATGGATGTTATGAAAATGGGGAAAGGTGGAATAAAATTGTGGTAGGGGAAAATGGGAGAAACCCTGAAAGAACATGCCATAGATCCGTTTCCTCCACTACAAAATCTACTTATAATGACCGAGACTAACCAAGTTAAAAAAAGCTACTCTTACTAAAACACAAATTAATATGATTAAACTAATAATAAACATTATAAATAAAGTTCTCGAGAAGCCAGCGGTGAGAGGCGAGCGTCTAATCGCTTGCGTCACGGAGCCGCCTGATATATTAATAATTAAAAAAATACAAATTTTCTCGTTATAATAATATTTTATTTTAAACGATCTATTCGTCGATTTCATAAATTACATACATTAAAATAAATCGTAAATTCTGTATAACCCTATTAGTATTATGATTAATTTCAATAGCATCGCGTAGTAATATGAGTAATGAGCCAATGAACACATTTAAATTTGGCGGTATAGCTGCATGCAGCGGTCCATTCAACAGACTCCTTAAATTTTCGCTGCAAATGGCAGCCATTTTTGCTAAAGCGCTAAAGCGCTTTACTGCCCGCTGAATGCGCCCAATGAATTGCTATGAGAAGACTAGATCGATGTCAGTGGTGGTAACTGTGGAATAAGTGACAATTACTACATGGTATTCGACACATTTTTTAATGTTCCCGTCGATTCAAAAGATACAATCAATTTTAAAGTGAAACTAAGCTGGGGGAACTGAAAGGGAGTATGTAAAACAAACATCGCTTGATTGAATGATACACCAGAAGAGGAGAGTCATCATAAAATGCTTGCTCAGACATAGAAAAAATGTTTAACTCATCAGAATGAGGAATTATACCCAACAACGAAGAATAAAGTTTTTTTGTACTGAACTCTTAATAAACTATATATAAAGACACGAGATCATTATCAGTGCAAATTATTTGTAATGTCCTTTACGAGGGAACAGATTTGAACGTCTAAGATTCAATCAGTAAATTGAAGACGAAAAACTATCTTTAATATTTAAACAACGAATGAATAATTTTTGGAAGGTGGAATTATTATTTTTCATTATTTTCCAACCATCCATAGTAATTCTGCCCGAAGGCGGGTCCTTCACTGCAATCATAGCATTTGCAGCTATGTTTTGCAGCTTTACTAGGGAATCGTGTAGGTGTGGTAGCTTCCCGTTGCTTTCCACACCGGTGAAGGATGATGGTGATGATAATAATGATAAGGGCCATATGATTTCGGGGACTGTTTGGGTCTTAAAGTTTTCCTGACATTTGTCTTACAGGTGAGGAAAAACCCCGATAAAAACCTCACCCAGAAAAACTGCCCCGACCGGGGATCGAACCCGGGCCCGCTGCGTGATAAGGCAGCACGCTACCTCGAGACCACAGCGGTGGACTTCAACGCATTAAAAATCAAGCGAGGAAATTTTGCCTTTTTCTAGAATTAAATAATTATTTTGTCATAATAAGCTTTTAGAGACATCTATACAATTTATAATTTGTTTTAATCACTATTTTAATGAAGATTATGAGAGAAAATAAAATATTATTTTTTTAATACATGTAACATACTAAGAACATTTTGTTTGCAAGTTTTCACCACAACAGGAAAAAAATGTAATTATATAATATTGTACTACCAGCTAATTATTTATATATATTTGAATTATTTATATTGTCTAGTAAATATGTATATTACGAAGTTCAAACAATTTTGTTTACAACTCTGAAAAAAATTTATGAATGAAAAATGAAGTTTTTAATTTTGCTGTTCGAATAGATTTTTTAATGTTTGTTTCATAATTTTGAGATTGCCTATATCTGCTATGTCACTAATTTCGATGCTAGGAATGAGCTACTACACTATATCGGATAGGAAAATTAATGGTAACAGTTTTACAACAAATTTGAATTCCAGAATAGAGAACTATTAACTATTGCATGCAGAAACCTACCTCGAAATTTCTCGCAGAGAAGCGTTGTGACGTACCGAGGCCGTACTCAAACAATTACAGTTTTGAACTGTAAGGCACAGAAATCGAAGCTTAGAATCCAGAAATGGCAATCCACTGTGTGAAGCAGATAGACATCCCTACTTGAGTAAGAGCGAAGTGGAGTGAGTCGGGGACCGGCGCGGACGGCAGGTTCTGGGGGTTTCTAATCCACCAAGTCAGGAGCTGTATTGCTTTCCAGTAGTTTCAGTGAGAGATCTGACGCTAGAGTTTAGTGCCTTCCAATAAAAAGCGGCAGGTATTTTTTAGACACGTCCTTGGTACATCATAACGCTTCTCTGCAGAATGTTTGAAGATAGGTTTCAGCATGCAATTCTTGACAGTTTCATTGTTAGATATATTTTAGCTGTTTTACACGCACCCCATTTTCTTTTAATTTGCACACCGCAGTGCTCAGATCCTAGCGACGCCATTTGGTAGCGATGGTCATATATGATAGATAATTATACATAATGAAGATAAATATAAATGTTTGTGCTAGGATACCTGAATGGCGCAGTTGGTAGCGCACTAACGTATAAAGTTAGAAGTATGAGGTTCAATTCCCGGTTCAGACGTTTATTTTTCGTTTCGTGTCACACACAAATTACACACTCACCCACACACACGCACAAACACATGTATAAATTTAGTCACAGTTATTATCGTGCGCCGCGATCCTACAATTTTATAACATTCAGTTTGAAAGTTTTGAGTGACTATATCGACATTCCTTTGCCGGGCCCATAGAAGGCAAAGATTAATCCACCTTTCCTTTGTAAATAACTGAACATACTGAATGCTAAACAGTATTATAATCGTGGAAGCTAGAAGAAAAAAGGGGATTAATTTGGCTTGAGAAAGCTTTAGAATATGTATCAATACGTCGTGACTAGCTACACTATTAGTAAACACGCGTTAACTAAAAAGTAGTTTTAATGAAAATCATTAGGTCATTGAAATACAAATAATTCAACAAAAATTTATCTTCTTGACCACTGAAAGAAAATATATGAATGAAATAATATAAATTAACAAACTCGGTCATCAATAATTCGAAAAAACAATAATAGTAATAACAATATTCAAGCATACATACACTCATCTCCAGTCCAGCAGAGGGCTAGGGTCCACAGTCCTGGTTGCCCTACCCTGGCTTACGGGACTGATAAAACAAAACAGCTCACTCGAGCTACAGTAAACCAGACTATGACGACACTTAAGTTGATGATGACCCTGATACTAACTTGCACAGCTTATTTGAGGCTTTCGATAACGAGGGGAAGTTGCGCAGTCATACGCAGCGCAGAAGGAAAGGAGGGGGAGGTACGTAGGAGAGAGGGCAACGAAGACAGGAATTTGGCACTGTACTATAACATCACTGCAGAGGGAATACACGATGACGTAGTTGTTACGTAGCCGTTAGGTACCGAAAATGTTATTTCGGTACAATCAGTGTATAGAAAGTGCGTTAAATGATCGTTTCAAAAACAAAATTAAAAAATATATTCAAGACAACGTCCTCTGTAGTTGGATTCCTAGAAAATCGCAAATAAATATTGGAGTTATAGACGAAATATAGATGTACGGAATTAATTAAAAACGATATTGAGTATATTTGAAATTCCCGAATAACTACGTTTATCATCAAGTGTTTCTACAGCCAGTCAATAATTTCAACCTGATCTTGTCAGATACATGGAATCTCACATTACAGAACCAAGGAAATTCCAACTTCTTGGGAATCACTACAACGACTTCTATGACACAACTTTAAAATGGCGAGACGGGGGCCATATGATTACATTCTCTACCATAACTAACTCACTTGCATTATCAACTTGAAGGTTTATGGTTGCACCGCGCATAAGCGTTCCATATATCCCTATCCTGAGATAATGTTTCTTTCGATCATCCACTGTATAATATACTTACCTCAAATTTTGACTAATGTCATTTCCCCACCTCATTTTTTTGTCTACCAAAAGGGCGTTATGCTATGATTTTCCAAACAAGAAACCTCCTTATCTCTTTAACTCAACATTCGTACCACTTGACCTGCCCATCGCAGTTTAGGCGACTTAACTGTTCTTATTACACCTGGTTCCTCATGATGATCACGTAGTTCACTGTTATTGCATTCTCTACTAGATATGTCTTATTTGCATTTGTTTATTTATTACATGAGTCCCTCACTTTGCGATCTAAAATTGAACTTTAAACATTCTGAAAATTTCAAAATTCTAAAAATATTTTATACAAAATCTGTATTTTATAATTCCTTTTAATTTCACCTCGAAGAATAAGGGGGAGTGTGGTCTCGCAGTGGGCCCGGATTCCTGGGTTCCCCAATCGTTTTCACTCTCTCTCTCTCTCTCTCACCCAGGGCTGAAAATGTTCGGATGAACTATATTCTCAAGTACTTGTAACTATTTATTCCTCCTGAAAATAAGAGTCCATGCTTTGCATCCAATTAATATAACTACAAATATAACAGTTTTATATACCTTTATACATTTTTTTAAATTGGGACGACAAGCGTCAGAATAATGCATAATAGCATGCATATGTCCATATTTAAACTATGTTTAATTTCTTTGTGGACCTCATTCATGTTTGTAATTACTGTTACTAGGTATTTGAATTCACGAACTTCTCATTTTTCCTCATTTGTGATTAACTGTTCTTTTGTATTATGTAATGTGTTTCTATGTTGTAAAATATTTAGTTTGATTGATGTTTACTTCCAGCCCCAAGTTATTAGTGTTACGCAATACATTGAGCGTGTTGACTATTAGTAACTTAGATATTTAAATGCGAAACAAATAGATTAATATGGATGTTAGCTTTGTTTCTTTAAATCCTACAATTGTAACCTTAGTGACCGCCATTACAATTAAAATTTAATAACATTGTAGTATCATATCATAGCAATGTTCATTGAATTTTTATTTGAATATCAGATTGAAGTATAAATTTGTATAACATTCAGAACATTCATAATTTGAAAGATAAACCTTTTTATTGTTACCATTGTAAAAGAACACGAATGGAAGTGAGTCAACTATCAAAAAGAGAAGAAAGTCTAAGAACGTGTCGAACAATTTGAAGTGTTATCATATCTATTACCGAATTTAAGTGAATTTACACTTTAAATCGAGACGATGATACGAGACTTACTCAGGTAAATTAAAAACTACTTCTCAATTTTCTTATGTATATTCCACTCTATTAATTCGATATAAATGATATTTCTACAAGGAAAAAACACATAAGTTAACTGTGAATAATAACACAAGTAAAACAACATTAATGGCAAAGAACATATATATGTGAAGAAACTGCAAAGAATATTCACATTAATTTTAAAAGTGATTTTAAGATCTCAATTTAAACGCAGGCAAGCACAATTGGAAGCTAACCGCCTTGATACATGATGAGAATGACAAATTTCATATTTGAGAATTCTCTGATTGTCGTATATCAAGAAAACTGACTTATGAAATTGATATATCTGAACAGGAAAAGACAAGACATTGAAAGCAAAACCTATGATGAGGATAAAAAACTTACAGATGATGACTGTGATGAAGAAGTAAGAGTTATTGAGAATGACAACAAAGATAGCAGTTCAAATAAGAAAACTATGACTGATGAAGCTCTGATGAATGCTGAAAATCATGTATTTCAAAAACAAAATAAAGCATACAGACTGTGAACCAACTGAAAAACATACACTAAATAAGCCACGTTAGAGAAAATGAGAAAAATTAAGTATCTTTATATTTATTTGAAATAGAGACAAAGTAGCCTGAAAGAAGGAAATTTCTCTAGGATATATATAGGTTAGTTAATTCACTCCTTCAATTAAAACCTCTTATTTTATTAACAAGTAGAAAATTCTCAAATACAGTCAATTTAGTTGTTTATTGGAAATAGTGCACTGACTTGAATAAATATCTAAGCAAAGTTGCAGTAGTTAATTCAAGTTTGACGTCTTACTAGTTACAAAGTTGCAGTAGTTAATTCAAGTTTGACGTCTTACTAGTTACAAAGTTGCAGTAGTTAATTCAAGTTTGACGTCTTACTAGTTATTGAGATTTGCAATGAATTGCATCAAATTTCAACTGTTTGACACTTACTCAATATCTATCAGAAATATTTGTAAATAAAAATATAGATAAAATGTCGAATTCTAGAACACCTTGTGTTGATCCTAACCTTTATGTTGAGTTCAATAATATTGGAATCTTCTATTGTGCAGAGGAATTTTGTCTTGTTAACAGTTTTGAAATGGGCTGTAAATAATGATGAAAAACATATTACAATAATATCATTCTCATGAGATTTCATCGGCATTCTAAAGATGGTTCTGGCATTTCCAGAAAACTTCTTATTTTAGTGTTGAAATACAGAGTTCCTCCCTGCTAGTAATGGTATAAGAAAATGAAGTTAAAATAATACTCTACAAATCTGATCCTCTTTTCGTTCAACAAGTTATTAACATATAGGGTGAAGTTAAACAATTCTAAAAGGAAATGCACAAATTTTGAAGTTACATGGAAAAGTCAATAGAGTAAAGTAAAAATTTGAAGCAATTAATTTATTTAAAGAGAGAATTTGTGTTGGAGGAAGTGGTTTAGCTGCAGACTTGCATTAAATTCTACCAAATTTGTTCATTGCCATTGCTGATAATGGTGAAATAACTAACAATGATAACGCAGGAGTTGATGAATTGTTATGAGAAGATAATAAAGTTGTATCAGATATGAACAACATCAGTGGTGATAACTGTGGACTATGAAACAATGACTACACTTTTGATATTCCCGTCAATTCACAACTTACAAACAATTTTAATAATGAAATGAAGTATTAAAAAAATATTTTTGTTAAAATACATTAATTTTATGAAGAACATTTTGTTTGTAACTTTACACTACAATAGGTAAAAAGATTATTAAAATAAATTGCACTACAGCTAATTGTTTGTAAATATTTAAATTATTTATATAATCTTGTAAATTTGAGTATTATGAAGTTTAAAAAAGTTTGTTTATAACTCTGAATACATTTTTATGATTGAAAAATGGATTTTTTATTTTGCTATCCACATACAGTTTTATATTTTTGTTTCATAATTTTAAGATTGCCTATGTCTGCTATGTCACTAATTTCGATGCTAGGAATGAGCTCCTACACTCTATCGGAATAAGAGAAAAGAAAAAAAATCATTACAAGAGTTTTATAGCAAATTTGAATTCCCGAAAAGGGAACTGTCAACCATCGCATGCCGAAACCTACCTCAAAATTTCTCACAGAGAAGCGTTGTGATGTACCGAGGCCATGCACAAAAAATGCCGTTTTTAACTGTAAGACACAGAAATCGACGCCAAGCTCCAGCAATGACAACCCATTGTACGGAGCAGATGTACATACCTGCATGAGTTTAAGAGCAGAGTGAAATGTGGCAGTACGCGGCGTGTACGGCAGGTAGTAAGGGTTATCCAGTCTGCCAATACAGGAGTTGTATATGTTCCCTGTAGTTTAAATGAGATATTGGATGCTTAATTTTAATGTCTTACAGTTAAAACGTCAGATAACATTCGGACACGGTCTTTGCACATTTACAACGCTTCTCTGCGAAAAAAAATCTGAAGGTAGCTTTCCACATGGAATGGTTGCCTATACAAGGTTGCACTGAACTATGTAGGTGCGTGACATAGATTCCCCAATGTTTGTCCAAAATGAAGATGGGATTAGACCCTATCCACCGTAATGACGAATTTGTGTAGCTACGATAAGTAGCGGCTGCAGATGGAGGAAACACATGCTACTATATATTACAGAGCTTCCTGTCATACCAATATCTCTAAAAGTAATGAAACATAAAACTGTGGTTCTATATCAATGCGAAACATTGTCTTTTACTTTAAGAGGTAGAAACAAGTATTTGACAATAAAGTGCTTAGGAAAATGTGAACAACACTATCTTTATGTAATTAGAACAGTTAAGTCATGTAGACTTATGGGACACGAACGAGGAATGAAAGAGGATCATGGAACATTCTTGTATGAAAACCAGTATTTAGGACTGGAGTAACACCAATAATGATTGATTGGAAAACACTAGTTCATGATAGAGATGTATGGCAATGAACCTCCGTATTCAATACTGCAGTGAGCCAGTCTATATAAAAACTAATGTATGTATGTCTATCCCTGATAGACTTCTAAATCGTTCAACGGATCTTCGTGAAAATTTGTATATACAGGGTTTCAGATGTGGCGAGTATTTAGCCGTTATCGATTATGTTCTAAAATCATTACGTGTAGGAGTTCACCTGGAACGAAAATTTTAAAAATCGCTCTAGCGATCGCAATTTTCGATGTTTCACAACAAAAGTCAGTATATCATATTAAGATAAACCGAGATAGATATTATCCATAAATGAGTGAAATCAGATAATTAGAAATGTCTGTTTGTAATTATTGTTCCTATGTATTTGAATTTAGGAACTTCAAATTTTCCTCATTTGTGATTAACTGTGCTTTTCCATGATATTATGTATTTCTATGTGATAAAATATTTAGTTTCATTGATGTTTAGTTCCAGCCCCAATTTCTTAGTGTTACTCAATAGATTGAGCGCGCTGACCCTTAGTATCTGATCGCTGTGTTAGATATTTAAATGTGAAACAAGTAGATTAAGGTGGATGTAGCTCTATTTGCTTGAATCGTACAATTGTAACCTTAGTGACCGCCATTACAATTAGACATTGTAGTATCGTATCATAGCAATGTTCATTGTATATTTACTCGTATTTGAATATCATATTGATGTATAAATTTGTATAACATTAGAAACAGTCACAATTTAAAAGTTAAACCTTTTTATTATTATTATTGTAAAAGAACACGAGTGGAAATGAGTCAACTATTAAAAGGAGAAGAAAGTCAAAGAAGTGTCAAACAATTTCAAGTAATAACATACCTATTACCGAATTGAAGTGAGTTTACATTTTAAATCGAGACGACGATAGGTAAATTAAAAACTAGTTCTCAATTTTTTAAGGCTATTCTAGTGCAAATGATATTCTATAAATTTTGGGAGGAAAAAGAGCAAGTTACTAAATATATGGTTTTGACAATTCTCTGCTATCTTTGTTCAGGTTAAAGTAACCCACATGTTTGTATTAACTTATTTTAATTTTGATTTAAAACTCTTTCTTCTGTAACATCGGACCCAATTGTTTTCCAGAGGAATAGAGAGTGACATAGTGTATAAATTATTATAAAATAATACAGTAATTTATTTCTATTTCAGGTCTGCTGAAAAATGAAGTATCTCGAATAAACGTTATATAATATGAAAATAAAACAATAAATTTACAAGTATGTACATAATTTGCATGTAGCCTAAGAAATGGTCATATGGAACGTGTTATACAAGTTATATAAATATTTATATTGGTACCGAAGAAACATTATTTGACGACATTTTAAAATAATTTCAACAGATTTCGAACAAATGAAAACATTTAAGAAGGATCTGGATGTCGCCTTCAAAGACAAGGGAGAACATAAATATAAGTTGTAATGTATTTTCCTTCCTCATTAGACACGTGTCTGATATAATTGCTCTACCAGGTCACTGGATGACATGAAATGAAGCCCTGTTATTGAAGGTGTGTGATATACAGGGGAGAAGTAATAAGTATTGCATTATTTAATTATGAATATCACGTTAGTAAAACTGTGTTATCCTCTTGCGTCTGGAATAAAGATTTAACAAAATATTTACTCATCTTTATGTTTAATGGATTTCTAGGAGCCAAATAAAAAAAAAACTGGTGGTTCAAGACAATTTTGGCGGGACTTTTATGTGATTCCCGAATTGAGATTTAGTCAATTATAATTTTATTTTCAAGTTTAATGGGTTCATTGGGATCGAAATAAATACTCAAGAGTTTAGAGAGATAAAAAATAACTTGTAAATAAAAAATTACTGGTTAAGCGTTTATATTGCTAGGGCACACATAAAACATTTGTGTATACAATGATTAATTGTTAAAGATTCGCTTTCATAATAATAATAATAATAATAATAATAATAATAATAATATAATGATAATGTTTTATTTATTCTGGCAGAGTTAAGGCCACAAGGCCTTCTCTTCCACTCAACCAGCACAAATACAAATAAATATTAGACAATATAGATACACATACTAATTAAGAAGAGTTAAAATTATATAAATGTTACGATGTAAATGTCATATGCAAACAACATTTTATACGATAATAACAGTACTAATACTTACAATAATAATAATAATAATATTTTTTTATTTATATACAGAATTTTAATGTTTACACATCTTTGTGTGCTTGAAGTTTTATTTTTCTTCTCCACTCGTCTCTCTCCATCCAATCCATGACCTCCAGTCCTCTTGCTCTCATTCCAGTTCTTATTTTCTGCATCCACGAGTTTCGAGGTCTTCCTCTCCTCCTTTTTCCAGGTGGACACCATAATGATAATAATAATAAAGTAAATATGATAGATTATATGAAATACACCAATTAATATATGTACAGCTTTTGAAAAAAATGAGGGCGCAACTCATGATGATGAAAAGAGCGATTCACACCAGTACGTTGTTACATGTTCTTATTCGTTTGAGTATAAAGCGGACGGCGTAAGTCTCTCTTCATGCAGTATTCGGATCGTTCGCTTAAGTGGAGCAGTCGGTAAGATACTGGTTTTCCGATGACGCGGGCCCACGTTCGATTCCGGTCAGGTATTTTTTTTTTATATTTGTCATTATTTAATAACGTCATTAATTTTCGTAATGCCTACATGTTACCAGGCTTCGTTATATAAATAAATTTGGATATATATGGAAATATTCCGGTCGGGACAGGCTCCTGGGTGACATTTTTTTCGGGGTTTTTCCTCACCTGTAAGATAAATGTCAGGAAGCCTAGGGTCCAACGGTCCCCTAAAATCATCTGGCCATCATCATAATATTATCATTATCATCACCATCCTTCACCGGTGTGGAAAGAAACGGGAAGCTACACCACACCTACAGTTCCCTAGTAAAGTTGCAAAACATAACATAAAAATGCTATGATTGCAGTGGAAGACCTGCCCTCGGGCAGAATTGCTATGGAATGGAATATATGGAAAAATAAATTAAAGAAAAAATAAATAAATAAATTAAAGAAAACAGCTCATATATATATATATATATATATATATATATATATATATATATATATATATAATTGTGAAATTCAACAAATCAATGGGAATCATTAATAGAGTTTTAAAACCTTCATTACTGCAAAAATCAACTCGTACTCGTCTTTATCAAATAATGGTTCGACCAGTCCTATGTTATGGGAGTGAAGCGTGGACTATATAAGTCGAGAGATGAAAGTAGACTAACAGCTTGTGAGATGAAATTTATGCGCCGAACAGCTGGCTACACCAAATGGGATCGAAAGAAAAATGTCGAAACCCTTCAAGAACTTAAGGTGTCACCAATACTGGACTACATTTCCAGATATCAGCTAAACTGGAGGGAACATGTCTCAAGAATGGCTAGATCCAGGATCCCCAAGGCAATATCGAACTATTGTCCAAATGGGAAACGGTCACTTGGTCGACCTATGAAAAGATGGCAAGAAAACCGCTTTCTCAGGCCGTAACAGTTATTCTAGGACTAATACCTGGCAGGATGATGATGATGATGATGATGATGATATATAGAAAATGAATAATGATTGTAACGTCTCATTACTTTGTTTACAAAACACATGACATAATAAAATTATTTATTTTCATTACTAACACTAAATGCGTCTGGTTACTTTAAATTAAGTTAATATCCAATTTCGTTATACAAATAAGTCCAGAAATACTCATCGCTTCATACAGGCAATTTCTACGAGAGATGGTCTTGGTCTGGTGGTGGGAGCTTCTGTTTCCCGTGCATGAGGTCGCCTGTTCGATCCTGCTGTCATGCCTTTCTCTCTCTCTCTCTCTCTCTCTCTCTCTCTCTCTCTCTCTCTCTCTCTCTCTCTCTCTCTCTCTCTCTCTCTCTCTCTCTCGTCCTTATTTCAAATATCGAGGTGAAACACAACTGTGATTGGTTGTAAAACAAAATTAATTTAAACCGTCAGCGTGGAGCGACGTGACATGTACGCAAGTTGAATTCTTCACCAAATGCGGAACGACGTGACGTGTACGCTAGCTACACGCACTGCTTTAAACTGTAATTATGACCTTTGTGTTTACATTAACTATTTACCGTTTATACAAATTTTATGTAGAGACTTCAAAGTTTATATTAGTGCATATATTAACTGATTACGGCCCTCAGTAACAAGTTAAAATAATTTTATATTTGCATTTATTCTTGCGGCCTCTGACATTTTTCTTAAATTTATAACTTGATAAACGATTTCTTATAAAACTAAATTCGCCTTTTTTTTGTATATTAGCTTGTCTATCAAATTGAATCTATTTTCAAATCTCTTCATTTTTAATAATAATGTCGCAAATTCAGTATATATAAAGGCCCAACAAAGTTATTTCCGATTTACGCTATAGTGGTCCTGTGACCACAACAGTAAATTTCGGATATATATATATATATATCGGATATATATATATATATATTTCAAATGACGATATCCTTACATTATGGAAAGGTAGTTAGTCTACAATTCAGTCAGTATCTAAAAGGTAAAGTGGTCCACTACAGACCTTAGAATGTTCTTGGAATATTAGGAGGTTAAGGCTCCCACTTTTTCTAGACTATCGGTACTTGATGTAAGCCGAGTACTTATCTCTGTCTGACGGCCCATAACAAGCATCTGGTACTCATTTCAGTTAGAGGCTGAGTCAACCCCGGGGTCACAGTGCCGCCTGAAAGTTTGGTTCAGTTTAAAAATCCTGATCCACCAGGGACTCAAACCCTCGATCTTCCGGCTTGTAGCATGTTGATCTTTTAAGTCCACACCTCCGGTGAAACTATTATAGTCATATTTCATCAACTGGTTTCAGTTTGGAAACCAGAAGAAAGACATTGAAATTTAGGGTTGATGAAGGTCTTTTAGCACAACAGGTCTGATGTGTAGAAATACAATTTTTTGAAGGCACGCGACCTAAAATAATGTTTCCAAAGTGTTAGAAAGACACATTTGGAGAAGGCTGCCTCCCCTACAAGAAAGAAGGTCAGCGCATAGAAGCAATGTGTTTGTAATAAACATGAACAAAGTAAACACAAGGGGAAAAAATACACTTATTGTTGCCCGAGTGTCAAACAGCTGGTTTACATTTTGAAGATTTATCACACCAATTTTTGAAGTTCATTCTATTTTTTAAGACCCTTCTCTTTGTGTAAATATTTCGTTTTGTTGTTAGGTAAAGCCGGTTCTCTGAATTCTTCAAAGAATCCCTAGTGCAATTCACTGTATCACTTATGTGAGAAATTTACAAAAAAGACCTATTTCAACTGTGGCACAACAACCACAAATAAGTCTGCAAAAAATGCAGAGATGTTACATGAGAACCGTAACAAATTTAATTAATTAAATATTATATTAAGGGTTCACAATAAACGAATTGCAAAAACATTTAAATTACTCAAGATATATCAATTTAAATGCGTTATTGGAATACTGGCACTGAACGGCTGAGTTTAAATACCGGTGAACTTCCTCCCGCATCAGAGTATTCCCGGCCATTTAACTCCATCTGCTCTGAAGGGTTAAACGTGATTGGTCGTTGACTCCCATTTGGGCATGAGTTAAATAGTCATTCTAAGAACACCTAAAATACTAGGACATTTGATAACTAATGACAAGACCGCTATAACATCACAAAAACAAATATGTAAGTTATTTTTGACAATACGAACATAATTTATAGTCTCTTGCCAAGTCAACCATGCGTTGTCAAATCCTTGGAAAGCGGGGCACTCCATCTATAGCATCATTTATGGATATATATTTCACTGATAGCTTTCTGGATATAAATTTTTGATTGTAATAGAGGTTCTCTGATCTTTGAGAATGAGTTATTGTCACATGAGCTCATGTCTGTGCATCTGGTGGATATTCGAGTACTTCCCAATTACACTTTCTAAACAAATTTTACTGAACGAAGGCAATGAAAAGGCGGGCAGTCTGGCCAAATAAGCAGCAAGTAGCAGCGAAGAAGAAATCGCATTCAGCAGAACAACACTGAGTGCGGTCAAAAGAGCTCTAATGGACAATAGATTAAAGTCAAACATCACCCTTACACACAACATCACAGTTCTAACTACAGGACACGGCAAAATCGGCGCATATCTACAAAGATTCAAGATAACAGAAGATCCGACCTGCATCTGCAACAGAAACGCACAGACAGTCGACCACATTTTGTACGAATGCGAAGTGCTAAACAGTGATAGGAAAGTGCTAGAAACAAATATTACTAGGGCAGGCGGAAAGTGGCCAACAAGTAAAAGTGAACTAGTCATCAAATACTTAAAACATTTCCAGAAATTCGTAAATAGTTTAGACTTTGACTTTCTAACCAATAAAAGCATAATATAGACTAAAATAGTGCAGACAAAAGATGTGACTGCTACAACATATATGGGACATTCCATACGAAATCGGCAAAAAAATTGTGAAAATTGAACTCACATCTTTAAAAGTTTACAATTTTTTTACAGTGAAACTTTATGATATACTGAACATCTGAACCGAATTTCAAGTCTTCGCTTGGTGTAATTAAAGAGTAATAGAGCTGTAAATTTATCGTATTGTTTTAAATAGTCTCTTTTATAAAATGCATTTCTCGAAGTATGGCTATTCCCTCAACTTGAAAAGATAGTCACATTATAGATGATTTTATGCTCTATCGCTTGAAAATTAGTATGTTAATATTTACGTTTTTCTGAAGGGCGTAAATGCAATTAATATGCAATTGACCTTCCTCACCAAAAATTTTATAAAATCAAAAAGTGCCACATTATTACCTGAACACCAGTTAATTTTTTGTAATTAGTATTAAAGTGGAGTCTTGAAAGGAAACTACCAAAAATAATTATTTTTCCTAAAATCTCCTATGTGTAGACTGCCCGCAATACCTTTCGCGTGAGTGGAGATCGCTCGCTCGTACAAACAATGACGGAGCTACTTGGTAATTGTCCTTTGCGCACTTACAAATATTTTTTTATTGTTATTATCATCATTACATTATTTTATTATCATTATTACGATTATTACATTATCATCATCATCATCATCGTGGACAATTGGTTACTCTGCACGCCTCCGATTCCGAGGTTCGCGGGTTCAAACTCGATAGGAATCAATGGAATTTTAAAGGCGTAACAATTCTGAATGTAGCTTTCTCCAGAAGGAAGGAAATCCGTGAGTCCCGTGTCGTAAATTTATGGTACGTAGGAGAACCTCGCGCTTGAAATAAATTGCTACATAATAAACGTCATTAAATATAACAAACATTTATTGATATATTCAGTAGGCG
The DNA here is from genome assembly GCA_030220185.1 of Diploptera punctata. Classification (NCBI taxonomy): domain Eukaryota; kingdom Metazoa; phylum Arthropoda; class Insecta; order Blattodea; family Blaberidae; genus Diploptera; species Diploptera punctata. Next base: position 591,180 of record JASPKZ010003859.1, on the reverse strand, counting down.
GTTAATTTTGTGCTGATTTTGGCTAATGTATAGTTTAATTTAAATTACTAAGCACCTACGAATTCAAGCTGGTAGGCCTATTAAAATATTTTCTAGAGAGAAGTTTTGTAATGTGTTGTAATATTTTGTACTTGTACCCTACACCAATGTCTGATGTTGAATATTGTAAGTAATGTTAAGCTATCGATAATAATTTATAACAATTTTCATGCTGTTACAAGTAATATTTAAGAGGTATAAATATATTTTATTGGCTTGGTATCACTTACTGATCTTGCATCCCCTACTCATGACATATCTAAGATGATATTAAAATGCACGATAATATTAGCTTTTATTATAAGCTAAATTATTATAGTATTTAATTTAATGTCTAAACTTCCCATTATTCTCCTTTTATAACACAAAATGTATACCTCTACGATTATTCTCTCATTCCAGAAACATTTAAGAAATTGTAAAATTATATATTAACACATAATATTGTTAATAACTATTGTATACTAATATATGCATAATTAAAATTATATTTAACTTCTAACTCACCATTCAGTCTTTGTAGATCTGCAAACTTGTGAGTTAAGAACAATAAGATATTATTTTAAATTTGACTGTGACACTTAAAATGACGAGATGCACTAAACATACACACACACACACACACACACACACTGATGTAAATCAACTGTCTAGTACGTAATCTGAACTTGAGAATTGTTGATGTAAAACAGATGTTCAAGGAAGACTTGCTGACACTGCATTATTATTGTTTGGTAGGAAGTGGTACGAGTATTAAAACATTCGGTTTTATTTGGAAGTGATATCTTATAACAATACTATTTCGTCAAAGTTTTCAGGGTACAATACAATACACTGAATAAAAAGTTATTTTAAGACTGAAATTAATAATTATAACATAATAAAAATTTATAGCAGTTTATTCAATTAATGATGAAAGAGTTTTTATTATATTATATTACATTTAATCTGCAATGAAAAATTTGTAACAAAATAAATAATTTGTTTTAAAAAAGGGCAGAAGATTACGAGTATTTGAGAATAAAGTTCTTAGGAAAATTTTTGGATCAAAAAGAGATGAACAGACAGGTGAATGGAGAAAACTACATAATAGTGAGCTACATGATCTGTATAGGAAGCCAGATATAATAAAAACAGTTAAGTCTCGTAGGCTGCGATGGGCAGGAAATGTGGCACGTATGGAGGATGAAAGAGGTGCTTGGAAATTTCTGGTAGGAAAACCGGAGGGAAAACGCCCAGTTGGAAGACTAAGAATGAGGTGGGAGAATAACATTATACATGATTTGAGGGAAGTAGATTATACAGGGGATAATTGGAAAACGTTAGCTCGGGATGGGATGTATGGAGAGCTTATGTCCGCGCTGCCATGAACCTACAGGTTCCACAGAGCCAGTGAGTGAGTTAGTTATAAATAATTTGTTTAATAATTCACAGTAAACGTAAGTAACAGAGCTCTTTACTTCTCACTTCAGCAATAAAATTTGATAAATAAATATCTACTGCGTAAGAATTAAAATATCGCCACTTTTATAAATTTACGGTACTGTTCCATTAAGCAGAACATATAATAATCTATTCGATTTAATGGCAGTTGAAAAAGTCACTGATGAAGCTCTTTCAATAAAGTACGCGCGCGACCTTGGTCGTGAAATGAATCTGCTGCGCCGTGGACCCGCGAGTTTTTTTACGAAAATAGAATAAAAAACATTTATATTGTCTGAACTATTCAACTCTCCAAAAAGGTAATTGCTGGAAATTAATCCTTATTACGTGAGTAGTATCCTGTATTTTTTCCGTTTTCATTTTTTGATATGTACTGCAGTAAACCGCCATAAAACAGAAAATTGACACCGAAAATAAAAATATCCTAATTATAAAAATAACACCCTTAAACTACATGATATCACCTATATAAATATGTTTGAAACAAATTTTTGCTGTTTACTGTTTCAGAAATATTAGTTAGTAAACGTTTTAGTTTATCATATTTACGATAATTTTAGATCATCATAACTACGAACCTATAAATGATAAAAATTAAATTTCTGTAGTAACACGTTTATAAATGTATTCACTATATTTAGGGATACATAAAATTAAAAAAATAAATTGCAAGATTTTTTGCTGTCCGATTTGATATGGATTGTCCCGCATGTAGTATTGCGCCATGCAATGGAGCATGCAGTAATTTATCATTATAAATAAAAATAAACCTTTTTAGGGTGGTATTACTTTATATTATGTCAGAAATAGTGAATATATTCACAAAATATTGCTATTTGAATACTTACAATATTTCAGATTTTACAATAAAGACTGATTAACAACATACAAGAGTGCAATGGTCACCGTTAGGATCGCTGATTTATAAGTGTTGCAGCCATTACTGTTGTCATCTTAAATACAAAATGTTGTAAATAACATTGTTTACTTACCCAGGATGGACCAATACCGGCATTCCGCCTTGTAGTGAGTAATCAGTACTACAAAGGCTAGGGAAGATACCCTGGTCACTGCAAGTCTGATCGTGCGATCCCAGTTATCTGTAAAAAATATAAATTGCTACAAATGTCTATAAAACAGAGAAACATGGCGATCAGAATGCGGGATGATGAAAAGGCAGTAGGATCCCTGCTTGATTGATTGATCGAAGTATTGTGTATATATTTAGGCTAACATATCAGTAAAAAATAAGTGCTATTATATGCCAGAGTATCACCAGTAAATATTTGATACGAAAAAAAAGTGACTCCTTGTCATGTTGGCCAACGTGATAAAACACATTCCCATTAGAGCCAATTGCCAACATGTTTACTCACATAGGGATTCTATCCCAGGAGTCTACCTGTAATAGTGGGCAAGTTATGGTGAGAAAATGGACAAATTAGGTTGTGAAAATGGGGAGAGTTAGTGTATACCAGATTAGGTTAGCGTTCACTTGTTTGTTAGCGTGTAAAAAGTTGACTACACAGTCTGAGCAACGATTAATGTAAATTTTACATTAAATATATGGTGATTTTAGGTTACTTTGAACTCAAGTTCTCACTTCATTTTAACGCATTTCTCACATTATTTATGGGACAAAAATCAACATATACATTTATTTAAGATAGTTTTATTCATATACTGCAACAATCAATTGTTTGTTTTTTCCGCTTTTTATCTGAATGTGTGGTACGGTTACCATAGAATCCCCTTACCAAATGAATAGAATAGATTTATTTAGCCTGGTGGAGTTAAGGCTATGTGGCCTTCACTTCTACTCACCAAGACAAACATATGTTACATTTAAATACAAAAAAATACAATAATAGTAGGTCTACATACTAAACACATTAATAACACTGTGTCAACATGATTTTTGTCTCATGTGTACCAATAGTTGTACTTAATGCAGTTTTTATCGTGTTTTCACATACGTATTTGGAATTTCTCCATCACCCACAGTTTTTTCATTTCAATTTCAATTAATGGATTTAAATAATTATTTTTTAATAAACGTTTTTTTCGTCCATTTGTCCATTGTAAAATAAAACCAAATGAGCTAACTCAAATGATATCAGATATGGAAAAAATATATCAAGGCAAATGGAATCCTAATATGCTGGCCGATTATTGCTGGACCATCAAGTGGGATGCTCAACAGGCGAAATGTAGCATAGTCATTTCTTACTTTCTAGGTGAGTCCGAATGTTCGAATATTGTTTAGTTACGAATGTAGAAAATATTAAAGTTTTTGAAATTATAAATTTCTGTCTCTCGGAAACCCTGCGTGATGGAGAAAAACAGATATCATACTTGAATTCAGGAGAAAAAAATACTATCAGAATCACATATTTTTCTTTCTCAGACAAAAAGAAAGTTTTTTTTTGTTGCAGTCTCCTCTCTGACATAAGGTGGAAGAGAATTCCATGTTCTAGCAAGAGAAACTATAAAAGATTTCGAGTAATAGGTAGTGTGATGAGGAGGGATATAAAGGACAATGTGCTGATGGGATCGGGTATCTAATTTAGATTTAGATTTAGATTTATTTATTTAGCCTGGTGGAGTTAAGGCCATGTGGCCTTCTCTTCCACTCACCAGGGCAAACATATATTATATCAGAATATAACAATCACAATGAACTAAATACTAAATAAAAACTTGATCAAAAAGATAATATCTATTATATTAAGATCTATAATACAACTAGGTAATTTATGTGTATCAGAGAAAATCAGTGTTCTGCCTTCACCGAAATACATTTTATGCAATCACTCAAATGAAGAATGGACGAAGGTCATCTGAACAACTGTATCGGTGTCAAACATAGAGAGCAAGACTGCTAATGGCTTCAGTGTTAGATGCAGCACGTTAGACAACAACAACATATATATACTAACTGTTTTCGTTACACTGAAAGGTTTCTATTCATAGTAACGTGTTAACTGGTTTTAACGGTAAGTTACGTCTATTTAAAGATGATGGTCTGAAATGACTGCCTCGAGTTCATACATATACAGAGCATTTTTAATATTCTTACGTTAAAATTAGTCATAACTAGAGACCGAATGTTAGGGAAAATGCCTACAGTTATTTATTATAGATATTGTAAAAGTGACTTCATGTAAGTTCATACTGACAACCCTAGAGTTGTTTTCCATGAAGTTAATTTTGCCTATAAATGCCTATTTCAGCTTACAATGTCTATAAATGCCTATTTGCCATTTTTCTCGAAATTAACTTAGTATTTCAATGAAATTAATAGAAATGGACAAACTTATTGACACATATCATTGCATAGAAACATTTAATTGACTGGCAATATTATTTTTGATGTTGATAACACTGAATTCAGTCTGTAGTCCTCGTTCACAGACAGGTGCTTCAAAGACAAAGTTGTGCCACCTTTAGAATAGTTGTTTCACGATGCCTAAAGAACAGACAAGAGTAAAACAATAAAAGACAAACTAACCAATTTCGTGAAAGAATTTGGTGCGAAAATAGTCTCAAGTGACATTGTTTTGCAAAGTGTGTAAAATTTCAGTGAATTTCGCGAAGAAGTGCCATGTTTTGCAGCACATACACACAACAAAACATAAGTATGCTCTTTGTAAAATGGCAAAACAAGTTCCAAAATCATCTCTGATATCTTCGTATGCTATTGATAGCATATGTTATACTACAAAACTAAAATTATGGCATTTCGTGGGAAGGACCCCATACAAAGTAAAATCTGTCTCCAGAATAAAATTTTAGAGAGATCTAATCAATTTAAATATCTTGGATATTATCTCTCTATCTGGGATGAAAAAGATATCCCTGAAAAAATTACTAGTTATAATAAAAGTTTAGGAATTATTAATCAAGTTATGAAACCATCCCTTGTACAAAAAACACCAGATTACGTTTATATAACACTTTGGCTAGACCAGTGTTGACCTATGGTAGTGAAGCATGGACACTAAAAAGACAACATGAAAGCAGAATAACGGCTTGTGAAATGAGATTCATGCGCAGAAACAGCGGGTTACACCAGATGGGATCGGAAAAGGAACACCGATATCTTAAAAGAATTGAAGACTACGCCAATTTTGGAATATATTAAACAGTACCAACTAAATTGGAAACACCATCTTGAAAGAATAAGTTCAAATCGGATCCCCAAAGCTGTTTATAATTATATACCAAGAGGACGAAGATCACTGGGTCGTCCTATGAAACGCTGGAGGGAAAATTTTCTATAGGATCGTAACAGGCCTTGGCCTAATACTTGGAAGGAAGAAGAAGAAGATGTTTATAATATTTACGAAAGGCTGTAAAATTGTATGTTGTAGTCCATTTTTTAAGAGCCTATTTTGATTTTTTAGTGCCTATATTAAAGATTTTTAGTGGCTTTTTGCCTGCCTATTTTGAAATTTTTAAGTGCCTAACATCCGGTCTCTAGTCATAACAAGCTACAGTTTTATGTTGGTGAAAGGTGGGTGTAGTAACGTGTTCGCTAACTATAATGGTTAATTTTCCACAATTATTTTAATAATATATCATCATCTATGCAAGTATTAGGCCGCGTGGCCTGTTACGGTCTCAAGGAGCAATTTTCCATCCAGCACTTTTTTTGGACGTCCCAGCGATCTTTTGTCTTGGGGGCAGTAGCAAAGCATGACTTTTGGAATTCTATGAGATGGCATTCGTTGAAGATGGGCTTTCCAGTTGTTCTGGTAGTTTTGTATGTGGTGAAGAATGGGTTCTACATCCAACTCTTCCATAATTTCCTCATTTATTTTATGGTCCCACTTTGTGTAGCCTGCTGTATGGCGCATAAATCGCATCTCATTTGCTGCTGTTTGGCTTTCTTCTCTTCTTCGTATTGTCCATGCTTCACTACCATATCTTAATACTGGTCTTGCGAGAACCTTTAAAGCCGTAATATCTTGTGTTCTTCTGTACTAAATATAGTTTCATTATACTGTTAATTATCCCCGTTCTTGTTTTGTAAAATTTGTGATTTTCTTTGATATATCTGCTTCATTTTGAAATGTTAAATTATAACCCAAATAATTAAATTTGTTTACTCGTTCTAAAATTTCATCATCCAAAATAATTTTGCTAGGTATAAGGTATTTCCCACAAAAGGCCATCACTTTAGTTTTCTTCGTATTGGTTTCCATATTGTCCCTTTTTGCAATTATATTAAAATTGTGTATAGAATACTGTAAATCTGTTTCTGTTGGAGCTATTAATACCAAATGATCTGCAAAAAGCAAACAGTCTATTTTATGGTTTCTATTAATAAATTTGGACAGAACCGTGTCTCATCTGTCGCCAAACTTGGAGTATTCTATCCATGTATATGGTAAAGAGCAAGAGCGAGAGGCCACATCCTTGTCTTACGCCCCTATTAATTTATTCTTTATTTATTTATTGCCGCAGTGACTGCCTGGCTTCCCTCTTTGACTTCCCAAGTTTATATCTTTCTCGTTTTTTGTTATTATCTAAAATATTTTCCCATCTCCCTCTACCCTCTAGTAACGTTGGTTTTTTTAAACTCCCCTGTCTCATAAACTAGCTATTCCATTAACTTAGGTATGTTTCATAGTGCTGATCGCGATCTTAACCACAACCCTCCTTTCAAGGGTTTGTTTTAAAATACCTCTTGTCTCTTAAAAATACCTCTTGTCTCGCGTTCCTTATAATTTAAAGTCCTTCAGCATATATATTCTGTTTGTCATTATTTTCTGTTCTATTATATAATAATAATAATTATTTTTTTGTCTCGTTATAACATTCTCCCCTCCCCAAAATCTACTTTGGGGGGAAAACCCATACAGTAGATATTTTTATGAAAAGTGAGTTCAATATGCCAGGTAAGTAAAATAGTTATCATTATCAGTATTAATATTTGTATCATTAGATTAGAGAATTTATTGTTATCTATTGTCTCTAAAGGAGGTCAAGTCTTTTGTTGTTTTGTAATTGATGCTTCCAATTCATATAGTTCCTATTTTCCTGTTGAATCTATAAACAAATTGTTGACTAATCTGAGATTTTTACCCCTGTAATGATGTATACAAACATACATGTGGAGGCAACCAAGTTTCATATTTTAAGCCTTTCGTGTAAGCAAGATCCTGTTTCCGAAATCGTGTTTTCATTTCAAGTTACCGCCTTACGCATAGTTAGTATTTTTTTTATTTACTTGCTTACTTATGCTATCGTATGTGAAAATTGGTTCCCTTGTTGTAAAAACAGGCAACTGTTGGTATCCATTCCATAGCTTGCTCAATGAATTTTCATACAATGCTCTATCAAAATTCTAGTAGACATTTATCACTTGAGTTATAATTCCTCTATTACTTAATCTTTAGAGAGAAAAATCGTTTCCTATGCCTGTGGTATAATCGTAGGGAGCATGTTATTGAATGTTTTCCCAACAGCGTGTCTTAACCTAGGCAAAATATTAACTTCTAAAGTTCATTTGTTTGTTTTTTTTTTGTAATGTTCTAATCTTGATTAAATGTATTCACTTATCACTGCTGTTCTAATATCCCGTTGGGGCAAAAGAGGAATAAGATCTGATTAAAATATAGACAATTTAAAACACCGTATGTATAAAAAACAAATTCGTAGGGGAGAACAACTCTTTTTCACCCATTAGTTGGCTTTGTTTTCAAATTGGTTCACAGTTCATGGTTATCATGGCGAGTGTATTTTATTTCTCGGCAGCTGAAGTGGCGATAGTTCGAATTTGAATTCGTAGGAGAGTACACCCTCACTTTTCACCGACTAGTTCACTTTTGCTTTCCAATTTTTCACAGTTCATGTTGTGATGGGCGAGTGTGTCCTACATGCCGCAGATGGAGCGGTGGTAGGTCGATTTCGAACTGCTGCTGAAACGGTGGCGGTTCGATTCTGTTAAACATTAGTAGATCATATTTGCGGCCTTCTGTCTGTCTAGCGTATTGCAAAGATGTTTATTTGAACTCTTCTGTAGCCTTGTTGTTGTTTATAGGATTAGGGCATAACCCTGTCGAACTCCTTTGATAGGTGCGAAGGAATTTGAGGATGGTTTAATAGGACATATTGTTGCTCAATCCGTTGTTGATCACAGGAAAAATAAGAGTATGACAGGACTTAAAAGGATTGGTTTGATCGGAAAGTTCAAGGGCAGTACGACGGCTCCTTCAGCAGCAGAATCAGGTGCATAGATGCAGCGTTTTTCGTTCTCTTTACACCGAAGTGAGTTCCACGTTCTGTTGAGACCTTGTGTAATAGCGTATGGTACGCATATGAAGTCTCCTTCATGTCCCCTGTTGAGACCTTGTGTAATAGCGTATGGTATGCATATGAAGTCTCATTCATGTCCCCTGTTGAGACCTTGTGTAATAGCGTATGGTATTAATATGAAGTCTCCTTCATGTCCCAATGGCGGAGAAGTATCAAACGTTGCTGGCGAATCGTTGCTCCTGAGTCATCCCCTGTTGTCTTTTCCTCAATTGGTTGAGTATTAACTAATGTTGTTGGCGAATCGTTGCTCCTGATTCATCCCCTGTTGTCTTTTCCTCAATTGTTTGAGTATTAACTAATGTTGTTGGTGAATCGTTGCTCCTGATTCATCCCCTGTTGTCTTTTCCTCATTTGTTTGAGTATTAACTAATGTTGTTGGTGAATCGTTGCTCCTAAGTCATCCCTGTTGTCTTTTCCTCATTTGTTTGAGTATTAACTAATATTGTTGGCGAATCGTTGCTCCTGATTCATCCCCTGTTGTCTTTTCCTCATTTGTTTGAGTATTAACTAATGTTGTTGGTGAATCGTTGCTCCTAAGTCATCCCCTGTTGTCTTTTCCTCATTTGTTTGAGTATTAACTAATGTTGTTAGTGAATCGTTGCTCCTAAGTCATTCCCTGTTGTCTTTTCCTCATTTGTTTGAGTATTAACTAATGTTGTTGGTGAATCGTTGCTCCTAAGTCATCCCTGTTGTCTTTTCCTCATTTGTTTGAGTATTAACTAATGTTGTTGGTGAATCGTTGCTCCTAAGTCATCCCTGTTGTCTTTTCCTCATTTGTTTGAGTATTAACTAATGTTGTTGGTGAATCGTTGCTCCTAAGTCATCCCCTGTTGTCTTTTCCTCATTTGTTTGAGTATTAACTAATGTTGTTGGTGAATCGTTGCTCCTAAGTCATCCCTGTTGTCTTTTCCTCATTTGTTTGAGTATTAACTAATGTTGTTGGTGAATCGTTGCTCCTAAGTCATCCCCTGTTGTCTTTTCCTCATTTGTTTGAGTATTAACTAATGTTGTTGGTGAATCGTTGCTCCTAAGTCATCCCCTGTTGTCTTTTCCTCATTTGTTTGAGTATTAACTAATGTTGTTGGTGAATCGTTGCTCCTAAGTCATCCCCTGTTGTCTTTTCCTCATTTGTTTGAGTATTAACTAATGTTGTTGGTGAATCGTTGCTCCTAAGTCATCCCCTGTTGTCTTTTCCTCATTTGTTTGAGTATTAACTAATGTTGTTGGTGAATCGTTGCTCCTAAGTCATCCCTGTTGTCTTTTCCTCATTTGTTTGAGTATTAACTAATGTTGTTGGTGAATCGTTGCTCCTAAGTCATCCCCTGTTGTCTTTTCCTCATTTGTTTGAGTATTAACTAATGTTGTTGGTGATCGTTGCTCCTAAGTCATCCCCTGTTGTCTTTTCCTCATTTGTTTGAGTATTAACTAATGTTGTTGGTGAATCGTTGCTCCTAAGTCATCCCTGTTGTCTTTTCCTCATTTGTTTGAGTATTAACTAATGTTGTTGGTGAATCGTTCCTCCTAAGTCATCCCCTGTTGTCTTTTCCTCTCCTCATTTGTTTGAGTGTTAACTAATGTTGTTGGTGAATCGTTGCTCCTAAGTCATCCCCTGTTCTCTTTTCCTCATTTGTTTGAGTATTAACTAATGTTGTTGGTGAATCGTTGCTCCTAAGTCATCCCTGTTGTCTTTTCCTCATTTGTTTGAGTATTAACTAATGTTGTTGGTGAATCGTTGCTCCTAAGTCATCCCTGTTGTCTTTTCCTCATTTGTTTGAGTATTAACTAATGTTGTTGGTGAATCGTTGCTCCTAAGTCATCCCTGTTGTCTTTTCCTCCTCATTTGTTTGAGTATTAACTAATGTTGTTGGTGAATCGTTGCTCCTAAGTCATCCCTGTTGTCTTTTCCTCATTTGTTTGAGTATTAACTAATGTTGTTGGTGAATCGTTCCTCCTAAGTCATCCCCTGTTGTCTTTTCCTCATTTGTTTGAGTGTTAACTAATGTTGTTGGTGAATCGTTGCTCCTAAGTCATCCCCTGTTCTCTTTTCCTCATTTGTTTGAGTATTAACTAATGTTGTTGGTGAATCGTTGCTCCTAAGTCATCCCTGTTGTCTTTTCCTCATTTGTTTGAGTATTAACTAATGTTGTTGGTGAATCGTTGCTCCTAAGTCATCCCTGTTGTCTTTTCCTCATTTGTTTGAGTATTAACTAATGTTGTTGGTGAATCGTTGCTCCTAAGTCATCCCTGTTGTCTTTTCCTCATTTGTTTGAGTATTAACTAATGTTGTTGGTGAATCGTTGCTCCTAAGTCATCCCCTGTTGTCTTTTCCTCATTTGTTTGAGTATTAACTAATGTTGTTGGTGAATCGTTCCTCCTAAGTCATCCCCTGTTGTCTTTTCCTCATTTGTTTGAGTGTTAACTAATGTTGTTGGTGAATCGTTGCTCCTAAGTCATCCCCTGTTCTCTTTTCCTCATTTGTTTGAGTATTAACTAATGTTGTTGGTGAATCGTTGCTCCTAAGTCATCCCTGTTGTCTTTTCCTCATTTGTTTGAGTATTAAACTAATGTTGTTGGTGAATCGTTGCTCCTAAGTCATCCCTGTTGTCTTTTCCTCATTTGTTTGAGTATTAACTAATGTTGTTGGTGAATCGTTGCTCCTAAGTCATCCCTGTTGTCTTTTCCTCATTTGTTTGAGTATTAACTAATGTTGTTGGTGAATCGTTGCTCCTAAGTCATCCCTGTTGTCTTTTCCTCATTTGTTTGAGTATTAACTAATGTTGTTGGTGAATCGTTCCTCCTAAGTCATCCCCTGTTGTCTTTTCCTCATTTGTTTGAGTGTTAACTAATGTTGTTGGTGAATCGTTGCTCCTAAGTCATCCCCTGTTCTCTTTTCCTCATTTGTTTGAGTATTAACTAATGTTGTTGGTGAATCGTTGCTCCTAAGTCATCCCTGTTGTCTTTTCCTCATTTGTTTGAGTATTAACTAATGTTGTTGGTGAATCGTTGCTCCTAAGTCATCCCTGTTGTCTTTTCCTCATTTGTTTGAGTATTAACTAATGTTGTTGGTGAATCGTTGCTCCTAAGTCATCCCTGTTGTCTTATCCTCAATGCCTTCTAATTTTCTTTATATATATTTTCATTTACTTTACCTTGCAAGTAGAGTTTGTTTTATAGAATTTCTCTCAGGAATGTTCTTTCCGCTCAGGTCAGATATACTTATCCAGACCCGGTCATATACGTAAATCCTTAACATGCACTAAAAATTATTTCAATTTCTTAAATTTTGGGAATCCAAAAAAAATAAATAAATAAAATAAACAATCCTTTAAAACCTGAACAATCATTATCATATATTATCAACTGTTCATCCAGCCATTTGCCTGGAATTCTGAGCTATCTATAACAGGAGGTCAGTTTATGGAAATGGGTGTCCCTTTATATATATATTCACAACTTACTTTCTTTTGGCTTCTGTTTTCCATTCCTCTTAGTAAAGGCGATAGTCGCAAATTTTTGGTAGAGGCAGCCATTCTGACCGTAGGGCTCGTATGCTAACAACTTAGACATTCGTAAATAAGAAAAATTAAACAGTGAGTTTGAGTGGGTCTGGTTTCAACGTTCCTGACAGAATTTCGAGTTTCTTGACTTTCACTTTGTTTTCATGTTCTGCACATAAGGGTTTAGAATCTTTAATCATGGGAAGTTCCGATTTTATTATATATTTCTGCTTTCCCCCGTTTAAACAATTTCGTTATCCTTCTTAGGGGTAGTATAGGAGAAATACGCTCGTCTGTACTTCTCAAAATACTGAACACATGTAAAAATTACTTTAAATGTCACTTAAACGAATCTTACTTCATTGACATTTCACAAAAATATATACCTTTTTTTTATCAATTACTCTGAAATTCTGTCTGGATAATTAGGCTAATATAAATATTCAAATTCCTGTTTGCAAGTTTCCGCCCTTGTTTATCGCATTTACAGCTGTAAGACTCATGCTTTTAGCTAACTCTTTGCCTTACAACTTCATGTCGCGGTCTTGAGAGTCTGCTGTCTAGGGTTCGATACGAGTTGCGTCTACCAATCAATCTGAATATTCCGATATCATTAATTTTTTTTTTCACAATTTACCAAAAAGAGGGCTTTATCCGAGAAGTGGGTGTAGTGGCATGTCAATTCATTGCTGATTTTTTCATAATTCTCTATTCTCTACCGCTTCGCTTATCTAATTCACAAATAGTCATCATATTAGTCCTTACTTATAAGCATTTCGGGTTATTTTCCACTGAACCCATTTATTTCGCTCATATACTAATATCGGGGGGGGGGTTCCAACTTAGAAGTTTCTTACTCGTCCTCTGGTCCTCTGCCTAACTACTCGTCTACTGTTCCCTAATTCCCTAATTTCCTGTTAGTTTATCCCACTATTGCCAAGTTATGATTCATTTTCACCTCGTGTATTCGCTATTTTCTTATTCTCATTTTTTCTCAGTTTCCCTTATCTTCACGTTGATTACACATTCATACCTCAGTGGCTCTAGCATACAAAAGGCACGGCCTAAGGAAGGGATTCCCAGTGGCTCTAATGTATGCCAGGCGCGGCCTAAGGGCATAATGTCTTCCCTGTTTTGAGATTGTAGCAACACTAGTATTCCTTCTATTTAATTCCGAATTTTCATTTATTTCTCCTATTTCATTTTTCCCTTGATCCACCGGTGGTTTTCCTTATTTGATTTCTCTTAGGGGTGGCCTCAGACCGTCCACGAGCCAGAGCCTTGAGGACCAACTGGGGGCTTCACTTCCTATCAAGTGTGCTTTCCCGTCCCGACTGTGGTTGGCTCTCGGGTCTGCCTTGTCCCTCATCCTTTCTGTTCCTTTCCTATTTTTAAATGAGTTGCCGAAATCATCGAGCCAGAGCCCTGAGGACCAATAGGGGCTTCACTTCCTATCAAGTGTGCTTTCCCGTCCCGACTGTGGTTGACTCCCGACCTCTCTTCTCCTATTTAATTTTTCCCTTTGTTCCACCGGTGGTTTCCCTTATTTGATTTCTCTTAGGGGTGACCTCAGACCGTCCACGAACCAGAGCCTTGAGGACCAACTTGGGGCTTCACTTCCTATCAAGTGTGCTTTCCCGTCCCGACTGTGGTTGGCTCTCGGGTCTGCCTTGTCCCTCATCCTTTCTGTTCCTTTCCTATTTTTAAATGAGTTGCCGAAATCATCGAGCCAGAGCCCTGAGGACCAATAGGGGCTTCACTTCCTATCAAGTGTGCTTTCCCGTCCCGACTGTGGTTGACTCCCGACCTCTCTTCTCCTATTTAATTTTTCCCTTTGTTCCACCGGTGGTTTCCCTTATTTGATTTCTCTTAGGGGTGACCTCAGACCGTCCACGAACCAGAGCCTTGAGGACCAACTGGGGGCTTCACTTCCTATCAAGTGTGCTTTCCCGTCCCGACTGTGGTTGGCTCCCAGCCTCTCTTCATTCTGTCCACCTTCTACTTTTATGCTCCTCTCACTTACAGTTTCGCCGAGTTCTAATAACCTGCCTTTCTGGATCATTTGGACGTCGTCCCTAGTGTTGCTATCTCTACTAAACAATATGGGCGAGTTTCTTTTGTGTTAGATTGGGGTCCTATCTGTATACAACGACCTTCATGCTGGTAAAACACAAGTGTGAGGGTTCTGACAATATATATAGCTTCTTTTCCTGGTCCCATATCTAACCTGGGTTCTATATTTATTTCATGTGGAATTACTTGGGCAAGCTAGTTATGTGGTCCAGCAACTCCTCAATGACGCAAGACTGGAATCTTTTTCCATCTGGGGGGCCCGAACGTGTCCAGCCACAACCGCGAGAGTGGAAGAAAGGGGTTCCAATCTCCTCAAAGGGGCCTAACTCCTTCCTAACACGCTTCCTGTTTTACTTCCGGATTGCTCCTGTGTGCTCCCATTTAAGTAAGAGTCTATCCCATGTCCTCACGTTACCTAGTGTTTTGTGTCCTGTGTTAGGTGTGGGCCCATGTAAAAGGTGTCTTAAAACCGATCTAGAAATGTTTAAAAAAAACTTACGTAAATTCAGTTTTATGTGCGTGGGTGTTTAATCCAGCTGGTTCTAACTTCACCGGTATGTTATGAAGACATACGAAGCGAGAGATCGAGGCCTCAGACCTCCCCTTCCGTTTCGTCCTCGATACATCCCAGGGAAAGGCTACAATCAGTAGGATATAGAAATTGTGGCGTAGCTTTCATTAAATTTTATTGAGGGTAACCTTTGCTTTCCCAAATGGAAATGATTTGTATCCCAACTAGATCCTTTTATTTATTTATTTTTTTTTTGAGAACACATTATAGTCTTGTCTTTTTAGTCTTATAATTCTAAGTTGGAAAAATAATTTAGATACTCCAATATTTCATGATCACTCCTGTACACTTTTATTTTTGAAAATACGGTAATACCTATCCTCTCATTACCCTTGATCTGCCATTTATGCACCTTCCTCTCCGTATGCACTAAGTCCCCATGTCTTTATTTCATTCACTCTTCGCGCATCATAACTATCACTAATTAACTATAAATCTTCGTTATTTATTGCTAATGTGTCTGAAAGTATTGTGGCTGGTCTACAGCTTCCTCCAATCTCCTATCTCGAACTAACACGTTACTTATCCTATGGTTATCAGGTCAAAAGGCAGCTTGAACACTAATTATATCTTACGTGAAGTATCCTCCAACCTACCAATTCTGGTTTACCTATTGGCCACGAAAAGAAAATGTTCTGGATATCGGAGCAGTTGTAGGCCTACATTCCCATGTGTCAGCTTTACCATCTAGGGATAATTTATTTCTTTAATCTTATAATACTGTAGTCATTCTTATGATGTTTATTTTTGGAGGTATTCTTACATGTTGATTTTATCTTATCATTGTTATTATTTTATTAGTATTGCCATTATTATTATTATTTTTATTTATATTATCATTATTATTTTTATCATCATTATTACTATTATTATTATTATTATTATTATTATTATTATTATTATTATTATTATTATTATTGTTATTGTTATTAGTACTGCTAATATTAGCGATGTGAAATTTATACAGTATCTATAAAACAAATTTGATTTCAGTTCGAATCAATGGTATACAAACAGAATGGACCGAAATTAATAGGAGCGTAAGACAAAGATGTGGCCTCCCGCCCTTGCTCTTTATCATATACATGCACAGAATACTCCAAGATGAGACACGGTTCTATCTAATTTAAGAGAAACCATAAAATAGACTCTTTGCCTTTTGCAGATGATTTGGTATTAATAGCTCCAACAGAAACAGACTTACAGTATTCTATACACAATTTTAATATAATTGCAAAAAGGTACAATATGGAAATCAATACAAAGAAAACTACAGTGATGGCCTTTTGTAGGAAATACTCTATACCTAGCAAAATTTTTTTGGATGATGAAATTTTAGAACGAGTAAAGAAATTTAATTATTTGGGTTATAATTTAACATTTCATGCTGAAGCTGATATATCAAAGAAAATCACAAATTTTACAAAAAAAAAACGGGGATAATTAACAGTATAATGAAACCATCTTTAGTACAGAAGAAAAAAACTACCAGAACAACTGGAAAGCCCATCTTCAACGAATGCCGACTCATAGAATTCCAAAACCCATACTTCGCTACTGCCCCCAGGGCAAAAGATCGCTGTGACGTCCAATAGCGCTGGATGGAACTTTCCTCTTTGTGACCATAACAGGCCACACGGCCTAATACTTGCATGGATGATGATCAGTGATGTGATTATTAATATTACACATATTTTTCTAGAGTTAGATGCGCCCCAGAGATAACCGGGCCTATGCATTTCTGATGATAATTATTATTACGGTTAAGGTTCGTCTAATATTATTCCATTATGATTATAATGTTATTCCGATTATTATTATTGCTATTATTAGTACTTTTTACTAAAGATAAAGGTTGAACCATATACAGTAAGATCCTTATCATCGGTTCGTTTATTGAGTATGTAACATACTTTATTAGTTTTTTATCGCTCTAAATTAGTAAGGTTACTCTAGTCAAGTATTCCCTATTCAACATTTCTAAGGCTTTAACGTGATTACCATTATTTTTATCATTATCTTTCTTCTTATTATTATTAGTATTATTGTTATTCCTTATCATCTGTCTTGTTTATTCAAATTATTTATTCAGTCTTTATTTAATTTGCTTTATTCTTTATGTATCGCTGTAAATTTGTCTGGTTACTCCAGTGAGGTATTCTGTAGTCAACATTACTAAAGTTGTAAATTAACATTATTTTTTCTCATTATTATCAATCTTATTCTTACTATTTTTATTATTATTGTTATTTTCGTTAATATTAGCGTTAGTATATGTTACTCATTAATTGATTAATCTAGTTAAACAAGCGTAGATGACATAATTGGTACCGACGTTAACTCGAAGAAATTTGCATTATTTTCATTCTTATATTATTATTATTATTATTATTATTATTATTATTATTATTATTATTATTATTATTATTATTATTACTGTAGTTATTATCGTTAATATTAGCATTAGGATATGGTTATCATTAATTAATTAATGTAGTTAAACAAGCGTACTGTTCTATTATGACTCAAATAATTATTTTTAGTCTCGTTATAACAGAGAAAAATTTCTACCTAACCAAGAATTGAAACCAGGTTTCAAAAAGTGAATAAGTCCCATCATTATAAAGTTATAATAGGAAGTAACATTATGAAGTTCTTCTAAATAAATAAGATGAGTCTGTTGCATTTTACCTCATAAAGATGCAACAGACTCACCATATTTATTAAGTCCCATCGTAATGTCTTAATAGAACTGACCCTGTTATAAGTTTGCTAATAGAGGCATATGGGGACTTACAATAGAAAAGGATTTGTGTGTGCTCCTGGATTGCCTAAGTAGCACAATTGGTTATTGCGCCAGTGATTAAAGCTTAAGATCTTGGGTTCAAATCTCAGTTTAGGTAGAAATTGTTCTCTTTAGTTGTTTAACTATTGCATGCAAACAGCAAATCTGAATTCATTAATTTCAATATTACTTTTTAATATAAGATTAGTACCTCCGAATGCCATCAACTTGGTTACATTTGTTTTTATTTTCTATGTTATTTATTTTATATGGGGGAACGCCGTAGCGTAGTGATTAAGGCACTGCGCTACAAGTCGGAAGGTCGAGGGTTCAAGTCCCGGTGGGCCAGGATTTTTAACTGACCAAAACCTTCTGGCGGCACTATGGCCCTGGGTCGACTCAGCCTCTAACGGAAATGAGTACCAGTCGCTTGTTCTGGGGGTAAAGGCGGCTGTCACGCAGGGCTGACAACCCAGCTGACATCAAGTGCCGATTGTCTAGAAAAAGTGGGAGCCTTAACCTCCTACTACCCCAAGGGCCTCCCGAGGCCTGTAGTGGGATTACACACACACATTTATTTTATATTTTTAATTGTATGCTACATTGATTGAGATTGAAGTCTTAAACCAGTAATTTTGTAACTTTCCAATAGAGCTCACTAAAATGTTATATAGGTAAATAGCTGGCCCGGCGAACGTTGTATCGCCTTTAAATATTTTTACGTTAATTTTTCCGATGTTTTAATAGTTATCTGCTATTCGGGGCGGAAACAAATCCAACAAATCAAAGATCATAAAAATCGGTCCAGCCGTTCTTGAGTTATAAATAGTGTAACTAATCCGACTTTGTTTTATATATATATACATAAGTCCCGGCCACGCGTTGCTGTGGCTAAGGTATACGTTAAATTATGTTGTAGTAAACTAAGTGAGAAATATAAATCAGAAAGTTTTTGTTTTACACAATTTTTTAGTTCTGGTACGTTAACTACACCCGGTATAAATATGGGTGGTGGTTTATGTGGAAGTGGTTTTGTTGATTGAGATGAATTTATGTTGTCTGCATTCTCAGTATCATCCATAAGCGTATCATAAGGATTATATACATTTATTGATGGAATATTTTGAGGAGGCTTGCTGATTTCATTATACTTTCATTTTTTTCTACGAACTTGTTGGCAGTTTGGATTCTCATCATCATCAAGAAGTCTCTGTATAGTAATATCATCTTGTGATATATTATAGTCATCTTGTTTTTCATTTAATTGAGGCATGGAGATTGTTTCTGTAATATTAGGCATATTATTATAACTAACAGACTTACTTACAGTTGTGTTATTCCGTTCCTTAGGACCTTCATATGTTTTTAAATTTACATTCTTCTTAAATGTAAGATTTATGTCACTTATGCCTATACCAATTTGCGGAAATTCACTTTATATCTTATCATTCATGGTCTCTAGAACTGATTCGCCATACTGTTCAAGGTCCCTTCTCGGTCCAGTTAAATTTAAATTAAGTTGCTGTCTTTCAGCCAGATTACTTAAAACTAATACACACGAAATTAATATTATTATCAATATATTGAAAATAAAATAAACACAAACACACTTAAATTATGAAATAATCAATATTTGTAATTTGTGATGGAAACTAATCCCTCATTAAAAATGTTATTATTAAAATTAAATTAAAAGAATATTTATATTCAACATAAAAGGAGACTTCCAGTAATTACTTGTCTGGTAACAAATATTTGGAAGTAGACCTACACATGGGAACCTTAAGCTCGTGGACCCCCAAAGGATATAAGCAATTAGCTGCAAATCCTACCGTCTATTGGGATAGCCACGTACAAGCCATAAAACTCAGTAGTTAGAAAGGGAGGAAGGTACGTTGGATAATAAAACCTTCTTTACAAATAAACATCTTACAAGCCTGCCGCCTGTACAGGTGTTGAGATGTCCAGAAAAGTCGCTTGTAAACAAGATCAATGAACTCGGGGAGTAACATGGTCCCATGGTGTGTGAAATTTATAGGCATAAATGTTTTTAGCTAATACGAATGTATATTTTATATTATAAATCATTTATTAACCAATCGAATATGTGATGGTAAAAATGTTACCCCCTAAAGATTCTCAAAGGGTTAGGCTTCGAAAGGAGTCTAGAATGAAGTTGAAAGATACACTCTCGCTCCTGCATTGGGCAGGATAAGTTTATTTGCTCGCGCCCTAAGAGCGGCTGCGAAATTAATATTGTTCTAAGGTTTTACAACGGCCGTAACTTAGTGAGAACATTAGAGGTAACTAAGTAATTTTACAGTTAGGAGGATTGATTAAACGAGTGCTATATAAGTCAAATATAGGGATCGCGAGAAATAAAGAGTCCGAATAGAAAGTCAGATTCGCGTAAATAGAGTGCGAACACCATAAGAGTGCCTTGAGAATCTTGAGGGCGATAGCTGCCAAACATTAATCCATATAATAAGAACAGATTGGAAAGTGTATCAAGATTTCCTTGCACTTGAATAAAGTAATAAATAAAAGAAAACAATAATTCGTCTATCTTCATTATCATAGTGATCGTGATTGTCCCCTGAACCTCATTGCTCACTGACACCCACCCGAACCACCCGTAACAAATTCAATTGAAATTCGCGGTTGCAACAAAAAGCACAGCCACCTGGTTAAATAATAAATCAATTACCTTACACAGTCATCTGTTAGAATTGTATGGAACTCACAGATAATTATAACTCTTTGTTAAATAATAAACAAATAATTTGCAATAATAAATAATGTGACTAAAAATTTAGTTATAAACAACCGTAGGTCTCAAGTTGGATCAAACAGCACACAGTGTGCAAAATTTTATTAAAATCGGTTCAGTAGTTTAGGATTCCATCGCGGACAAACAACGTGACACGTAATTTTTATATATTAAGATAATTACTAATGGGATAAATAATCTTCTCCTACTTGTCCTTAAACCTAGTCCATGCTTCAAAGACACGTTGACTTAAGATAGTTGAGTGCATTATATGCTTTTGAGTGAGGTCATGAATGATAAAATGTGAGCTGGTGAGGCCGATTCTTCAGTGAACTTTGTACATGTGATTTTGGGTTGCTACTATATTTTTGGGTTGTGTGTGTCTAGTTTTTAATCTTATTTTATTGATAATTAATGATTTTTCCACTGTTCATTTGCTTCTATTTTAAATGCAGAGCATACCTCGGAGAATCTGAACGTGTTCTTGCTTGGTCAATTAAAAACCACCATTGAGCAACAAAAACACACAGAATGCCAAAAATAATATATTCAATATATTTATACAGATCTAAAAACTATCAGAAGAAGGAGATAAGTGGTTGATTGATGAACCACTTTTACCAGGTTGTAGAATCCTCCTGTATGTAGTCCTTGGTTTGATGCTGGATTACCTCACTCTGTCTCAGGGGAACAAAGGGAATACTATGATGGAATAACAACACTAAGTGATTTTTTATAAAATATGGTTGCTGTTTATTTCAAAATATTATTTAGTATTATATGAAACTTGTATTAATCCTATTCACTTTCTGAATTAAATTTGTCCGTTATCACGTGATTTTCAAATATAGACTAACAATTTGCTAGAACTATTTTTTTAAGAGCACTACAATTCTGTCAATAGTAATTATGTTTACTCTTATTTATCTTTCTTTATTTCACTCACACTAACTTATTCACTCGTGTACATTAAAATACGAATTATTTATGTTATGGGACAATCCATATCAAATCGGACAGCAAAAAATCTTGCAATTTATTTTTTTAATTTTATGTATCCCTAAATATAGTGAATACATTTATAAACGTATTAATACAGAAATTTAATTTTTATCATTTATAGGTTCGTAGTTATGATGATCTAAAATTATCGTAAATATGATAAACTAAAACGTTTACTAACTAATATTTCTGAAACAGTAAACAGCAAAAATTTGTTTCAAACATATTTATATAGGTGATATCATGTAGTTTAAGGGTGTTATTTTTATAATTAGGATATTTTTATTTTCGGTGTCAATTTTCTGTTTTATGGCGGTTTACTGCAGTACATATCAAAAAATGAAAACGGAAAAAATACAGGATACTACTCACGTAATAAGGATTAATTTCCAGCAATTACCCTTTTGGAGAGTTGAATAGTTCAGACAATATAAATGTTTTTTATTCTATTTTCGTAAAAAAACTCGCGGGTCCACGGCGCAGCAGATTCATTTCACGACCAAGGTCGCGCGCGTACTTTATTGAAAGAGCTTCATCAGTGACTTTTTCAACTGCCATTAAATCGAATAGATTATTATATGTTCTGCTTAATGGAACAGTACCGTAAATTTATAAAAGTGGCGATATTTTAATTCTTACGCAGTAGATATTTATTTATCAAATTTTATTGCTGAAGTGAGAAGTAAAGAGCTCTGTTACTTACGTTTACTGTGAATTATTAAACAAATTATTTATAACTAACTCACTCACTGGCTCTGTGGAACCTGTAGGTTCATGGCAGCGCGGACATAAGCTCTCCATACATCCCATCCCGAGCTAACGTTTTCCAATTATCCCCTGTATAATCTACTTCCCTCAAATCATGTATAATGTTATTCTCCCACCTCATTCTTAGTCTTCCAACTGGGCGTTTTCCCTCCGGTTTTCCTACCAGAAATTTCCAAGCACCTCTTTCATCCTCCATACGTGCCACATTTCCTGCCCATCGCAGCCTACGAGACTTAACTGTTTTTATTATATCTGGCTTCCTATACAGATCATGTAGCTCACTATTATGTAGTTTTCTCCATTCACCTGTCTGTTCATCTCTTTTTGATCCAAAAATTTTCCTAAGAACTTTATTCTCAAATACTCGTAATCTTCTGTCCTTTTTTTAAAACAAATTATTTATTTTGTTACAAATTTTTCATTACAGTTTAAATGTAATATTATATAATAAAAACTATTTCATCATTAATTGAATAAACTGGTATAAATTTTTATTATGTTATAATTACTAATTTCAGTCTTAAAATAACTTTTTATTCAGTGTATTGTATTGTACCCTGAAAACTTTGACGAAATAGTATTGTTATAAGATATCACTTCCAAATAAAACCGAATGTTTTAATACTCGTACCACTTCCTACCAAACGATAATAATGCAGCATCAGCAAGTCTTCCTTAAACATCTGTTTTACATCAACAATTCTCAAGTTCAGATTACATACTAGACAGTTGATTTACATCAGTATGTTTAGTGCATCTCGTCATTTTAAGTGTCACAGTCAAATTTAAAATAATATCTTATTGTTTTTAACTCACAAGTTTGCAGATCTACAAAGACTGAATGGTGAGTTAGAAGTTAAATATAATTTTAATTATGCATATATTAGTATACAATAGTTATTAACAATATTATGTGTTAATATATAATTTTACAATTTCTTAAATGTTTCTGGAATGAGAGAATAATCGTAGAGGTATACATTTTGTGTTATAAAAGGAGAATAATGGGAAGTTTAGACATTAAATTAAATACTATAATAATTTAGCTTATAATAAAAGCTAATATTATCGTGCATTTTAATATCATCTTAGATATGTCATGAGTAGGGGATGCAAGATCAGTAAGTGATACCAAGCCAATAAAATATATTTATACCTCTTAAATATTACTTGTAACAGCATGAAAATTGTTATAAATTATTATCGATAGCTTAACATTACTTACAATATTCAACATCAGACATTGGTGTAGGGTACAAGTACAAAATATTACAACACATTACAAAACTACTCTCTAGAAAATATTTTTAATAGGCCTACCAGCTTGAATTCGTAGGTGCTTAGTAATTTAAATTAAACTATACATTAGCCAAAATCAGCACAAAATTAACCGCCTACTGAATATATCAATAAAGATTGTTATATTTAATGACGTTTATTATGTAGCAATTTATTTCAAGCGCGAGGTTCTCCTACGTACCATAAATTTACGACACGGGACTCACGGATTTCCTTCCTTCTGGAGAAAGCTACATTCAGAATTGTTACGCCTTTAAAATGCCATTGATTCCTATCGAGTTTGAACCCGCGAACCTCGGAATCGGAGGCGTGCAGAGTAACCACTTGTCCACGATGATGATGATAATGTAATAATTGTAATAATGATAATAAAAATAATGTAATGATGATAATAACAATAAAAAATATTTGTAAGTGCGCAAAGGACTATTACCAAGTAGCTCCGTCATTGTTTGTACGAGCGAGCGATCTCCACTCACGCGAAAGGTATTGCGGGCAGTCTACACATAGGAGATTTTAGGAAAAATAATTATTTTTGGTAGTTTCCTTTCAAGACTCCACTTTAATACTAATTACAAAAAAATAACTGGTGTTCAGGTAATAATGTGGCACTTTTTGATTTTATAAAATTTTTGGTGAGGAAGGTCAATTGCATATTAATTGCATTTACGCCCTTCAGAAAAACGTAAATATTAACATACTAATTTTCAAGCGATAGAGCATAAAATCATCTATAATGTGACTATCTTTTCAAGTTGAGGGAATAGCCATACTTCGAGAAATGTATTTTATAAAAGAGACTATTTAAAACAATACGATAAATTGACAGCTCTATTACTCTTTAATTACACCAAGCGAAGACTTGAAATTCGGTTCAGATATTCAGTATATCATAAAGTTTCACTGTAAAAAAAATGGTAAACTTTTAAAGATGTGAGTTCAATTTTCACAATTTTTTTGCCGATTTCGTATGGAATGTCCCTATATATATATACTGTATATATATATATTCAAATGCCCCAGGTTTGTCTTTCGATATTCCTGGTTTCTCTCCTGGCATGGCATACTTGTAACCCACTTCTGAGATTGGGGCGCCTGGAAGGCAGGGTTACGTTGCCCCGATGATATGATGGGTGATGATGATGATGATAATGGTGTGCCAGGAGAGTCCCTAAGCATAAGCTTAACCTAAGATGAATATGAATGATGATGATGATTGCGATGGCCATATGATTTCGGGGACCGTTTGGGCCTTAAAGTTTTCCTGACATGTCTTACAGGTGAGGAAAAACCCCGATAAAAACCTCACCCAGAAAAACTGTCCTGACCGGGGATCGAACCCGGGCCCGCTGTGTGACAAGGCAGCACGCTACCCCGAGACCACAGCGGTGGACAAATCAAAATATATTGACAACAATAATTTATGTTCAATTATTTATTATATAAAAAATATGAATTTCTATCCAGATTCATATTAATGACAATTTAACTGATGTTTCTTGTATAAAAAATAAAACATTAGACAGAAATATATATTAAAATAAAATAATCCCTTATTATTATTAAAATATGGGTAAATATCTGGCTTTACATTATTCTAAGCCGCAAGGATAAAACACTATAGACATCAGTATCCAAGTGTCTCCATAACTATAATTTCAATTTTTCTTCATCTGATTTTTCATCCCATTCTCTCATTGACATTATGATATTCCTACATAGTCTGCTGAATCACTGAATACCAAGCTTGTCTGCTGGGGTGTGCCTTTCTTCAATATCTTAATCTCATATCCTCATCTAATCATATTTTTTTAAGTATAAATGTTTTATTACATCTTTCCATATGACCAGAACATCTGAGTCCAAAATTGTAACTACGTATGATCTGTGGCTTTCCATTTAATTTGTATTTCTTTGCTGTTTTTATTTTAAATGTAACATTTCTTACTGAATAACAAATCTGTATATTTTTTTTACTGTCTGAATTCTCCTTTCCCCATTTACACATATTGGCCCATAATTTTCTTCTGAGTTTTCCTTTCCCTCAGTGATATCTTCTCATTCTAGGATTTCAAAAAAGGTCTTTGTCCCCATTTTCTACTTGACATTCTTCCTGAGCTAGCTAAGGTTACTTAAAATTTATCTTGCTCCTTAATTTTCTAAAATATCTATTTAATTGCTTTTTCTTACTTAATTCTTCTGTTTTTTTAATATACTCTAGGGGAATTGTATGATCATAACAGCAGTGGTGGCCGCCCCTTATGTGCTGAGGTGCTGCAGCACACTTAATTGTGAGGGGGAAAAGTACCGAACAAAAAATAAATAATTATATTTAAGCTATGTAGGTAGGACATAACACTATGAGGTCTATTTTAATTTTGTTTAGTTGTTTCTTGACTCACCTCATACTTCTTAACTCCCACGCAGACTCGAGTTTCTTCATTGCATTTGTGACATTCTCAAAGCTGTATTACATTCACAACTGAAGTCCAAAGGCCTCCTCTCCTGTAGACTAGACTGACCTCCGCATCATCTGATGGCTGACCGATGAACTTCCAAATCAATCCCCTCTCCTTATCACCGGGTATTTTAAAATTCATAGTTGTGTTTTTATTCTTGCATATGTAAATTTCTTCCCAAATTGTGAGTTCCTTCGGTTTTTCCAATTGTTTAAGTAATTTTGTTTTGGTTTCTATTCTATGTTTTTTCTGACCAGGCATGTGCAGCTATTGCAGATTTTTCTGTTTCTCCATTTTTAACATTTCAAAGGTGTTCCTTTAATCTTGTATTTAGATTCCTTTTTGTTTTTCCTATGTATATATTTTTTACAATCTTTACAATTAATTTGATAAATTCCCGATTTTTTGCAGTCTTCAATCTTTTCATTTTTGTTGGTTTTTATTAAATTACCTAAACTGTAATCATTTTTCGGTGCTAATGTTGAATTTGTTGAAGATTTTTTGAAACTTGTCAAATACTAAAGGATGGTATGTGAACTTCTTGAATTTTTTACCAATATCTTTATCTGTGTGAAGAGTACTTTCATTAATAATTTTTAGTTCCTTAAATTTATTTATTTTCTTGTGTATCATCTTTTCTTGAAGTCCATTATACTTTGCAATTTTTATGATGTGTTTTTTCTCTTTATTGTAATTTTCTTTGCTCATGGGAACATTCACAAGTCTGTGTGTTAAACTATTAAATACTGCCTGTTTGTGTGAAAAATGGTTAAATCCTGTAGCTTTTATATAATTATCAATGTGAGTTTCTTTTCTGTAGAATCCAAATTGTATTTTCTTTTTTTCTTCATTCCTGATCAATTTAAGGTCTAAAAATGGTATTTCATGATTATTTTCTACTTCCATTGTAAATTTGATTGTTTTATTTTGAATATTTAACAGTTTAATAGCATCTTCTAATTGTTTCTGTTTTACTATTACTATGATATCATCTACATATCTTCTCCAAAATTTAAACATCAGAGGGTATGCTTTGGTTACATGACATTCATAGTTCCCCATAAACATATTTCCTAAGAATGGTGATAATGGATTTCCCATTGCAAGTCCTGACCTTTGTTTAAAGTACTTTCCTCTAAAGGTGAAGAACATTTGATTTAAGCATAATTTTGTTAATTTTATGTATTCTTTAACGCTATCATCATCTACTTTGTTTTCTTTCAACCATTTTTCCAAAATTTTCAAAGTTATGTCAGTCGGGATGTTTGTGAACAATGAAGTGACGTCAAATGAGACCAATCTTTCTGATGGTTCTATTTCTACATTTTCTAACTTTTCCACTAGTTGGTAAGAATTTTTTTAATTTGCTAAATTTTCAAATTTTTCCATACCATTAAGTTTATTGCTTAACCATTTTGATATGTTATATGTCGGTGAGTTGATATTGTTGATGATAGGTCTCATTTTCTTTCCGTCTTTATGGATTTTAGGAAGACCATGAATGTTGGGGTTTCTGGGATTTGGTATTTTTAATTTAAACTTCTCCTTTTGTGTCATCATTTTTTTAATTGATTTTAGGCTGGTTTCAACTTCCTTAATTGTTTTTGTAAGGGGATTTGTTTTTATTTCTTCATATTCTTCTCCCTTTAATAAATTCTCCATCCTATCATTATAATCTTCTTTATCCAAAATTACCAAATTATTCCCTTTGTCTGATTTTGAAAAAAAACAAGATTTTTATTGTTAATGTTTTTTACTTTCTTCATGTTAAGAAAAATTGATGCACAAAAGAAAAATATAATTAATTTAAAACCTGAGTTAATTAAATTGAAGAAAAATAAAACCACTAATTTAGGTTGGATAAAGAAACTGAGAAGATTGTAATTAACTTATCATCGGAAAACTTTACAAAAGAGGAAATAACTATTTTGGATAAGGGATTGAAAACATGCATTAGTTACTCTAACAATTTAGAAGATTACATATTGGATGTTGAAATTGCTATCGATGACATGAATTATGAAGAACAAACAATAATCAGGAAAGTATGTGGGGAAGTTATTGAAAAAATTAAAAACACAGCAAACCAATGCAAAACAAACAAGAAGAAAGTCAAAAACATTAACAATAAAAATCTTGTTGTTTTTTCAAAATCAGACAAAGGGAATAATTTGGTAATTTTGGATAAAGAAGATTATAATGATAGGATGGAGAATTTATTAAAGGGAGAAGAATATGAAGAAATAAAAACAAATCCCCTTACAAAAACAATTAAGGAAGTTGAAACCAGCCTAAAATCAATTAAAAAAATGATGACACAAAAGGAGAAGTTTAAATTAAAAATACCAAATCCCAGAAACCCCAACATTCATGGTCTTCCTAAAATCCATAAAGACGGAAAGAAAATGAGACCTATCATCAACAATATCAACTCACCGACATATAACATATCAAAATGGTTAAGCAATAAACTTAATGGTATGGAAAAATTTGAAAATTTAGCAAATTAAAAAATTCTTACCAACTAGTGGAAAAGTTAGAAAATGTAGAAATAGAACCATCAGAAAGATTGGTCTCATTTGACGTCACTTCATTGTTCACAAACATCCCGACTGACATAACTTTGAAAATTTTGGAAAAATGGTTGAAAGAAAACAAAGTAGATGATGATAGCGTTAAAGAATACATAAAATTAACAAAATTATGCTTAAATCAAATGTTCTTCACCTTTAGAGGAAAGTACTTTAGACAAAGATCAGGACTTGCAATGGGAAATCCATTATCACCATTCTTAGCAATATATGTTTATGGGGAACTATGAATGTCATGTAACCAAAGCACACCCTTTGATGTTTAAATTTTGGAGAAGATATGTAGATGATATCATAGCAATAGTAAAACAGAAACAATTAGAAGACGCCATTAAACTATTAAATATTCAAAATAAAACAATCAAATTTACAATGGAACGTAGAAAATAATCATGAAATACCATTTTTAGACCTTAAATTGATCAGGAATGAAGAAAAAATGAAAATAGAATTTGGAATCTACAGAAAATAAACTCACATTGATAATTATATAAAAGCTACAGGATTTAACCATTTTTCACACAAACAGGCAGTATTTAATAGTTTTAACACACAGACTTGTGAACGTTCCCATGAGCAAAGAAAATTACAATAAAGAGAAAAAACACATCATAAAAATTGCAAAGTATAATGGATTTCAAGAAAAGATGATACACAAGAAAATAAATAAATTTAAGGAACAAAAAATTATTAATGAAAGTACTCTTCACACAGATAAAGATATTGGTAAAAAATTCAAGAAGTTCACATACCATCCTTTAGTATTTGACAAGTTTCAAAAAATCTTCAACAAATTCAACATTAAATTAGCACCGAAAAATGATTACAGTTTAGGTAATTTAATAAAAACCAACAAAAATGAAAAGATTGAAGACTGCAAAAAATCGGGAATTTATCAAATTAATTGTAAAGATTGTGAAAAGATATACATAGGAAAAACAAAAAGGAATCTAAATACAAGATTAAAGGAACACCTCAGAAATGTTAAAAATGGAGAAACAGAAAAATCTGCAATAGCTGCACATGCCTGGTCAGAAAAAACATAGAATAGAAACCAAAACAAAATTACTTAAACAATTGGAAAAACCGAAGGAACTCACAATTTGGGAAAAAATTTACATATGCAAGAATAAAAACACAACTATGAATTTTGAAATACCCAGTGATAAGGAGAGGGGATTGATTTGGAAGTTCGTCGGTCAACCATCAGATGGCGCAGAGGTCAGTCTGCAGGAGAGGAGGCCGTGGGACATCAGTTGTGAACGTAATACAGCACTGAGAATGTCACAAATGCAGTGAAGAAACTCGAGTCTGAGTGAGAGTTAATAAGTATGAGGTGAGTCAAGATACAACCAAAAAAAAACTAAAATTTCAACAGTGCGGGTTTCTTTCTTTTCATGCACTCTACTTGTTCATTCCAATCTCCAATGTCTTTGGAATGTGCTGTGAATCATACAGCCATATTGAATCTCGCATCCTGCTTGCGCAGAAATCACATTTTTTTTTTTTCCATCGTATCTATGTGCAGACTAAATTTTGTTTTGTGTTTCATTGTCTGTGCTTGTCATTTCTCCATACCGATGTGCAGATGGCGATTTATATGCACTGTTGTATTGATTAATTTTTTTTATATTAATACCTTTTTTTTTAGTTTTCACTTTAATGCAAATTTTTACCTCTTATTTTTTTCCAGCTATGGGCATTTTACATTTATTAGACATATAGTATCACAAAAAAGAATGTTTAATACTGATATTTAATTGTTTCTGAGTACGTTTAAGCATAACTTAAGAAAGCACAGTTGGCAACACTATAACATTTTCGCACGGTTCTCCTCTCCAAAAGTTTGTTCATACAATTTGCATATGTATGTTTTCTGTTTTGAATGACACAGTGCAATTTGAAAGTAAAATGAAATTTGATTGGTTCAAAGTGCTATAAATTATAATTAGTTATTTGAAAAAGGTATGTTATATTTATAAGGAATGGGGAATTCTGTAGAAAAATTTATTAGAAACGTCTTTCTCCAGCAGACAATTCGAAGAGAAAATTCAAATAAAACAATAGATAGATCTTATACCGAACCTTATCGTAAAAAAATCAATAAAATAAATCGACTTACACATGAAAGTTCAACAGACAGATGTATGATCATGATTGGATGTGTGGATAGGCGCAATGACATTGTGAATGATCTCTTTTGTTTCTCATGCCTACTTTTTGGTAACAATGATGCATGGATTACAGTGGTGTGACGGATTTAGGGCATCTTAACGTTTTAATTAAAAACATAGTGAAAAATGTGAAACACATGAATACTGTTATAGAGCTTAGTGTTTTAGGAATGTGAATATCACAAACACAGATAAGTTGTGTCTATCATAAACACACAGAAAAACACAATACACAAGTAAGAAAATATATATGTACTTTCTGGAATAAATTATTGTATCAAATTCTGTGGTGTCTTTGAGTTCGCGTTAAGGGGACATGATGAGTGTGACATGTCTGATAATTCAGGAGTTTTCTTGGGATAAACACATTTAATTTCTAGTGTAGACAATGCAGTGAAACAACACATGAAATCTCTAATCTGATTTTTAAGGGGACATCAAAAACCATTCAAAATTAATTGTTGAATTGCATATTGGAAACTTATCGTGAGTTGATAATAAAATGAAATAAGCCGAATTATAGCAATAATGGCCAATGAGATCACAGATATTTCTGATCAGACACTGTTAGCGATAGTGTTTTGCTACGAGATGAGAGATTAATGGTGATCCATATGAAATATTCTAGAGATTTTTTAATCCAGAGTGACAAAATGCAGATGCAATTTCTAAATGAATTAGATACAATATTCAAGGATTCACCGCACAAAATCATAGCTCTAGCCTATGACAGTGCAAATGTAACAATTGTGGAACAGGAGGAGCCAAAACAAAAATAAAACATTTTCCTAATGCTCATTTCAGTCACTGTTATGCACACCAACAGAAAATAATGCAAAATGTATGCATCCCAGAATCAGTCAACGTGTGTCAGCTATCCTTGTTTTCACATCAAGGTCACCACAGCGAGTATCAGTACTACAAGCAGTGACGGCCCGTTGGATCCCTTGCGGATCACAAACAAAGTGGAGTACTGTTAATATGGTATTCGAATACAAGGACAGTTTGATTGTTTATTAAATTTAGAGGACGCAACCTCCAACATGACTTGTCAAGAAGCTTGTCCTCCCTTAAAAGAATAAAAACTTTCCTTCAGAACATCATGCTACAAGAACGATTAAGTGCACCTGCAGTTCTTTCAATTGAGAAGATTTGGTTTTCCAAAGTAGAAGAGTTCGACACCAAAGTAATTAATTTTGCAGTAAGAAGAATCGTCATATGGACTTTATTTTTCACCGTTGAGTGAGCAGTAAAATATTTATCTATTTATTTATACAATATTTCATGTTAATTTTTACAGCACACTCCAGATTTTCAGCACCAGCCGCCACTGAATAACAGTGAAATGTGTAATATTTGTTTTATGTTTAAGAAATTTAAGTTTAATGGGAAATGAATCCAGGCATAAGAGGCAACAGCATGCTATGGTAACACACAAGATTTAATATTAATTTAACATAATAACTAAATTACAAACGAATCGCAAAAATGTAAAGATTACAAAGATTGATTAAAACAATTGTTAAATTATTATAGAGAGACACATTAAATTTTCTTTATATGGTATAATTACTCATGCACCTGAAATGAGCAAGCTATGTAAACTACCTGAGGAAAAACCCATAATCATCATCGTCCTTTCAAGTATTAGGCCCAGTGGCCCGTTACGGTGCCATCTCCAAAAAGGTCGACCCACAGATCTTCTGCCTCGAGGAATGTAGTGAAGAAATTGTTTTGGTATTCTGTGACGATCCATGCGCTGAATATGGGCTAGCCAATTGTTTCTATATTCTAGGAGGTATTCAGATATAGGTACGATGTTTAACTCTCTGGCTATTGTTGAATTTCTTTGGTGGTCTAGAACCTGCAGTTAAAAACCCATAATAACAATGGTATTGTCTCTTTATGTGAAACTATAATGCTTGACCAAGCAATTAACACAGATGCAACTCAGCATAAAAACTAATTTATACAGCAGAATAGTATCTAAAAACCTAACATGACAAACAATAGTATTGAAAAGAAACTCATTAAAATTTAATTTTCCAAAATTAAATAAATATGTTCCAAACTATAAAATTCTAAGAAAATTAACAACAAAAGGAAAATGTCTCATAGGGTGGAATTCATGAAACCACCTTTATTCAATGAGCGATTCTTTCCCCTTCTCTATGACATGGAGAGGGGAAAAGATTCACTCTTAGCCTAACGATTGTTTCATGAATTCCGCCCTGACTGACACAGAATTTTGGACTTTCCAGAAAGCGTGAAACATGCCCCCTTCCTAATGACATATTAACAAATAAGAATTGTTTAAAATCTAGTATACAACGTAAAATGAAATAAATGAAAGATAATCAAATTGAGAGGTGTGCCCAGAATTTACCTTTAGAGAACACTAGCCTTAAGAAAATTATTCGGTATCCTCAATCTGAATCTAGTGTTATTTGGTATCCTGAATCCGAAACTACAGTGGCATTTGATATCCTTAATCCAAACCTACAGTGTTATTCCATATCCTGAATCCAAACCTACAGTGTTATTCAATATCCTGAATTCAAACCTACAGTGTTATTCGATATCCTGAATCCAAACCTACAGTGTTATTCGATATCCTGAATCCAAACCTACAGTGTTATTCGATATCCTGAATCGGAACCTACAGTGTTATTCGGTATCCCGAATCCAAACCTAGTGTTATTCAGTATCCTCAAACCAAACCTATAGTGTTATCAGTATCCTAAATCTGCACCTACAGATTATTCGGTATCTTGAAACCAAACCAACAGTGTTATTCAGTATCTTGATTCCAAACTTACAGTGTTATTCAGTATCCTAAATCTCAACCTTCAGTGTTATTCAATATCCTGGATCCAAACCTACAAAGTTATTCAGTATCCTCAATCCGAACCTATAGTGTTATTCAGAATCCTGAATCCGAACCTACAGTGTTATTCAGTATCCTGAATCCAAACCTACAGTGTTATTCAGTATCCTGAATCCGAACCTACAGTGTTATTCAGTATCCCAAATCCGAAACAACAGTGTTATTCAGTATCCTGAATCCGAACCTACAGTGTTATTCAGTATCCTAAATCTGAACCTACAGTGTTATTCAATATCCTGAATCCAAACCTACAGTGTTATTCAGTATCCTGAATCCGAACCTACAGTGTTATTCAGTATTCTGAATCTGAACCTACAGTGTTATTCAGTATCTCAAATCCGAACCTACAGTGTTATTCAGTATCCTGAATCCGAAACTACAGTGTTATTAAGTATCCTAAATCTGAACCTACAGTGTTATTCAATATCCAGAATCCAAACCCACAGTGTTATTCAGTATCCTGAATCCGAACCTACAGTGTTATTCAGTACCCTGAATCCAAACCTACAGTGTTATTCAGAATCCTGAATCCGTACCTAGTGTAATTCAGTATCCTGAATTCGAACCTACAGTGTTATTCAGTATCCTGAATCTGAACCTATACTGATATTTAGTATCCTGAATCCGAACCTACAATGTTATTCAGTATCCTCAATCCGAACCTATAGTGTTATTCGGTATGCTGAAAACCGAACCTATAGTGTTATTTGGTATCCTGAATCCGAACGTACAGTGTTATTCAGTATCCTGAATCCGAACCTATAGTGATATTCAGTATCCTTAATCCGAACCTATAGTGTTATTCAATATCCTGAATCCGAACCCATAGCGTTACTCAGTATCCTTAAACCGAACCAATAGTGTTATTCGATATCCTGAATCCGAACCTATAGTCTTATTCAGTATCCTGAATCCAAACCTACAGTGTTATTCATTATTCTGAATCCAATCCTATAGTGTTATTCAGTATCCTGAATCCAAACCTACAGTGTTATTCAGTATCCTAAATCTGAACCTACAGTGTTATTCAGTATCCTAAATCTGAACCTAGTGTTATTCGGTATCATTAATCCAAACCAACAGTGTTTTTCAGTATCCTGATTCCGAACCTACAGTATTATTCAGTATCCTAAATCTGAACCTACAGTGTTATTCAATACCCTGAATCCAAACCTACAGTGTTATTCAGTATCCTAAATCTGAACATACAGTGATATTCGATATCCTAAATCCAATCCCACAGTGTTATTCGATATCCTCAATCCGAACCTACAGTGTTATTCAATATCCAGAATCCAAACCTACAGTGTTATTCAGTATCCAGAATCCTAACCAACAGTGTTATTCAATATCCTGAATCCAAACTTACAATGTTATTCAGTATCCTGAATCCGAACCCACAGTGCTATTCGATATCCTAAATCGAAACCTACAGTGTTATTCAGTATCCTGAATCCGAACCTACAGTGTTATTCAGTATCCTAAATCTGAACTTACAGTGTTTTCAGTATCCTGAATCCAAACCTATAGTGTTATATAGTATCCTCAATCCGATCCTATAGTG
This sequence comes from Diploptera punctata, assembly GCA_030220185.1. Lineage (NCBI taxonomy): Eukaryota > Metazoa > Arthropoda > Insecta > Blattodea > Blaberidae > Diploptera > Diploptera punctata. The sequence continues at coordinate 555,935 of JASPKZ010003859.1, read as the reverse complement.
TTATCAGTACCCTAAATCCGAACCTACAGTGTTATTCAGTATCCTAAATCTGAACATACAGTGTTATTCGATATCCTGAATCCAAACCCATAGTATTATTCGATATCCTCAATCCAAACCTACAGTGTTATTCAGTATCCAGAATCCTAACCAACAGTGTTATTCAATATCCTGAATCCAAACTTACAATGTTATTCAGTATCCTGAATCCGAACCTACAGTGTTATTCGATATCCTGAATCCAAACCTACAGTGTTATTCAGTATCCTGAATCCAAACCTATAGTGTTATTCAGTATCCTCAATCCGATCCTATAGTTATCAGTATCCTAAATCTGAACCTACAGTGTTAATCAATATCCTGAATCCAAACCTACAGTGTTATTCAGTATCCTGAACCCAAACCTATAGTGTTATTCAGTATCCTGAATCCGAACCTACAGTGTTATTCGATATACTGAATCCAAACCTACAGTGTTATTCAGTATCCTGAATCCGAACCTACAGTGTTATTCAGTATCCTAAATCTGAACCTACAGTGTTATTCAATATCCTGAATCCAAACCTACAATGTTATTCAGTATCCTGAATCCAAACCTACAGTGTTATTCAGTATCCTCAATCTGATCCTATATGTTATCAGTATCCCAAATCTGAACCTACAGTGTTATTCGGTATCTTTAATCCAAACCTACAGTGTTATCCAGTATCCTGAATCGGAACCTACAGTGTTATTCAGTATCATAAATCTGAACCCAGTGTTATTCAATATCATGAATCCAAACCTACAGCGTAATTCAATATCCTGAATCCAAACCTATAGTGTTATTCAGTATCCTGAATCCGAACCTAGTGTTAGTATCCTGAATCCAAACCTACAGTGTTATTCAGTACCCTAAATCTGAACCTACAGTGTTATTCAGTATCCTGAATCCAAACCTACAGTGTTATTCAGTATCCTGAATCTGAACCTATAGTGCTACTCAGTATCCTGAATATGAACCTACAGTGTTAATCAGTATCCTGAATCCGAACCTATAGTGTTATTCAGTGTCCTGAATACGAATTTACAGTGTTATTCAGTATCCTGAGTCCAAACCTAGAGTGTTATTCAGTATCCTGAATCGAAACCTATAGAGTTATTCAGTATCCTGTATATGAACCTATAGTGTTATTCAGTATCCTGAATCCGAACCTACTGTGTTATTCAGTATCCTGAATCTGAACCCACAGTGTTATTCAGTTTCCTAAAACTGAACCTACAGTGTTATTCAATATCCTGAATCCAAACCTACAGTGTTATTCAGAATCCTAAATCCGAACCTACAGTGTTATTCAGTTCCTAAATCTGAACCTACAGTGTTATTCAATATCCTGAATCCAAACCTACAGTGTTATTCAGTATCCTGAAACCGAACCTATAGTCTTATTCAGTATCCTGTATCCAAACTTAGTGTTATTAAGTATCTTCAATCCGAACCTACAGCGTTATTTGGTTCCTGAATCGGAATCTATAGTATTATTCAGTATCCTGAAACCGAACCTAAAGTGTTATTCGGTATACTGAATCCAAACCTACAGTGTTATTCGGTATACTGAATTCGAACCTATAGTGTTATTCGGTATCCTGAATTCAAATCTATAGTGTTATTCAGTATCCTGTATCCGAACCTACAGTGTTATTCGGTATCCTGAATCCGAATGTATAGTGTTATTAGGTATCCTGAATCCAAACCTACAGTGTTATTCAGTATCCTGTATCCGAACATATAGTGTTATTTGGTATCCTGAATCCGAACCTACAGTGTTATTCAGTATCCAGAATCCGAACCTACAGTGTTGTTCAGTATCCTGTATCCGAACCTATAGTGTTATTCGGTCTCCTGAATCCTAACCTACAGTGTTATTCAGTATCCAGAATCCGAAACTTCAGTGTTGTTCAGTATCCTGAATCTGAACCTATAGTGTTATTCGGTCTCCTGAATTCAAACCTAGTGTTATTCAGTATCCTGAATTAGAACCTATATTGTTATTTGGTATCCTGAATCCGAACCTATAGTGTTATTCAGTATCCTGAATCAGAATCTATAGTGTTATTCATCTTATCCTGAATCCAAACCTACATTGTTATTCAGTACCCTGAAACCGAACGTATAGTCTTATTCAGTATCCTGTATCCAAACCTACAGTGTTTCTCGGTACCTTGAATCCAAACCTATAGTGTTATTTAGTTCCTGAATCCGAATCTGTAGTGTTTTTCAGTATACTAAAATGGAACCTATAGTGTTATTCGGTATCCTGAATCCAAACCTACAGTGTTATTCAGTATCCTGAAACCAAACCTGTAGTGACATTCAGTATCCTGAATCCAAACCTACAGTGTCATTCAGTATCCTGAATCCAAACCTACAGTGTTATTCAGTATCTTAATCCGAAACTATACTGTTATTCGGTATGCTGAACCCGAACCTAGTGTTATTCAGTATCCTGAATCCGAACCTATAGTGATATTCAGTATCCTTAAACCGAACCTATAGTGTTATTCGATACCCTGAATCCGAACCTATAGTCTTATTCAGTATCCTGAATCCAAACCTACAGTGTTATTCATTATCCTGAATCCAATCCTATAGTGTTATTCAGTATCCTGAATCCAAACCTACAGTGTTATTCAGTATCCTAAATCTGAACCTACAGTGTTATTCAGTATCCTAAATCTGAACCTAGTGTTATTCGGTATCATTAATCCAAACCAACAGTGTTTTTCAGTATCCTGATTCCGAACCTACAGTATTATTCAGTATCCTAAATCTGAACCTACAGTGTTATTCAATACCCTGAATCCAAACCTACAGTGTTATTCAGTATCCTAAATCTGAACATACAGTGATATTCGATATCCTAAATCCAATCCCACAGTGTATTCGATATCCTCAATCCGAACCTACAGTGTTATTCAATATCCAGAATCCAAACCTACAGTGTTATTCAGTATCCAGAATCCAAACCCAACAGTGTTATTCAATATCCTGAATCCAAACTTACAATGTTATTCAGTATCCTGAATCCGAACCCACAGTGTTATTCGATATCCTCTAAATCGCAACCTACAGTGTTATTCAGTATCCTGAATCCGAACCTACAGTGTTATTCAGTATCCTAAATCTGAACCTACAGTGTTATTCAGTATCCTGAATCCAAACCTATAGTGTTATTTAGTATCCTCAATCCGATCCTATAGTGTGTTATCAGTACCCTAAAATCCGAACCTACAGTGTTATTCAGTATCCTGAATCTGAACGTACAGTGTTATCGATATCCTGAATCCAAACCCATAGTATTATTCGATATCCTCAATCCAAACCTACAGTGTTATTCAGTATCCAGAATCCTAACCAACAGTGTTATTCAATATCCTGAATCCAAACTTACAATGTTATTCAGTATCCTGAATCCGAACCTACAGTGTTATTCGATATCCTGAATCCAAACCTACAGTGTTATTCAGTATCCTGAATCCAAACCTACAGTGTTATTCAGTATCCTCAATCCGATCCTATAGTTATCAGTATCCTAAATCTGAACCTACAGTGTTAATCAATATCCTGAATCCAAACCTACAGTGTTATTCAGTATCCTGAATCCAAACCTATAGTGTTATTCAGTATCCTGAATCCGAACCTACAGTGTTAATCGATATACTGAATCCAAACCTACAGTGTTATTCAGTATCCTGAATCCGAACCTACAGTGGTTATTCAGTATCCTCACATCTGAACCTACAGTGTTATTCAATATCCTGAATCCAAACCTACAAGTGTTATTCGGTATCCTGAATCCAAACCTACAGTGTTATTCAGTATTCTCAATCTGATCCTATACGTTTCAGTATCCTCAAATCTGAACTACAGTGTTTTTCGGTATTTTAATCCAAACCTACAGTGTTTATCCAGTATCCTGAATCGGAACCAACAGTGTTATTCAGTATCATAATCTTAACCTACAGTGTTATTCAATATCATGAATCCATACCATACAGCGTAATTCAATATCCTGAATCCGAACCTAGTGTGTTATTCAGTATCCTGAATCCGAACCTACAGTGTTATTCAGTATCCTGTATCCAAACCTAGTGTTAGTTCGTCTCATGAATCCAAACCGTACAGTGTTATTCATACCCTAAATCTGAACCTACAGTGTTATTCAGTATCCTGAATCCAACCTACAGTGTTTATTCAGTACTCCTGAATCTGAACCTTAGTGTTAATTCAGTATCCTGAATTGAACCTACATTGTTAATCAGTATCCTGAATCCGAACCTATAGTGTTATTCAGTGTCCTGAACGAATTTATCGTGTTATTCATTATCCTGAGTCCCAAACCTAGAGTGTTATTCAGTATCCTGAATCAAGACCGTATAGTGTTATTCAGTATCCTGTATCAAACCTATAGTGTTATTCATCGGTATCCTGAATCCGAACCTACTAGTGTTATTCAGTATCCTGAATCTGAACCTGAGTGTTATTCAGTTTCTAAAACTGAACCTATAGTGTTATTCAGGTATCCTGAATCCAAACCTACAGTGTTATTCAGTATCCTGAAACCAAACCTACAGTGTACATTCAGTATCCTGAATCCAAACCTACAGTGTCATTCAGTATCGCTGAATCCAAACCTACAGTGTTATTCAGTATCTTAATCCGAACCTATGTCGTTATTCAGTTATCTGAACCGAATCTATGTGTTATTCGGTATCCTGAATCCGAACCTATAGTGATATTCGTATCCTTAAACCGAACATATAGTGTTATTCATTCTCCTGATACGAACCTTAGTGTTATCGGTACCTGAATCCCAACCTATAGTGTTATCGTCAGTCCTGAATCCAAACCTATAGTGTTTATTCATTATCCTGAATTCCAAATCTATAGTGGTTATTCAGTATCCTGTATCCGAACCTACAGTGTTATTCGATTCTCCTAACTCTGAACCTAAGTGTTATTACGTATCCTTAATCCGAACCTACAGTGTTTTTCAGTATCCTGATTTCCGAACCAACTAGTGTTTTTCAGTATCCTGATTCCGAACCTACAGTGTTATTCAGTATCCTGAATCTGAAACCTACAGTGTTATTCCGTATCCTGAATCCAAACCTACAGTGTTATTCAGTATCCTAAATCTGAACAACAGTGTTATTCGATATCCTAAATCCGAACCTACAGTGTTTATTCGATATCCTGAATCCGAACCTACAGTGTTATTCAGTATCCAGAATCCAAACCTACAGTGTTATTCAGTATCCTGAATCCTAAACCAACAGTGTTATTCCATTATCCTGAATCCAACTTACAGTGTATTCAGTATCCTGAATCCGAACCCACAGTGTTATTCGATATCCTAAATCGTAAACCTACAGTGTTATTCAGTATCCTGAATCCGAGAACCTACAGTGTTATTTCAGTATCCTAAATCTGAACCTACAGTGTTATTCAGTATCCTGAATCCAAACCTATAGTGTTATTTAGTATCCTCAATCCGATCCTATAGTGTTATCAGTACCCTAAATCCGAACCTACAGTGTTTATTCAGTATCCAAATCTAACGTCAAGTGTTATTCGATATCCTGAATCCGAAACCATAGTATTATTCGATATCCTCCATCCAAACCTACAGTGTTATTCAGTATCTCCAGAATCCTAACCAACAGTGTTATTCAATATCCTGAATCCAAACTTACAATGTTATTCAGTTATCCTGAATCCGAACCTACAGTGTTATTCGATATCCTGAATCCAAACCTACAGTGTATTCAGTATCCTGAATCCAAACCTACAGTGTTATTCAGTATCCTACAATCCGATCCTTATAGTGTATCAGTATCCTAATCTGAACCTACAGTGTTAATCAATATCCTGAATCCAAACTACAGTGTTATTCAGTATCCTGAATCCAAACCTATAGTGTTATTCGATATCCTGAATCCGAACCTACAGTGTTTATTCGATATACTGAATCCAAACCTACAGTGTTATTCAGTATCCTGAATCCGAACCTACAGTGGTTATTCAGTATCCTACATCTAAACCTACAGTGTTATTCAATATCTGAATCCAAACCTACAATGTTATTCAGTATCCTGAATCCAAACCTACAGTGTTATTCAGTATTCTCAATTCTGATCCTATACAGTATCAGTATCCAAATCTGAACCTACAGTGTTATTCGGTTATTTTTAATCCAAACCTACAGTGTTATCCAGTATCCTGAATCGGAACCAACAGTGTTATTCAGTATCATAAATCTGAACCTACAGTGTTATTCAATATCATGAATCCAAACCTACAGCGTAATTCAATATCCTGAATCCAAACCTATAGTGTTATTCAGTATCCTGAATCCGAACCTACAGTGTTATTCAGTATCCTGAATCCAAACCTAGTGTTAGTATCCTGAATCCAAACCTACAGTGTTATTCAGTACCCTAAATCTGAACCTACAGTGTTATTCAGATCCTGAATCCAAACCTACAGTGTTATTCAGTATCCTGAATCTGAACCTATAGTGCTACTCAGTATCCTGAATATGAACCTACAGTGTTAATCAGTATCCTGAATCCGAACCTATAGTGTTATTCAGTGTCCTGAATACGAATTTACAGTGTTATTCAGTATCCTGAGTCCAAACCTAGAGTGTTATTCAGTATCCTGAATCGAAACCTATAGAGTTATTCAGTATCTGTATATGAACCTATAGTGTTATTCAGTATCCTGAATCCGAACCTACTGTGTTATTCAGTATCCTGAATCTGAACCCACAGTGTTATTCAGTTTCCTAAAACTGAACCTACAGTGTTATTCAATATCCTGAATCCAAACCTACAGTGTTATTCAGAATCCTAAATCCGAACTACAGTGTTATTCAGTTCCTAAATCTGAACCTACAGTGTTATTCAATATCCTGAATCCAAACCTACAGTGTTATTCAGTATCCTGAAACCGAACCTATAGTCTTATTCAGTATCCTGTATCCAAACTTAGTGTTATTCAGTATCTTCAATCCGAACCTACAGCGTTATTTGGTTCCTGAATCGGAATCTATAGTATTATTCAGTATCCTGAAACCGAACCTCAAGTGTTATTCGGTATCCTGAATCCAAACCTACAGTGTTATTCGGTATACTGAATTCGAACCTATAGTGTTATTCGGTATCCTGAATTCAAATCTATAGTGTTATTCAGTATCCTGTATCCGAACCTACAGTGTTATTCGGTATCCTGAATCCGAATCTATAGTGTTATTAGGTATCCTGAATCCAAACCTACAGTGTTATTCAGTATCCTGTATCCGAACATATAGTGTTATTTGGTTTCCTGAATCCGAACCTACAGTGTTATTCAGTATCCAGAATCCGAACCTAGAGTGTTGTTCAGTATCCTGTATCCGAACCTACAGTGTTATTCGGTCTCCTGAATCCTAACCTACAGTGTTATTCAGTATCCAGAATCCGAAACTTCAGTGTTGTTCAGTATCCTGAATCTGAACCTATAGTGTTATTCGGTCTCCTGAATTCAAACCTAGTGTTATTCAGTATCCTGAATTAGAACCTATATTGTTATTTGGTATCCTGAATCCGAACCTATAGTGTTATTCAGTATCCTGAATCAGAATCTATAGTGTTATTCATCTTATCCTGAATCCAAACCTACATTGTTATTCAGTACCCTGAAACCGAACCTATAGTCTTATTCAGTATCCTGTATCCAAACCTACAGTGTTTCTCGGTACCTTGAATCCAAACCTATAGTGTTATTTAGTTCCTGAATCCGAATCTGTAGTGTTTTTCAGTATCCTAAAATGGAACCTATAGTGTTATTCGGTATCCTGAATCCAAACCTACAGTGTTATTCAGTATCCTGAAACCAAACCTGTAGTGACATTCAGTATCCTGAATCCAAACCTACAGTGTCATTCAGTATCCTAAATCCAAACCTACAGTGTTATTCAGTATCTTAATCCGAAACTATAGTGTTATTCGGTATGCTCAACCCGAACCTAGTGTTATTCGGTATCCTCAAACCAAACCTACACTGTTATGTGATATCCAGAATCCGAACTAATAGCGTTATTCGGTATCCAAACCTACACTGTTATTTGATATCCTGAATCCGAACCTACAGTGTTATTCAGTATCCTGCATCCGAACCTAGTGTTATTCAGTATCCTGAATCCGAATCTATAGTGTTATTCGATATTCTCAATCCGGACCTATAGTGTTATTCAGTATCCTGAATCTGAACCTACACTGATATTTAGTATCCTGAATCCGAACCTACAATGTTATTCAGTATCCTCAATCCGAACCTATAGTGTTATTCGGTATCCTGAAAACCGAACCTATAGTGTTATTCGGTATCCTGAATCCGAACGTACAGTGTTATTCAGTATCCTGAATCCGAACCTATAGTGATATTCAGTATCCTTAATCCGAACCTATAGTGTTATTCAATATCCTGAATCCGAACCTATAGCGTTACTCAGTATCCTTAAACCGAACCTATAGTGTTATTCGATATCCTGAATCCGAACCTATAGTCTTATTCAGTATCCTGAATCCAAACCTACAGTGTTATTCAGTATCCTGAATCCGATCCTATAGTGTTATTCAGTATCCTTAATCCAAACCTATAGTGTTATTTGATATCCTGAATCCGAACCTATAGTGTTATTCAGTACCCTAAATCTGAACCTACAGTGTTATTCAGTATCCTGAATCCAAACCCAGTGTTATTCGGTATCCTGAATCCAAAAAACCTACAGTGCTATTCAGTATCCTGAATCCTAACCTACTGTGTTATTGAGTATCCTGAATCCAAACCTATGGTGTTATTCTGTTTCCTGAATCCGAATCTATAGTGTTATTTGGTATCCTGAATCCAAACCTATGGTAGTATTCGGTATCCTGAATCCAAATCTATAGTGTTATTTGGTAACTTGAATCTGAACCTACAATGTTATAAAGTATCCTGAATCTGCACCTATAGCATTAGTCGGTATCCTGAATCCAAACCTACAGTGTTATTCAGTATCCTGAATCCAAACCTAGAGTGTTATTTGGTATCCCGAATCAGAACGTACAGTGTTATTCGGTATCCTGAATCCAAACCTACATTGTTTTTTTTGTATCCTTAATCCAAACCTACAGTTTTATTCAGTATCCTACATCCGAACCTATAGTGTTTTTCAGTATCCTGAATCCGAACCTGTAGTGTTATTCGGTGTCCTGAATCTAAACCTACAGTGTTATTTGATATCCTGAATCCAAACCTATTGTGTTATTTGGTATCCTGAATCCAAATCTATAGTGTTATTCGGTATCCTGAATCCAAACCTATAGTCTTATTCAGTACCCTGAAACCGAACCTATAGTCTTATTCAGTATCCTGTATCCAAACTTACAGTGTTATTCGGTATCTCGAATCCGAACCTACAGCGTTATTTGGTTCCTGAATCTGAATCTATAGTGTTATTCGGTATCCTGAAACCGAATCTATAGTGTTATTCGGTATCCTGAATCCAAACCTACAGTGTTATTCGGTATACTGAATTCGAACCTATAGTGTTATTCCGTATCCTGAATCCAAACCTATAGTGTTATTCGGTATCCTGAATCCGAATCTATAGTGTTATTAGGTATCCTGAATCCAAACCTACAGTGTTATTCGGTATACTGAATTCGAACCTATAGTGTTATTCGGTATCCTGAATCCAAACCTATAGTGTTATTCTGTTTCCTGAATCCGTATCTATAGTGTTATTTGGTATCCTGAATCCAAATCTACAGTGGTATTCAGTATCCTGAATCCAAATCTAGTTATTTGGTATCCTGAATCCAAACCTACGATTTTATTCAGTATCCTGAATCCAAACCTTCAGTGTTATTCAGTATCCTGAATACAAACCTACGGTGTTATTCGGTAACCTGAATCCAAACCTACAATGATAAAGTATTGTAATCAAATGGTAAAGAGAAAAATTTATGCCTGAACCGGGAATCGAACCTGGATTAGCTCAATGGTTAGAGCATCAGCACGGAAAACTGAAGGTTCGGGGTTCGATTCCCGGTTCAGGCATAAATTTTTCTCTTTACCATTTGATTACAATAATTTAGTAGTGTACTTTAATATACTTATTTCAATCATAGTATCAGCTTTAGCTTCTTAATATTAATTTAATAAGTTATAAAGTATCTTGAATCTGCACCTATAGTGTTATTCGGTATCCTGAATCCAAACCTACAGTGTTATTCGGTATCCTGAATCCAAACCTAGAGTGTTATTTGGTATCCCGAATCAGAACATAGTGTTATTCGGTATCCTGAATCCAAACATACAGTGTTATTTGGTATCCTGAATCCAAACCTACAGTGTTATTCAGTATCCTAATTCCGAAACTATAGTGTGTTTCGGTATCCTGAATCTGAACCTGTAGTGTTATTCGGTATCCTGAATCCAAACGTACAGTGTTATTTGATATCCTGAATCCGAAACTATAGCGTTATTTGGTATTCTGAATCAGAATTTACAGTGTTATTCGGTATCATGAATCCGAACCTGCAGTGTTATTCGGTATCCTGAATCCAAACCTACAGTGTTAATCGGTATCCTGAATCCAAACCTACAGTGTTATTCGGTATCCTGAATCCGAACCTGCAGTGATATTCGGTATCCTGAATCCAAACCTACAGTGTTATTCAGTATCCTGAATACAAACCTACGGTGTTATTCGGTAACCTGAATCCATACCTACAATGTTATAAAGTATCCTGAATCCGAACCTATAGTGTTATTCGGTATCCTGAATCCAAACCTACTGTGTTATTCGGTATCCTGAATCCAAACCTAGAATGTTATTTGGTATCCTGAATCAGAACGTACAGTGTTATTCGGTATCCTGAATCCAAACCTACAGTGTTATTCAGTATCCTGAATCCGAACCTATAGGGTTTTTCGGTATCCTGAATCTGAACCTATAGTGTTATTCGGTATCCTGAATCCAAACCTACAGTGTTATTTGATATCCTGAATCCAAACCTACAGTGTTATTTGATATACTGAATCCAAACCTATAGCGTTATTTGGTATCCTGAATCCGAACCTATAGTGTTATTCGGTATCCTGAATCCAAACCTACAGTGTTATTCAGTATCCTGAATCCGAACCTAGAGTGTTATTCAGTATCCTGAATCGGAACCTACAGTGTTATTCAGTATCCTGAATCCAAACCTACAGTGTTATTCAGTATCCTGAATCCGAACCTACAGTGTTATTCAGTATCCTGAATCCGAACCTATAGTGTTATTCAGTATCCTGAATCGTAACCTACAGTGTTATTTAGTATCCTGAATCCAAACCTACAGTGTTATTCGGTATCCTGAATCCAAACCTACAATGTTATTTGGTATCCTGAATCCTAACCTAGAGTGTTATTCAGTATCCTGAATCCGAACCTATAGTGTTACTCAGTATCCTGAATCCGAACCTGCAGTGTTGTTCGGTATCTTGAATCCAAACCTATAGTGTTATTCGGTATCCTGAATCGGAACCTACAGTGTTATTTGGTATCCTGAATCCAAACCTACAGTGTTATTCAGTATCCTGAATCCAAACCTACAGTGTTATTCAGTATCCTGAATCCGAACCTAGAGTGTTATTCAGTATCCTGAATCGGAACCTACAGTGTTATTCAGTATCCTGAATCCAAACCTACAGTGTTATTCAGTATCCTGAATCCGAACCTACAGTGTTATTCAGTATCCTGAATCCGAACCTATAGTGTTATTCAGTATCCTGAATCGTAACCTACAGTGTTATTTAGTATCCTGAATCCAAACCTACAGTGTTATTCGGTATCCTGAATCCAAACCTACAATGTTATTTGGTATCCTGAATCCTAACCTAGAGTGTTATTCAGTATCCTGAATCCGAACCTATAGTGTTACTCAGTATCCTGAATCCGAACCTGCAGTGTTGTTCGGTATCTTGAATCCAAACCTATAGTGTTATTCGGTATCCTGAATCGGAACCTACAGTGTTATTTGGTATCCTGAATCCAAACCTACAGTGTTATTCAGTATCCAGAATCCAAACCTACAGTGTTATTCAGTATCCTGAATCTGAACCTATAGTGTTATTCGGTATCCTGAATCCAAACATACAGTGTTATTCAGTATCCTGAATCCAAACCTACAGTGTTATTCAGTATCCTGAATCTGAACCTATAGTGTTATTCGGTATCCTGAATCCGAACCTACAGTGTTGTTCAGTATCTTGAATCCGACCCTATAGTGTTATTCGGTATGCTGAATCCTAATCTATAGTGTTATTCGGTATCCCGAATTCGAATCTATAGTGTTATTTGGGATCCTAATTCCGAACCTACAGTGTTATTCGGTATCCTGAATCCGAACCTATAGTGATACTTGTGCTCTGATCTGCGATAAATTTCTGCTATCACGGTGAAGTGATATTTTATTTTAAATTAACACCAGAAATTAAGTTATATAATTTACATGAACTAATTTTTTTTTTGTGGAATATAATAATTCTAAAATACTTTAAAATTGATCAAGTATATATGATAAAGTAAAACTTCATCTATTCTGTTACAAATCAAGCTATATTCTCAATTTATATTTTATTAAGTATCAATAAATATTCAACTGTCATATACCACGAGTATATTTTACTAAACTGCGAGACCATGAGATATCATATTAGAACCAAGTGTGCAACAAGCATTAGTCTCTTATTTATATTTAAGAAAGAAAAATTAATGTTTAAACCGGAATTTGAACCCTGGACCCTTAGTTGTACATATTAGTGCACTGTCCATTACACCATTCAAATGACGATACAAACATTAACATTTCTATCAAATTATACAATTCTCATTCGTCCAAAGGCTAATAACTATCGCTTTTGAATTAACATTTTCCAATCCTGGATAGAATCAAATTTAAGAAAGAAAAATTAATGTTTGAACCGGGATTTGAACCCTGAATCCCTATATTTCTACTTACTAGTGTGCTGTCCATTACAGCTATTAGCCTTCGGATGAACGAGAATTGTATAAGTTGATAGAAATGTTAATGTTTGTATGTCATCATTCGAATGGTGTAATGGACAGCACACTAATACATAGAACTAGAGGTCCTGGGTTCAAATATTAATTTTTATTTCTTAAATTTGTTTCTATCCAGGATCGGAAAATGTTAATTTAAATAAAAACATCGAAAATTAGTCTTATATTTCTCTCACTATTTTTGTTAAATTTAATATTATTCAAAGCAACTATGAGTAAAAAATGACAAACATTAATAAGTTTATTGACATTAGACAAATTTTGTTTACATAGTGTTTACATGAATAGGCCCTTTTTTGTAGCTATCATCAGTCCATTTCAACATAGGGCTCATAAAACTGCTTCAAAAACAAAGCTTCTTGTTAATTTAATATATCTGGTAATATAACACCTATGTTTTGTAACCATATTAATCAATTGGAGGAATATAACATTAAAAACATTGTATTACTGTTCCATCAAACAAAAACACAAAATAAAATATGTGGGTGGAATATCTTTTTGTACATTGTTTCCATCCCTGGCAAGTTTAGCCTTTGGTTGTCACTGTTGGTTTGGAGGACGTTCCCCCCAGTTGAAACCACCTGGTCGATCTTCAGGTAAGGGTGTGTAGTCTGGATCATGCGGATGAGCATCAAACAAAGCTTTCCTGAAAAATACATACAACTTGTAATCAGGTAATAAAGAATGAAACTTTATGGTAATTATACGCGATCTACTTAGAAGATTGTTTATGAGGAGAGGTATGAAACATTTTAATGTATCTTTATGGTAAGTGTCCTTTAAAATTAGAGGTCCAAGGGAGATTTAGATGCAAGAACCCATACATATCTTCAGGAAATGAGAAATAAGTAGATGGATAGCCATATGTTCAAGCTGATATAATTCTCAGAAAGTTTTGAGAATTTTTTAAAGGGTATTTAAATGACCTTCAGTATATTCTGGACATGAGTAAAATAATATTTTGCCTCTCTCTGTCTGGTATAAAGCCAAATAATTTTCTTATTCCTGTCTGAAATTTATTTTGGATTCCCTCTTCAAACAAAGGTTCAAACAACAAAAAAGACTTAAAGAATACACAACTCTACAACCTGATTCAAAAGAAAAGAAACAATTCAAGAAAATTACTTATCATCCTGGAAAACATAGAAAATTTAAAAAAAAAAATTAACAAATTCAATATTACATTAGCACTGTTTAACAAATATAGTCTGGATAATCTACTAACAACTAATAAAAAAAGTTAATGTCCCAGATAGTAAAAAATCTGAATTTATGAAATTAGTTGCAATGACTGCAAGAAAGTATACATAGGGAAAACTAAAAGGAATTTAGAAACTTGTACAAAAGAATACTTTAGAAATATTAAAAATGGTGAAATTGAAAAATCAGCAATTGCAGCTTATAGATTACTAGATAATCATACAATTGGAAGAGAAACTAAACTTTTCAAACATTTAGAGAAACCTTTGGAATTAACAGTTTGGGAAAAAGATATACATTCAGAAGAATAAATATAAAACCATGAATTTTGATGTTCCCGATGAGAATAATTTGATCTCCAAGTTAATAAAACTGACACCAGATGGCAGTTCAGAAGATATTGTTAATGGCAAAATTTCGACAGTTGGAGTTTGACTGAAGATGAAAGTAAAATTGTACTTTTGAAACCGGTATCGTGAAGACACGCAACTTTATGAGGTGAGATGTTAAAGCATTTTCTTCATCTCATTCATAAATATATCTCATCCATCCATACTAATTCTGCCCGAGGGCAGGTCTTTCACTGCAATCATAGCATTTTCATGCTATGTTTTGCAGCTTTACTAGGGAATTATAGGTGTGGTAGCTTCCCATTGCTTTCCACATGATAATAGCGATAATGATGATGGCCGGATGATTTTCGGGGACCTTTGGGCCCTAAGCTTCCTGACATTTGTCTTACAGGTGAGGAAAAACAAAAAAAAAAAAAAACCTCACCCAGGAGCCTGTCCCGACCGGGAATCGAACCCGGGTCCACTGTGTGACAAGCCAGCACGCTACCTTGACATATATCTCATAGTAAAGATTAAATTAAATATTTAATTTTAGGAAGTTATATTTTGAGGTTATTTTAATTATATTATTTTTAGTCTGGACATCTTACCTCAATATTAATGTTGATTTGTTCTTGGACATGTTTCAAAACAATTCTGTTTTATCGTCAGCTTTCCCAATTAAATTAAATTAAATGCTTCATAGCTCTCCTCATATCCAGTCTTCTGGGCCGTCCTATGAAATGCTGGAGGGAAAATTTTCTATAGGATCGTAAGAGGCCTTGGCCTAATACTTGGAAGGAAGAAGAAGAAGCTTTTGTATCAATTAAATGTTTTTCAGACCAGGCTACTGCTGACTTGTCCACTTCACCCTTCTTGACATTTCTAAGATGTTGTGACAAAATCTATATAGGAAAAACAAAAATAAATTTAAAAACAAGAGTGAAAGAACATCTTGGAGATGTCAAAACCGGTGCAGTGGGCAAATCAGCAGTATAGGCCATGCTTGGTCTGAAAAACATTTAATTGATACAAAACCTAGCCTAATGAAACACACAGATAAACAGAAAGAACTCATGGTTTGGGAAAAATTCACATAAAAAAAACCAAGAAAAAACTTATTAATTTTGAAACTCCCGCAAATTTAAATTTCAACCAGAGATTTATCGGTCCACCGATAGAAGGAAGAAGAAAACCGCCAAGAAACAATATAACACCAGTTGAAGAGAGGCTACTGATGATGGAGATGTAGCTGCGAAACTGCAGTCTAGAAGAATAAAGAATATGAGGTGAGGTATTAAAAATATTAATTTAATTGTTGCAGACCAATGTTTATTGGACCTCTTGTAGTTGTTTGTTTTTACACTTGAATCCTGTGCTCATATTTTTGTGATTGATAAATTATGTAAAATTGTCACTGCTTTTGAATTATAATTAGTATTCAGAAGCCTCGGAAAAAAAAAATTGCAACAAGTTTACTAAAACTTTTTTGTTTATCTTCATTTATTTCCCATCCCTTCATTTTGGATCATCCACTTTTGAAACATGCTGTACAGTAATGTGTTTAAATAGCATACCATTATTAAATTAATATTAAGAAGCTAGAGCTATGTGGGGTCCCTTCATGTCTTCTTAATGTAGAAGCCATTCATTGTGTATTTGTGAATTTGGGACCAAGAGAGTAAGGTAAAGGGAGGGTTTATGCTTGGACAGAAATGAAGTCTGAATTAGCTCAGTGATCAGAGAATCAGCACAGAAAGCTGAAGATTCGGGGTTCAATTCCCAGTTCAGGCAAGAATTTTTCTATTGTTTATTTTTTATTATTTCACTCACCTCATACTTCATAATTCATAGCAGACCCTGGGTTTCTTCACATCTTTTGTGACATTCTCAATGCTGTGTCACGTTCACAACTGACGTCCTACGGCCTTCTATCCTGCAGACTGACCTCTGCGCCATCTGGTGGCCGACCGAAGAATTTCCGAATCAGTCCTCTTTCTTTATAACCGGGTATTTCAAAATTCATAGTTGTATTTTCATTCTTGCATATGTAAATTTTTTCCCAAATTGTGAGTTCCTTCGGTTTTTCCAATTGTTTAAGTAATTTTGTTTTGGTTTCTATTCTATGTTTTTCTGACCAGGCATGTGCAGCTATTGCAGACGCAGCATTGAGAATGTCACAAAAGATGTGAAGAAACCCAGGGTCTGCTATGAATTATGAAGTATGAGGTGAGTGAAATAATAAAAAATAAACAATATTAAAAAACCTCATAGTGTTATTTCCTATCTACATAACTTAAGAATTTTTCTCTTTACCATTGATTGGCATACCATTAGCTCATTACTTATTTTTAATCTGGTGTTTACCGAACTTATTGGTAGCAGATGGATACAATTTGCTTTGTTTACATTACGAAGATTGAATAGACATTAGTGGGCTGGATATATCTTTTATAGGAATACACTTATTTACTTTTAATAATATAAAATTATGGCTATAATGAAAGAGGACCTGGTTAAAAATCATTTGCCCTTACGACTGAGAAAACCACAAAGAAAACTCAATCTAGCTTTTAATTAGAGTCAATTTGTTCAGCAATGATAATACTCCGTAATACATTTATGCCTAGACTATAGTTTTGAATGATATTCCTATTTTTTTCTACTTTACCTCTATTTGAGTAAATCTTGAATCTCCAAAGTATTAAAAAAGTGAAAAGCCTAGGGAAAATTTAAAAATTGAGTAATTTTTTATTATATTTGCCTAATTTGGTTAGTCACATAAACTGATCAAAATTTCCTCTCCAAGTACAAAAAAGGTTAATATTTCTGTAAAATTTTAGTTGTACCTTCATAATTCATCAGCCCTGCAAACTGATAAAAATTGTCTTTATTGGGAATTCACACTAAAGTATTATTTATTTATTTATTTATCACTCACCTCACATATATATATATATATATATATATATAGAAGAATATGGAGTGAGTGATAAAAGTTTACCTTGACTATTTAACTCATGCCCCAAACGGGAGTCAATGACCAATCACATTTCAATGAATTTTTATTTACAACCAATCACAGTCGTGTTTCACCTGAATTTTATCATATTAAAGAAAGCTCCTCCTTTTTAACAATCAGAATAGGTTAGATCATTATTTTGCAATGACTGACTCTCTAAGAAATACGTTGAATATAACAATTTATATATTAAGATGTAAGAATCTTAGAATGCAAGTGGCTCCCGGATTGTATATATAGTGTACAAATGTAACCAGATACTGCTTGTGGATATAATAGAAAAACATTTGTAGCAATTGATTATACAAAAAAAAAAACATTGTTTGCACTTTCTTAAACGTATTATTTCCCAGGTATTTACGTTCCACAAAAAATATAATAGGCATATTTACATCATAGGACATCAGAAATTAATTAAAAACCCTATAATGTTGGTTATAAACAGTTTGATGTGTTTAATTTTTTCATCACTAGTGTGCATTCTTACAATATTGCGATCCTTTGGCAATAAATAATATGATTTAGTTGCGATGAAGAAATGAAACATAATACATTTTTACATTAAATATATAAATATTTTAAAATAACTACATTTAAATAATGATTTGAGAGTAAATAGCTTAATTTTATTCGTTAAATAGTCCTAACAAATGCAACTATTGATTTCCAAATTCTCTAGATAAATTGGAAATCACTCGTGGCATTACTTATGATAAAAATGTCCCCACTTATTAACACAAATTTTTGTATTATTTATTATTTGTATCCTCTCTTACAGTATTTTTTGAACTAAGATTTTTTTCTTCTTTCTATACCACATTTTTTTCAACAGGGTAAAACAAAAGGTGTAAGTGGCTGCATTTTTGAACAGTCAACATATTTTAATTATATTATTTTTAGTCTGAACATCTTACCTCAATATTAATGTTGATTTGTTCTTGGACATGTTTCAAAACAATTCTGTTTTATCGTCAGCTTTCCCAGACTGGTTTTATTTATGTTGCATTATGTTGCACAACCTGGATGTCGATGTCAGCTCCATCCTGTGGTTGGCCAAAGAACCTCCAAACAAGGTCACCCTCCATCGGAATATCAAAATTCATAACTCTGTTTCTGTTCTTCTGAATATAAATTTTTTCCCAAATAGTCAGCTCTTTTGTATTTTCTAACTGTTTTAATAATTTAGTGTCTGAATTTATATTATGTTTTTCAGACCAAACATGAGCAGCAACTGCAGATTTTTCTATTTCTCCATTTTTAATATTTCTTATGTGTTCTTTGGTTCTAATTTTTAGGTTTCTTTTTGTTTTCCCTATATATATCTTTTCACAACCCATGCATTCAATTTGATATATTCCTGACTTTTTATTTTTATCAGTTTTTTCATTTTTGTTGGTTTTTATTAGTTTATTTAAACTGTAGTTATTTTTTGGTGCTAATTTAATATTAAACTTCTCAAATATATTTTGAAATTTATTATGTACCCAAGGGTGATATGTGAATTTCCTATATTTTTTCATAGGTGGTTCTTCTTTTTCAAGATTACTTCTGTTTATCATTTTTTGTTTTTTATACTTTTCTATCCTTTTATGTACCATGTTTTCATCAAACCCATTTTCTCTTGGTACTTTGATTATGTGTTTTTTCTCATGTTTGAAATCTTCTTCATTTAAGAGTAAGTTTACCAATCTATGAGTTAAACATATTCTAAGTTGCACTTCGGATCAGGACATTGTTACACAATGGATGCACAGTTCAACAATATGCTGCTTAAGAAACAACAACTCAGTCATCTGGTTCCCTAGGAACAGTGGTAAAGTGATTGCTTCAATGATTCAAAAGTTGCAAATTTGAGCCTTAATTAAAAGTTTTTATATTTTTATCCTTCCTTTGGGATTTTGTGTGCAAAAAATGGTGCATTTTACAAGTTTAAATTTAAATTTTTCATTTTAATTAAAATTGCAGTGGTAGGAAACACTATGAGGTATTTACATTAATAAATGAGTTGGAAAAAATGTTTTAACATCTCACCTCACAAAGTTGCATGTCTTCACGATACCGGTTTCAAAAGTAATACTATACTTTTGAAACCGGTATCGTGAAGACACGCAACTTTGTGAGGTGAGATGTTAAAACATTTTCTCCAACTCATTTATTAATATAAATTTCCATTCTCAAAATTTAGAGGAAGTAATACTATAAGATAATTTATTAGAGATTGAATCGGAAATATACAACTCACCTTGTAATGTTTTTTTTTTTCACTTAGAACATGTTTCAGCAAATGTCTTTGTCATAAATATTTAAAGGAAGTGATACTATGAGATTTATTTTAATTAATAAATTAAGTTAGATTTTACAACTCACCTCATAATTGTAGATTTCTTGGGAACTAGTTTTGATACATTCATGTATCATTCTCAGATGGAATTGGGAATGATACATAAATATATCGAAACTAGTCTTCAAGAAATCTACAATTATGAGATGAGTCGTAAAATCTAACTCAATTTATTAATTAGTCTTTGTCATTCTCAACTATAATCTGTCTAATTAATTGCAGTTCAGAATGGTGAAGATGTTCACCAAAGCATTTTGTAGATGAGAAAATAAAATATGAAGTGAGGTACATATTTTTATTAAATTTCTTACCATATTACTATATTTAACAGACACTGATTAAAAAAAGTGATAAAAATGTTTATCAAGAAGTATAAAGTTGATAAGTCCGACACCTATTATACCAGTTTTTATTTTTTTGATTTCCTGATTATTCTGGCCAGGATTTTAGAAAACATGAAATTATTGTATTGTCATTGGTCCTTTACAAGTATACAAAATTTCAAGTCGATCCAATGTTTATACGTGGGTGAAAATCGTGTTGAAAGATTCCATTACATAGATTCACAGGCACTTTTTTTGATATCCTGATGATCCTGGCCAGGATCTTAGAAAGAAATTATGAAATTATTGCATTGTTACTGGTCCTTTACAAGTATACAAAGATTCAAGTCGATCCAATGTTTTGAAGTGGGTGAAAATCATGTTAAAAGATTCCATTACATAGATACACAGACACTTTTTTGATGTCCTGATGATCCTGGCCAGGATCTTAGAAAAAATTTATGAAATTATTGTATTGTCATTGGTCCTTTACAAGTATACAAAGTTTCAAGTCGGATCCAATGTTTGGAAGTGGGTGAAAATCGTGTTGAAAGATTCCGTTACATAGATACATAGACACTTTTTTTTATGTCCTGATGATCCTGGCCAGGATCTTAGAAAACAATTATGAAATTATTGTTTTGCCATTGGTCCTTTACAAATATGCAAAGTTTCAAATCAATCCAATGTTTTGAAGTGGGTGAAAATCATGTTGAAAGATTCTGTTACATAGATGGACAGATACAGATCAAGCTAATATAAAGCGTGTAAAAAGATGGAAATAGGACCAGCAGATAGAATGTCATGGTGATATTCACCAGTGTCCAAAAGAAGATACATTGGAAATTTTAAACAATTGACTAATCAAAAACACTAATTCATTATAATATAAAATGCCCTGGTTGAAGTTTTTTTCTCTGATTCCTTGCTGCTGTGTATCGTCTGGGATGATTGGCTCAGTTGATTTCTTTCCTGGTGTATCCATTGGCTGTGAATACCGTCTGGAGGTGTTGAAGTTCCGTTTTCAATAAATCTGGATGACAAAGTTTTTAGGCTCGATCTGTCAATGATTTGATGATTCCAAATTTTTGTTTAGGGTGATGATTCAAGGTTTTATGGAGATATCTGTCCGTGTGGGTAGGTTTTCTGTAGATAGTGTGATAAATGTTGCTCTCTTCTTCCCTTTTGATCAGGATGTCTAGGAGTGCTATGCTGTTATCTGTTTCTTTTTCTATGGTGAATTGTATTCTGGAGTTTATGTTGTTGATGTGTGTCAGAAATTCGTCTAATTTCTCTTCCCCGTGGTTCCAGATTACAAAGGTGTCGTCTACATAGCGAAGCTATATCTTGGGTTTGAGAGGTGTCGTATCTAAGCATGTTTGCTCAAAGTTTTCCATGAAGAAATTGGCAACTACTGGGCTCAAGGGACTGCTCATAGCTACTCCATCTGTTTGTTCGTAGAAGTCGTTGTTGAATAGAAAATAGCTGGTGGTTAAACAGTGTTCGAAAAGTTTAGTGATGTCTTGAGGAAACTTGGCAGCAATGAGGTGAATAGTCTCATTTATTGGAACTTTGGTGAACAGTGAGATCACGTCGAAACTCACCATTATATCTTCCGGTTGCAATGTTATCTCTTTTAGTTTTTCTAAGAAGTGCATTGAGTCCTTGACATAAGTATCACTGTTGTTAGTATGTGGTTTCAATAAAGTAGATAGTTATCTAGCCAGGTTGTAAGTAGGTGATCCTATTTGGCTGACGATCGGTCTTAAAGGTGTATTTTCCTTATGAATTTTAGGCAATCCGTATAGTCTTGGTGGCTGGGCTTCGTACTTCTGAAGTTCTTTCTTCACGTCGTCAGGAAGCAAGGAGGCCTTAATTAATTTGTTGGTTTCTCATAGTATTCGTTTAGTTGGGTCGTCTGACAGCTTACGGTAGTTAACAGGATCAAGTAACTCGGTGATTTTTCGGTTGTATTCTTCTGTGTCGATAATAACTCTAGAATTTCCTTTGTCCGCCGGTAGAATAATAATTGTTTCATCCGTTTTTA
Source organism: Diploptera punctata (assembly GCA_030220185.1). NCBI lineage: Eukaryota > Metazoa > Arthropoda > Insecta > Blattodea > Blaberidae > Diploptera > Diploptera punctata. Next base: position 533,528 of record JASPKZ010003859.1, on the reverse strand, counting down.
AGGTTTTAATAGCCTTCCTTTCTTCGGTGGTGAGATTGTGTTTAGGTTTTGGAGCTTTTCTTAGAATGCGAGAGACTTCATTGCGGATTGTTTCAGCCTTTTCCACTGGTAACACTCCTATAGCAGATTCAACATTAGAAATTATTTCTTTGACAGGTATAGCTGAAGGTGTAACCGCGAAATTGCCCCCTTTACTAAGAAGTGAAGTTTCTGCCTCTGAAAGTTGACGGTTGCTGATATTTACTACGGTGCGTGTGGTGTCTAATTTTGTGATGGGCTTTTGTTTGGACGTGGACTCGAATTTTTTTCTTCTGTGTATTGGTGGATTGGTCCCACGTTGATACCATGGACTGATAGGTGATCCCATCTATTTTGTTCCAGTCTTTTTCCAACAGTCTGTTGCTGAGTAGAAGGTGAAGGTCTAGAAGTTCGGTGTCTGTGATGGCGAGGTTCCTGCGAGTTGTGTGAATGCGTTCTCTTAATAATGACATCTCAGTGCATTGGTAAATCCTTTGCGCTTGTGCAGATATTAATGTTCTTTTTATCCCGATGAATTTAGGGATCGTCTTGTTACCTCTGTGACATAGAAGAAATGTAAGGGACGAGAGCAGTCGTGCCTTATTCTCGCACAGTTTCTCAAATCATCGTATGTATCTGTGTATTTCCTCCCCATTGAGGTGACCAATATATTCACGTATACTTTCACGGCTGGAGTTGCTATGATGATCTTGATGAAGATTTTCGGGCTGTAGGCCGTAGACGTGAGGCTTATAGTTCCCCAACATTTCGCCAGAGACTGCATCTGGCATCCTCAAGGGTTGTCTTGAGACTGGCAATTCTGTCCACTGTCTGTCCTATTTATACGTTCACCACGATGTGTTCGTAAGTTATATCTGTCTTCTGATTGGTCAGCGTTAGGGACTTCCAATGCTCCAATGAGATTGCTCTTTGATGGTCTAGTCGACTGTATGTTATATCTGCCTTCTGATTGGTCAGCGGTAGGGACTTCCATTGTTCCAATGAGATTGCTGTTTGATAGTCTAAAAGCCCATCACAAAATTAGACACCACACGCACCGTAGTAAATATCAGCAACCGTCAACTTTCAAGGGAGAAACTTCACTTCTTAGTAAAGGGGGCAATTTCACGGTTACACCTTCAGCTATACCTGTCAAAGAAATAATTTCTAATGTTGAATCTGCTATAGGAGTGTTACCAGTGGAAAAGGCCGAAACAATCCGCAATGAAGTCTCTCGCATTCTAAGAAAAGCTCCAAAACCTAAACATAATCTCACCACCGAAGAAAGGAAGGCTATTAAAACCTTAAAAACGGATGAAACAATTATTATTCTACCGGCGGACAAAGGAAATTCTAGAGTTATTATCGACACAGAAGAATACAACCGAAAAATCACCGAGTTACTCGATCCTGTTAACTACCATAAGCTGTCAGACGACCCAACTAAACGAATACTATGAGAAACCAACAAATTAATTAAGGCCTCCTCGCTTCCTGACGACATGAAGAAAGAACTTCAGAAGTACGAAGCCCAGCCACCAAGACTATACGGATTGCCTAAAATTCATAAGGAAAATACACCTTTAAGACCGATCGTCAGCCAAATAGGATCACCTACTTACAACCTGGCTAGATAACTATCTACTTTATTGAAACCACATACTAACAACAGTGATACTTATGTCAAGGACTCAATGCACTTCTTAGAAAAACTAAAAGAGATAACATTGCAACCGGAAGTTATAATGGTGAGTTTCGACGTGATCTCACTGTTCACCAAAGTTCCAATAAATGAGACTATTCACCTCATTGCTGCCAAGTTTCCTCAAGACATCACTAAACTTTTCGAACACTGTTTAACCACCAGCTATTTTCTATTCAACAACGACTTCTACAAACAAACAGATGGAGTAGCTATGGGCAGTCCCTTGAGCCCAGTAGTTGCCAATTTCTTCATGGAAAACTTTGAGCAAACATGCTTAGATACGACACCTCTCAAACCCAAGATATAGCTTCGCTATGTAGACGACACCTTTGTAATCTGGAACCACGGGGAAGAGAAATTAGACGAATTTCTGACACACATCAACAACATAAACTCCAGAATACAATTCACCATAGAAAAAGAAACAGATAACAGCATAGCACTCCTAGACATCCTGATCAAAAGGGAAGAAGAGAGCAACATTTATCACACTATCTACAGAAAACCTACCCACACGGACAGATATCTTCATAAAACCTCGAATCATCACCCTAAACAAAAATTTGGAATCATCAAATCATTGACAGATCGAGCCTAAAAACTTTGTCATCCGGATTTATTGAAAGCGGAACTTCAACACCTCCAGACGGTATTCACAGCCAATGGATACACTAGGAAAGAAATCAACTGAGCTAATTATCCCAGACGATACAACAGCAACACCAGCAAGGAATCAGAGGAAAAAACTTAAACCAGGGCATTTTTACCGTTCATTAAGAATGTAACGGACCATATTGGAAAACTGGCCTACCAAGAAAATCAAGAACCTTCTCAGACCTATAAAGGATCAACTCCATCCTCATCAGACAGCAGGCATATACAGGATACCATGCAGTTGTGGAAAAGTGTATATAGGCACCACTAAATGCAGCATCGCAACCAGACTTAAGAAGCATGAAAGATACAGTCGTCTTAAACAAATGGATGTCGGCAGTAGCAGAACACTCTTTACTTGATGGCCACAGAGTACAATACCAAATACAGACATATTATCTAACTGCACGCATTATTTCACCCATCTACAACGAGAAGCCATCGAAATATGCAAACATAAAAACAGTTTCAATAGAAAAGAAGAATAATTAAAAGTCAACAAAGTATGGATACCGGTTCTAAAAAATGCAAAATGTAAACCTCTACAAGTACAGTCACCTAGACTATCAAACAGCAATCTCATTGGAACAATGGAAGTCCCTACCGCTGACCAATCAGAAGGCAGATATAATGTACAGTCGACTAGACCATTAAAGAGCAATCTCATTGGAGCATTGGAAGTCCCTAAAGCTGACCAATCAGATGGCAGATATAACTTACAAACACATCGCGGTGAACGTATAAATAGGACAGACAGTGGACAGAATTGCCAGTCTCAAGACAACCCTTGAGGATGCCAGACACAGTCTCTGGCAATACGTCGGGGAACTACAAGCCTCACGACCACGGCTTACAGCCCGAAAATCTTCATCAAGATCATCATGGCAACTCCGGCCATGAAAGTCTACGTGAACATATTATTTATCTAATTTTTCCATTTGTTGGAGAATTTTCAATGATTAGATTTTAAAAATTTTTCATTCCTTTGAATTCCTGGCTTAGACATCTGAAAATTCTGCAAGTAGGAGTTCCTATATTATTGATAATTTACCTCTTTTTTTTTTCTTTTTTGGCCTGTTTTATGAATTTTGGGGAGACCATGGATATTGGGGTTTCTAGAGTTAGCCACCTTCAATTTCTTCTTCTTCTTCTTCTTCCTTCCAAGTATTAGGCCAAGGCCTGTTACGATCCTATAGAAAATGTTCCTTATGGGAAATTCTCGTATAAGACTTGAAAGCATAATAATAGTCCCTTCGATTGGTTGCTGGCAAAGGAAGGCAAGACCAGTGATGGGGCTGCCATCTTATAGCCTCTGGTCAGGCTTTTCTGGAGAAGGAAAAGAAAATAAAGGAAAGGAGAAATGGAAGAAAGGAAGGACTCCCTAGCCCTCGGATGCCCTAATAGCGTCGGGGTCAAAAAAACAAGAGTTAACCAAGAGAGGTTAGAAAGAAAAGTTAAAAGAGCGCAAAACACAAGTAAGTGGAAGAAATGTTTTGCACAGCTTGGGCACCTTGTGGTCGCCATCCACATATCCCCTAGATGAGGACCCCTGAGGGTCACCTTCAATTTAATTTATCTTTTTCTGTTAAAATTTTCTTGATGGACTTCAAACTGTTTTCTACTTTTTTAACTGTTTTTGGAAGGGGATCAAACTTGATTTTTTCATATTCATCTTCTTTTAAAAGTTCTTCCATTCTTAAGTTATGTAGGTAGGAAATAACACTATAAGGTTTTATTTATGTTGAGTTGTTTTTGACTCACCTCATACTTCTTAACTCCCTTGCACACCCGGGTTTCTTCACTGCATTTGTGACATTCTCAATTCAGTGAAGAAACCCGGGTTGCAAGGGAGTTAAGAAGTATGAGGTGAGTCAAAAACAACAACATAAATTCTTCCATGCTATTATGATAAACTTCTTTTTCTAAAATTACTATATGGTTCCCATTGTCTGATTTTGTGTAAACTACCTTTTTATTTAATATATGGTCAGAGTAATATTTAAAAGACAAAAATTGATATACCAAAGTACACTTCTAAATAAAAAAAAATAATATATATAAAATTCAAGAAATTAACCTACCATCCATTGAAGCACCCAAATTTAAAAAGTTCAACATAAGATTGGCACCGAGAAATGAATACAGCCTCAATAGGATAATCAAAACCAACAAAAAGACAAAATTGAAGAAGAAAACAAATCAGGAATTGATCAGATTAAATGTGGGGATTGAGATAAAATTTATATGGGAGGAAAAAAAAAATTGAAAACCAGAGTGATGGAAAACCTTAGGAATGTCAAAAATGGGGAATTGGAAAAATCAACAGTAGCTACTCATGCTTGGTTAGAAAAACACCAAATTGAAAGAAAGGCTAGTTTAAAAGGAGCTCATTGTTTGGGAAAAAATCCATATTAAAAAAATTAAAAAAAAAAAAAAAGGAAAATTAATGAACTTTCAAATTGCTGGGAAGTTGATTTGATTGGGAGGTTCATCGGTCCACCAATAGATGGAATAATTAGCAGTGCTCCTGGACAACAAAACATTGGTTATGTAAATACTGAAGACATAACCACTAAGGTTACGAAACCAGTCTAATTAGAAGGCAGGATATAAAGACAGGTGGAAAGTATTTTATTTTACTACTTACAATATCTGTGGCGTGTTGAGCAATCGGAATCCTCCACGCTGATTTGGGAACACATCTTCCACAAAATAATACATGTGTCCTACAGCCATTCCCATGAGATCAACCCAAATGGCATTTCCTAGCAGCACGGAAAACCCAAGTAATACCCAGGGTAAATAAGGTGCCTGAAACATTGTTCTTCATATTATTCATAATATTCAAAATCAAAATTCAAGTATAATTTATCCATCAAAACAAAAAAAAACACATAAGTTCATGTTTATTCTTAGTAATATCTTATTTCCACAAAATTATAAACTTTACAATTAATTTATTGGTTAATGATTATAATTTAGATACATATAGACAATGAATTTAATTTGCATTAACATTAAGTTTTATTTACACTAAGATTTAAATTAAAATGTTTTATACCTCACCTCATATCCAGTCTTCTATTATTCCCGATTCAAAGCTTTAGGTAATTTCATCTTCAGTAATTTCTTATCGACTGATGTTAGGTCGATCAGGAGTAATGTTTCTTCCCCCCCTGTTGGTGGAACGAAGAACCTCCAGATCAAATCAGAATCTCTGGGAATTTCAAAATTCATAAGTTTTTCTTTCTTGTTTTTTTTAAATGGATATTTTCCCAAACTCTGAGTTCTTTTAGTTTTTCTATTTGTTTATTTAAACTGCCTTTTGTATCAATTACATTTTTTCAGACCAAGCTTGAGCACCTACCGCTGACTTTTCCACTTCACCATTTTTGACATTTCTAAGATGTTCTTTCACCCTTGTTTTCAAATTTCTTTTTGTTTTTCCTATATAATTTTGTCACAATCTCTACATTTGATCCGATAAATTCATAATTTGTTTTCTTCTTCAACTTTTTTCATTTTTGTTGGTTTTAATTATCCATTTAGGCTCTATTCATTCTTCAGTGCCAATCTTATGTTAAACTTTTTAAACATTTTTGAAACGTATGGTGTTTCAATGGATGGTGAGAGAATTTTTTTAATTTTATGTTCTTTTCTGTTTGTTTAATTAATTGTTTTCCCTATAAAAGTTCAATTTATTTACACTATTTAAATATATTTATGTATTAATATATAATATGGGCGGCTCTGTGGTGCAAGCAATTAGATGCTCACTTCTCACCGTTGGAGTCCCGAGTTCACAACTTGATCACTCCATGTAGGTTTCGTAATGGACAAATAGGAGTCTTGGCAGGTTTTTCTCTGGGTTCCTGAGAAAACTAGGTAGAAAGAACATCTTAAAAACGTCAAAAATGGTGAAGTGGAAAAATCAGCAGTAGCCGCTCATGATTGGTCAGAAAAACATCTAATTGAAAGAAAGGCTAGTTTAATAAATAAATAGAAAAAACCAAAAGAACTCACAGTTTGGAAAAAATCTACATAAAAAAACAAGAAAGAAATGAATTTTGAAGTTGCTGGGAAGTTGATTTGATTCGAAGGTTCATCGGTCTACCAACAGATGAGTAAGAAGCAGTGCTCCTGGACGACAGAACATGGTTGTGAAATTACTGATGATGAAACCATCTAGGTTTTGAAAGCAGTCTAATTAGAAGACTGGGTATGAGGTGAGGTAAAAAGAATTTATTTTAAATTTTACATGTCTTTCTTACCTGGAAATTTATCAACCCAAAAAAATTCATCCTAACAAATGGGTTTCTTCGAGACCAAACATATACAAGCATGATGGTAAAAGCTTGGCCTAGGAATAACAGATTAACAAAAAATGCAAAAATCTGGAAATATCAGTCAAGGGAATTATGGTTAACATTAATCTTTCACATACAGTTGCAATAACATTTTAGGTAAAGGTGCTTTCTTTAATCAAATTATATGAGCACTGAATAAATACTAGACCAAAAATGAAATAAGCCAGTTTGTAAGTAGTGCCATTATTGGTCACGGTCAGGAAAGAGACTTGAGTTAATTTTAAAATACAATAGGAAGTAACATTAAGAGGTTTGTTGAATAATTGAAACATTTTGTCTGTTCATTCTCACCTCTTAAGAGTTGTTTTGAACATCACTGACGATGGGGCTAAGAAGCTCTGAAGCATATGTTAGACAAAAACAACTCTAAGATGTAAGAATGAACAGACAAAATGTTTTAATTATAGACTTGAGTTAGCATGGAGGAGACGAAGAGATTGCTGTTAGATGCCCGAGTTATTTGATGTTTTTAATAGAAAATTTCAATGTAATAGTAATTCCTATCACTCCTCTTGAAAGCAAAGGCATTCGTGAAAGCGTGCCACAAGACTTTGTTCTTTGCTAAATTCTTGATTTCATTCGAGCTTTTCCCTTGTTATTATGTTATATGTAAATTTATACACTCACATTGAATAATTTACAGGCAAAAATGTTTCTCTTCAAAAAATTATTTCCTCTTATAGTTCAATTTCTGTTATTACTGTGCTATGCCATGTAATTTTTGGTCTTCCTCTTTACCTAAGCAATCCTTGTGGATTTTATTCCAGAGCACCCTTTGGCACACTGTCAAGTTCTCTTCTAGAAACATGACAATTATATTTAATCTTCTTCCAGATTTCATTTTGTGATATTAACTTACGTAACTCTTCATTTGATATAGTTTTTGTCCACCAGATAGAATTACAATGGGAAATATCTTATTGTTACTATGTCTATTAAGTATACTTTATGGTTGTTGCGACAAGAGTCGCTCTCTCTGTCCGTAATAGCAGACACCTGCCGTCTGTTATTACGCTAATGATGTAGTTCATCTGACTGCCGCTTGTAGGCGCCTGAATACATTAACGCTGAGTTATGTTGGTAGCATTTTGGTTATAATGTTGCCAACTTCTGCGTATTGTTCAGGTCTGTAGATGACTACATCACTCTCTCTCAGTGTGTGCCAGGCCGTCGAGGACGACGGTCCTGTTTTAGTTAAGAGGTTTAAGAACACCTCATTCTCAGTGTGTGTGAGGAGCTTGTGTAGGAGGCAGTGTGCGTTAGGCATTCGCAGTGTGTGCGGTGGGCACACTTACGTGGTTATTGAGGACCACGTGCTGCCTATTCCGAAGTGAATACTCTTCGAGGCCCCTATAGTCCTAGGAACGGACTTTGATTAAACATTTGATTCTGCTTATTTGTATCTGCGTTAAGCTGGCATAAAAATAAACTTTATATTTTCATGATTACACGTCTTTGTAATAAACTAAATTTCCCTTTTATAAAATCCAGCACACCAGAGGAATATAAGGCAAAGAACTCAAAATTGGACCGTGTTGGCTACAACAATGGTATCACATAGATTATAGCTTTAAACTTAAAAATTGTACAGAACAAGAGATGGAATTCCAAAAAAAAATTACAGAGAGAATAGATAAGTGTTTAGTAATTTCTTTGCATCTGTGAGCAAATTTAATTGGATTTAATATATTGTTCTATTATATTTCATTAATTAATTTGAATATTTCTCAAATACAATTTTTATGCACTTAAGCCTTTTATGCCTAAAAATGTATTACAGTCCTTCTTCATCTAAAGTTAAATAGTTTGTATTTCAAAACACATGACTAAGGGATGCATGCAAATACATTAGTCTCTGGTGAGCTGAGTTTTCTGTGAGAACATGCAAAGTTCGAATTAGCGAGTTGCTCACTGGTCATGCATGAAAGTCGTTTTTTTTGTAATATTAGCAAGAAATTACCCAGAAATCTCAGCGATAAAACCACTTCCATTATTTTCATCTGCTACAGGAACGCATTTACGCTTGTGTCCTGCAAATAAAACTGTATATGACGACGTCTGCATCGTGCGATATTACGCCGATTCTCCTGTTCTTCCAGTTGAATTCTTTGGTAGACTCTATCAAGTTCCTCTTCTCCACATATACCGAAAACATGATCGAAGTCTTCAAGGTCCAACATCTTGGATAAAGCAGCAAGGTTTCAAGTACATCGGTTCCCATCGGGTTGCTCATGATTCGTTCTCTGCAAAGTCACCTCGCCAGGTAGCTTACGGAATTTTGACAATTATTATTGCATGAACAGATTCTCAGCAGAGTACATGTTGAGAATGACTTTTACGGTCTAATGCGTTCATAGATACGAGCCTTACGCTTATAAACTACATAAACCATGAATTTTATCATTAACAAGTAGATACAATACTAAATGTGAATTAAACAATATTTTACAATACTAGTACAGCATGAAACTAAATTTGCTTGAAATTATTATCTTCACATTCAGAGATGTATGTGCTCAGGATTTGACAGTAATGCCATTTTCCTTCTAGTTTCCCAATTCTTCAAATTAAAATAAAATTATAATCAAACTTTCTTTTATTCCATCTGATTAAATTGGACACAAAATCTGTAAAAATAAAGAGGAACGAAAGGTAAATAATTGTTTTAAATTTATTTTTAAACAGAAACTGCAACTAAATTAGTAATCTCTGGCAGAAAATTGTAACTAAATTAATCTTATGAATTCGGGTGGAGTTATATATGACAAAGGTCAATTTAACCACTGATTCTAATAAATCTCAACTTTTTTGTCATTTTAGTAAATTTCAAAGGAATTGGGGATGTTCTCAAGAAAATATTTTTGTTTTAATTTCTAAAAATCTTCGTTGATCTTTCTTGGTAGACATAAAAAAATTACTATCACAAAAGTTTGTGTGTATGTGTGTGTTAAGTTCTAGCAGCCAAATGTTTTTTTCTTTTTTTTTCCCCCGAAACCAAACTCAGCATATGGCACAATTAAAAAAGAAAGGTTGAATTTATTGAGCAGTAAAATTGGATAATGGGGATTCTTCTCAAGCAAAAATTTAAAATTTAAAATCTAGTAGGCACAACTTTTGGTTTTTTTGCTATGAAACTTGGTATATGCCATAAAATAAAATAGATATATTCTCAAAAATCAGTGAAATCCGACCATTAGGAGTGAGGATTTATCTGAAGACCATGATTAAAAATTGCCTCCAGCGAATGTCATGTTTGTTTTCTCACAACATAACTAGATACAAACTATTTAATATCATTATTGTATAGCTGGCTTAACTTGGCAGAGAGAGAGAGATAGGTAGATCTTTGACCACTTTAGTCCAGATACAAAAGAAAGAACCCACACTGTTGTCAGTTTTCCTCTTCCCCCTTCACCCTATTAACATCTGGTGAAGTAAAACCGACAACACTGGTGCAAGTGAGAGAGGTGAGTACAGTTGTCTCATTCTACAAATTTCTCGTAAAGTTAAACCAGAGAGACTATAATATACTTATGATTTAATTAACAAAAGAAAGATATATTCCATAAACCAGAAAAATTGGACCACAAAAAAACATGCTGAGGAATTTTCTTAATTTACTCATTTTTTGCAATATGGACTTTCTGAGTTTGGAATTTTTAATCACTTTTCTTTCTTCCATTACAGACATTTTATGGATAGAAAAGTATACATATATATATTTCCATAGGTATTAAAATACCAGAACTTCTCATTATGTGGCTTATTTACTTTGCCCAAATAGGAATGTTATATCATATTTGAAGAGAAAAATTATACGCTCAGACCGGGACCCTTGGTTTTCTAGTCCAAGTGCTCTACCATTTGAGCTACCTGAGCAAGTACCGATCTAAATGCAAATTTTTCTCTATATACGTTGTAATTCCCGCCCACCAAATGCTTTGAAGCCCGGGTTCAAGTCCCGGTCTGAGCGTATAATTTTTCTCTTCAAATATGATTTATCCATCATTGAGATGTATGAAATTAATAATAAGAACATCGAAAAAAGCCGTACTGGCATTTATAATGTAATGTATAATTCCCAAATATGTCTTCTTAATATAGGAGCCGCCATTTGCAAAGATAGAAGCAAAGGCTTCAAAGCATTTGGTGGGCGGGAATTACAACGTATATAGAGAAAAATTTGCGTTTAGATCAGTACTTGCTCAGGTAGCTCAAATGGTAGAGCACTTGGACTAGAAAACCAAGGGTCCCGGGTTCAAGTCCCGGTCTGAGCGTATAATTTTTCTCTTCAAATATGATTTATCCATCATTGAGATGTATGAAATTAATAATAAGAACATCGAAAAAAAGCCGTACTGGCATTTATAATGTAATGTATAATTCCCAAATATGTCTTCTTAATATAGGAGCCGCCATTTGCAAAGATAGAAGCAAAGGCTTCAAAGCATTTGGTGGGCGGGAATTACAACGTATATAGAGAAAAATTTGCGTTTAGATCGGTACTTGCTCAGGTAGCTCAAATGGTAGAGCACTTGGACTAGAAAACCAAGGGTCCCGGGTTCAAGTCCCGGTCTGAGCGTATAATTTTTCTCTTCAAATATGATTTATCCATCATTGAGATGTATGAAATTAATAATAAGAACATCGAAGGAATGTTATATCTTTTGAATATTTCATGATTAGACTCAACAACCCGTGTGGAGTTGCCATTCTCCATCGGGCGCCTTCCCATGTGGCAGATAGGGGAATGCTCACCAGATATGGCAGGTACTGGGAAATAAAATATCCAGGGCAGACCAAAACAAGCACTGCTGCTTTGCAGTAAGATACTGGACTATCAAAGGCTAGAGGAAGAAAACCTTGAACAAAAATTACCCGTCTCCCCAGGTTGGGGATTGATGCATCAGGCCAGCTCCTTGTTCATCATAAAAAAAAATGCTAAAAAACCAAACATCATGACCCAGAAATTAAAAATAGGATCGCACAAACAAAACAAGCAATAAATGCTTTAAACTCTGTTTGGTGGAGCAAAAATATTACAAAAAATAGAAAATTACAAATAATTCAGAGCATTCTAACATGTGGTGCTGAAGTCTGGCAAATTCCTACCAGGGAAATTAAAAGAATTTTAAGTATAGAAATAGATGTTTTAAGATCAGCTGGAAAATCTAGAATGGATAGAATACGAAATAGAGAAATAAGGGAAATTATGGGTGTACAAGAGGAGACGGACATTATAGACATTATAGAAAAGAAAAGATTACAGTGGTATGGCCATGTCAAAAGAATGCCACAGCAAAGATTGCCTAAAATTGTCATGGAATGGATCCCAATGGAAAGGAGGAAGAGAGGTAGACCAAAGAAAACTTGGATAAAAGGGGTACAAGCGGCTATGAATATCAGAGGATTGGAGGAAGATCAATGGATAGACAGAGATGAATGGCGTTTGGTTTCCGGAAGACAGTGGCAGCTGCCATGATACTGGATGATGGTGACGAGGATCAACAAGAATATATGGAGCTCTACAAAACTATGAAAATGTGTTAATGTTTAGGATTTGAGAAATTTTAGTATATAGAAAAAACTGTTGTACCAAAAGTAAGTAAATTTTCAATGCTAGGAATGTGACGATAGACATCTCACTGACAGTGTTGTTATAAAATCCCTGAAATCCATTGTTGATATCAATAAGAAAAAGACACCAATTATACAGATGTTTCAACAAGCTTTGTATCTAAATCTCTTCTTCGGCTTTCCCCCACTTATAGGTTTGCCGTCTTCAGTTTCCATTTAACTCTATCATTCCAATCTCCCTCTTCCAAATTCCTATCATCCATTATGGTTCTGACATAGGATTTCCATTTCCATCTTGGTCTGCCACGTTTATTTCTTCCAGGAGGTGACCATTGGTATATATTTTTTGCCCATCTTTCATTTTCCATTCTTTGTATATGGCCATACCATTTAAGCGTTTGATTTTCAATTCTCTTAACAACAGATGTGGTGACATTAATTTCTCTCCAAAGGAATTCATTTCTTATTTTATCCTGTCTTGTTTTTTGGAGGCTTCTTCTAAAATAATCAAATTCAACTGTTCTAATTTTATTCTTTTGTAATTCCGTCAAAGACCAAGTTTCACTTCCATATGACAAAATAATCTAAATGTCTAAGTTATAAATTATAACAGCAGGTAAATTAATATTTATTTTTCATTCATAATTTTACTCAATTCCTGGTGAGTATAGGTCTTTACTTACATTAATTACTAATTGGAAGTTCTAAAGCAGCTAGAGTGCCAGAATCATACCATTGAGTTATTAAAACAACTGCTTTGTGCATTTTAGGTAATCCATGAATTTTAGGGTTAGTTCAATTTTCTCCTTATCTGTGATATTCATACTGTTGATCTCTTGAATTTTATTTAGCTGTCTATGACTTGATGGATGTCCTTATTTCTCATTGTCCATGACTTATTTCCATAACATAGTACTGATTTTGCTAATGTTTTATATAGGCGTACCATTATGTGTCTTTTTACTATTAAAGGTTTCAAAATTTGTTAATTATTTCCATTTTTTTATTGTACCAATATTTATATATTTTATCAGTGATCTAATTCATTGAAAAAGGAAAATTTTTACATGAGGTAAAAACATTTACTCTTTTATACAATTTATTTAAAAAAAATAATTAAGACAGGATATTTTCCATGAATGGGCATCACTTTTCTTTTCTTCTATATTGATTTCTATTACTGAATTTTTAACCTACAAATGTTTAAATTATGTACTGAATATTGAAGATCTTCATTAATTTCTTCCAGAGCTAAATCATCTGCAAAAAGTAATGCATAAATTTGTAAATTTTGATTGATTGGGATAAATTCATGACCTAATTGTCTCCTTTCCTGGATAATTCTGTTCATACAATAAACAGCAGACCGCAACATTGTCCAACACCACTGTAAATTTCTTCTGTTGTGATATTTATTCTCAATGCTGAAATTGTTTTATATATATATATATATATATATAATGATAGGATATTTTAATTTTGTGCTAAAATCTCCATTAGTTTATGATTTATTATTCTGTCAAAAGTCTTTCTAAAATCAATAAAAGCAATACGAGTCTTTAAATTAAATTCTCTGGCTATTTTTAATCAATAGTTTCAGGATGAAATAGCCATCACTACAGGTTCTTCCTCGGTGAAACTCGTTCGGTTCTTTCCCCAAGATATATTCATAATATACATACAGTTTATTTTTAATGAAACTTTTGCAAAATGTTAAACTCAGATACGATAATATATTTTTAATTGATTTTAGAGTACATTACTTGTAAAATATACTTACTGATTCCACAGTAAAATTCTTCAATAATATGAAATATAAAAATGCTCTTATTTAATCAGGTATCAATATATTTACATTTTATTATTAATTTAACACTTCTCACTGAAGGATAAACTATATTTGAAGACAATTTTTTTTGCCTAGACTGAGACTCGAACCCAGGACCCTTGGCTTTCCGAGCCAAGTGCTCTACCAACTGAGCTACCGAGGCGAGTTGCGATCTAGACGCAAATTTTTTCTCTTATATTTGTTGTAATTCCCTCTTGCCAAATGCTTGAAACCTTTGCTTCTTCTTCTTCCTTTCATGTGATAGACCTAGTGGTCTGTTACGGTCTCAATCCAACGTTTGCTTCTATCTTTGCAAATGGCGGCTTCTTAGTTAAGAAGACATTTATTGGAAATTTAACACTACTTTATAAAGTCAGTAGGGCTTCTATTGATGTTTTTATTGTTAATTTAACATTTCTCACTGAAGGAAAAATTATATTTGAAGAGAAAACTTTTTTTTAAAAAGTAGTGTTTTTATAAAGTAGTGTTAAATTCCCAATAAATGTCTTCTTAACTAAGAAGCCGCCATTTGCAAAGATAGAAGCAAAGGTTTCAAGCATTTGGCACGAGGGAATTACAACAAATATAAGAGAAAAATTTGCATCTAGATCGCAACTCGCCTCGGTAGCTCAGTTGGTAGAGCACTTGGCCCAGAAAGCCAAGGGTCCTGGGTTCGAGTCTCAGTCTAGGCAAAATTTTTTCTCTTCAAATATAATCAATATATTTGTAGGTATAAAATGGATAAACTTCTATATTTACCTTTTAAATTGTTTATAAAATTGAACATGGATGATTTTCATATTTCTACATGTGTTTAATTTATTTTCAAAGTATTTCAGAAATCCTCAATTTTGACAAGTCACTGTAATAAACTATGTAAGTACAGTACAACTGACATAAATGAAAGAGCTCAAGATACTCTAATTAAAAAGTGGAGAATTGCAACAATTAAATTAAAATGCTTTATACCTAACCGCATATCCAGCCTAAGCTTTGAAACCGGTATAATTAGAAGAGTGGATGAGATGAGGTTAAACAGAGTACATAAATGAATTATATACTGATGGGGTAGAGATAAAGAAGAGTGATAGTTTCTGTTATTTGGGATCAATTATAGGGAAAGATGGAACATCAAATAAAGAAATGGCAAAAAGGATTAGTAATGGAAGAAAAACCATAGGAATACTAAACTATGGAGTAAAAACATCATTAACAGAACAAAACAAATAATTTATAAATCCATACTAGAAAGTATAATGTTATATGGATCGGAGGTTTGAACAATGACACAACAACATGTCAACAAAATAACTTCAGTTGAAACGGATTTTTGGAGAAGAGCTGCCAGAAAATCTCGACTGGAAAAAAATTAGAAATACAGAAATTGGATGGATGCAAAAAGAAATATAATGGATGAGATTGAACACAAAAGGCTAAAATGGTAAGGACACATAAGAAGAATGCAGGATGGAAGACTACCAAAGGCCGTCTATGCATGGAAAATTGAAAGAAGGAACTGAAAAGGAAGACCAAGAACAACCTGGAAGAACAAAATTCAATGAGGAAATTTGGTGTAACAGATGAAGACACGGAGGACAGAGAATGATGGAGAACTTTAATTAAGGGAAATTTGTGAATGTTTATTGCAAACTGATAGTCTATAAGTCCGTAGTTATTTATACTTATTTATTTATTTTTAATTACTAAGATTAGTTGGAGAAAACCCTCAATGATGAGGAAAATTCTCAAAATGAATGAATGGATATGAGGTGAGGTATAAAGTATTTTAAATTAAATCTCATGTAGTGACTTCCTACAAAAGTTGAATTATTTATTAACTTTTGTAATAAAAACATCTGAAATGATTGTTAGCATGTAGTAAATAACTGTTGTATTTGTTTATCTCCACTTTTTATTCTTACATTTGATTATCTCCATTTTTTAGTTAGATCGTGAGAATAGCTGCATTTTGTTTAATCATAAGGGACTCTCCATTTATGAAGCTGTCTTTTCCATTCTTATAGGCAATGCACATTTGTGCGCACTTCTTACTATTATTATTATTATTATAATAGACAATATACTGCCAATATAAAAAGGATACAATCATACAAATTCCTCCAAAAAGAAACATCATTACAAAGTCTGCAGTACGTCCTCGGAATGAACCTTCTTCCAGCATCCGGCAGTAACGATAAGTAAAAATCATATTGAAAAAAAAGTTGAAACCCACTGTTCCAAAGAACAAGAACGTTGTTATCAACCGCCATAGCTGCAAATAATAAATATTATTTGTAAACAAACTTATCAACATATAAGTAAAAAAAAGAAGAAAAATACATATTTAGGATGATTTTCTTTAAATTTATTTCAGATTAATGATTTTGGTTGAATTATCTAATGGGCAACTCTTCCTAGGATGAAAATGCTCCTGGATGAAAATGTCTATGTTGAATTGGGTCGAAATCTATCTGATCACTCCTATTTCCTTCTGTTATTTCCTCATTTCCTATCTACAATATTAATTTAGTGCATTACAAAACAGAATTAATTATCCATTTTTTTCAAACAGCTTTTCACAAAGCTTTACTTTCAAATATTAGATTACTCTATGGGTATTTATGCAGATTATCAACACAGGGTATGATAAGTGAGGTATTCCCATCAGATGTTAATGTAGAATTCTTACTTTTTTTGTTCCTATGTGCGCCTAGCAGTTATGTATCAATAATTATTATGAAAATAACAGAATGTGTACCATTTTTAAACTTTTAATACACAAAAAAATTACACATTTTATATAACTGTTTGTTCTACTTACTAAGATTAGAGATTATGTTAGCTCCATTAAGTCTCAACTGGAGTGAACATGAGTAGAGTTGCTGGCAGATGGTTATAATATTCTGCATAATTTCCACATTATGTAATTACAAAAGAGATGTGATGTTCTTAAATTCAAGTTTTTGGTTTGGTTAGGTTAAATGAGGCCACTTAAAGAGATTGATGGAAAATCAAAAATTTTCTGTGTACAATACTGTACACAATCAAAGGAATAGCATATTTCCACTTATCAGTATATCTTTACTTTATTTTTAGAAAGGCTCTGTCCATGACTATATCCCTTTCAGCTGAAGAATAGAGTAGATGTGACCTTAGTGCCAATGAAAAGCTCCAAGCTCACAGGGTGTTATCTACATCTACTCTAATTCTTTAGTTGAAGGAGTATAGGAATTACAATGTTTTTATGTAAATTCACACACTTATACTGAATAATAATGATTTTTGAAGAGAATATGTTTTGCCCAAACTAGGATTTGAACCCAAGATCTCTAGTTCTACATATCAGCCCATTCACCAACTATGCTATCTGGGCTTCTTATTTCAGATGGAATTTTTCTTTTATATAATCCCGCACTCCCAGGGCAGTGAAGCTTCACCCACAATGCCACCTGGCTGCTCATTATTCAAAATACTTTTAATAACAGTACTAGTACAGCTGTAATGCTAATATTGTGATTTTTTATATCAATTTGTACACTAATAATGAATGATAAATTAATTTTTGAAGAGAAAAATTTTCACCCAAATTTGGTATTTGAACTCAAGATCCCTAGTTGTAAATCATCATCTTCATTACCCCATTTAGGAGCATACTGCATTAGTAAGAGCTTTCCGCCAGACATAAATACTGGTAACAACCTTCACTTCATTCCAGGATTTTCTCCTTATCACAGATAGCTTCAGTAGCATGCAGTGGTTGCAACAGCTACCCCAGCTGTACTATAACAACTTGTATTGCAAAATGGTATACTATTATTTTAACAACACACCTTAACAGCTAAGGTCATTACACTTATTAGCATCACAATTCAAACATGGGAGTGAAAAGGTCAATAAATTTTGCTCAGATGTCTTTTTTTTTCAGTCTTGAGTTTCTTTTGTCTGCCATAAATTTACGATACAGGAGCCATGGTCCAAAAGAACTCAGGATTTTTATGCCTTGAAACATTTAACGACCTTGGCCAATTTTGATCCCGCGAACCTTGGAACCAGAATTGAGCATAACACTAGTCCTCTATGACTGACCCTACTTATAGATAGTAAAGGGCATTTATTATTCTAAATACATTTCTAGAAACCTATCATAACAATATGGTATATCGAAATTTCATACTCATGTATGTACAATGCAATAATTCTGCCAAATGAAGCTAACATACAAGTTTCTCCATTCAGTAATATGGTAAATATGGTATTAAAAGATTCCGGGCTATGTGGCCCTGGTCTATAACTGGCATTTCTTCCAGACGTTTCTCCCTCAACTGCGGAGGGCATCTTCAGTGACGAGCTGTTGTTACCCTGTCGTAGACTCGACTGCGAATGAACGGCAGAAAGCTGGACGCTCTTATTTATACTAGTGCTGACGTCACTTGAGTCGCAGCTGATTGGCTCGACGTCATCATACTGGCTTCTGATTGGTTCGGAACTCTCTCCTTGTTATTGGTAGGTTTTGACTGTCTATTGTCTAATGTGTGATACCAGGCTTTGGCTGGTTTTATTCCTTCATCTTTCCTATTGAAATTGTCATTGTATTTATAAATTTCTATGGCCTCTATGTACAATCTTGGGAAATAATATGGTGTTGTAGCTAAAACTTGTGTTTCATCGTAGAGAATCTGATGTCCGTTTTCAGTAATAACGTGTTCTGCTATGGCCGATTTTTCTATTTGTCCTAGTCTGCAGTTTCTTCTATGTTCAGTCAAACGGGTGGTTATGCTTCTTTTTGTGGTTCCTATGTAAGATCTTCCACAAGAACACGGAAGCCGGTATACACCGCAAGTGGAGAGTGGTGGTCGAGGATCCTTTAATGAGCAAAGGCAGTTTTCTATTTTTCTTGTAGGTCTATAAATTGTTCTAATATTGTGCTTTTTTAGTACTTTTCCGATCCGATCTGTGACCCGTTGTATATATGGTAAGAAGGCTGTGCTGACACAGCTGTTGTTAAAAAGTGATGAGTCTATATAACTTTGGGTATCCAGAAGATCACTGCAATGTATAGCATCTATAAGATTACATGTCCTATTATCTGTGGATCTCCAAGTTATTTTATGAATTCTTTTCTGTGGAAATATGGTACTACCTAAGACCATATTCAGTGATGTTCCAAAATTTATTACTGTAATTCCATTATCATCATTCTCTTTATGTTAACCTCTCAGCGTGGTTTGCCGTACTTATACGAGACCAGTTTCCTCCCTGTGCAGTCATTTAAAAGTCCATGCAGTACTCCTGTGCGGTAGTACTTTTAAACTCTACTCACCCAGTAACTTATTTTAGATACATATCAAATTGTGATTATTATTATTATTATTATTATATAAACCATGAATGACCATTCTATTTTATAGTGTTCTGCCCAAGGGCAGGTCTTTCACTGCAATCATAGCATTTTCATTCTATGCTTTGTAGCTTTACTAGGGAATTATAGGTGCGGTAGCTTCCCGTTGCTTCCACACCGGTGAATGATAATGATGATGGCTGGATGATTTTCAGGTACCGCTGGGTCCCTAAAGCTTCCTGACATTTGTCATACAGGTCAGGAAAACCCCCGAAAAAAAACTCACCCAGGAAGCCTCTCCCGATTGGGAATCGAACCTTGGTCGGCTGCGTGACAAGGCAGCACACTACCTCGAGACCACATACCCAGTTCCAGATTCACACAATTCACAAGTTTTAAAATCAAATTTGGCAGTTTTAAGTGGAGGGAATTGTTTGCCCCTCCATAAACATAATGAATCATCATTTACAATATCTTGATTTGGAAGGTCGAGAGATTGGAATTATTATTAAAATATTCAATGAAAGGGACAATTCTGAAAAAAATCAAGGACATTGAAAACCAACTTGTTTTGTGTTGTCTTGAAATGAATGGCACAATCAAACATGGAGGTCATGGTTATGCATACATAACCTCTCCATATATTGCTATCCCAAATAATGTTTTCCAATTATTCCTGTATAATTTATAATAATATCCTCAACTCGTGTCCAAGTCAGTCGGGTCGAGGGATGAGATGAGAAGAAGCCCCTATATATAGAGGTCTGTGAATGACAAGGGTGTGGCTGACACACCACCACAGAGTCAGATGAACGAAATGAAAGGAAATTAATGTGATGAGATGAGTATGGAGAAATGGTGGAATGAAAATGCGGCAGGGGAAAACGGGAGAAAATCCTGAGGAAAACCTGTCCAAGCTTTGTTTTTTTGCCACAAAACCAACATGGAGTGACCGAGACTCGATCTCATGAACCCAGCAGTGAGGGTCCTGTATAATTTATCTCCCTCAAATCCTGGTTAATATTTTTCTTGCACTTTATGGTTATCCCTCCCTACTGGGCACTTTGCTCCTAGTTTTCGTACACGAAGTTCCTATATAATTTCCTATTCGTGCCACATGTCCTACCCATAGCAGCCTACGAGACTTGCAATGTTTTATTACATCTGGATTTCATTGCTCAGTGTTATGTTCGTCTTTCTTCCAAGTTACACCTTAATTTCCTAATAGATCTCTCATTGAGGTGATGTGCTAACCACATGTATCTTGTTGACATGTTGGTAAATAAGCGTGTCAATAAATAAAACAAATAACAAAATTAAAGGGTTAATAAAATATTAATTATTATATCTGTGGTCTCGAAGTAGAATACTGTCTTGTCATGCAGCGGGCTTTGAGGCCCAAACAGTCCATGGACATCATCTGGCTTTTATCATCATCGTTATCATCTCCTTGGGTGGGAAGCTACCACACCTATAATTCCCTAATGAAGCAGCAATCATAGCATGAAAATTCTATGATTACAGTGAAAGACCTGTACTAGAACAGAACACTACAGAATATAGTATCGAAATAAAAAATGATATAGAATGGTGTCTTTCATCAGTTAATTACAAGTTATATTTAATTGTAGATGGAGCTTTCCTAATACTTTCATCAAGATATAAGTTAAAGTGCATTCATTTTTTAAATTGTTGCTAAAGGTTTACTTATAATTTCTAATTCTAAACATCATCTATTTATCCTTCATTCATATTTTTAAATTAAAGATTTTCATAATTCCACACATCAGATTTACTATGTACAATATTTATAAAAGTTGGAGAATCTAAATTTTATTTGTGAAATAAATTCATTTATGTAATTACAGAAATTGATTCTTGTTGAATGGATTACCTTGTTTAAATAAACTCCTGCTAGGGAGCATCTGTGTTGGAAATGTGCAGTACATATATTACTATTATTGCTATTATTATTATCATTACTATTATAACTATTTATTTTTATTTGTATTATCATTACCATTATTATTATTATTATTATTATTATTATTATCATTATTGTCCTTCTATTATATTTAATTTTTTTTTTTCATAATTCTACACATCAAATTCGCCACATAAATTTTGTTATAGGAGTTGGAAATGTTTGAGACACGTGATTTTTATGTATACACACGATCCATGTCAGTTTTGAAAGAAAGGTTAGTTATGAGACCACACAGTGAGACACTTTACAGATATTTCTTTTCGGCAAAATAGGGCATTCACTAGTTCGAACGAAGGGCATAGCTGAAGAGAGAAAAAATACAAAAAGTATCTCCTTTCACTAATAAGTAGCCAACTCACTCCATATGCCTGTCGTAAATTATGTCATAACAAAGGGGGGTTTTTCCTACCACAGCAACAAAAAATAAGTTCTACAGAATGTTTAACAAACTCGCTATAGGCCTTGGAAATCATAGATGTACCAATGCGTACAGACACAGCAATCTGCATTTAAAAGTCCAGGCGTTCTAACACGTCCTTCTACATCTGGGAAGGGAACGGCATGTTTAAATGGGTTAAGTATGTTTCCCCATAAATTATTTTGAAGTCATTTCCCATTCAAGTTGAGCATGCAGATCTCCTAGAATAAGCTTTCGTATGATTTTTTTTTCTATAGCATCATAAAAGCATCCTTCTCATATTCACTTTATTCTTATGTTGGTGCATGTGCACATAATATAATACTATGGTTATGAAATCTGCACTACTTCATATTTTACACATTCTCATGTCAATTGGTTGAAAGTCTATGACTAGATGTCTAATTTTCTTAGCTTGTATCAAAATGATGTAAACTTTTACATTCACTGTTCAGTCTTTCTTTTCTAGTATTCCAGAACGAGTCCATGTCATTTCTTCGACTACCAAGATGTCAATTTTGTAGGAATTTACAATGTCAATTAATTATTTTAAAAAGCCACCTCTATATAATGACAGCACATTCTATGTGCCCCGTCTAAATTCCATTTGTTTGTCCTTACTTAGTCATCTTAAATTTTTCAGTCTTGGTTTGCTTAGTTCTGAGATTCTCAATGGTGTAAGTTTTTATGGGGTGAGGTTGTCAGCCTCACACCAAACCCCTAACCTGGAGAACCAGGGTATCTCTTTTTGTCTGGGTTATCACCCTTGACCTGTCTGGCTTGAGAGGCCCTACCAGTAGTTAACCTACCACCGGCATAGCTCTTGGGATCATTTAACTGCACAAGCCCCACCACTATGACAATATGTATTCATCCATAAAGAAAAAAAGGAATGTTACTCAGTGTTATATCGTTACAAGAAATTTGATGTAATGTATATTCTGGGAAATGGATTGTGTGTAGTACTTCATAAAATGTTGTTTTACTGGTTTGTTCCTTTTTTTTTGTCTTGTTTTCATCTTTGGTGTTCATAAGCTTAATTTTAAAAATAAACTATCGAAATTCAGATGTCCACTTTTTGCACCATATAGTAACCCATTAGAAGAGCAGGGAATGTTAGTTGAATCGGAAAAAGTAAATAGTTGCAACAATATCATAAGAATGTTGTGTTGTATAGCAAAGTGAATCATAAACTATAGCTGCTAGAGAGTGCATTATTCAAATTACCTGTTTATTTTAAACCCAAAAACACCAGAAATTTGGAGGTTCACTTTTTAAACCTGAATCAATAATGATAAATAATTTGTTAACATGTGGCCTGGTACATACACATTTGCACTACAATGATTTTTTGGCTCAACTGCACTTCTATTAGAGCTTGATTTTGTTGTAAACTATAGCTCCTTTTTTTCTGTATTTACTAATATTATTTAATACTTTAAACTTTTTCAAACAATTTTTATAACATTATTAGACAATTTTGAAGTATTTATTTAAATATGCAAATCACAATATTATGACACTGTTAGACAATATTGTGATGCTAACTGCTATTTTCTCCACAGAGTATATTACTTATTCTATGATTTTTCTATCGCTGGTTGGATCAGTGTTAGGGAGTGATAAGCAAGTGTACATCCATTTTTAATAAACGTTTGGTAATTTTAATATTATCAATTTATTTTTTTAACATAGATTTGGGGATTTATTGCAAATATTGGTCATTTAAATTTCATAGCGACGGATGGTAATCGAGGACAATAATCGATATGTGGTTCGATTGTTGGTTAAGGCTGGCTCTATAAACTCTGGCGCATGCACACTGTTGTTCTATAGGACGCTAGTTTAAGTGGAATTTTTCCAATTTTTTTTTATTATATTAACCACAACTTGCCAGAAACTTTATATATAAAAACTGTGCGGAGAAACTGCACTTATGCCTCATCACGATTTTTTCTAAGTCCTTCATCTGCAAGGATTATGAACTTGCTCCATAGATGGCAGGACTATTTGTATAGTTGGTATTATCAACCTTCGTGATAAAATCCCCAATGTGCCTTCAAACATGGATGTACACTAACACATAATTTGTCTTTTTCTTCTTCTTCCTTTCCAGGATTAGGTCAATGTGACCTGTATCGATCTCAAGTCCATCGTTTCCTTGGCTGTCCCAAAGATCTTTTTCCATGTGGTTTGTAGGTGTTGATCTTTTTGAGTAATCTTGTATTATCCATTCTGTCTAAATGTTCTTTCCATTGGTATTTGCGCTCTTCTAGTTTATCGACTACTGAAAATATCTCCAGTTCATTTCTTATTGATTCATTGTGTAATCTATCCATGCGTGTACATCCTTTTACAGATCTTAAAAATTTCATTTCAGTGGCTTGAATGTGTGAGATATCTTTTTTTTTTGTAAGTACCCAAGGTTCAGATCCATATAAAAGAACAGGAACAGCCATAATTTTATAAAACCTGAGCTGAGTTTCTCTTTGAGTCTTTCGGAGGGTTTTTCTTATGGTGCCACACATCATTTGATATCGGGTTTAATTCATTATGTATATCCCAATCATAGCTATAAGTTATATCTGAACCAAGATAGTTAAAATGTGTTATCTGTTCTATTATTTCATTATTGATCACTATTTTTTGCTCTGACTGGCACTTTGCCCTGAAAAGCCATAATTTTAGTTTTTGAAGTTGAGACTTTGAGATTATAATGGAGTCCTAATTGATTCAACATGTAAATGGCTCTTTGTAAATCATCCTCTGACTTCTGTATAATTACCAGATCGTCTGCATACATTAAAATATTCATATACATTTCCTAATTCATTTCAATTCCTATTGGACTTGATTTTTTCCATTTTCGTATAACCTCATCAAAATATATATTAAACAATGTAGGTGATAATGTACACCCTTGTCAAACACCTTGATTTATTAAAATGTCTTCTCTGGAATAATTATCTAAATTAAGGATAATTTTTCTGCCATTATAAAGACTTTTTATTCCTTCTATAAGTTGAGCCGGGTATCCTATTGCCTTCATTATTTCCCACATTTTCATCTTATCAAAGGCTTTTTCAAGATCAACAAAAGCTAAATATGTGGGTAAATTGAATTCGCGTCTCTTTTCTATTATCTGTCTCATAGTGAATATATTGTCAAGAGTAGGACCTTCCTTGTCTAAAACCGTTCTGTTCTTCTAAAAGCAATGCATCTGCTATTGGTTTTAATCTATTAAGTAATATCCCTGCATATATTTTATATACAGAGTTCAAAATACTGATTCCTCTACAATTACTTGTTTTATTTCTGTCTCCTTTTTTAAAAATTGATATAACATTTGCAATGAGCCATGTTTTGGGAATTTCTTTGTTTATCCAACACATTAAAGATGTGTAATAATCTTCATTTTAATAACAAACCTCCGTATTTCAAAAAGTTCTGCATTTAACATAATTTGTAACCTAACAAAGTAAATCATTTACAGTGTGATTCAGAAATATGCTATACATTTGATTGCATTTTGTGACGAAAATATTATTATTAAAGGAAATATGATGTTATCATTGGAAAGGGAATCCTTCAAATTACAACAATAGAACAAAAATCACTTACAACAACACAAAGCAAGTCACTTTATTGCTTCAAACTGTTCGCCGTTTACATCCAAGGATAATTGGCAACGCTTTGGGAAGTCATTCATTGTGTTATGATACATGTTTAGAGGAATAGCTCTAATTTCTTCCTCAATCACTAATTTCAGCATGTCGACGTCTTGAGGTTTCCGGGCACAAACCTTCTCCTTCAAATAACCCCACAACCAATAGTCACATGCTGTGAGGTCAGGGGAACGGCTGGCCATTCAATGGGGCCTCTTCTTCCCATCCACCTGTTTTGCAAATGATCATCCAAAATTTCCCTCACCGCATTTGTCTAAGGATATCTCTATACCAATCACCATTAAGTCTCATCCAAAATTCACATTCCTAACAGTCCTTCCCATCCGATCATAGCCCAAACATTGACTTTGCCACATCTTAAACATGTCTCTTCAATAACATTAGGATTCTCTTTACCATAATAGTGACAATTGTGACAATTAACACGTCCGTTCACGTGGAAAACAGCTTCATCAGAAAAGTGCAATTTTCTGTATTAATGTTCGTCATTTGCTGATTCCCTTACAACAAATTCACAAAATTCCATCTGCCTGTCAGGGTCGTCTTCATTAAGTTCGTGGACACGAATCGGTTTGAAGGGATGGTACTTCTCACGCTTCAAAACATGACACACACTCGATTGACTGATATGAAGCTCACGTGCAGCTTGGCAGGTTGATTTTTTATGGGCTAGCATCGAACACCTCCACAATTCTCTTCGTTGTTTTTGCATCCGAGTTAATGCGAGGCCTTCCAGGAGGTTTGATTTTCTGCATCCTTCCCGTTTCCAGCAGTCTTTTTCTCCACTTCCCCACAGTTGACAGCTGCAATGCTATGTTAAACTCACGTCTTGCAGCCTCACAATCATTAGCATACGTTATTGCCCATGCAGCAACTGTAATTTGCTGTTGCATATTCAATGCCATTTTGACTAATGACATAAGTTCTACACTGTTTTGTTTTATTCCATTGTTGTAATTTAAATATTTGCCTTTCCAACAGTAATTTCATATTTCCTGTAATGGTAATATTTTCATAACACAACACGATCAAACGTATAGCCATATTTATGATTCACCCCGTACATATTATTTCAATAAATTATAAACTAATTCGGTCTACACTAACTTATGTCTTCTTAACCTAACAAAATAAAAAAGTAGTAATGCAGTTTTTTATTGTTAAGGTTGGTCATACAGGACTGCCATCTGTTGATGTGAATGCACACTATGGTTATGTAGAACTTCGAAGAAATGATTGAGAGATTTTGCATACATAAATAAATACTTAACAATTGTAAAAATAAGTTAAGAATTGTTAGAAAATGTTAAAATAGTAAGAAGTGTTAGGGTAGAAACGGAAAAAGTAAAT
Source organism: Diploptera punctata (assembly GCA_030220185.1). NCBI lineage: Eukaryota > Metazoa > Arthropoda > Insecta > Blattodea > Blaberidae > Diploptera > Diploptera punctata. The sequence continues at coordinate 506,600 of JASPKZ010003859.1, read as the reverse complement.
AGTGCAACAGTATCAGAAGAATATTGATCGGGTATTTGTTTTTTTTTTTTTCAGGAGACGTAGCTGAACCATTGCCTCCGGTTCACTGAATGATTATTATGTTATAATAATATTTCGTATACACCAAAAGAACAATAGAAAGTGAACTATTCAACGTCTCCCGGTAAATGACCAAAAAATTCTATACCTGGTATTGTTTCAGTATTAATATAGGATTGAAATATAGTTGAAAAGGAGAGACCAAGTCCAGTTGCTGAAACAAATAAGATTGATTATTATAATAAATGTATGTTATATGAAGTTTAAAATTATCCATTCACTATCTGATGACGAGAAACTTGACACGCACCACTGCTAATGTTGTAATTACACATGCCGTTGTGTATGCCCTAGTCACAACTGGCATCTGCATATATTCTTGCCGGAATGTTTGATATGCCATTTTGTTAAATTAAGTTCAACTTGTCACAAATTCATTATTTAATCTTAAACAACTTCATATCTAACATAAACACCAAATACACAACTATCCCATGTCGATCAGCTGTTTCACAAAATGATTTTGAAGGGCGTACAGTGTTACCAAGGTTACTTGTAATTTAATCACTGTTTCCGCAATTTGTTTTAGGTGTCAATACAAATTGGTATGTTGGTAACATGTTATCATTTTGTTATGTCATCCATTAATAAATTAACACGTAGCTCATAATAGGAAGATAGAAAAGAGCTTTATCATCATTATTTAAAATAATGAAAACTGTCTCACTCCTTAATGTAGAACAAGTACAAGTCCAAAAGCAAATCGTATGCCTATTTAATTCAGAATAGGAAAGAGAATAAATTCAAATATGCATTGGGCGGGACCATTTGTCATCTGAACAGAAATGCACACATGGGGCTGTGATCAATTTCTTTAATTTCGATTCTACTCGAACAGACAGAAAATTGATCCATTATACTTCCTGACAGTTTTATTTGGTGCTGTTGTTTTTAAGATTTCGTTGAATGTGTAATTTCACATTTTTTTAAATGTTTTATTTAATCATACATCACAGCGATATTTATCTCAAATGAACCAGAATAATAAATGTTGAATCTATTTTTAATGTCATTAGCATGGTCACATATGCCACATAAAAAAAACCGATTTTAAGCTAGAATGTAACTAAACCACTTTCTCCTTACATAATTACAGAGAAAAAAATGGGAGAAAATGTTACAAATAGAAATGGGAGAGGAGGTAAGCAGTGAACACCATATTACATTAATAAGCCTAGCATTATTTTAATATGCGTGTCATTGTTAATTAAAAGTGTAATTGAATTTATGCCACTCCCCCTATAAATTGTTAATACTTCCAACATAAATCACCAAAACTTAGGAGATAGATTATGTGGTAATTATGTGATAGATTATTGGTAATGTAGAAAATATATTAAAATTTGTCTATGCATACTGTAGGCTATATTGCTTGATTGTATAGTAGACTCACAGTTTAATTTTTTTCTTAGTACGCTACTATGAATATTGTTCCGATACTTCTAGTATCATGTAAATTTGAAAACAAGCTAAAATAAATTGAATATGTACAAAATATGTCCTGTGCCTTAGCCAAGTCGTTAAGGCAAGATGCCTTGGGGCTTGCACTGGTTCAGGTCTCCATAGTGGAAGAAGTTTTCTCATGGAATTTCGGCCAGTATGGGACCGGTGTCCATCCAGCATCGTGAGGAATTTGGGTAGCTACAATAAGTAGCGACTCCAGGTTGAGAAAACCAGCTATAATGGCTGGAGACCCAACATGCTGATCACATGTCACCCCTACACAGGCTGGATGATGGACCACCTCTTTGATTAACACTTGTGGATATGAGGCCAGCAGCCGGCTGGTAGGCCTGTCATACCATGAAGAGTAATGTACAAAATGTGGCAATAAAAATAAAATTTTAAGATAAATTTCACATTGTGAAAAAATTGGTCTCTTCTATGTCAAGAGTATGAATATATTCATTTTATTTTATGAGGCGAGAAAATGGTGAAGTTAGAGTGTATACGATATTAGTTTACAGTTTATTGGATAATCTGGTACACGTTAAGTATAAGTTGGCTATTCTGTTTGAACAGTGATTAATGTAGGTGGACTCCTGGGATAGAATCCCCAAAAATTGTATTGCTTCAATTTGATCAGTTTTTTTTTTTCAGACCAGTTTGAAATGCTTAAAGCACTTTATGATTTCAAAGCCACTTTTGCAAAGACTCTTAGCTTCCGAGAAAATGACATCTTCATACTTCATCAAATTAGTACAAAACAGCGCAACTGGTGGCAGGTGGTTAATGCTAATGGGCAGATTGGATATGTTCCATCAAATTATGTAACTACCATACAGGTAATGGTATCAGAATACACCTTTCATGAATGGATACTGATAATATCACACTCCACGTACATTGCATTTATTCATAGGATATACGTTTGACAATATCGAATTGTAGCAAATTATCATGGACCTTGATATATTAAGAAAAAATTTAACATTTATCTAAATAAACCCTAAAATCTAATCGCAGATTCTATGCTGTATATTTAAATTCATATTAGAAAACTGCAAATTTATTATAGCAGTATGTGAATAATTATCTCAGCAATTTTAAAAAGTCCAGAAAGTACTTGAAAATTGAATGAGAAGTTTCTATCTAATATAATCTACTAACCTAACCTGAATAGACATGTTTCCAATTGGCTGAAGGGTAATTCCATGCAAACAAGAAAAAATCAATATTTTATTTTAGGAAGTGATATTTTGAGGTTATTGTAATTAAATTATTTCTAGTCTGTTCATCTTACCTCAATATTAATGTTGATTTGTTCTAACATGTTTTGATTATTTCATAATCATCATCAGCATCTTACCTATACTGGTTAGATTTATGTTGTACAACTTGGATGTCGATGTCAGCTCCATCCTGTGGTTGGCCAAAGAGCCTCCAAACAAGGTCACGCTCAGTCGGTATTTCAAAATTCATAACTCTGTTTTTGTTCTTCTGAATATTTCCTAACTGTTTTAATAATTTAGTGTCCGAATTTATATTATGTATTTCAGACCAAACATGAGCAGCAACTGCAGATTTTTCTATTTCTCCATTTTTAATATTCCTTATGTGTTCTTTGGTTCTAATTTTTAGGTTTCTTTTTGTTTTTCCTATATATATCTTTTCACAACTCGTACATTCAATTTGATATATTCCTGACTTTTTATTTTTATCAGTTTTATTTTCATTTTTGTTGGTTTTTATTAGTTTATTTAAACTGTTAGTTATTTTTCGGTGCTAATTTAATATTAAACTTCTCAAATATCTTTTGGAATTTATTATGTACCCAAGGGTGATATGTGAATTTCCTATATTTTTTCATAGGTGGTTTTTCTTTTTCAAGAGTACTTCTGTTTATCATTTTTTGTTTCTTATACTTTTCTATTCTTTTGTGTACCATTTTTTCATCAAACCTGTTTTCTCTTGCTACTTTGATTATATGTGTTTTTTCTCCTGTTTGAAATCTTCTTCGTTTAAGGGTAAGTTTATCAATCTATGAGTTAAACTATTAAAGGCTGCTAATTTATGTCCAATTGAATTGAACCCTGTTGATTTAATAAAATTTTCAGTATGAGTTTCTTTCCTATGAATCCCAAATTCAATTTTTCTTTTTTCTTCGTTTCTGACCAATTTAAGATCCAAAAAAGGTATTTGTTTATTTTCTTCTATTTCTTTGGTAAATTTGATGTTTGTACTCTGTAAATTTAATAGTTTTAGGGAATCTTCTACATGTTTTTATTTTACAATACAAATTATATCATCTACATATCTGCTCCAAAATTTAAACATTGTGGGATGTGCTTTAGTGATTTTAAATTCAAAATCGCTCATAAATAAATTTGCCGGGAAAGGTGATAATGGGTTTCCCATTGAGAGCCCTGATTTTTGTCTATAGAAACTCCCATTGAATGCATAACTCAGTTGATTTCAAATAGTCTTCTCTGATCTCTCTGTCTATGTTGTTTTTACTTAACCAGTTGTTCAATATCTTCAAAGTTTTTTGTTTTGGTACATTTCTGAATAATGAAACGACATCAAAGGAAACTAATCTATTGGTAGGTTTGATTTCCACTTTTTTTCTAATTTCTTAACTAATTCCAATGAATTTTCAATCTGTAGACTTTCAAAATTATTAATTCTTGGGTACACAATAAATTCCAAAAGATATTTGAGAAGTTTAATATTAAATTAGCACCGAAAAATAACTACAGTTTAAATAAACTAATGAAATTGTTTATTTTTTATTATTTCACTCACCGCATACTTCATAAATCATAGCAGACCCTGGGTTTCTTCACGTAATTTGTGACATTGTCAATGCTGCGTCACGTTCACAACTGACGTCCAACGGCCTTCTATCCTGCAGACTGACCTCCGCGCCATCTGGTGGCCGACCGAAGAATTTCCAAATCAGTCCTCTTTCTTTATAACCGGGTATTTCAAAGTTCATAGTTGTATTTTCATTCTTGCATATGTAAATTTTTTCCCAAATTGTGAGTTCCTTCGGTTTTTCCAATTGTTTAAGTAATTTTGTTTTGTTTTCAATTCTATGTTTTTCTGACCAGGCATGTGCAGCTATTGCAGATTTTTCGGTTTCTCCATTTTTAACATTTCTGAGGTGTTCTTTTAATCTTGTATTTAGATTCCTTTTTGTTTTTCCTATGTATATCTTTTCACAATCTTTACAATTAATTTGATAAATTCCCGATTTTTTACAGTCTTCAATTTTTTCATTTTTGTTGGTTTTTATTAAATTACCTAAGCTGTAATCATTTTTCGGTGCTAATTTAATGTTGAATTTGTTGAAAATTTTTTGAAACTTGTCAAATACGAAAGGATGGTATGTGAACTTCTTGAATTTTTTGCCTATATTTTTATCTGTCTGAAGAGTACTTTCATTGATGACTTTTTGTTCTTTGAATTTATTTACTTTCTTGTGTATCATTTTCTTGTGAAAACCATTATCCTTAGCAATTTGTATGATGTGTTCTTTCTCTTTTTTGTAATTTTCTTTGCTCATGGGGACATTCACAAGTCTGTGTGTTAAACTATTAAATACTGCCTGTTTGTGTGAAAAATGGTTAAATCCAGTAGCTTTTATATAATTGTCGATGTGAGTTTCTTTTCTGTAGATTCCAAATTCTATTTTCTTTTTTTCTTCATTCCTAATCAATTTAAGGTCTAAAAATGGTATTTCATGATTATTTTCTATTTCCACTGTAAATTTGATTGTTTTATTTTGATTATTTAACAGTTTAATGGCATCTTCTAATTGTTTCTCTTTTACTATTGCTATGATATCATCTACGTATCTTCTCCAAAATTTAAACATCAAAGGATGTGCTTTAGTTACATGACATTCAAAATTCCCCATAAACATGTCTGCTAAGAATGGTGATAATGGATTTCCCATTGCGAGTCCTGATTTTTGTCTAAAGTATTTTCCTCTAAAGGTGAAGAACATTTGATTTAAGCATAATTTTGTTAGTTTTATGTATTCTTTAACGCTATCATCATCTAATTTGTTTTCTTTCAACCATTTTTCTAAAATTTTCAAAGTTGTGTCAGTCGGTATGTTTGTGAATAATGAAGTAACATCAAATGAGACCAATCTTTCTGAAGGTTCTATTTCTACATTTTCTAATTTCTCAACTAATTGGTAAGAATTTTCTACTGCTAAATTTTCAAATTTTTCCATACCTTTAAATTTATTGTTAAGCCATTTGGATATGTTATATGTCGGTGAATTTATATTGTTGATGATAGGTCTCATTTTCTTTCCGTCTTTGTGGATTTTAGGAAGACCATGAATGTTGGGGTTTCTGGGATTTGGTATTTTTAATTTAAACTTTTCCTTTTGTGTCATAATTTTTTTTAATTGATGTTAGGCTGGTTTCAAATTCTTTAATTGTTTTGCGAGAGGATTTGTTTTAATTTCTTCATATTCTTCCCCCTTTAATAAATTCTCCATCCTATCATTATAATCGTCTTTATCCAAAATTACCAAATTATTCCCTTTGTCTGACTTTGAAAAAACAACATTTTTATTATTAATGTTTCTTATTTTCTTCATGTTTGTTTTACATATGTTTTTTAGTTTTGTGTTTTTAATTTTTTCAATAACTTCCCCACATTCTTTTCTGATTATTGTTTGTTCTTCAAAATTCATGTCATCTATAGCAATTTCAATATCAGCTATGTAATCTTCTAAATTGTTAGAGTAACTAATATCTATTTTGGACAAGGGATTGAAAACATGCATTAGTTACTCTAACAATTTAGAAGATTACATAGCTGATGTTAAATTGCTATCGATGACATGAATTTTGAAGAACAAACAATAATCAGAAAAGAATGTGGGGAAGTTATTGAAAAAATTAAAAACACAAAACTAAAAAACATATGTAAAACAAACATGAAGAAAATAAGAAACATTAATAATAAAAATGTTGTTTTTTCAAAGTCAGACAAAGGGAATAATTGGGTAATTTTGGATAAAGACGATTATAATGATAGGATGGAGAATTTATTAAAGGGGGAAGAATATGAAGAAATTAAAACAAATCCTCTCGCAAAAACAATTAAAGAAGTTGAAACCAGCCTAAAATCAATTAAAAAATTATGACACAAAAGGAAAAGTTTAAATTAAAAATACCAAATCCCAGAAACCCCAACATTCATGGTCTTCCTAAAATCCACAAGACGGAAAGAAAATGAGACCTATCATCAACAATATAATTCACCGACATATAACATATCCAAATGGCTTAACAATAAATTTAAAGGTATGGAAAAATTTGAAAATTTAGCAGTAGAAAATTCTTACCAATTAGTTGAGAAATTAGAAAATGTAGAAATAGAACCTTCAGAAAGATTGGTCTCATTTGATGTTACTTCATTATTCACAAACATACCGACTGACACAACTTTGAAAATTTTAGAAAAATGGTTGAAAGAAAACAAATTAGATGATGATAGCGTTAAAGAATACATAAAACTAACAAATTATGCTTAAATCAAATGTTCTTCACCTTTAGAGGAAAATACTTTAGACAAAAATCAGGACTCGCAATGGGAAATCCATTATCACCATTCTTAGCAGACATGTTTATGGGGAATTTTGAATGTCATGTAACTAAAGCACATCCTTTGATGTTTAAATTTTGGAGAAGATACGTAGATGATATCATAGCAATAGTAAAAGAGAAACAATTAGAAGATGCCATTAAACTGTTAAATATTCAAAATAAAACAATCAAATTTACAGTGGAAATAGAAAATAATCATGAAATACCATTTTTAGACCTTAAATTGATTAGGAATGAAGAAAAAAAGAAAATAGAATTTGGAATCTACAGAAAGAAACTCACATCGACAATTATATAAAAGCTACTGGATTTAACCATTTTTCACACAAACAGGCAGTATTTAATAGTTTAACACACAGACTTGTGAATGTCCCCATGAGCAAAGAAAATTACAAAAAAGAGAAAGAACACATCATACAAATTGCTAAGGATAATGGTTTTCACAAGAAAATGATACACAAGAAAGTAAATAAATTCAAAGAACAAAAAGTCATCAATGAAAGTACTCTTCAGACAGATAAAAATATAGGCAAAAAATTCAAGAAGTTCACATACCATCCTTTCGTATTTGACAAGTTTAAAAAAATTTTCAACAAATTCAACATTAAATTAGCACCGAAAAATGATTACAGCTTAGGTAATTTAATAAAAACCAACAAAATGAAAAAATTGAAGACTGTAAAAAATCGGGAATTTATCAATTAATTGTAAAGATTGTGAAAAGATATACATAGGAAAAACAAAAAGGAATCTAAATACAAGATTAAAAGAACACCTCAGAAATGTTAAAAATGGAGAAACCGAAAAATCTGCAATAGCTGCACATGCCTGGTCAGAAAAACATAGAATTGAAAACAAAACAAAATTACTTAAACAATTGGAAAAACCGAAGGAACTCACAATTTGGAAAAAATTTACATATGCAAGAATGAAAATACAACTATGAACTTTGAAATACCCGGTTATAAAGAAAGAGGACTGATTTGGAAATTCTTCGGTCGGCCACCAGATGGCGCGGAGGTCAGTCTGCAGGATAGAAGGCCGTTGGACGTCAGTTGTGAACGTGACGCAGCATTGACAATGTCACAAATTACGTGAAGAAACCCAGGGTCTGCTATGATTTATGAAGTATGAGGTGAGTGAAATAATAAAAAATAAACTATATTAAAGAACCTCATAGTGTTATTTCCTATCTACATAACTTATTAAACTAATGAAAACCAACAAAAATGAAAAAACTGATAAAAATAAAAAATCAGGAGTATATCAAATTGAATGCATAGGTTGTGAAAAGATATATATAGGAAAAACAAAAACAAACCTAAAAATTAGAACCAAAGAACACATAAGAAATATTAAAAATGGGGAAATAGAAAAATCTGCAGTTGCTGCTCATGTTTGGTCTGAAAAACATAATATTAATTCGGACACTAAATTATTAAACAGTTAGAAAATACAAAAGAGCTGACTATTTGGGAAAAAAATCTATATTCAGAAGAACAAAAACAGAGTTATGAATTTTGAAATACCAACTGAGCATGACCTTGTTTGGAAGTTCTTTGGCCAACCACAGGATGGAGATGACGTCGACATCCAAGGTGTACAACATAAATCTAACCAGTCTGGGCAAGATGCTGACAATGATTATGATATAATCAAAACATGTTAGAACAAATCAACATTAATATTGAGGTAAGATGAACAGACTAAAAATAATTTTAAAAAAATCAGCTTGACCCTCTTGAAATTTTGAGGAATCATTTTCCACCAAGATCTAAATTAAAAAACATTGTTAGGTTTAGATGAAATAAATTTTTAAAATCTGCAATTTTTCAGTCTTGAATAACTCGGACTCTGTTATGACCTGTACAAATCTTCCAAACTTACTGGCCGTGGTCATGAGGCTTAAAATTCCCCGACATTTTGTCAGAGACTGTATCTGGGATCTTTGAGATTTGCTCTCTCATTGACTGCCTGCCTTATTTATGCTGTTTTCCATGTGCATTCTCTGTGCAGTCTGTTTTGTCATTAATTATATCTGACTCCTGATTGGTCAGCAGTAGGATTTGCCATGGACGGATGTGGTTGGTATCCGATGGTCTAGAAGGCTGCTGCTGCTAAGGTTTACATCTAGTGTTTTTCAGAGCTGGTTTACATAAGTACTACCAAATTGCAACATTGCAACTAGACTCAAAAACATCAAAGATATAACCGTCTGAAGGAAGTGGAAAAGTTGAGAGTAGCTGAACATTCAATCCTTGATGGTCTTATAATACAACAACGCAGACATATTATCAAATTATACACATTACTTTACCCATTGCAATGGGTAGTCAATGAGATATTTAAACATGGAAATAGTTTTAACAGAAAGGAAGAATCACTAAAAGTAAGCAAAGAATGGATACCAGCTCTGAAAAGTACTAGATGCAGACCCCAGCATCATACAGCAGTCACATTGGTTCATTGGAAAACCCTACTGCTGACCAATCAGGAGTCAGATATAATTTGTGACGAAATGCACTGTCCAGAGAATGCACCACAGAAAATGGCATAAATAAGGAAGGCAGTCGATGAGCCAGTCTCAAGCCAACTCTTGAGGATGTCAGATGCAGTCTCTGTTGAAACGTTGGGAAGTTTTAAGCTTCATGACCATGGCCATCAACCCTGGAATATATCTACAGATCATGGTACATACTCTGCCATGAAAGCTTAAGTAAATATATCAGAGTGTGTTAGTCCTAGAAGGTTGTTTTATACTTCATTTTAAAAGAGATTTCATAAGGTTTATTTGCTATGTCATTTGAATATATATGAGTGTGTGTGTGTGTGTGTGTGTGTGTGTCGTGCATGTGTGTCTGTAAATAAAAAAAAATTAAGGATTTCAAAAATGGTTGTGCAAAAAAAGAATTGGGATACCTGTAGTGTTTTTTCAAACACATTTTACAAAAAATATTTTGGGATAGTGTTTTTTTTAAATTTTTGGAAAAATGTAGGGGATTGTCAGTGAAAAAATGGAATACCATAACTTGTTGTTTTCAAATGCTGGGCCTTGGCAATGAAGCCATTAGTGTATACCATAACTTTAAAAAACACAAAAAATGCACAAATTATTTTGTAGAATTTAGTTACCGATCAGAGGTATATTTATGTAGATAGTTCTCAGAATTATGGGAAAACAGAATTGCCAACCCAACAGATTCATCATACTGACCAGTCACATTGCCTCACTTGGTATTGCTGCCTCCAATTCCTCCTGAATACAGCATAAAACTCAAATAATTTTCCTAATGTAAACTAAATGTAGCTTACCTACCCAAATCATAATTGAACCTGCCAAAATATATCAAAATGACTCGCATAATATAAAAAAAATGATGTAGTGCAATGAAATATATTAGATTTCGTACTACCAAAAAACATGTTGATACCATAAATATACTACCTCTCTAATTGATAACATTCAAGATAGTTTGCAACTTGTAGTTTGTTCTAGCGTTGAGATTCCAATATTTCGTTAACAATAGCCAAAATACAATGTGTTTTCAATATTGTTACATACTGTAATACCAGAAAGTTTCAGATGGGAAGTCAGAGGGATCAGGAGTTAATTTTTTTTTTTATTCAATGCCACCAGTTTGTCATTTCAATATTTCTGATATAGTGGATCCATACCTTTTAGATTTGTCTGACTCCTATTTTTACAGAAGTGTCTCATGCTCACTGGCTTTACTATTTTAGTCTTCACTACTTAATGAGGGAACATTTGACATGTTTCAAAAGTATTCTTTATCATAAATTTTAAGTTATTTATTTTTAAAATGGAAGTGAAACAAATTAAGTGTGAAATAGGCTGAACCGAGTATATAAAAAAAATCACTTTATGATAAATTGCTGTAACCCATTTAAATCTGGTCATGATTATCACAAAAAAAATGAAAACTGTAAATGTCAATATTTTAAGACATAAGTTACAAGAACTAAATTGGAAACACCATCTGGAAAGAATGAGTTCAAATCGGATCCCCAAAGCTGTTTATAATTATATACCAAGAGGACGAAGGTCACTGGGCCGTCCTATGAAATGCTGGAGAGAAAATTTTCTATAGGATCGTAACAGGCCTTGGCCTAATACTTCGAAGGAAGAAGAAGAAAGAAGTTACAAGAAGGTGACAAGATATGTAACGGATGCTGTAAGCTGTACTTAAGTTTCCACAGATTCCTACAGAACATGATAATTTCCATTCAGGCAGCTCAGAATTATCCCAGGATGATTTACTGAACTAAATGCATTTTTGATTTCAGAAGAATTAGAGGTAATTGAAGGCATAAACAAAAGTCTTATTGCTATTGAAGAATCACCCATTAAAGAGAAATGTTTGAGTGAAAGGATTACCCAGAAGAAAAACTAAAAAGAATCACAGAGCCATAACGAACAAAAATACTTAGGATAAATTATATTTGAAGAGAAAAATTTTTGCCCAGACCAAGATTCGAATCTGGGACCTTTGGCATGCCAGGTCAAATGCTCTACCAACTGAGCTACCAGGGCAAGTTCTGATCTAGATGCAAACTTCTCTCTTATATATGTTGTAATTCCCAGCACCAAATGCTATGAAGCCTTTGCTTCTATCTTGCAAATGGCAGCTTCTTAATTAAGAAGACATTTGATACTAGTAAAATTCATGGTAAGTTTCCGTTGAGGTGTTAGTTTACAGTAATATAATGTACAGTTAAAAATTATAAAATAGTTACCTTGTAGGTCCGTCTCCTTAACTTAGGTTGTTTTATAACTCTGTAGGCCTTTTGGGACTAGTCCCATCATCAGTAGAGTGCATTGTTGAAGCACTGACTTGGGTATTTTGTACAGAGGATTGTGTGGACTGGGTGTGTTTTCATTAAGAATTCTCTATGTAGAAGACATTCCAATGAAGATAAATGTACTGGAGGAAATCAAAATCCTAAGAGAAATCGACAACAACCTAATTCTTAATGAAAACACACCCAGTCCACACAATCCTCTGTACAAAATACTCACAACCAAGTCAGTGCGTCAACAAGTACAGACCTAATGCACTCAGCTGATGATGAGACTAGTCCTGAAAGGCCTACAGAGTTATAAAACAACCTAAGTTGAGAAGACGGACCTGCAAGGTAACTATTTTATAGTTTTTAGCCGTACATTGTATTGCTAAGAAGACATATATTGGAAATTTAAACACTACAGAAGAATTAGAGGTAATTGAAGGCATAAACAAAAGTCTTATTTCTATTGAAGAATTACCCATTAAAGAGAAATGTTTGAGTGAAAGGATTACCCAGAAGAAAAACTAAAAAGAGTCACAGAGCCATATCGAACAAAAATACTTAAGGATAAATTATATTTGAAGAGAAAAATTTTCGCCCAGACCAAGACTCGAACTCGGGATTTTTGGCTTGCCAGGCCAAATGCTCTACCAACTGAGCTACCAGTGTGAGTTCCGTTCTAGACGCAAACTTCTCTCTTATATACGTTGTAATTCCCAGCACCTGGACGAGAAAATTGTTCTCTTCAAATATAATTTATCCTTCAGTGAGAACTGTTAAATTAATAATAAAAACATCAATAGAAGTCCTACTAACTTTATAAAGTATTGTTTTTGCATGATAGTGCGTTTTGTCGTACTTACCAGCAATGGCGACCATCATTGAAAGTTCAACTTCCTACATTTCGGGGTTGCCAACCTAAATAACTGTACTGTAATATTACATATTACAACCCATGTGCGGGAAGTAAAACCACTGCTCTTTATGTATATACAAAAATATATCCAAAAGGTAGTGATAATATACATTATATGAAAAAAATCACTGCATTTTAAATTAACTGAACTTTATTAGAAACAATATTGAAAGTTGAAATTCTACTGAAAACTTTTAGACTTTTTAGTTGTGCTGGGGGGGGGTAGAGAAAGAACCCTTGAACCACGGTCTGCTAACCATGTGGGTAAGTAAACCACACTACTGCTACCATTTACGACGTTAGAAAAGCAAACCACGCTCAGCGTAACACTTGTCCGGGATCGAGTTTTGTTAATGCTGTATTTATTAATGTGATCGTGATATTCAAAGATGTTATCGGTAAGAAAGCAGCCTACCTCGGGCCCATGAAAGGCAGCTATTAATTCATCTTTCTTTCCCTGATGAACATACATACAAATATAGATTCTGATTACTAAATGCATACAGTGAGTGATTTTGTTACAGGATAGTGAGCAACTACTATACTTGAATAATAACAAAGGGGCGTTGTATAAAAAAATAAGCTTTTAATATAAACAAGTTGGATTTTAAAATAAATAATAAATTAATAACAAAAGATGATTCTTGATCAATCAATCAAGCATAGCTTGTAGAAATAACTAAACACATAACGTACCAGACATAATGCCACACTCACACAAATGTCCAAGCTTTTTAGGAATCACTTCTTCCGTACATTGCTGGACTAACTCAAAATCGACCTCTTCTCGGTCTCAATCAACTTGTCTATATATAGACCACCATATTAACTTCCCAGCTGCATGGTGAGTTAAAATTGGATTCCACTTTTGAATCCGCTTTTAAGTAACTAAACGCCACTTGCTAGGCTGATCGAATGATGATGTTCGGTAAGAGTACAATGCATATAAAGGTTCGCAAGTAGAGGGGATATGCGCTGTAGAGATGCGCGGCAGAAAGGATGAAAAGGGAAAGGGTAGCCACACGGAAAAGAGGACATTGGCATATTTCATAAATGTTCTGTAGTAGGGAAGAGAACAAAGATACCATACTGAACCGCAAAAAGGCACTTTCGGTTCAGTAACTCCCCCTGCGCCCTCCGGGTAAAAGAAAACAGTCCATAAACTTCAAAATAATGTCCGGTAGAAGAATTCCACGTTGGGAGGGGCACATCAACACTATCAGATTCCAGCGGTAAACTTCAATACAAATCTTCCATCGTCCCCTAAATCACAATCACCACACTCGCTTCCATGTTGACTATCCAGGCGCTGAAAATCAAACTCCAATTGGACTCAGTTGCCATAGTGCAACTCTGCGGTGTTCCAGGTGAAGAACCGGGTGACGATACTATAGTTGGATTGCCAGAACGCAATCCCGCTCCACCGCTTTCCAGGAATCTGTAGTTCTAGAGCCACTATGTCGGTCAGCTGGGCACTCGGGGGTCGGCCGGATCCTCCAAGCGCTCGACTGCCGAACATTCCAGGCTGCGTCGTAATGCCAATGTTAAGGAAGGGTAAACTGAAACAAAAAACAGGCGAAGACAGGAAAACGGAACCTCAGACATACTAGTTCAACATGTGCCATAATACAAAATGCTTTTTGTAACCAATATCTAGTTTAACATACAGATATATTTTCACTACAAACATGCTTGGATACCAATATACATAAATAGCTTACTCTAATATCCCAAACAAATATATACAAACAAACCACGTAAAAAACTAAGATCGACACTCTCTAGAAAGATGTCCATACCGCTGACATTTCCAACATTGTAAGTTACTTTTCGATTGCCAAGAGGAACGATTCGCAGAAGTATTAGGTTTACTCAAATTATCAGGCTTACTTTTTTCACTGAAGTTCCTCTGTCTTTCAGCAATCTCGAAATCAGCCACTTTCCTAGCCAAGACACACATTTCGGCTACATTTTGAGGTTTCGTAGCAAAAACCAAATGCTGTCTGATGGCCGGGGACATATTTTGTAGAATAATGTCAATTAACTTTTCTTCCGAAAATAGAGGGTTCAATACAAGTGAAGCTCCTTGAATATTGGAGATAAACTCCAGCAAAGATTCTTTAGAAAGTTGGAATCGTCGCGACACAAATTTAATCCAATAGTCCTCTAATAATCTAGGAGGCAACAACGAACATTTCACATATTCTAAACTCTCCATCCAAGTAAATCTCAATTTAACAACTTCACTCCAAACCTTCAACAGTATTCCTCCAATGCAACTCAAAATCGAGTTTACAAAATACTCATCGGGAACCAATTTCAATTCGCAGATCGAGTTGAGTTTAATAAGGAAGACAACTAGCAACTCCTTATCATCACCATCGCAGGGATCAACTTTTCTAATTAACTCTCGAAAAATTCGCTGATTATTTTCTTCCGTATGAGAAGAAAGGTTGGGGACCGTTCCACTAGAAAAATCCTTGATAGAAATAAGTCTACGATCACTTATATTCTTGTTCTGTTCTGCAGAATAATCCTCCTGAAAAGCGCTGTCTACAAAAAACTTACGCTTAATTAATGTTTGTTCAGCCGGGGAGAGAGAATTCATATGAATTTTAAGTCGCTGACGTAGTATATTTACATCGCCTTCAACCTCAATACCTAGTAAGCTTAACTCTCGGACGAGATTATCTTTAGATATTACATCTATCCAACTAGGCATGTTTACAAAGTACAATGAACCAAAGATGTAAACAATTATAAGCGAACGTAGCCTAGTATGCATAAATCACTCTCTGTTTAAGTATAAAGAAAGATGAGTCAATATCATTTACGTAACATAATACAAACGCGTAAATTAATGCTTTTCATTAACTTTAACATAAATACCAAGTATCGAAAACAAATAGTTGTCCGCAGGGTAATATCTCTGAAAAAAAAATGTCGATTTTCTAATTCCAAACTTCATTTACGACCATACAGAGTTTATACCCTTGTCTTGGCGCTTGAAACCAAAACTCAGAAATTTGAATAGAAAATTTTAAATCGATACTACTAGAACCACAGTTAATAAAATACAGCATATCTTTCAAAGTGAAAGATACAAAACCACACGCTCTGCACTACCATTTGTGCTGGGGGGGTAGAGAAAGCACGCTCTGCCTATCATTTGTGCTGGGGGGGGGTAGAGAAAGAACCCTTGAACCACGGTCTGCTAACCATTTGTGGGTAAGTAAACCACACTACTGCTACCATTTACGACGTTAGAAAAGCAAACCACGCTCAGCGTAACACTTGTCCGGGATCGAGTTTTGTTAATGCTGTATTTATTAATGTGATCGTGATATTCAAAGATGTTATCGGTAAGAAAGCAGCCTGCCTCGGGCCCATGAAAGGCAGCTATTAATTCATCTTTCTTTCCCTGATGAACACATACATACAAATATAGATTCTGATTACTAAATGCATACAGTGAGTAATTTTGTTACAGGATAGTGAGCAACTACTATACTTGAATAATAACAAAGGGGCGTTGTATAAAAAAATAAGCTTTTAATATAAACAAGTTGGATTTTAAAATAAATAATAAATTAATAACAAAAGATGATTCTTGATCAATCAATCAAGCATAGCTTGTAGAAATAACTAAACACATAACGTACCAGACATAATGCCACACTCACACAAATGTCCAAGCTTTTTAGGAATCACTTCTTCCGTACATTGCTGGACTAACTCAAAATCGACCTCTTCTCGGTCTCAATCAACTTGTCTATATATAGACCACCATATTAACTTCCCCAGCTGCATGGTGAGTTAAAATTGGATTCCACTTTTGAATCCGCTTTTAAGTAACTAAACGCCACTTGCTAGGCTGATCGAATGATGATGTTCGGTAAGAGTACAATGCATATAAAGGTTCGCAAGTAGAGGGGATATGCGCTGTAGAGATGCGCGGCAGAAAGGATGAAAAGGGAAGGGGTAGCCACACGGAAAAGAGGACATTGGCATATTTCATAAATGTTCTGTAGTAGGGAAGAGAACAAAGATACCATACTGAACCGCAAAAAGGCACTTTCGGTTCATAGTTTTATGTCCAATATTCTTCTTTTTGAGGATGCTAACTAGTGTAACAAAATCTGCAATATTGATACCTTCTTTTAAATTTATCATCGTCATCAGCATTGAATATTCTGACCACAAACTCGCTGGAGACTTTAATGTTTGACTCTTAAGTACGAAATAAGCAACCATACTTTTTTCACTTACACTACAATTCTTCCCCTCCAGCCACTTTCTGAATGAAATGTATGTTTTTTTCTTAATTTAGATTTCTCTGGCTCTAAAGAAGCACATCCAACTTCCCACGCTTCTTCAATTTCGTTGTTTTGATTACAATCATTCATATTTGCAGCCATCTTATGCGAGATTTATATCAAAGCCTGCTGTAATCTCAACAATATTTTCGGCATTTAACATATATACATTGGCCAGACAGCTAACATCAATCAATTGTTTATAATGAACGCAAATATTTCCAACAAAGATGTTATTATTTTACTATTATTTATTATTTTGAAAACACCATCACACAAAAAATAATGTACGATGCACGTTTGTGAAGTGTTTTACAGAATCTCGGAAATTAAAAACCTCGCTATCACTCAGTTTTTATACACTCTCCTCAATTCTGTAAAAATCACTTCCCAATCTCGTATTGTAATATACTATTAAATTTCCAATTAATGTCCTCTTAATTTAGAAGCAGCCATTTGCAAAGATAGAAGCAAAGGCTTCATAGCATTTGGTGCTGGGAATTACAACATATATAAGAGAGAAGTTTGCATCTAGATTGGAACTTGCCCCAGTAGCTTAGTTAGTAGAGCATTTGACCCGGCAAACCAAAGGTCCCGGGTTTGAGTCTCGTTCTGGTCAAACATTTTTCTCTTCAAATATAATTTATCTTTCAGTGAGAACTGTTAAATTAATAATAAAAACATCAAAAATACTGAGTTTAAGTTCAGACTGATGCCAGCCATAATAATGATAGTGCATTTGTAATATCTTATGAATGTCTGTGTATTTTTATTTCAAGATGGATGCTTCACTTCACAAATACATATTTAAATTTGAAAGCTAACCCAAAATAACTCACACTAATACTATGTTTGTCCTTTTTGTCTAGGTAGATTGTTAGTTAGGTCACATTTTGGTTATTTAAATATTGCTTAGTCTAAATTTAAAAATGTAACAAAAATCATAAATGTTACTGTTTGCTCAATCATCTTTACACATACAACATATGTTCATATTCATTCTCTCGCATAGGTAGTGCTTCTTAACCATTACTTTCTAGCCTATAGAGTTTTTTTTTTATCATTCCAGATATCACCCTTAATTTTAACTGGAACGTAATAATGAAGTTCATTCAACCATCTTCACATTAATAAATAACCTAATATCAATGTCAAAGATCAACAATGCAAATAATGTCACAGTTATATCATGATTGAGATTATTCCTAAAAAGAATTTGATTTTCTTATTGTTTAGTTGTTTCTTGACTCACCTCAACAACTAAACAATTTATATTTGTAAAGAAAAAATATACACCTAGACTGGGGTTTGAACCCAGGACCTTTGACTTTCTATGTCAATGCTCTTCCATCTGAGCATTGACATAGAAAGCCAAAGGTCCTGGGTTCAAACCCCAGTCTAGGCGTATATTTTTCTTTTCAAATATAATTTGTCCATCATTAAAGTGTTTAAAAACGAATAATATTAACATTAAAACTAAACAATTTTAAATAAACCTCATAGTGTTATTTCCTACCTACATAACTTGATTTTCTTAATTTGCAATGTGAGGAATAATTTGTGTTGTGAGAAATCTTAAAATTTATTATTAATTTTTCAAAACTAAGCCGTAAACATTATGACACTAATAAAAATCTTGCTTTTCCAACATGGCTGAATAGTCAAGGTTTTTAACACATTGGTGACCGACAGCTGTGCGTTCCACCTACCGCTGCTAGACCGGACATTTCTGTCAGTGAGGTGGACTTTTAAATTTTAAACGGCGCTAGCACAATGTGGTTTTTACATCAATATATTGACAGTCAATTATTATACATAAGTAATTCTTTATTAGTGTTCTCACCAGACCTTCTAGTAGAAATTGAGGGTTGGAAACATTCTCCTTTATGTAATGGCACAGTGCAAAAGATCATATGTAGCGAGTTTCTTTTCTTGTGTTCACTGCAAAAATGACAAGTTTTGGAGGGTTATTTTTTCTTTCCAGTCACAAATGGTGTTAATTTATGTTTCTTTATGTCTCCTGACAGCCTACGTGGTGGGTCTTGACCTGGTGTCCTAGAAGTGGTTTCCTTTTCTCTCTGTCATCTGTTCCTAATTTCACGACTGCCAAACAAGAGGCTGGTTCAAGCAAAAAACTTCTGTTTGACATTTTGTTGTTAGGGTTTTGAAATGTATAGACCCTGAAAGCATTAAAGAGTACACAATTCAGAAGTCACAATACAACTTTTTTGCTCCATTTCACTGTTTTTCTAAGGATAAAGTAATATGTTAGGTACTGGTCAGCCCTGTCTACGCCCTTCACATACTTGTTATATTGGAGTATTCACTAGGGAATTTTAACAACTTTACCCCTCCCACTCTCTTGTTGCCTGATGCAATGTGCTAACCATTCTTACGTCTCTCTTATCTTTCCATGTTTTAAGCAAATCTCCTCCCTTACTTTCTCCTGATTTGAGTTTATTTCCACAAATTATTTTTGAAGCCCACTGTTAATCCTTATTGTTCCAAAAACTTTCGTCTTTCTTTCGAGCAAATTTTCAGCTGTAGCCACGCTATTATATTAATTATCCTGGTAGACATGATGCCACAGATATAAATTCGGCTTCCAGAACGCAAAATAGTATTTCTTCTAATTTTTCCCCACTGCAACATATATTTACAGGTTACATACGTATCCCGTAATCGCCTAACACCCGGCACTAAAATTCCATATTTCACCAGCCGTCTGTCTTAAAACTGTAAACAACTTTTTCTATAAATATGGAAATTTCGTAAAAGAGAAGACAGGGGTACAAAAATAACTAAAATTTATTTCACAATGAGAGAAAATAAAATTGCATGCCTCCATCAAAGTGAAGACGCAGGGAAACCGTACAAAACGTAAAAACGGAAATCTCCGTGACCGGTCGTCTAGCGCTGGACATTTAAACACGGAGATCTCCGTGGCCCGTCACCAATGTGTTAAGGAAAGGTGCTCATACATCAGGAGGTTCAAGGTTTGAAACTCGCCTAAACCCAAGGTATCTGTAGTTGATTAAAATCGTTCCTAGCCAAACTGGACAAATTTAGAGGAAATTTAACCTTTATGTTTTAAATTCCTGTGTAACCTTTTTATTTAATTAAAAAAATACTTCCTTTGGCCAGCAACCAATCGGAGGGACTATTATTATGCTTTCAAGTCTTATACGAGAATTTCCCGGAAGGATCAAACTATTTACGCTGGTGAGAAAATTTTCTATAGGATCGTAACAGGCCTTGGCCTAATACTTGGAAGGAAGAAGAGGAAGAAGAAGAAGAACGAAAATAAATTGTATATGTATTTTTATTTACATAAAACTTGATTCTTTTGAAACTTATCAAAATTTAAAACTTACATAATACCATCCATCCATAGTAATTCTGCCCAAAGGCAGATCTTTCACTGCATTCATATCACTTTCATGCTATGCTTTGTAGCTTTACTAGGGAATTGTGGATGTAGTAGCTTCCCGTTGCTTTCCACACCAGTGAAGGATGATGATGATGATAATAATAATGATAAGGGCCATGTGATTTCGGGGACCGTTTGGGCCTTAAAGTTTTCCTGACATTTGGCTTATAGGTGAGGAAAAACCCCGATAAAAACCTCACCCAGAAAAACTATCCCAACCGGGGATTGAACCCAGGCCCACTGCGTGACAAGGCACCATGCTACCTCGAGACCACAGCGGTGGACACACCATATGCACTGTTATATATATATGGTAATATCTTCATTATTAATTAGCTTAATTTGTCTGCCATGCTGGTTCAGGTTGTAGCATGCCTGGTTCCAGACTGGCAGCCTAGATTCGATACCCCTCAGGATTTAAAATTTTAATTGTACAATTTTAAATTCAGAGCCAGGAGGGGTAGCTGCATACAATTTTTAATCACTACATTGTGCATCATATTCATAGATTAAATTCCAAATCCGTCTGCAGTATAAATGTTGAGAAGGCATATGGTACTGATGATAGTGATGGGGACGCTAAGCATGTCGGCCCCCTTGGTGCGTTTTGACATGAGTGGGTTACATGCCAGCATCGGGTTTCACCTTCTCCCTTCTCTTCATCATCTTCCCTCATACACATTATACTTCACAAACATATAAACATATTTAAGAAATTAATTAAATAAAAATAAAACGTAGTTTTATTTGATTTTCATATTTATTATATAATTCAGTGACAGCTGTTTCGGTACATTGTACCTTCTTCAGACATGTTAACAAATTATGAATTGTGTTCCAACTGATCTAAGCAACAATACAACAATATTTATTTAAATTTTTAAATTTAACAAAGGGGATTCATTCAAATCAAGTTGAGAATTTAACAGTTTTTTACTACTTTTAAACTTATTAATTTCTACAGCCTCCAAAAGATCTAACTTCTTACCCTTATCACAAATATGTAAAATTTCAAAATTTGGATCGAAACAATGATTAAATTGGAATAGGTGGTTAGCATAGTTTGAATTTTCTAAATTTCTGTTATATGCTCATATGTGTTCCTTTATCCGAGATATAAAAGGTCTACCAGTTTGTCCTATATAGACATTGTCACATGTGCCGCACTTCAATTTATATACACCTGATAATTTTTCTTTTTTTGTTTTGGTTTTATTGTTTTTTATTATATTTTGTAGAGTTTTATTAGTTTTAAATGCCACATTAATGTTCAACTTTTTGAAGTGTTTAGATATTTTATTTGAAAGTGGGCCTATGTATGACATTACGACATGTCGTAATTAGATTATTAGATTAATAAATATATTAATCCAAATTTTGAAATTTTACATATTTGTGATAAGGGTAAGAAGTTAGATCTTTTGGAGGCTGTAGAAATTAATAAGTTTAAAAGTAGTAAAAAACTGTTAAATTCTCAACTTGATTTGAATGAATCCCCTTTGTTAAATTTAAAAATTTAAATAAATATTGTTGTATTGTTGCTTAGATCAGTTGGAACACAATTCATAATTTGTTAACATGTCTGAAGAAGGTACAGTGTACCGAAACAGCTGTCACTGAATTATATAATAAATATGAAAATCAAATAAAACTACGTTTTATTTTTATTTAATTAATTTCTTAAATATGTTTATATGTTTGTGAAGTATAATGTGTATGAGGGAAGATGATGAAGAGAAGGGAGAAGGTGAAACCCGATGCTGGCATGTAACCCACTCATGTCAAAACGCACCAAGGGGGCCGACATGCTTAGCGTCCCCATCACTATCATCAGTACCATATGCCTTCTCAACATTTATACTGCAGACGGATTTGGAATTTAATCTATGAATATAATGCACAATGTAGTGATTAAAAATTGTATGCAGCTACCCCTCCTGGCTCTGAATTTAAAATTGTACAATTAAACAAAATATTGGGATGATGTATTTTTGTTAATTCACTAATATTCATAAAAGTTCATATTTTAAGCCATTTTCTCAATGTTGAAGATTTTTAGTTTCTTTATTTCTCATTTTGGCTATTTACCAATTCCATTATTATTCACATGGTTCAGTACATTGGCAATCATTTGATAAAGATATAAAAAATTCTAAGATTTTCTTTAATAACATTTGTCTGATCAGCCAAAATGACTAAGATGTGACTAAAATAGATGTTGCTCTGAAAGACCAATAGTTTGAATCTTACAGCACCAAATTTAAGTAAGTAAATCAATAGATTATATGTGTAGTGAAGTATAGAAATACATTGGTTCAGGTTTCCATTACGTCATGGAATTTTGAAAATATCACAAACAAATTGTCAAATTATTTGGTAACAGTTTTGTTTTTGCTAACATTTCCTACTCTTTTAAACATTTTCTAATGCTACTCTAAGCATTAACATTATTTACAATTCTTAAATAATTAAAAATTTATTTTAAATTTTAAAATGTACCTCATAGTGATGTTGCCTGTATATTCAATCTTAAATATTTATTTATATGTGCATAATACAACATTCTTATATCACTGTTCCAGTATTTACTTGCTACTATTTCTTTCTTTTTTCAATGTTCCCACAATGCAATGTATCAGAAATAAAATTGCAATTCCTTGTACTAAATCCTATGAGCAAAGTTTTTCCATTCATACTACACATTGCTTTTGCTTATATGATTCTCAGCTTAGTTTAGATCTTTAGATTATCTTTCATTATGTAGTTGTAATAGTAGTAATATCAAATGACAGCCATTCGTCAATTAACTTCAATCCGATTGAGGGTCTTTCCACTTTTCAGCGGTTGCCCTTTTAGCAGCCGGCTGCTGGCCCTTCACATCCACATGTGTCAATCACAGAGGTAGATGATCATCAGCCAGTGTAGGGGTGACATGTGGTTAGCATGTCGAGTCCCCCAGCCGTTATAGCATCAATTAACTTGAGTTTCTTAATTTAATTCCACAATGTCTTTGCAGTCCTGTATGTCTTGATTTAACTGATGACACTGTAGGAGATGATGTTCACCAAATCTTGCTGCATTGCATAATGTGCAATGTAAAAATCAGTTTTATCAAGTGGTGAGATGGGCAACTATGCTCGGTAGCCAATACGAACTTCATTCCTTTTACTGTTAGCTATTGAATTGTAAAGATCTATATTACACCATTTCTTATATTTTGCTATAATTTGATCTGTATTGAGGAAAGTTTTGTTTATTGTATCCTTTATTTTTTATTTTAATCTTTGTATTGATAGTTCACCAGGATATGACTGTTGAATGCTAGTTCCTTTCTTTACAAGTTCATCCGCCTAATCATTCCCTATCAACCCTATGTGTGATGTTATCCATTGGATTACTATTGTTTTGCTTTGCTTGTTGAGTAACCTTAGCATTTTTCCACATTTGTGTATTGACCTTGTCAAAGGTGTATCATTATTTGCTATAGCTTGAATGGCAGATTTTGAATCAACCAGAAATACAGCCGTTTGGGACTGTTTTAGTCGATGAATTAAACTCATGAGAGCAATTTTATTAGCTTTCACTTCACCATCAAAGTTTGTTTCCATTATGTTACATTAAAAAAATTATATATTTGGTATGTATTAAGCTGTTCAAGAATATATTGTGTAAGTTAGTCATGACAACATGTTGACAACTATGTTACTAGCACAAATGTTATCCAATAAGTATTTGATAACTATAGATATAGTAACTAATAGCCTGTTGCAAGATTCAAAAACTGATATCTGACATAGAATAGCCAAGTAATTGTGTTTGTGTGTAAAATTATCCCTGTTAAAATCCCATGAAGATATGTGAATGTAATGCTTCACATATTCTTAGTCAATGGAATGAGAAAGAGATAGGGTGACTAGCCGTATACTCTGGCTGAATCCATTTTAAAGGATACGAATTTGGCCCCAGAGTCATTCTAAGCACAAATGAATGAAGAAAAATCTCACTCTACACTATCTAGGATTAAACCCAGGCCATTCAGTATGTATGGTAAATCAGATGCTCTTCCCAAGGAATTCATAGATGGTAAAAGTAATTTTTTTTCTGTATAATATGGATAGTAGTTTGTCATAGGTCTATTTTGTGTACTAAAAATTAAATTGGTTTTTATATTTATATTATTTGAAGGTAAGTCCAGAGTACTGGATACAGTTTCTAGATAGGTGTCTAGAGATCCTTAGAGAAGAAGGCTCAAGAGTTGGAGGTTGCCTGGCTCCAGATAGACAAGATCTGTTGATGCGATTGGTGGATCGAAGAAGAGAAGCAGAATGTTGTCTTGGAAAAAGGCGTGCTCCTCTCCCTCCAGACTTTTCATCTAGCACATCACCACATCATACTGTTATCAGTGACGGCATCTCACAGTCTACAGCTTTATCTGCTGTGGAAAATGAAGACATTAAAGTGGTAATAATATTTGTTTTTATTCACATGTTAATTCTCCATCTTTTTTTTATGTATGGGGATGGAATTTTTAATATACATTTTTTCAGTCTGTAGGATAGTGGGCATACTTGTGTATAATTTTGAATAATTATATTATTTTTGGTCTGGACATCTTACCTCAATATTAATGTTGATTTGTTCTTGGACATGTTTCAAAACAATTCTCTGTTTTATCTTCAGCTTTCCCAGACTGGTTTTATTTATGTTGCATTATGTTGCACCACCTGGATGTCGATGTCAGCTCCATCCTGTGGTTGGCCAAAGAAACCTCCAAACAAGGTCACCCTCCATCGGAATATCAAAATTCATAACTCTGTTTCTGTTCTTCTGAATATAAATTTTTTCCCAAATAGTCAGCTCGTTTGTATTTTCTAACTGTTTTAATAATTTAGTGTCTGAATTAATATTATGTTTTTCAGACCAAACATGAGCAGCAACTGCAGATTTTTCAATTTCTCCATTTTTAATATTTCTTATGTGTTCTTTGGTTCTAATTTTTAGGTTTCTTTTTGTTTTCCCTATATATATCTTTTCACAACCCATGCATTCAATTTGATATATTCCTGACTTTTTATTTTTATCAGTTTTTTCATTTTTGTTGGTTTTTATTAGTTTATTTAAACTGTAGTTATTTTTTGGTGCTAATTTAATATTAAACTTCTCAAATATATTTTGAAATTTATTATGTACCCAGGGGTGATATGTGAATTTCCTATATTTTTTCATAGGTGGTTCTTCTTTTTCAAGATTACTTCTGTTTATCATTTTTTGTTTTTTATACTTTTCTATCCTTTTATGTACCATTTTTTCATCAAACCCATTTTCTCTTGCTACTTTGATTATGTGTTTTTTCTCATGTTTGAAATCTTCTTCGTTTAAGGGTAAGTTTACCAATCTATGAGTTAAACTATTAAATGCTGCTAATTTATGTCCAATTGGATTGAACCCTGTTGATTTTATAAAATTTTCCGTATGAGTTTCTTTTCTATGAATCCTGAATTCAATTTTTTCTTTTTTCTTCGTTTCTGACCAATTTAAGATCCAAAAAAGGTATTTGTTTATTGTCTTCTATTTCTTTGGTGAATTTAATGTTTGTACTCTGTAAATTTAATAGTTTTAGGGAATCTTCTACATGTTTTTCTTTAACAATACAAATTATATCATCAACATATCTACTTCCAAAATTTAAAACATTGTGGGATGTGCTTTAGTGATTTTACATTCAAAATCGCTCATAAATAAATTTGCCAGGAGGGTGATAATGGGTTTCCCATTGAGAGCCCTGATTTTTGTCTATAGAAACTCCCATTGAATGTAAAAAAACATTTGATCAATGCATAACGCAGTTAATTTCAAATAATCTTCTTTGATCTCTCTGTCTATGTTGTTTTTTTCTTAACCAATTGTTCAATATCTCCAAAGTTTTTTGTTTCGGTACATTTGTGAATAGTGAAACTACATCAACGAAACCAAGCTGAAGATAAACAGAGAATTGTTTTGAAACATGTCCAAGAACAAATCAACATTAATATTGAGGTAAGATGTCCAGACCAAAAATAATATAATTAAAATAACCTCAAAATATAACTTCCTAAAATTAAATATTAATAATAATTTTGAATATTTCTATGCAAGATGTCAATCTACAAAAATGCAAAAAATAAAACCAAAAAGCACTGAAATTATAAGTACCGGTATATAAATAATTAAAAATTTGTAGTAAATAACCTCATTAAGTTTAATAATTAAATTTCACCTCTCCACATATTTTGTCTTTTTTTAAACCAGTTTCGGAGACTAATAATCCTCCATTGTCAACAACCAAACAACAGTCATATACAAACTGACACTGGAGGATTATTAGTCTCTGAAACCGGTACAAAAAGAAGACAAAATATGAGATGAGATGAAATTTAATGGTAGCATTTAATGCAAATAATTACCTTAGCAGTGTATAAATGTGTTTTTTAAATCCAGAAAAAGCCTGAAAATGTAATGAATATTTGAAATGAAAATAACCTAAAAAAGCCATATTATCGTTCAAACGTGTCTATTATAAATGCAAAAACAGAATAGCCAACTTATTAAAAATGTAAGGTTGCTGAGGACTTACCTAATCTAACCTAACTGTTGTGCCGTAGTCTTTCAGTTTGGACGCATAACTTTTGTTCATTATATTGGCATAATCTAATAATAAAACACTGTCCCAGTTTCTTAATATATTTTATTGATAAAATACAAAATATGGTATTATAAGTCATAATTATAACTCTTTCTTGATTTGATCTTATAAATAATATTAATTTCCAAGTAATCAGCCAGTAATAAAAATCAATAATTGATTTTCATAATTGAAAACCTCCATCCATAGTAATTCTGCCTGAGGGCAAGTCTTACACTGCAATTTAGCATTTTCATGCTAGGCTTTGCAGCTTTCATAATGTGAAATTCCCAATATTAATATATGAAGAAGTAGCCAGTATCTTGTTCTGCAGACTATATTTATATTTTTACAGAATTGACAGTACTTACAATATTTAGCCTAGAGTCCTGATTTGGATGAATTCTCCATCAAAGTCACAATAAGATGGGAGAAGAATTCACTTGTATAGTTGTTATAAGCTTAGACACAACTCCTCATAGTGAAATACTTCACTTGAATAGCTGTGGATTCGCAACTCTTGTCTAATATTGCAACATAGGTATTTGTTAAATCATATAAATTACAACAACAAGCGAGTCACATAGAAGTTAGCACAAGAGATTGTAAATTCTCATTCACCAACTTGTTCTTATGTATATTAAATTTTGATACTTAAATTTTAGGTTTGTAAATATTGTGAAAGGATGGTCGAATCATAACATTTCCCACTTGCTAAATAAAAAATTATCCCATCCAAAAAGTGTATTTATAATTATTGAATTTGATATGTACAGGAAGGATACTCATACAACAGTTATATAAAGTCTTCAGTTTTCAATCATATTGCGTATAAACATGTATAAATGAAGATTTTAAGAAAGAATACAATCACATTTTGAACATAGCTAATTTGAATGGTTTCGGAAAGGAAGTAATTATAAATAAATTAAAGAATACACCACCCTGCAATCTGATTCAAAGAAAGGAAAACAATTCAAGAAAATTACTTATCATCCTGAAATACATAACAAATTTTTTTTAAAATTTCAAGAAATTCAATATTACATTGGCACTAGTAAATAAATTTAACCTTGATAATCTATAAATAACCAATAAGAAGTTGAACACCCCAGATAGTAAAAAATCTGAAATTTATCAAATTAGTTGTAAAGACTGCAATAAAGTATACATAGGAAAAACAAAAAGAATTTGGACATTCGCTCAAAGGAACACTTTAGAAATATTAAAAATGGTGAAAATGAAAAATCAGCTATTGCAGCACATAGTTTGTTGGGAGTCATAAAATTAAAAAAAAAAAAAAAAAAAAAGAGGCCAAACTTCTAAAACATTTGGAAAACCTTTAGAATTGACAGTTTGAGAAAAGATATATATTCAGAAGAATAAATTTAGATCCATGAATTTCGAAATTCCCGATGAACAGGACCTAATCTGAAAGTTCATCAAATCAACACCAGATGGCAACATTATAGATGGAGATTCCAACGAAAATCCGATAGTCATAATATCGGTTGAAAATGGGAGGGATGTTCCTCTTGAAAACTGCAGTTACTGTGTTTAAGAAAACATAAACTATGAGGTAAGATAAGAAATGACTCATTCATTCACTGAATTGACAGTTTTAAGTGAATATTTGAAAATATTCATCATTCACTGCAAACCAATAGAATTGAAGATATTGCAATTAAATTTTCCGATGGATATTTTAAATATAAACATTTTTATAAATATTTTCATTTCTAAACTTCCGCACAATAATTATTCCTAGAAATTCTAAATAAACCAAAATTCATTTGTTTTTCATTTAATTTTGTTATAATTCATGTTCCATGTTTATAAATTAAATTATAATGATTATTTGTTTGATATCAGGTGAATGACTCTCCTGCCAAGTATTCTGGTAAATCAAGGCACAGCAAGACTAATAAGCAAGTAATCCACATCACAAGTCATTGCCATACCAACAATGTACATGGTGACTGTGCTGTAGCAGATAAATCAACTCCTCCAAATGAAGGGAACAGCATTAAGACTGATCCTGGATCACCAGTCACTTATCATTTAGTAGAACAGGTAGGAGCATATGCATCAGATATACATAAATTGCTTTTTACTGAAAAATAATAATCTTCCTCATATTTGAAGTTTGCTGCACTAACTCAAGTAAATAGCATGTGTGCCTTCTGACAGGTCTATGTTTTGATAACCTCAGTCAAAGGACTACTGCAGTGGCTACCATTTTTCCAGATTTACAGGTTGAAATATAGGAAAATCAGTGGATATTTTTTTTGGGTGTAAAAATCCTGGGTATGGAAAGAAAATAAATCCATGGATACATGCTTTTAATTTACTGCACTAAAAAGAATCTCAAGCCTGAAAATATATATGTATATAAATATGTAAAGTGTGTGTATTTTTTGTGTGCTTGCTTGCTTGTATATATGGACTATCTGTCTCAAAATTAAATGCATATTCTATGCAAGTTGTGGCACGCCGTAGCTATAGTTGGTTAAGACAATACCTTATAAGCTGGAAGATTGAGGGTTCGAGAGCCAGTGGGGTCAGGATTTTTAAATTGACCCAAACCTAATGGCAACACCATGGGTATGGGTCAACTTATCCTCTAACAGAAATGAGTACCAGATACTTATTTTAGGAATTCACACTATGAGGAATTTTACCAGATACTTGTTCTGGAGGTAAAGGTGGCAGTCATGCAGGGCTGACAACCCAGTTGACATCAAGTGCCAATTGTCTAAAAAAAGTAGGAGCCTTAACCTCCTACTATCCCAGGAGCCTCCTAAGGTCTATAATAGGATTCACATTTGTGAATAACTGTAATGAAATAGAATTTTTACTGTTTAAAAAATATCAAATTATTTACACAAGCCAGTTACATTTCAGTGCATCTCTATCTTTTGTGCAGACATTTTTATGTTATAGTGGTAAGTCATTAAGACAGTAAATAACTAAACTGCTAACAAGAATGAGTTCATTATCCTCTTATCACATCCTCCTTTCGGAAGATCAATTCCAAATATGCCTCCAACCACCTCTATCTTCCCATGCTTTCCTTCTTTTTAGTTCTTGCCAGTCACATCCCCTCTCTTGTAAACTTTTCTTCACTTGGTTAATCCATCTTTCTCGTGGTCATTTTCCTTGTATCTTGAAATTTAACAGTCTTTGTGGCAGTCTTTCCTTTTCCATTCTTTTTAAATGTCCAAGCCATTTTAGTCTATTTTTTTCTATGTCTGTTGCTAATTTTTCTACATTTAATGTCTCCTTGATTTTGTTGTTTCTTATTCTATCTTTCCTTGTTTATGTATCATTCCACATAAGAATTTCATTTGTGTAGCTTCAATTCTGCTCAAATCCTTCTTTGTATATGTCCAAGTCTCACATGCATGTGTTAGAATTGGCTTGAAATAAGTTTTGTACATTGTCATTTTACTCTTGATGGGTATGTCTTTATTCCAGATTAAATGTTTAATTAAGTTATAGACTTTTAAACTTTTCTCTATTCTTTTACTGATTTCAGTGTGTATTTTACAATGAGTTATGTTTAATTAGCAGCACTGTATCCCTCCTTTTTTTTTTTTTTGTATTTTCATGGAAAATATTCAGTAATGTATTTTTAAATATTCAATGTAATTTCTAATGTAACAAGTGTATTTAATTCTTGAAATTGTGAAAAAGTAACACTTTAAAGTAATTTATAAAGAGATAGAGTTGGTAATATACACCTTACCTTATTTAATTATATTATTTTTGGTCTGGACATCTTACCTCAATAATAATGTTGATTTGTTCTTGGACATGTTTCAAAACAATTCTGTTTTATCGTCAGCTTTCCCAGACTGGTTTTATTTATGTTGCATTATGTTGCACCACCTGGATGTTGATGTCAGCTCCATCCTGTGGTTGGCCAAAGAACCTCCAAACAAGGTCACCCTCCATCGGAATATCAAAATTCATAACTCTGTTTCTGTTCTTCTGAATATAAATTTTTTCCCAAATAGTCAGCTCTTTTGTATTTTCTAACTGTTTTAATAATTTAGTGTCTGAATTTATATTATGTTTTTCAGACCAAACATGAGCAGCAACTGCAGATTTTTCAATTTCTTTCTCCATTTTTAATATTTCTTATGTGTTCTTTGGTTCTAATTTTTAGGTTTCTTTTTGTTTTCCCTATATATATCTTTTCACAACCCATGCATTCAATTTGATATATTCCTGACTTTTTATTTTTATCAGTTTTTTTCATTTTTGTTGGTTTTTATTAGTTTATTTAAACTGTAATTATTTTTTGGTGCTAATTTAATATTAAACTTCTCAAATATATTTTGAAATTTATTATGTACCCAAGGGTGATATGTGAATTTCCTATATTTTTTCATAGGTGGTTCTTCTTTTTCAAGATTACTTCTGTTTATCATTTTTGTTTTTTATACTTTTATATCCTTTTATGTACCATTTTTTCATCAAAACCCATTTTCTCTTGCTACTTTGATTATGTGTTTTTTCTCATGTTTGAAATCTTCTTCGTTTAAGGGTAAGTTTACCAATCTATGAGTTAAACTATTAAATGCTGCCAATTTATGTCCAATTGGATTGCACCCTGTTGATTTTATAAAATTTTCTGTATGAGTTTCTTTCCTATGAATCCCGAATTCAATTTTCCTCTTTGTTTCTGACTAATTTAAGATCCAAAAAAGGTATTTGTTTATTGTCTTCTATTTCTTAGGTGAATTTAATGTTTGTACTCTGTAAATTTAATAGTTTTAGGGAATCTTCTACATGTTTTTCTTTAACAATACAAATGATATCATCGACATATCTACTCCAAAATTTAAACATTGTGGGATGTGCTTTAGTGATTTTACATTCAAAATCGCTCATAAATAAATTTGCCAGGAAAGGTGATAATGGGTTTCCCATTGAGAGCCCTGATTTTTGTCTATAGAAACTCCCATTGAATGTAAAAAACATTTGGTCAATGCATAACTCAGTTAATTTCAAATAATCTTCTTTGATCACTCTGTCTATGTTGTTTTTTCTTAACCAATTGTTCAATATCTCCAAAGTTTTTTGTTTCGTTACATTTGTGAATAGTGAAACTATTCTTACCTTATATTTTGCTTTGACTGAAAATGGGGGAAGATCTTCTCCTAAATATGTCCAGGTGAGATCAAAATATGGTGAGGTGTATAAATTTTTGATGAAATTTATTTATATTTAATTCTACTGTAACTAATTATGGTTATAGAGACAAAATTCTATTTATCAATTATGTTTATGTTATTAAGTTACAGTATCCTTTTGAACAAATTAAATTGTAAGCCAACGAACAAAAAAGTATATCAGTTTGTATTGACATAGGCTGCAGTTTGGAATAATCTTCTAACATTGTTTTCAAGGTCAACATTCTAATTGTTATGCAATAATATTTAAATGAAGTGACACTATGAGGTTTATTTTAATATTAATAAGTTGAGTTAGAACTCACCTCATAATTCTAGATATTCTTGAAGATCAGTTTCAATACACTATGTATCATTATCTAAGTGTTGAATTGGCAGTTGATGAGCTTGTAGGGTTCTTCCTACTCCCTCTGTTGGCTGACCAATGAACTTCCAAATTAAATCTTTTTTCCCCGGGAATTTCAAAATTCATTATTTTTCATTTTTGTGGATGTGAATTTTTTCCCAAACTGTGAGTTCCTTAGATTATCTATTTGGCCTTTGTTTTGATTCTGTATTTTTTTGATACATGCATGTGTAGCTATTGGACATTTATTTATTTCTCAATTTTTCATATTTCTAAGGTGTTCTTTCAAACTTGTATTTAAGTTCCTTTTTGTTTTTACTATGTTTATTTTTTTCATAATCTTTGCAATCAATGCAAATCCACAATCAATGCAATCATCCACATATCTGTACCAGACCTTAAAGATCCATGGTTAAGTTTATTAATATAGGATTTAAGGTAACCCGTAAAAGAGTTGGCTGAGTAGTAGTATTACCCATTCTCAAATACTCGTAATCTCCTTTCCTCCCTTAAAGTAAGAGTCCATGTTTTGCATCCATATAATATAACTGGTAGAATAATAGTTTTATATATTTTCAGTTTAACATTTTTTTGAAAGGAGTTGGGACGTCGAGAGTCTCTGTAATGCATAATAACATGCATTTTCAGAATTGAGCCTATGTTTAATCTCTTTCTGCATCTCATTCCTATTTGTGATTATTGTTCCTAGGTATTTGAATTCTGCCACCTCCTCAAAATTTCCCTCATTTGTCATTAGCGGTCCGTTTCCTTTAAGTAATGTATTTCTATGTGTGACCATATATTTAGTTTTATTGATATTTACTTCCAGTCCCAATTTCTTAGTGTTACTCAATAGTGTGTGCATGTTGGCCTTTAGTATCTCTTTGCTATCGCCCAAAAGAACTACATCATCAGCATAAACTAACAGCTTATTAATACCATTGAGTTATAGGCCTCCTTCATCCTCTAAAGATTTGATGGAATGCTCTAGTACAAAATTAAATAGTAGAGGAGATAGGCATCTCCTTGCTTCAATCCATTGTGGATTTCAAAAGTGTCTGAAAACTGTTTGCCTACACACATCCTACTCTTTGTGCCATTTAGACACATTCGTATAAGTCTAATTAACTTTTTAGGAATTCCAAACTCCAGCAGGAGACTATATAACTTCTCCCTCTTAATTTAATCATATGTCTTTTTGAAGTCTACATATGCGGAGGATTGCCCCAGATAAGATGAGATGATTTGTAAGGTTCTAGCAATATTTACTTACTCACTGGCACTATCGAACCCGTAGGTTCATGGCCGCGCGGATATAAGCTCTCCATACATCCCTATCCTGAGCTAATGCTTTCCAATCATTCCCTGTATAATCTACTTCCCTCAAATCATAGTTAATGTTATTCTCCCACCTCATTCTTGGTCTGCCAACTGGGCGTTTTCCCTCTGGCTTTCCTACAAGAAGCTTCCATGCACATCTGTCATTCCCCATACGTGCAACATGTCCTGCCCATCGCAGTCTACGAGACTTAACTGTTCTTATTATATCTGGCTTCCTATAAAGACCATGTAGTTCATTGTTATGTGGTCTTCTCCATTCACCTCTATGTTCATCTCTCTTTGGTCCAAAAATTTCCCTAAGTACTTTATTCTCAAATACTCGTAATCTCCTTTCCTCCCTTAAAGTAAGAGTCCATGTTTCGCACCCATATAATATGACTGGTAGAATAATAGTTTTATATATTTTCAGTTTAACGTTTTTTGAAAGGAGTTGGGACATCAAGAGTCTCTGCGATGCATAATAGCATGCATTTCCAGAATTGAGCCTATGTTTAATTTCTTTATGCATCTCATTCCTATTTGTGATTATTGTTCCTAGGTATTTGAATTCAGCCACTTCCTCAAAATTTCCCTCATTTGTCATTAGCTGTCCATTTCCATTATATAATGTATTTCTACGTGTGACCATATATTTAGTTTTTTTGACATTTACTTCCAGTCCGAATTTCTTAGTGTTACTCAATAGTCTGTGCGTGTTGTCCTTTAGTATCTCCTCGCTATCGGCCAATAATACTACATCATCAGCATAAACTAACAGCTTACTAATACCATTGAGTTGTAAGCCTTCCTCATTCTCTAAAGATTTAATGGCATGTTCTAGTACAAAATTAAATAGTAGAGGAGATAGTGCATCTCCTTGCTTCAACCCATTCTGGATTTCAAAAGTGTCCGAAAACTGTTGGCCTACACGCACCCTACTCTTTGTGCCATTTAGACACATTCGTATAAGTCTAACTAACTTTTTAGGAATTCAAAACTCCAGCAGGATACTATATAACTTCTCCCTCTTAATTGAATCATATGCTTTTTTGAAGTCTACATATAGTTGATGTACAGTACCATTATATTCCCATTTCTTTTCTAAAATCTGTCTTATACTAAAAATCTGATCTGTTGTAGACCTGTTTCTTCTAAATGCACATTGATGATCTCCTAGAATGTCATCAATATAGGGAGTAAGTCTGCTTACTAATATATTTGTTAGAATTTTGTACGAAGTTGAAAGTAATGAGATGCCCCTGTAATTGTTGCAATCAGTTTTATCTCCTTTCTTATAAATTGGTACGATAATTGATTCCTTCCATTCATCTGGAAGAGCTTCTTTTTCCCAAATCACACTAAGCAACCAGCATATTTTGTCCATCATTTTTTCTCCCCCTGATTTTATCAGTTCTGCTGGGATCTCATCTGAACCTGATGCTTTATACATCTTCAATTTTTCAATCGCCATTTCAACCTCTAATGCACTTGGTTCTGCGACTAGCATTTCTGCTGTCTGTAACTTATCTTCCTCAATGTCCTGTACTGTATGTACATTTAGTAGCTGATTAAAGTAACTTTTCCATCTATTTAATATACTCCTGGAATCTGCAATCATATCCCCATTTTCATTCCGAATTATGTTTGTTCTAGCCTGAAACCCTTTCTTCTCTATACTAATTCCCTGATATAATTCTCTAATGTTCCTATTTTTTGCATTCATTTCAAGATCATTAATCTTCTCTCTCAAATATTCCCTCTTTTTACTCTTTAGTAACTTGGTGGTTTCCAGTCTAATACTACCCAATTGCTCTAAATTTACCTCATTTGGCTCGTGTAACCATTTCATTTTTGCTAGCATTCTTTTCTTTACAATGTCGGCACATTCCTCATCAAACCATTTCTTGTTTTGCCTCTTTTTTAAACAACCAATGCTTTCTGATGCTGACAATTTAATAGTATCTCTTATAGCCTCCCATTCTTTATTTATATCAGTTTCTTCTTCGTTTGCCACATTGTCATCTGAAGATTCCAGTACTTCAAATCTATTAGCAATTTTGATTTGGTATTCTTGCCGTATTTCATCATTTTTCAAGTTTTTTAATTCAAATTTTACAGAATCATCTTTAGCGTTTGTTCCTCTCATAAGCGATAGCCGTTGTCTGATTTTCACAACCTGACCAGATGATGATCCGAATTGCAGTCTGTCCCTCTAACTGATCTAACATCGATGATGCTACTGTGCCAGCGTTTATCCACTAATACATGATCTATCTGGTTCCGAGTTTCTCCATCTGGGGACGTCCAGGTGTATTTATGAATATCCTTATGCTGAAATGTTGTGCTCTTAACAATGAGATTCTTTGATGTGGCAAAGGTGACTAATCTAACCCCGTTGTCGTTACTATCTTCATGAAGACTGAATTTGCCTATTGTTGGTTTGAATATATCTTCCCGCCCCACTTTTGCATTAAAATCTCCTAAGACAATTTTCATATGATATCGTGAAAGGCTATCAAATAGGCATTCTAATTCTTCATAGAACTCATCCTTGATCTTGTCATCTTTATCTTCTGTGGGGGCATGTACATTTACAATTATAAAATCATGTCGTTTACCCTTTAGAATTATGTGTGATATCCTATCACTAACAAACTTAATATCTCGGATAGCGGATAGGATCCTCCTTCTGACTAAAAAACCCGTTCCAAATGCAGGTCTTTCTGCACCCCCATAGTATAATGCAAAGCTTCCTGATTCCTGACTACCTTCTCCTGGCCACCTAACTTCCTGTAAAGCGACTATATCCAAGGGCGATTTATCTAATTCCTGCATTAATATCTCTAGTGCCCCGCTATTGTATAAAGTCCTAACATTCCATGTTCCTAGGAACATGTCCCTGTGTTTGAGCCTTTGGCATGGGTTCCCTGAAGTAGTCCCCACCCGGAGAACCGAATGGGGGACTATTTGACCTCCGGAAAATTTTACCCCAGTTGAACCCATGTCCGCATTTCTTGACGGTTGTATTTTTACGGTGAAAGATCGTCACTCTTTCGACCAAGGTACTTTTTTCGTCTGGCTTATCACCTTCGACCAGTCCGGCATGGGTAACCCTATCGGCAGCAATGCTACCGCCGGCATAGCTCTCAGGATCATTTAAGCACGCAAGCCACTCCACCACGACAAGGTAAAGATACCATGGAGGGGAGGTCATGAAGCGTGTGTGGGCCATATTATAAATTTGCATAAAAATGGATTCCCACCGGAAGCCCAGTGTTAAAAAAAAAATTGACAAGAGTACGGTCGCAACCGACTCAGACGACAGCAGTAGTGGCCAAAGTTAAAGCTGAAGTGACCGAAGAAAATCCATCAACCCAGAGAAGCATTGCAAGTTACACAAACACATCTAAGGGTACAGTCTCGCTCATAATCAACCAAAATTTGGGCCTAGATTGGCGACATAAACCCAAGGTCATGCCCTTAAAGAAAGGCACATCAGAGAATGGTTCACAAATGCAAGAAAGTTGTATGAAAACCATTTGGCAGGTGATAAATGGCAGTGGGTGAAACATGGATCTACCTTGATGATACAAACAGGCCCCATGCAATTTATTACTGCCCAAAAGGGGCGTTCCGACTTCATCCGGAAAAACAAAGAAAAGTTATCCAAGGGCTTTATGGTGGTTGCAGATTTTGTGCCAGGGGGAAATTAAGAATTCACAGAGTTGAAAGCAAAGCCAAAGTCAATGCAGCCTTCTTCCAGGAGAATATCATGGACCCAATTTTTGATGAAGACATCCCTTGGTTGTATGGTGCTGACACCTCAAAAGTTTGGATCCACATGGACACGGTGCTGAGTCTCATTGCAAGATCATCTCATAGATACTACAGCCGAAAATTAGATGAAACAGACATCCATTTCATACCCTTCAATAGGGTCCCTGTGAAGTCACCAGATACCTCACTGATGGATTTTTGTGGGTTTGGTCTCCTGAAACGAGGCCTTGCTTCAAGGTGTCCCATCACGGTGAAGGGCCTTTGGAAAGTTTGTCAAGAGTTTTGGGCTGACATTCCTGTTCCGGTGCTGCAATGCAGCGTCCTGCAGTGGAAACTGAGATGCAGGGCAATAGTCCATGCCCACAGCCAGCATATTGAGCAGAATCGTTGGTGGAGAAAAGAATTTTCAACACGATGAAAGTATGAATTCTGTCTTATCTTATCTGGGGCAACCCTCCATAGTTGACTGTTTCTCCTAAATCCACATTGATGATCTCCTAGAATGTCATCAATATAAGGAGTAAGTCTGCTTACTAATATATTTGTTAGAATTTTGTACAAACTTGAAAGTAATGAGATGCCCCTCTAGTTGTTGTTATCAGTTTTATCTCCTTTCTTATAAATTGGTACGATAATTGATTCCTTCCATTCATCTGGAAGAGCTTCTTTATCATCATCATCATCACTCCAGGGATTAGGCAATTGCCCGCTCCGACTTCATAATGCATCAGCCCAACGTCTTCTAAGTCTTCCAACATCACGTCTTCCTCGTGCTTGATAATTTCTTGCTAACAATGGATATCTCTCCTTATGCTTCTTTATCCCAAATCATATTAAGCAACTGGTGTATGTTGTCCATCAATTTTTCTCCCCCTGATTTTATCAGATCTGCTGGGATCTCATCTGAACCTGTTGCTTTATACAGCTTCAATTTTTCTATCACCATTTCAACCTCTAATGCACTTGGTTCTGCAATTAGCATTTCTGCTCTCTGTAAATTATCCTCTTCAATATCCTGTTCTGTATGTACATTTAATAGTTGATTAAAGTAACCTTTTCATCTATTTAATATACTCCTGGGATCTGCAATCATATCCCCATTTTCATTCCTAATTATATTTGTTCTAGCCTGAAACCCTTTCTTCTCTATACTAATTCCCTGATATAATTCTCTAATGTTCCTAGTTTTTGCATTCATTTCAAGATCATTAATCTTCTCTCTCAATATATTCCCTCTTTTTACTCTCTTAGTAACTTGGTGGTTTCCCGTCTAATACTACCCAATTGCTCTAAATTTACCTCATTTGACTCGTGTAACCATTTCATTTTTGCTAGCTTTCTTTTCTTTACAATGTTGGCACATTCCACATCAAACCATTTCTTGTTTTGCCTCTTTTTTAAACAACCAATGCTTTCTGATGCTGACAATTTAATAGTATCTCTTATAGCCTCCCATTCTTTATTTATATCAGTTTTTCTTCGTTTGCCACATTGTCATCTGAAGATTTCAGTACTTCAAATCTATTAGCAATTTTAATTTGGTATTCTTGCCGCATTTCATCATTTTTCAAGTTTTTAAATCAAATTTTTTCAGAATCATCTTTAGCGTTTGTTCCTCTCATAAGCGATAGCCGTTGTCTGATTTTCACCACCCTGACCAGATGATGATCCGAATTGCAGTCTGTCCCTCTAACTGATCTAACATCGATGATGCTACTGTACCAGCGTTTGTCCACTAATACGTGATCTATCTGGTTCCGAGTTTCGCCATCTGGAGACGTCCAGGTGTATTTATGAATATCCTTATGCTGAAATGTTGTGCTCTTAACAATGAGATTCTTTGATGTGGCAAAGGTGACTAATCTAACCCCATTGTCGTTACTGTCTTCATGAAGACTGAATTTGCCTATTGTTGGTTTGAATATATCTTCCTGCCCCATTTTTGCATTAAAATGTCCTAAGAGAATTTTCATATGATATCGTGAAAGGCTATCAAGTACTCACTCTTAATTCTTCATAGAACTCATCCTTGATCTTGTCATCTTTATCTTCTGTGGCAGCATGTACATTTATGATTACAAAATCACGTCATTTACCCTTTAGAATTATGTATGATATCCTATCACTGACAAACTTAATATCTCGGATAGTGGACAGGATCCTCCTTTGGACTAAAAAAAACCTATTCCAAATTCAAGTCTTTCTGCAACCCCATAGTATAATGCAAAGTTTCCTGATTCGTGACTACCTTCTCCTGGCCATCTAACTGCCTGTAAAGCGACTATATCCAAGGGCGATTTATCTAATTCACGAGTTAATACCTCTAGTGCCTCGCTATTGTATAAAGTCTTAACATTGCATGTTCCTAGGAACACATCCCTATGTTTGAGCCATTGGTATGGGTTCCCTGAAGTAGTCCCCGCCCAGAGAACCGAATGGGGGACTATTTGACCTCTGGAAAATTTTACCCTAGTTGAACCTATGTCTGCATTTGTTGACGGTTGTATTTTTATGGTAAAAGATCGTCACTCTTTCGACCAAGGTACTTTTTTCTTCTGGCTTATCACTTTGAGCAGTCTGGCATATACTAAACTATAAGTTTTTTATATTTTCTTCTGATATCCCAGGCCTTCCTGTTTTTCATTATAGTTCACTACCATTCTCTTAACCTGATTTGCACCATCACATGGATCCTTTTTTCTTCTATTGTCTAAATTATTGTTGTATCACAAACACTAGATTTAGATTCTGCAAACATATTATTGTTATCATATAGTGAATCCTTTTTATTCTCTCATCTGAATGTATCAAAAGCACAGGATTTAAGTTCTGCAAAACATAATAAATGTGCAACCTTTTCTTGTATATAAACATCTTAAACAACTCAATAATAACAGAGAATACAGACCAATTGATTTTTGAACAATGACTCCTAAATTTTTGATTAATTTATTTTGATTTATAAAAGGTAAAGTGATCCAACTACAGGCCTTAGGAGGCCCTTGGGATAGTAGGAAATGAAGGCTCCCACTTTTCTAGACAATCAGTCCTTGATGTCAGCCCTGCATGATGCCTGCCTTTACCCCCAGAAAAAGCATCTGGTACTCATTTCAATTAGAGGCTGAGTTGACCTCACAACCATAATGCCAGTAAAAGGTTTAAAAATCCTGATCTCACCGGAACTGAAACCCTCAGCCTTCCAGCTTATAGTGTATTGCCTTAACTAACTATGCTATGTCATGCCCCCTATTTTGGTTTATACTTACTTACTTACTCACTGGCACTATCGAACCCGTAGGTTCACGGCTGCATGGACATAAGCTCTCCATACATCCCTATCCTGAGCTAATGCTTTCCAATCATTCCCTGTATAATCTACTAATCATAGTTAATGTTATTCTCCCACTTCATTCTTGGTCAACCAACTGGGCATTTTCCCTCTGGCTTTCCTACAAGAAGCCTTCATGCAAGTCTTTCATTTCCCATACGTGCAACATGTCCTGCCCATCGCAGTATACGAGACTTAACTGTTCTTATTATATCTGGCTTCCTATAAAGACCATGTAGTTCATTGTTATGTAGTCTTCTCCATTCACCTGTCTGTTCATCTCTCTTTGGTCCAAAAATTTTCCTAAGTACTTTATTCTCAAATACTCGTAATCTCCTTTCCTCCCTTAAAGTAAGAGTCCATGTTTCGCACCCATATAATATAACTGGTAGAATAATAGTTTTATATATTTTCAGTTTAACATTTTTTGAAAGGAGTTGGGACATCAAGAGTCTCTGCAATGCATAATAGCATGCATTTCCAGAATTGAGCCTATGTTTAATTTCTTTGTGCATCTCATTCCTATTTGTGATTATTGTTCCTAGGTATTTGAATTCAGCCACTTCCTCAAAATTTCCCTCATTTGTCATTAGCTGTCCATTTCCATTATATAATGTATTTCTACGTGTGACCATATATTTAGTTTTATTGATATTTACTTCCAGTCCTAATTTCTTAGTGTTACTCAATAGTGTGTGCGTGTTGTCCTTTAGTATCTCCTCGCTATCGGCCAATAGTACTACATCATCAGCATAAACTAACAGCTTATTAATACCATTGAGTTGTAAGCCTTCCTCATTCTCTAAAGATTTAATGGCATGCTCTAGTACAAAATTAAATAGTAGAGGAGATAGTGCATCTCCTTGCTTCAACCCATTCTGGATTTCAAAAGTGTCTGAAAACTGTTTGCCTACATGCACCCTACTCTTTGTGCCATTTAGACACATTCGTATAAGTCTAACTAACTTTTTAGGAATTCCAAACTCCAGCAGGATACTATATAACTTCTCCCTCTTAATTGAATCATATGCTTTTTTGAAGTCTACATATAGTTGATGTACAGTACCATTATATTCCCATTTCTTTTCTAAAATCTGTCTTATACTAAAAATCTGATCTGTTGTAGACCTGTTTCTTCTAAATGCACATTGATGATCTCCTAGAAAGTCATCAATATAGGGAGTAAGTCTGCTTACTAATATATTTGTTAGAATTTTGTACGAAGTTGAAAGTAATGAGATGCCCCTGTAGTTGTTGCAATCAGTTTTATCTCCTTTCTTATAAATTGGTACGATAATTGATTTCTTCCATTCATCTGGAAGAGCTTCTTTTTCCCAAATCATACTAAGAAACCAGCGTATCTTGTCCATCAATTTTTCTCCCCCTGATTTTATCAGTTCTGCTGGGATCTCATCTGAACCTGATGCTTTATACATCTTCAATTTTTCAATCGCCATTTCAACCTCTAATGCACTTGGCTCTGCGACTGGCATTTCTGCTGTCTGTAAATTATCCTCCTCAATGTCCTGTTCTGTATGTACATTTAATAGCTGATTAAAGTAACTTTTCCATCTATTTAATATACTCCTGGAATCTGCAATCATATCCCCATTTTCATTCCGAATTATGTTTGTTCTAGCCTGAAACCCTTTCTTCTCTATACTAATTCCCTGATATAATTCTCTAATGTTCCTATTTTTTGCATTCATTTCAAGATCATTAATCTTCTCTCTCAAATATTCCCTCTTCTTACTCTTTAGTAACTTGGTGGTTTCCTTTCTAATACTACCCAATTGCTCTAAATTTACCTCATTTGGCTC
Organism: Diploptera punctata; assembly: GCA_030220185.1. Lineage (NCBI taxonomy): Eukaryota > Metazoa > Arthropoda > Insecta > Blattodea > Blaberidae > Diploptera > Diploptera punctata. The sequence continues at coordinate 463,504 of JASPKZ010003859.1, read as the reverse complement.
GTGTAACCATTTCATTTTTGCTAGCTTTCTTTTCTTTACAATGTCGGCACATTCCTCATCAAACCATTTCTTGTTTTGCCTCTTTTTTAAACAACCAATGCTTTCTGATGCTGACAATTTAATAGTATCTCTTATAGCCTCCCATTCTTTATTTATATCAGTTTCTTCTTCGTTTGCCACATTGTCATTTGAAGATTCCAGTACTTCAAATCTATTAACAATTTTGATTTGGTATTCTTGCCGCATTTCATCATTTTTCAAGTTTTTTAATTCAAATTTTACAGAATCATCTTTAGCGTTTGTTTCTCTCATAAGCGATAGCCGTTGTCTGATTTTCACTCTGACCAGATGATGATCCGAATTGCATCTGTCCCTCTAAATGATCTAACATCGATGATGCTACTCTGCCAGCGTTTATCCACTAATACATGATCTATCTGGTTCCGAGTTTCTCCATCTGGAGATGTCCAGGTGTATTTATGAATATCCTTAAGCTGAAACTTTGTGCTCTTAACAATGAGATTCTTTGATGTGGCAAATGTGTCTAATCTAACCCTGTTGTCGTTACTATCTTCATGAAGATTGAATTTGCCTATTGTTGGTTTGAATATATCTTCCCGCCCCACTTTTGCATTAAAATCTCCTTAAGACAATAAATACCAAGAGAATTATAAAAATTGCAAAAAATGAATTTAACAACAATGACAAAATAAAAAAAAAAGAGAACATATATGCAATTCCTGAATTAATTAAATTAATTTTCAATTTATTACTCATGTAGCTTTAATAGATGACAAAAATGTTTTCAAGATTTTTATTGGGAAGTCCTTGGGGAAAAGACCATTAGAAAGGCCTAGGTTTAGCTGGAAGGATAATATTTGGATTGATCTTATGGATCTGGTATGGGAGATATGAATTGGATCCAGTTGGCTGATGTAAGAGACCTTGCGACATTTAACCTGTGTATTCTGCAACCAATAGAATTACAAAGTTCAACCATTACACATAATATTTGTTTCATTGCCCTGTAAAACTCAACATTCAACATATATTCTGTACGTAATGCTTAGAATTTGATAATAAAGCCATTTTTCTTCTAGCTTTCCTATTTGATAAAGATATCTGAATGTATGTTCAAAGCTAGATGATTTTAATCTTGCCTTATTAGTATTAATTTATTCTCTGTATAATGGATAGTGTATATGATGATACACCGGCTGTTCAGGCAATTCTGATCAGTGATAAGATGAAAGTGGATACAGGTGGCTCTCCAGATATTTCTGGAATTATTGGGGTTTTGTGCAATTTGTATGTATTTAGAGTCTTTCTTGTGCTTCTTACATGCATAATTATAATTTTCTTTCCTTTTTATGATACATTCAAATTATTCATATATGAGGTGCATATTCTTTTATTTTTTGTATTGAAATATACATCTGTTTTGCCAGCCTCTCACAGTTGTCTTGTAAGTGCCTCTACTTTATCAACCTTCCATGGCTAAAATGCAAGTTCAGATTTTGGGTGGAGAATAAAACATATCTACAAAAAAATGTGTGTGTTTATTTAATAACATCTAGTACCAAATTTACAGGTGCGCAAACACACACAACTAAGTCATGAGATGTCTCGTGTTGCTGTCACTGTTGTTGTGGAAGGTTTGTGTGAGTTGCTGCCACCTTCTGTCACCACAGCTGACAGCCATGTTGTCCCATCTGCAAGGTCCTCTTGCTGCACCTCAACCTCTCATCGAGGAAACACATGATGCACGCAGACTCAAAGTTATCTTTACAGAGCTAACGTCTTGCAAGGAAGATTCACAGCAGAGGAGTTGGATGTTATATGAAGATGAAACTACTATTATAGAATATATTCAGGAACTCGTTTCAATTCTGGTAAGTTTGTACTTTTCAAAGATGGTGTACCAATAACATTTATTTCAACTTATTCCTTATATTATTCTAGCAGGGGTCACCAATTAGATTTCATGGAGGTCCATTTTCAAAGTAGTAAATTAAGTTGGGGTCCGGAACCACAGTTGATTGAACATATGAGGCTTTTATTAAGTGATTAATATTATAAGGAATCGGCCGTGCTGGACTAGTGGTTATGCTCCTTGTCTCTGGTCCTGAGGGTCACAAGTTCAAACCTGACCAGGGTCGATGGATTTTTTAGGATGGAAAAAATCTAAGGAGCAAGTCCTCCAGGAGGGACTTTAAGCCGTGGGTCCCGAGTCTGAAGATTTTCAGGCTCGTAAAAGATCCTTAAGCCTGAATAAGAAGGCTTCTAAGCAAAATTTACCGAATTTTCCCGTCCTAGTACCACCTTGGTTTCCTAGATGTCAGTGTGAGGCGGAACGCTGACCATGGGCAACTCCAATTACATCTATATGAAAACAAGTGTAACAAAATTAGTATGGTTCAATTTCTTCCCCATAGGGGGAGAGCGCCTAAATCTCATTGAGGGAAACAAGGGCTTACAAATTACAAGAATATTATAAGGAAATTATTTAAATTATGTTATGGATGTGAATTGCACAAATTAAACAAGACACATGGTTAATACTAAAAGGATACATCACAGTAGTTCACAGTTATTAATTCTAATAATTATGAATATGTTTATGATAAACTTAACATATGGTCAGAGTAATGTTTAAATATCTCACCTCACAAATTTCGTGTTTTTCACGATACCAGGTTTCAAATGGAATCCCGTTCATCCTCAATCACCGACCATAAGCAGTACTGCCAACCTAACCAACAATAATGCTATCATGACATGAAATTTAGTACAACTGGTTGTATTCGATGTTTAACCAGTTTTAAAACTTTGTTTTAATTCAATATTTAACCAGTCTGGAAACAAAAGCCCCAGGGTCTGGATCCGGACCACAGTCTGCCAATTGGTGACCCCTGTTCCAGAGAATCATCTATGGCAAATATTCCAAATCTGTGAAGTTAACAATTTTATGTCCATTGATTTTATATATTAAATTTGGGAATTTTAACATTATGTGGATCAATTAATAAGAATTAAATGAATCGTGATTTCTTCTTACCTCATACTTCTATTTTTTTTAAATAAAAAAACATAGAAGTATGAGGTAAGAAGAAATCACGATTCATTTAATTCTTATGTCCATTGATATTGAAAGATTTTCAACAAGTACAGTCATTGACTGAATTTCAAGAATATGAGGACCATCAACAATTCATAGTTTCTTGAACCGGTAAGTTATTTATTTTTTTTCTTGTGAAGAAGATTTAGGTTTACCAGTTTTACCAAGAGACTGAACCCTCATACTATAACAGGACATGTTTTGAGACCTCTGTTCCCATTCTGACTGTTATGTAAACCTTCAGTTGTCTTGTAAATTCATTCCCTTTAATGGTAGGTAGATGAAGGATTTGATCATGAGGTTCATCTGTCAATCATTAGAGGAAAAGAATCTACAAGACATTGGACAGCCAACACAACATAGGAATCTAGTTGAGAATAGGGATTATGGTATCTGAGATGTCTCAAAGTTGAGAAAATATAGTATATTTCCCGAATATAAGACAATTTTTTTCTGAAATCTGAAATCATGACTCAATTTAAATTTTCCAATTAAGAAATAACCCCAGTCGATAGTAGGCTACATAACTGGTCGCTGGTGAGGCCAGTGTTTTTACACTGAATAATAAACAGTTGATGGCTTGAAAATAATTGCAGGTGCAACAATGGACAAATAATATGCAGCTGAAATTGAATATAATATGATAGCCCATAAGAAAGCCAGAAAAAAATTGCTTTATTCTCAAATACTCGCCCATTCATGTCGACTGTGATTAACTGTCGCACATGAGATGGCATCATCTGGCCCAGATATCATAAATAAAATCTACATACAAAATTAGAAATGTCATTTGTGTAACAATGTTATTTATCTCAATAGTTACAAGGTTGCAAAATGTATAATGTAGGGTGTCCATAATACTTTCAATGTAAAAGGGGACATGTACAAAAATTCAAAGCAAAAAACCTGGGACTTTTAAAAAAAGTGGGACATTAACAAAATGTAAAAGGAAGTTTAAAAAATTGTATGAAACAAATTATACAAATTGCACATATAAGTTGTGCCTATTTTTTATTGTCCATTAAAATTACTTACTCAGCTACATTACGTCTATTTTATCTACACAGGTAGACTGGTAGATACATTTGCATTTCTGTACTTCGATAATTTATGTACTTCATCAAGTAGTTTATTTTCTTTTGAAATTCTATTAAAAATTAGGTACATTTTACATTGTTAAAATGTGTTTTTTACCTTGAGCAAAATGTCTTTACAGTTTCAACTTTCTTTCTGTTTTTTTTTTATTTAACCATAGTGCATCGTGGTCATACAACTGGCGCTTTCTAATTATAATTACATTGTAAATAACAAAACGAAAGTCGCCATTCATAAATACATTGACAAAGCATCATCCCAAAAGTGGGACATTTGAGCATCCCCAAGAAAACTTTGGGACAGCCGGACATTTAAAAAAAAAATAGGACTGTCCTGGGGAAAACAGGATGAATGGACACCCTAGTATAATGGCATGAAAAATAGTTAATTATTGTATATTAATACTTAAGCATCTTGTCACTTCCACTCTATCTTGATGTCTTGGTTATGAAAACTCTTATATTTAGGAATTTCCTATCTAACATGGGTAAAAGTAAAAAAAACTAAATGTATATGTGAAAAATAAGAGCTTGCTATGTTACAGACAAATGCTGATGCCAGTATTTCACGACATGTAATGGCAGGAGACAAGTATCATGCAGTCAGTACATTAGTGCAGTATTACCAAATGGAGGTGCGATGGTCAATTCGTCAACTACTTCTTCAAGCATTTGGTATTATGTGCAGTCTTGATGCAGTGGTGGTCACCCTCATGTTGAATTCTATCCTACCAATGGAATTAGCCAGGTAAATTCATAACTCACTGAAATCAGTTATTTATTTTGCTTTATTTTAAATAAAATTTATATTTTTTCTGGTAATTCATCATCATTGGGGTCATGCCATAGCATAGTTGATTAAGGCAATATGCTACAGACCAGAAGGTCAAGGGTTCAAATTCTCTTGAACAAAGGATTTTTAAATGGCCTAAACCTGGTGGCACCATGGTTCCGGGTTTACTCATCATCTAACTTAAATTAGTACCAGATGTGTGAACAGGGGGTAAAGGAGGCCATTGCACAGGATGACATCTCATGTCAATTGTCTAGAAAGTTGGGAACCTTAACTTCCTACTATATGCCTCTTAAAACCTATAGTTGAATCACTTATAATTCATCATCAAACCTTTGTCTTATCTTCTTTTTAAAAGCCAGCTTGTTACTCTTGGTGTTCTAATTGTCTGGTTCCAAGATTTGTGGCTTTTTGGGGAATATTTGCAAGGTTTAAAAATTAAGGGTATGGCTTCCTTCAGACCGAGAGCTATGCCGGCGGTAGCATTGCTGCCGATAGGGTTATCCATGCCGGACTGGTTGAAGGTGATAAGCCTGACGAAAAAAGTAGCTTGGTCGAAAGAGTGACGATCTTTCACCGTAAAAATACAACCGTCAAGAAATGCAGACATGGGTTCAACTGGGGTAAAATTTTCCGGAGGTCAAATAGTCCCCCATTTGGTTCTCCGGGCAGGGACTACTTCAGGGAACCCATGTCAAAGGCTCAAATACAGGGACATGTTCCTAGGAACATGGAATGTTAGGACTTTATACAATAGCGGGGCACTAGAGATATTAACGCGGGAACTAGATAAATCGCCCTTGGATATAGTCGCTTTACAGGAAGTTAGGTGGCCAGGAGAAGGTAATCAGGAAGCTTTGCATTATACTACGGGGGTGCAGAAAGACCTGCATTTGGAACGGATTTTTTAGTCAGAAGGAGGATCCTCTCCGCTATCCGAGATATTAAGTTTGTTAGTGATAGGATATCATACATAATTCTAAAGGGTAAACAACATGATTTTATAATTGTAAATGTACATGCCCCCACAGAAGATAAAGATGACAAGATCAAGGATGAGTTCTATGAAGAATTAGAATGCTTATTTGATAGCCTTTCACAATATCATATGAAAATTATCTTGGAAGATTTTAATGCAAAAGTAGGGCGGGAAGATATATTCAAACCAACAATAGGCAAAATCAGTCTTCATGAAGATAGTAACGACAATGGGGTTAGATTAGTCACATTTGCCACATCAAAGAATCTCATTGTTAAGAGCACAACATTTCAGCATAAGGATATTCATAAATACACCTGGACGTCCCCAGATGGAGAAACTCGGAACCAGATAGATCATGTATTAGTGGATAAACGCTGGCACAGTAGCATCATCGATGTTAAATCAGTTAGAGGGACAGACTGCAATTCGGATCATCATCTGGTCAGAGTGAAAATCAGACAACGGCTATCGCTTATGAGAGGAACAAATGCTAAAGATGATTCTGAAAAATTTGAATAAAAAACTTGAAAAATGATGAAATGCGGCAAGAATACCAAATCAAAATTGCTAATAGATTTGAAGTACTGGAATCTTCAGATGACAATGTGGCAAGCGAAGAAGAAAGTGATATAAATAAAGAATGGGAGGCTATAAGAGATACTGTTAAATTGTCAGCAGCAGAAAGCATTGGTTGTCTAAAAAAGAAGCAAAACAAGAAATGGTTTAAATCATATTTAAAGAGAAAAATTATACGCTCAGACCGGGACTTGAACCCGGGACCCTTGGTTTTCTAGTCCAAGTGCTCTACCATTTGAGCTACCTGAGCAAGTACCGATCTAAACGCAAATCTTTCTCTATATACGTTGAAATTCCCGCCCCAAATGCTTTGAAGCCTTTGCTTCTATCTTTGCAAATGGCGGCTCCTATATTAAGAAGACATATTTGGGAATTTTACATTACATTATAAATGCCAGTACGGCTATTTTCGATGTTTTTATTATTAATTTCATACATCTCAATGATGGATAAATCATATTTAAAGAGAAAAAATTATACGCTCAGACCGGGACTTGAACCCGGGACCCTTGGTTTTCTAGTCCAAGTGCTCTACCATTTGAGCTACCTGAGCAAGTACCGATCTAAACGCAAATCTTTCTCTATATACGTTGAAATTCCCGCCCCAAATGCTTTGAAGCCTTTGCTTCTATCTTTGCAAATGGCGGCTCCTATATTAAGAAGACATATTTGGGAATTTTACATTACATTATAAATGCCAGTACGGCTATTTTCGATGTTTTTATTATTAATTTCATACATCTCAATGATGGATAAATCATATTTAAAGAGAAAAATTATACGCTCAGACCGGGACTTGAACCCGGGACCCTTGGTTTTCTAGTCCAAGTGCTCTACCATTTGAGCTACCTGAGCAAGTACCGATCTAAACGCAAATCTTTCTCTATATACGTTGAAATTCCCGCCCCAAATGCTTTGAAGCCTTTGCTTCTATCTTTGCAAATGGCGGCTCCTATATTAAGAAGACATATTTGGGAATTTTACATTACATTATAAATGCCAGTACGGCTATTTTCGATGTTTTTATTATTAATTTCATACATCTCAATGATGGATAAATCATATTTAAAGAGAAAAATTATACGCTCAGACCGGGACTTGAACCCGGGACCCTTGGTTTTCTAGTCCAAGTGCTCTACCATTTGAGCTACCTGAGCAAGTACCGATCTAAACGCAAATCTTTCTCTATATACGTTGAAATTCCCGCCCCAAATGCTTTGAAGCCTTTGCTTCTATCTTTGCAAATGGCGGCTCCTATATTAAGAAGACATATTTGGGAATTTTACATTACATTATAAATGCCAGTACGGCTATTTTCGATGTTTTTATTATTAATTTCATACATCTCAATGATGGATAAATCAACGTCTATAGAGAAAGATTTGCGTTTAGATCGGTACTTGCTCAGGTAGCTCAAATGGTAGAGCACTTGGACTAGAAAACCAAGGGTCCCGGGTTCAAGTCCCGGTCTGAGCGTATAATTTTTCTCTTTAAATATGATTTATCCATCATTGAGATGTATGAAATTAATAATAAAAACATCGAAAATAGCCGTACTGGCATTTATAATGTAATGTAAAATTCCCAAATATGTTGTTGAGTGATTCCGGGTTCTGTGGCCGTGGTCCATAGTTGGTGTTGATACCAGACGTTTCGCCCTCAACTGCGGAGGGCATCTTCAGTGGCGAGTGCTTCTAGGCGTGTTTCCTGGTCGGAAGCTCTACTTAGAGTGAACGCTGCGGGTGTTGTATTGATACTAGTGGTGGGAGCAGGGTGAGCGGGCGTGGCTCTTGCTGATTGGCTAATGGTCGTCTCCTTGTTGTCCCTAGTGTTGATGCATTTATTTTCTAGTGTACGGTACCAGGCCTTAGGCAGTTTAATACCTTCCTCTTTTTTTTTCTGTTAATATTAACAGAAAAGAGGAAGGTATTAAACTGTCTAAGGCCTGGTACCGTACACTAGAAAATAAATGCATCAACACTAGGGACAACAAGGAGACGACCATTAGCCAATCAGCAAGAGCCACGCCCGCTCACCCTGCTCCCACCACTAGTATCAATACAACACCCGCAGCGTTCACTCTAAGTAGAGCTTCCGACCAGGAAACACGCCTAGAAGCACTCGCCACTGAAGATGCCCTCCGCAGTTGAGGGCGAAACGTCTGGTATCAACACCAACTATGGACCACGGCCACAGAACCCGGAATCACTCAACATCATGATTACCGGCCGTGAAAGCCTGCATTCAACTATTTCCCAAATATGTCTTCTTAATATAGGAGCCGCCATTTGCAAAGATAGAAGCAAAGGCTTCAAAGCATTTGGGGCGGGAATTTCAACGTATATAGAGAAAGATTTGCGTTTAGATCGGTACTTGCTCAGGTAGCTCAAATGGTAGAGCACTTGGACTAGAAAACCAAGGGTCCCGGGTTCAAGTCCCGGTCTGAGCGTATAATTTTTCTCTTTAAATATGATTTATCCATCATTGAGATGTATGAAATTAATAATAAAAACATCGAAAATAGCCGTACTGGCATTTATAATGTAATGTAAAATTCCCAAATATGTCTTCTTAATATAGGAGCCGCCATTTGCAAAGATAGAAGCAAAGGCTTCAAAGCATTTGGGCGGGAATTTCAACGTATATAGAGAAAGATTTGCGTTTAGATCGGTACTTGCTCAGGTAGCTCAAATGGTAGAGCACTTGGACTAGAAAACCAAGGGTCCCGGGTTCAAGTCCCGGTCTGAGCGTATAATTTTTCTCTTTAAATATGATTTATCCATCATTGAGATGTATGAAATTAATAATAAAAACATCGAAAATAGCCGTACTGGCATTTATAATGTAATGTAAAATTCCCAAATATGTCTTCTTAATATAGGAGCCGCCATTTGCAAAGATAGAAGCAAAGGCTTCAAAGCATTTGGGGCGGGAATTTCAACGTATATAGAGAAAGATTTGCATTTAGATCGGTAACTTGCTCAGGTAGCTCAAATGGTAGAGCACTTGGACTAGAAAACCAAGGGTCCCGGGTTCAAGTCCCGGTCTGAGCGTATAATTTTTCTCTTTAAATATGATTTATCCATCATTGAGATGTATGAAATTAATAATAAAAACATCGAAAATAGCCGTACTGGCATTATAATGTAATGTAAAATTCCCAAATATGTCTTCTTAATATAGGAGCCGCCATTTGCAAAGATAGAAGCAAAGGCTTCAAAGCATTTGGGGCGGGAATTTCAACGTATATAGAGAAAGATTTGCGTTTAGATCGGTACTTGCTCAGGTAGCTCAAATGGTAGAGCACTTGGACTAGAAAACCAAGGGTCCCGGGTTCAAGTCCCGGTCTGAGCGTATAATTTTTCTCTTTAAATATGATTTATCCATCATTGAGATGTATGAAATTAATAATAAAAACATCATAAGAAATGGTTTGATGAGGAATGTGCAGACATTGTAAAGAAAAGAAAGCTAGCAAAAATTAAATGGTTACACAAGCCAAATGAGGTAAATTTAGAGCAATTGGGTAGTATTAGACGGGAAACCACCAAGCTACTTAAGAGTAAAAAGAGAGAATATTTGAGAGAGAAGATTAATGATCTTGAAATGAATGCAAAAAATAGGAACATTAGAGAATTATATCAGGGAATTAGTGTAGAAAAGAAAGGGTTTCAGGCTAGAACAAACATAATTCGGAATGAAAATGGGGATATGATTGCAGATTCCAGGACTATATTAAATAGATGGAAAAGTTACTTTAATCAGGTATTAAATGTACATACAGAACAGGACATTGAGGAGGATAATTTACAGACAGCAGAAATGCTAGTCGCAGAACCAAGTGCATTAGAGGTTGAAATGGCGATTGAAAAATTGAAGATGTATAAAGCATCAGGTTCCGATGAGATCCCAGCAGAACTGATAAAATCAGGGGGAGAAAAATTATGGTAGTGAAGCATGGACACTAAGAAAACAACATGAAAGCAGAATAACGGCTTGTGAAATGAGATTCATGCACAGAACAACGGATTACACCAGATGGGATCGGAAAAGGAACACCGATATCTTAAAAGAATTGAAGACTACGCCAATTTTGGAATATATTAAACAGTACCAACTAAATTGGAAACACCATCTTGAAAGAATGAGTTCAAATCGGATCCCCAAAGCTGTTTATAATTATATACCAAAGAGGACGAAGATCACTGGGCCGTCCTATGAAACGCTGGAGGGAAAATTTTCTATAGGATCGTAACAGGCCTTGGCCTAATACTTGGAAGGAAGAAGAAGAAGAAGAAAAATTGATGGACAAGATACGCTGGTTGCTTAGTATGATCTGGGAAAAAGAAGCTCTTCCAGATGAATGGAAGGAATCAATCATCGTACCAATTATAAGAAAGGAGATAAAACTGATTGCAACAACTACAGGGGCATCTCATTGCTTTCAACTTCGTACAAAATTCTAACAAATATATTAGTAAGCAGACTTACTTACTTACTCACTGGCACTATCGAACCCATAGGTTCATGGCCGCACGGAAATAAGCTCTCCATACATCCCTATCCTGAGCTAATGCTTTCCAATCATTCCCTGTATAATCTACTTCCCTCAAATCATAGTTAATGTTGTTCTCCCACCTCATTCTTGGTCTACCAACTGGGCGTTTTCCTTCTGGCTTTCCTACAAGAAGTTTCCATGCACGTCTTTCATTCCCCATACGCGCAACATGTCCTGCCCATCGCAGTCTACGGGACTTAACTGTTCTTATTATATCTGGCTTCCTATAAAGACCATATAGTTCATTGTTATGTAGTCTTCTCCATTCACCTGTCTGTTCATCTCTCTTTGGTCCAAAAATTTTCCTAAGAACTTTATTCTCAAATACTCGTAATCTCCTTTCCTCCCTTAAAGTAAGAGTCCATGTTTCACACCCATATAATATAACTGGTAGAATAATAGTTTTATATATTTTCAGCTTAACGTTTTTTGAAAGGAGTTGGGACATCAAAAGTCTCTGCAATGCATAATAGCATGCATTTCCAGAATTGAGCCTATGTTTAATTTCTTTGTGCATCTCATTCTATTTGTGATTATTGTTCCTAGGTATTTGAATTCAGCCAATTCCTCAAAATTTCCCTCATTTGTCATTAGCTGTCCATTTCCATTATTTCTACGTGTTGGACCATATATTAGTTAGTTACGGATATTTTCGTTCAGTCCTAATTTCTTAGTTGTACGCAATGGTGTGTGCGTGTGGTCCTTTAGTACTCCTCTCCTGCGATCGGCCAGTAGTAACTTACATCATCAGCATAAACTAACAGCCGTATTAATACCATTTCAGGTGTAAGCCTTCCTCCTTCTCTTATAAAGATGTAAAGGCATACTCTAGTACAAACTTAAATAGTAGGAGGAGATAGTGCATCTCCTTGCTATCCACCCATTCTGGATTTCAACAGTGTCCGAGGCAACTGTTTGGGGCCCTACACGCACCCATACTCGTTGAGCCATTTAGACCCATTCGTATAAGTCTAACGAACTTTGTAGGTACGGCCGAACTATCCAGCATGGATACTGCGGATCACTCTCGCCCTCTTATTTGAATCGTATGCTTTTTTGAAGTCTACATATAGTTGATGTACAGTACCATTATATTCCCATTTCTTTTCTAAAATCTGTCTTATACTAAAAATCTGATCTGTTGTAGACCTGTTTTTTCTAAATGCACATTGATGATCTCCTAGAATGGCTTACTCCCTATATTGATGACATTCTAGGAGATCATCAATGTGCATTTAGAAAAAACAGGTCTACAACAGATCAGATTTTTAGTATAAGACAGATTTTAGAAAAGAAATGGGAATATAATGGTACTGTACATCAACTATATGTAGACTTCAAAAAAGCATACGATTCAATTAAGAGGGAGAAGTTATATAGTATCCTGCTGGAGTTCGGAATTCCTAAAAAGTTAGTTAGACTTATACGAATGTGTCTAAATGGCACAAAGAGTAGGGTACGTGTAGGCAAACAGTTTTTGGACACTTTTGAAATCCAGAATGGGTTGAAGCAAGGAGATGCACTATCTCCTCTACTATTTAATTTTGTACTAGAGCATGCCATTAAATCTTTGGAGAATGAGGAAGGCTTACAACTCAATGGTATTAATAAGCTGTTAGTTTATGCTGATGATGTAGTATTGTTGGCCGATAGCGAGGAGATACTAAAGGACATCACGCACACCCTATTGAGTAACACTAAGAAATTAGGACTGGAAGTAAATATCAATAAAACTAAATATATGGTCACACGTAGAAATTCATCAAATAATGGAAATGGATAGCTAATGACAAATGAGGGAAATTTTGAGGAAGTGGCTGAATTCAAATACCTAGGAACAATAATCACAAATAGGAATGAGATGCACAAAGAAATTAAACATAGGCTCAATTCTGGAAATGCATGCTATTATGCATTGCAGAGACTTTTGATGTCCCAACTCCTTTCAAAAAAACGTTAAGCTGAAAATATACAAAACTATTATTCTACCAGTAATATTATATGGGTGTGAAACATGGACTCTTACTTTAAGAGAGGAAACGAGATTACAAGTATTTGAGAATAAAGTACTTAGGAAAAGTTTTGGACCAACGAGAGATGAACAGACAGGTGAATGGAGAAGACTACATAACAATGAACTACATGGTCTTAAAGGAAGCCAGATATAATAAGAACAGTTAAGTCTCGTAGACTGCGATAGGCAGGACATGTTGCCCGTATGGGGAACGAAAGACTTGCATGGAAGCTTCTTGTAGGAAAGCCAGAGGGAAAACGCCCAGTTGGTAGACCAAGAATGAGGTGGGAGAATAACATTAACTATGATTTGAGGGAAGTCGATTATACAGGGAATGATTAGAAAGCATTTGCTCTGAATAGGGATGTATGGAGAGCTTATGTCCGTGCGGCCATGAACCTACGGGTTCGATAGTGCCAGTGAGTAAGTAAGTAAGTAATGGCTTCCTTCAGAAAGAAAATAAAGCTGTAAAGTGTTAAAACATATGTAAGGATATCAAGCCTGAAATAAGAGGCCTCTGAATAAAATTTGTCATATCATAAGAATTTTCCTCATCATTGAGGAGGGTTTTCTTCCAACCAATCTTAGCGATTAACATGAATTGTGTGTATGTATATACATTATATATATATATATATATATATATATATATGTGTGTATTATTATTATACATAACTCTCCGCATTAGAGGATTGTCTCAAGGACAAAGTGATACAGACAATTAATTTTTGAAATTGATGAAATTCATTTTGTAAATACATTAAAAAATTTTAAATTGTAATCGAAGTATACATACTATAAAATAGAAATTTTGTAAATATGGTATCTTAAAATTGAAATTGATTCTCTAATGGCAGCGATGGCAATTTTAGAAAGATACACCCTGTCCAAATCTAAGGAATTCCAAAATTTAACAATGAATCCTGGTATAGTACCTCTTGCCCCGATCATCAATCCTGTGACAGTTATACTATCTAATTGGTATTTATCTTTGTAATAGTCAATTGTTGGCTCATATATGGCTTTTTTTTTCACATCAACTTCCTCAGGTTGGCCACTATGAGTCTCAAAACGAATTGTGGGATCTAATATCATACCAATTTTAGAAGATGGTCTAAATACAATAATATCTATTCGTCTGTTACTTCCATTAGTGGCCACACCATGTACTTCCTCATAAACTGTGTATCCATAATCTCGCAAGGCTTCTGCCATCATATTTCGAATAGTGTGGTGCCGAATGTTTCTCAGTAATTCTCCAAACGGACAGGCCCCAAGGACGTGTGTAAGGGTTTCGTGCTCTCTTCGACAACGTCTACAGAGGGTATCGTCCCTAGACCTGCCCGGCAAAGAATGCACCGCCGATACATTGGCTTGCATTTTAATCACTTCCCTCAATTCGGAGCAAGACATCCCTGATGATCACGAATCCATTGATTTGCTGGTGTATATTCATTGTAGAGAACAACGCCTTTTCCTTTATGAGGAAGTTGACTCCAGAAAACTGCTTCTTTGTCTCTTAGTTGTTTCATGAGTTTTTTTGCATCTGGTATAAGACTTTGAGTATAAATGACTATGGACTTATAGACTATCAGTTTGGAATAAAATTCACAAATTTCCCTTAATTGAAGTTCTCCATTGTTTTCTGTCCTCTGTGTCTTCATCTGTTACACCAAATTTCCTCATTGTATTTTGAATGTTATTCTTCCAGGTTGTTCGTGGTCTTCCTTTTCTGCACCTTCTTTCAATTTTCCATGCATAGACAGCCTTTGGTAGTCTTCCATCCTGCATTCTTCTTACGCGTCCTTACCATTTTAGCTTTCTGTGTTCAATTTCATCCATTATATTTCTTTCTGCTTTTATGCATTTTCTAATTTCTGTATTTCTAATTTTTTTTCCAGAAAATATTTTCTGACAGCTAAAATTATTAAAAAGTATCATTAAATAAAACAATGTTAGAAAGCCATTCATGTGTCTTTTTCCATTCTGTTATATGCTTTAGTTCTGTCTGATATATCCGGATTGATAAGAATCAAATGAATCTTGAATTCTTCTTACCTCATACTTCTATATTATTTTAAACACAGCACCACAGTATCAGCGATTATATTAAAAAAATATCCAGATTGATTTTAGTTCTTTATTATTTTAAAATGTCTGTTCATTGAGCTAGTTTTGTGTTTTGGTAATTTCTCATCATGAATTTCAGTGCATCTTTGATCCATCTAAAATTGTAAATTTGTATAATAGTGTAATATTAGTGTAAACCTGTATACTTTAATTTATATATTACAATAGTAGTACTGCTTTATTTAATGGTGTCTTTAAAAGCTCTAGTCTTTAGCATCACAAATCAAATCAGATTCTGCTCAGAAGCTCTTTCTTTAAGATCATTTATTTAAAACTAGGCAAGGTCACTTGATTTTTTAGAACATTAAATCCTGAATATGGCTTCTTTTGGACCCAACTACTAATGTTGACTGATAAAAGATGAAGTATAATTTAATTTTAAAAAAATACATATTCTAAAATATATTTTATAGTTATAATTTATAAACAATTAGATATATTATCATATTTGAAGAGAAAAATTATACGCTCAGACCGGGACTTGAACCCGGGACCCTTGGTTTTCTAGTCCAAGTGCTCTACCATTTGAGCTACCTGAGCAAGTACCGATCTAAATGCAAATTCTTCTCTATATACGTTGTAATTCCCGCCCACCAAATGCTTGAAGCCTTTGCTTCTATCTTTGCAAATGGCGGCTCCTATATTAAGAAGACATATTTGGGAATTATACATTACATTATAAATGCCAGTATGGCTTTAAGAACATCGAATTCGATATATTATTTATATATATATACAGGGTGTATCAAAAAGGATGGCGCAAACTTACATGGTTGAAAGTATACGATAATAGAAGCAACAATGTCCCAGTAAACGTCTGCAAACGAACCGTTTGCGAGATAATTATGAATGTATGGTTACAATCCGCCACTGACGTCATTGTTTGTAACATCGTACGGTTTACTCCTTGTGCCCTTGAAGCCATCCTGTGTTCTTCGTTTACAAAACTGAATGTTGCCGAGAGGTGGAGTTGTAATCAAACCATACACACAGAACGTACTGGACGGATACAGTACACAGTCTCAAAAGGTATCAGTCTCGTCTGAGGAGTGCCACTTATGCTGTGTTGTAGTTACAATGGAACCTTACAGTAACGAAGAGTATGCGGATATGCATTTCATGTACGGTAGGGCTAATGGCAATGCACGGGAGGCTGCACGCTTGTACCAAGAAACATATCCTGATCGAAGATACCCCGAAAGTCGTACATTTACAAGGGTCCATCAGCACCTGAGAGAAAATGAGGGTTTTGCACATGGCAGAGCAGAGCAGTAGATAGGCCTGCTCGCATTATGACTGAGGTTGAGGATATGGTGTTGGAAGCAGTACAGCTCTCTCCAGGAACCTCGACGAGAAGAATTGCCACACAAGTGCCTGTACTAAACCACAGTAGTGTATGGAGAATTTTACAGCGCAATTTACTGTACCCTTACCACCTTCAACGAGTTCAATGTCTCAATGATGCGGACTTTGTTCCTTGAGTGATGTTTTGTCAGTGGATGCAACAACAGACTGTAGTCAACCCTCGTTTCGCATGTAACATTTATTTACAGACGAAGCAGGATTCACACGCGATGGTGTTTTTTATTATAATACACATTTTTGGTGTGAAATAAACCCACATGCTGTTCATGAGTCACCACATCAGCACCGTTTCTCACTGAATGTGTGGTTAGGGGTACTAGGTGATCATCTCATTGGGCCACACATTCTACCACGAAAACTTAATGGACGGAGGTACCTTAGGTTTCTTCCAGGATTGCTTGAGGATGTTCACCTTCAACAACATCAGAGTTTGTGGTACATGCATGATGGAGCTCCGACACATTTTGCTGCTGCTGTGAGACGGCATCTTATGCGCAAATACGGTCAAAGATGGATAGGTCAAGGCGGATCTGTACCATGGCCTCCAAGATCACCTGATCTAAATCCTTTAGATTTTTGTGTCTGGGGTCACCTCAAAAGCGAATTGTACAGCACACCCGTTAACACGGTTGAAGAACTGGAGCAGAGAGTTGTACATGCTTGTCAAGAATTCAGAAATGATCCAGGGGTTTTCGAAAGAATTCAACATTCATTGCAGAGACGAGCATAGTATTGCATCCAGATGCAAGGAAGACACTTCGAACACCTCCTTTAACAGGTAACCCATAAGTGAAGTGAACTGTGAAATGTGAACTAAATGAGATGAAAAATTAATAGTAAAGTCTAAATTCAAATTAATTTGTACTAACTAGGATGATGTTTACAATGAAGTCAGTGGTGGCTTGTAACCATACATTTGTAATTATCTCGCAAACAGCTCGTTTGCAGACCCATGTGTACTGGGACATTGTTACTTCAATCATCGTGTACTTTCAACCATGTAAGTTTGCACTATATATATACATACACCTGTATGTATGTATATATATATATATATAGTCCACCGCTGTGGTCTCGAGGTAGCGTGCTGCCTTGTCACACAACGGGCCTGGGTTCGATCCCCAGTTGCGGCAGTTTTTCTGGGTGAGGTTTTTATCGGGGTTTTTCCTCACCTGTAAGACAAATGTCAGGAAAACTTTAAGGCCCAAACGGTCCCCGAAATCATATGGCCATCATCATCATCATCACCCTTATCATTATCATCATCCTTCACCGGTGCGGAAAGCAATGGGAAGCTACCACACCTACAATTCCCTAGTAAAGCTGCAAGCATAGCATGAAAATGCTATGATTGCAGTGAAGGATCTGCCTTCGGGCAGAATTACTATGGATGGATATATATATATATTTTTTTTTCATAATATATATATATATTTTTTTTCCCCGTGGTATGACAATCTTAAAAGGCCTTGGCTTACCAGTTGGTTGCTGGCCTCACAGTCACTGTGCCATTTACAGAAGCAGACAATCATCCTGCTGGTATATCAAATATAAATTATTTAAATTTCTTATTATTTATATTATTTCCTTCCCATACTTTTTTTTTCTTTTCTACCTTGCAATTATTGGATCAGCCAGTGGAGAATGCGAAACTATTTCTTTAGATTTCAGAAAATGAATAAAGAATAAAATACTAGGACCTTAAAACCTTTTATTTATGACACACAATACCTAGAAGATTCTTTCCCATTTTGAACCCTTCAAGTCAGGTATTTATATCCCTTGGTAAACCGCTGTGAAGGTATTTAAATAAGCTGCTTTTTTTACAGGGTTCTGAAAAAATACTATGTCTAAAAACTACTCAACACATCATAACAAAATTTGTAAGGGATGTCAGGAGAAAACTCCCTTCACTGCATATTGAAGGAAGGATTTTAAGTATCTTAGAGAGGGGACGGATGAAGGATCCTTATTGCTAGATTTTAACCCTTTGGGTGCCATGAGCTGATTAGATCGGCTCTGATGCTTCATTACCTGCCAGACAATATACTTGCAATATACTACTTGCAAAGCCATTTACATCGGTGGATGCAATTTAAATCTCTGACACAATAGATTTTACCAGTGGCATGCAGAGGGTTAAGATGGTTATTCAGGCTCTGGACTACAGTTCTCAGGTTCTTTGGGTTTGATAGGCATGAACAATTAATCAAAGGTTTAACAGAAGGTAATAATGGTGTTAATGATGTCACAGAAATTAAACAATATTCACTGTTTATTTCATTAAAATTTATTTATTTCACATTAGTAATATTTCATATTTCTTAGTTCGTAATTATTTGAATATAATGTTCTCTTTTATATAACAAATTTGGGAATTTTTAACTTTATGAGATTCAATTCATAAGAATTAAATGTTCTATGTTTTTTTAAATTACTGTGTTTAAAAAAACATAGAAGTATGAGGTAAGAAGAAATCACGATTCATTTAATTCTTAATGTTCTCTTTGTTTAACTTTTAATTTATTTCAATAATAAATTGATGATAAATTTTGTAGGTGTTTAAGTTGATCTTCAATGTTTTAAGTTCAAAGTTCTTATTAAATATATAATACAATCAGTCCAAAATTGTATTTTATTTTATTATAATTTAGAATATGAAATGTCGAAAGCACTACTACTATTGGAGATTTGCGAAAACAAATGTGGTTTGAAGAATTACATTAGTAATAAGGTAACTTAGTTCTCTCTTCTCCAAAATTTTCAGAACTAATACATTTTTACAATATTTGTTACAATAATTTTTATTGGATAAGAGGGAGTTTTGTGGGTATATCTTTAATAGAATATTTCCCGATAGTTCTATACGCTCTACATTACCATAGGGAGTTGGTTATCCTGTTTATGGGAGCTAAGTGGGATTCCCACCCTCATAAATAATTCAGATTTGAATATTTATTTCAAGTTTTTTGGAATATTGCTTCTCCAAGATGATGAGAAAATACTGATAGGTATTTTGGAAATTTTGTAGTCTTAAATTTCTTTGTGTCAAGCCATTCACCTTGCTTAAGCTTTAATCATTCTTAAAACAGACCTTGTTCCCAGCTAACAATAGACTGCCTAGGGAGCAATGAATTTCTTTAAAAAAATTATTTTCTTTAATAAGTTATGTAGGTAGGAAATAACACTATGAGGTTTATTTTATTTTTGTTGAGTTGTTTCTTGACTCTCCTCATACTTATTAACTCCCTCACAGATCCAGATTTTGTCACTGTATTTGTGACACTCTCAATGCTGTTCACGTTCACAACTGATGTCCAATAGTCTCCTCTCCTGCAGACTGACCTCCACGCCATCTGATGGCTGACCGACGAACTTCCAAATCAATCCCCTCTCCTTATCACCGGGTATTTCAAAATTCATAGTTGTGTTTTTATTCTTCCATATGTAATTTTTTCCCCAAATTGTGAGTTCCTTCGGTTTTTCCAATTGTTTAAGTAATTTTGTTTTGGTTTCTATTCTATGTATTGCAGATTTTTCTGTTTCTCCATATTTAACATTTCTGAGGTGTTCCTTTAATCTTGTATTTAGATTCCTTTTGTTTTTTCCTATGTATATCCTTTCACAATCTTTACAATTAATTTGATAAATTCCCAATTTTTTGCAGTCTTCAATCTTTTCATTTTTGTTGGTTTTTATTAAATTACCTAAACTGTAATAATTTTTGGTGCTAATTTAATGTTGAATTTGTTGAAGATTTTTTGACACTTGTCAAATACTAAAGGGTGGTATGTGAACTTCTTGAATTTTTTACCAATACCTTTATCTGTGTGAAGAATACTTTCATTAATCATTTTTTGTACCTTAAATTTATTTATTTATTTAATACACAAGAAAATAAATAAATTTAAGGAACAAAAAATGATTAATGAAAGTACTCTTCACACAGATAAAGATATTGGTAAAAAATTCGAGAAATTCACACACCACCCTTTAGTATTTGACAAGTTTAAAAAATCTTCAACAAATTCAACATTAAATTAGCACCGATAAATTATTACAGTTTAGGTAATTTAATAAAAAAACCAACAAAAATGTAAAGATTGAAGACTGCAAAAAATCGAGAATTTATCAAATTAATTGTAAAGATTGTGAAAGGATATACATAGGAAAAACAAAAAGGAATCTAAATACAAGATTAAAGGAACATCTCAGAAATGTTAAAAATGGAGAAACAGAAAAATCTGCAATAGCTGCACATGCCTGGTCAGAAAAAGCATAGAATAGAAACCAAAACAAAATTACTTAAACAATTGGAAAAACCGAAGGAACTCACAATTTGGGGGAAAAAATTACATATGGAAGAATAAAAACACAACTATGAATTTAGAAATACCTGGTGATAAGGAGAGGGGATTGATTTGGAAGTTCGTCGGTCAGCCATCAGATGGCGCGGAGGTCAGTCTGCAGGAGAGGAGACCATTGGACGTTAGTTGTGAACGTGAACAGCATTGAGAATGTCACAAATACAGTGACAAAATTTGGATCTGTGAGAGAGTTAAGAAGTATGAGGTGAGTCAAGAAACAACTCAACAAAATTAAAATATTTTCTTTAACCTTTACTTCTTCTGTTATTATAATAGGTGTGACTTTTTATTACTAATACCTTATCTTCTTTTATCCCATACTTTTCTAATTTGTGTTTTATTAACAAATATTAATATTTAAATTGCATTGTTTCAAAATTGGGTAAGATTGTTGAATAATATGATACATACAGATTATTTTGAACTTTTATTGGAATAAATCACTATGAGGTTTAATTTATCTTAAATACTGATTAATTTGATATCCCATATGATATGTTAATTTTTTATAGTTCTTAATTTTGATTTAGGCCCAAATCTATATTTTAATATTAAATTTTTAAAAGTTGGGGATCAATATTTGAAATATTTTAAAAAACTAAAAAAAAAGAACTTGGCTACTATATCATGTAGGGTATGGCTAGAGATCTGTGAAAGTGGTTTTATTTTTAGGGAAAACTTGTTTCAAAATTTCAAGATTTCGATGTTATTGGGAATTTGGATGTATTATTCTAAAAAAATGTAAATTTGAATCTTTTTAATCCTAGTTTAGTATATTAAACCCAATAAGAATGATATATCCAGTAGTTTAAGGTCAACTTTCAGCTTGTATAATTGATATCGATTTTAATACACTAAAATGCATACAATTTTAATCGTAGTCACTAATTTGTAAACAAAATATACCTCATACTCAGTCGTGAAAACAGCTGAGATGGTGACAATGGTCGCTGATACTGCAGTGCTGTGTTTAAAAAAAAACATAGAAGTATGAGGTAAGAAGAATTCACGATTAATTTAATTCTTATTAATAAAACCTCATAATGTTAAAAATTCCCAAATTTATTATATAAAAATTTACCTTTTAAGAAATAGCAACCGTGGAGAGTATCTCTGCATTCTCAGGTTACAATCTCCGCCTTCGATCACTCACCACAACACCATACTGAGAAATAGATCTTTCTGAGTCCACATTTGAAGTTGGATACCAGATGACTTCAAGAGATGTCTTGACAAACTCGGTATATTCTTCCCTCAAAGAGCAAATAATTTTGCAAATATCTACATGGGTACACTCTGGTCATTTCAATTCTTCTTTTATGAGGCCTTGGAAAACAATATAGCCTTCATAGAATTTAGAAGATTCAATGGCAATTTCACATGACAATTTGTTCAATTCCACCATGGCACTATCAACACTGAGAATTTGATTACTAAGTGTCCTGGGGTCAAACAATTTACTAACTGCTGCAAACACCAATTTTGAAGGGCCTTCTGCAATCAAGTTTTTCATCAGCTTCGTAACTTATCTTACACATTAATGTAATTTGTATTTCTTGGAATTCATATTGGCCATAGAACTTAAAATCTATGGAAAGACCATATTTGAGCATGAGAAGTATAGAAAATATTACCTCTATGTTGTGAACTGTGTTGCAACCATTTCCCTTTGCAAGAGTGCATGGAGGAAGCAGATATGGCAGTTAAAAAGAAGATGGAATCAGAAAACAGGGTTTAAAAATGCATTATGAAAACAAATAGAACAAAAAATCTCCAGAATTCGTTGAAATTTGTTTTTAAATTTTAGTGTTATTTTGCATTATCGTAGGATTTTGTGTTATTTTGCGATTCATAAATGCTTTTTTTTTTTTGAGGTTATGGGAAGTGGAGTTAAGAAATAGTACAAAAAAATGACAAAATTAGAGCATTTTGCATTATTCCAACTCGCAAATGTCATGGATCTCTAGGTATGGCACAAAAAGTGAACAGCTGATATATCGTGAAGCAGTCATCAAAATACAGTCTCAATCCACAATCCTTGCATCAGAAGGATGTTTTCTTGCAACACACTGCACACCTTTTGGTGGGTTTAGCCTTCTTTTTCAGTAGGAGGATTCCTCTCAATAAAGTGCCTAGCAGTTAGCCTATCAGGGATTGGTGTTATAAAGTGGGAAATCTATTTGTTTGCCGTGTGTGTCTAGTTGTTCCCTTATGAGTTGTAGCCTAAATCTGAGTTGTTCAGGAGTTTTACAGAGTTACTGACAATGTAAATGATATAGATTATGGACAGAGGTGTTGAGGAGCCTTCTGAACTGTTTCACATACAATTTCATACACTGTTTCCTTTTTAGTAGATATGGTTAAAATTTTTTTATCCTAGAGATATATACCTCCCATAAACCTGTTGTAATCTATTATATGTTAGGGTTTAATCACAGTTTTGCCCCTTTTCTCGCTAGATACCATAGTGGCGTCATGGAAAGTTGAAATGAACAATATACAACTAGCTCTCCGTTCTTTAACTTAGCCATTCTTACAAGATCAGACACATCTCTCCTATTTAGCATTAATGCACCAAGTACATTCATCCCTTTCTGCTTTAGTAAGAGGCACACTCCAGGACAATTACAGTAATCCATAGGGTATAGCCTACATTGAGTTGTGGTTCCACTAGTTTGACAACTATCTGTATTGTCTTTACAGTTTCTACTGACACTACATTTGTAGAACCCCTGTACATACAATAAATTGCCACAAATATCGTATAGATGATTCACAAACTTTATAGCAAATTTGGCAGCTTTGAAAGGCAAATAACTTTATATTCCTAATCTACCTTCCACAAGGTAAATGATATATGTATAACTTACTGTAAGCTGCGTTATAACTCTCAATAAATGTTTTACAATGGGATCTATTTTAATGATTTCATATTTTCATCAAAATTTATTATAATCAATGAACTGAATAAATCTGTTCAGAAGTTCAACTCTATAATCTGTTATATAGAATGGTAAAATGTAGGAGTGTCAAGAAGAGAATTTTTGCTAAAATATGATTTTATTTGATGACTTTTAAACAATACCCATCAACATTTGCAATAAGAAGAAAAACATACAGCTCAATAGCACATATTTCTTTCCATTGATGAACCCTGGACCGTGGGTTTAGATGGTCTGATTTGAATTTATAAATTGATGGCATACTTGTTGGTTTCCTCGATTACAGTCTGCATTAAAGTATCGCCAAAAAAGAAAAATTAATAAATGCCTCTTCTTCATTGAGTGTCTCCTTTAACACTAACTGGATTTTTTTTTTGTAATTACTATTTGCTCTTTCTCAATCCCAATTACTGGCACTTTGTGTTTTGCACTGTTTCAAGGGTGGATCAATCTTCCAACTCACTACGTTCTTCTCTATCATTTTTATTGTTTTTCTCTCACTTCATAAGTGGCACTGCAGTTCAATGCAGAACTTCGCCTCCTCCATTGACTTCCTCCAGTCATCTCTGTCCTTATATTTTACATTCCATCTTGTGATTTTACATTTCCTAATATCATTGTAAACATCATCCCACCGATAAATAAATTTAGCTTTGGTAATTTATTAATAACCAATAAGAAATTAAACACCCCAGATAGTAAGAAATCTGGAATTTGTCAAATTAGTTGTAGAGAGTGCAATAAAATATACATAGGAAAAACAAAGAGGAATTTGGACACTCGCACAAAGGAACATTTAGAAATATTAAAAATGGTGAAATTGAAAAATCAGCTATTGCAGCACATAGTTTGTTAGAAAGTCATAAAATTGAAAAAGAGGCCAAACTTCTAAAACATTTAGAAAAACTTTTAGAATTAGACAGTTTGAGAGAAGATATATATTCAGAAGAACAAATTTAGATCCATAAATTTTGAAATTTCCAATTAATGGGACCTGATCTCGGATTTCATCAAATCAACACCAGATGGAGTTATGGATGGAGATTCCAACAAAAATTCGGTAGTCATAATGTTGGTTGAAAATGGGAGGGATGTTCCTCTTGAAAACTGCAGTTCTCATTTTTTAAGAAAACAAACTATCAGGTAAGATAAAAAATGACTCATTCTTTCATTCAATTAATTATACCTATACAACTGTTCAAATTACACATTTTTTAAATTTAAGATTAAAAAATAAATGGCACTAGCCTTGCGATGAATTTATTTCCTCAGAAGTTTGAGTATTTTTAGGATTTTTTAACATCCTAAATCCAAATTCAAAGTTTCTGTCACATACTATGTTTTTATTTGAATATTAAATTTATTGGATTATAAAATTTTGAAAATTATGACACATGTAAAACAATACATTAACATGTTTAGTTTTATTTTATTTCAACATATGGAAATCAGATATTTTATGTACTTTTAAAATGACCAGCCTCATAGCCTTGTAGTCTGAACTTTTGACAACAATTCATGAAGTTCCAGGTTCAATTCCAATTAGACGACAAGAATTTTTCCTTAAATGGTCGCCTATGATCTGGAATTTTGGTTAAGTTTATGTTTAAGAACTCTCCTAGTGCTTGATTATCATTTATCACCCATAATATCTTTGGGATAATGCAACTCCATCTTCCAGATACCCCAATCTCTTCTGCCAATGCCAGAAATGTTGTAAGAAAACCTGATGATATTGGGGAAAAAAAGTATTTTTAATGTTGATCTTGAAGAAGATTTTCGGGCTGTTAGCCATGGTCGTGAGGCCTCACGACCACGGCCTACAGCCCGAAAATCTTTTTCAAGATCATCATAGCAACTCCGGCCGTGAAAGTCTACGTGAATACATATTTTTAATGTGTTCATAGTAAAACAAAAGAACTGGATTTTTTATAACTAAAGCTAGGATTTTTATGTAATATTAACATGCAAAGGCTGTACATTTAGCAACAAAAAGAATGAGCTGCTTCAAATAGCAGAGTCCCTGTTATGCCCACTGCGCATGCTCGAAGAGCTAAAGCTGTGGTTCACGAGGTAACACATTGTTAAATGTTTTAAATACGCTGTATTTAGTTTTAATTGTCTTAAATAGTTAAAGAACAGTGAAGGAGACATGTTTCTAGATATTTATGAGTGTTTGACAAATGCAGTATTACTCAAATTGCGACATTTCAAATAAAGTTCAACTCTCGTTCATAGTATAAAAGTAAACAAGACAACCAGGGTTTAGACAGCTAGTATCCGACATTCGAGTAGTGTAGATTGTTAAACCAATTACAAAAAGAGAAAATATATATGAGAGCAAGGGTTCGAATCCCTCGACAATGTGTTTTTGTTTATTCATTTGTATTTTTGCAAAATACATCCTATAACATTTAATTCCTGCCATGCATTCTACGTCCACTTTACACTGCATTAAGTAATATTCCTGCCTTCATAAACTCTATAATACTCTTTAGCTACCGGTATAAATTTAATTGTGTGTGCAGTACCACGTTTTAATAATAATGCTATAAATTTATGTAATAAAAGATAATATAGCTTCATATTAAATTTGAAGAGAAAAATGTTCGCCTAAACACATGATATTAATATTCACTGCACTGATTTTTTTTTTTCCCCAAATGCCCCAGGTTTGTCTTTCGACATTCCTGGTTTCTCTCCTGGCATGGCATACTTGTAACCCACTTCTGAGGTTGGGGCGCCTGGAAGGCGGGGTTACGTTGCCCCGATGATATGCTGGGTGATGATGATAATGGTGTGCCAGGAGAGTCCCTAATCCTAAGCTTAACCTAAGATAAATATAAATGATGATGATTGCGATGGCCATATGATTTCGGGGACCATTTGGACCTTAAAGTTTTCCTGACATTTGTCTTACAGGTGAGGAAAAACCTCACCCAGAAAAACTGTCCCGACCGGGGATCGGACCTGGGCCCGCTGCGTGACAAGGCAGCACGCTATCCCGAGACCACAGCGGTGGACACTGCACTGATGTTAATTTGCATCTTTTAATATACTGTTGCACTTTAAATTATTAATTTCTAATAATTAGTACTAGTAATATTAATAGTAATAATAGTTAGTTCGTTTTTGTTTAAGAGTAGAAAGACAGAATATAATAGAAAGCATTTTAACAATTAAAAAGTTTAACCTCATCGGGAATCGAACTTGTGACCTCTTGCATACAAATGAAGCAACTAAGCTCTGAGCTAAGTGTTCACTATCTTGCTGTGCTTGAAAGAATGCTCTTCAAAGGATAACGTATTGTAGCTCTACTGTGCAATTGGTTTACTCATGTGAATCATGCTTTAGAACTTAAAATATTCGAGATCAAAAGTCGGCCCATTTTTTTTTTTTTTTGCTAGGTGTACATATTTATATAATAATATGTGGTGAAGTGTGTAATATTACATAAAAATTCTTAAAATATGTAATTTTAAATACATTAAAATTTAATTTTTATATAAATTTATACTAAGTGGCTGAATTCAAATACCTAGGAACAATAATCACAAACAGGAATGAGATGCACAAGGAAATTAAACATAGGCTCAATTCTGGAAATGCATGTTATTATGCATTACAGAGACTCTTGATGTCCCAACTCCTTTCAAAAAACGTTAAACTGAAAATATATAAAACTCTTATTCTACCAGTTATATTATATGGATGCGAAACATGGACTCTTACTTTAAGGGAAGAAAGGAGATTACGAGTATTTGAGAATAAAGTTCTTAGGAAAATTTTTGGACCAAAGAGAGATGAACAGACAGGTGAATAGAGAAGACTGCATAACAGCGAATTACATGGTATTTATATGAAGTCAGATATAATGAGAACAGTCTCATAGACTGCGATGGGCAGGACATGTGGCATGAATGGGGAATGAAAGACGTGCATGGAAGATTCTTGTAGGAAAACCAGAGGGAAAACGCCCAGTTGGTAGACCAATAATGAGGTGGGAGAATAATATTAACTATGATTTGAGGTAGGCCCGAATCTATGAATGCATTAGACTGTAAAAGGCGTTCTCTGCTGAGAAAGTTGTATCCTAATATGATTTTGCTTACTCAGAAATCTGTTCATGCGATAATAATTGTTGAAATTCGTAAGCTACCTGACGAGGTGACTTAAGAGAGAAATGAATCGTGAGAATTCTGAAGAGAACCGATGGTAACCGATGTAGTTTGAAACCTTGCCGCGTACCTTGCTGCTTTATACAAGATGTCGGACCTTGAAGACTTCGATCATGTTTTCGATATATGTGGAGAAGAGGAATTTGATAGAGTCTATCAAAGAATTCAACTGGAAGAACAGGAGAATCGGCGTAATATTGCGCGATGCAGACGTCATTGTATTCGGTATTATTTGCGGGACGCAAGTGTAAATGCGTTCCTCTAGCAGACGAAAATAACAGAAGTGGTTTTATCGCTGAGAATTCTAGGTAATTTCTTGCCAATATTACAAAAACGACGACTTTCATGCATGACCAGTTAGTGGGTAGCTAATTCGATCTTTACACTTGCTTACAGTGAGTCAGCTCACCAGTGATTGGAAGTAATTTGAGTAGAGACTAATATATTTGCATGCGGCCCGTAGATTATACAGGGGATGATTGGAAAACATTGGCTCAGGATAGGGATATATGGAGAGCTTATGTCCGCGTGGCCATGAACCTATGGGTTCGATAGTGCCAGTGAGTTAGTTAGTTATACTACATATTAAGTTAATTGATACCTGATTTTATTCATGAAAAATATAATATGGGGTAGTTATTAAATAAACATGTTGATATAGTAAGTAAAATGTATTAAATATAATTACTTTGTTTGAAAAATGTGAAAATTTAATTACCCCTAAATAAAAGTAATATTTCTTGTTACACAAATATATTTTCAATAGTTAATATTATAATTACACAGTGTTTTCATAGTCACTGTTTAACCAATTTTAGCTCCTATAGCAAATACAAAAACTATATACTAATTTCACTTTAAATTTCAATGAACTATGAGTTACATCTCTAAGTTTTCCATTGTAATGGAGTGTCGTTGGTCAGAGAGAATGTTTTTGTATGCAGAAAATGATCTTTCCACATCACAGGAAGTTGCTGGAAGTTGGATAGCTTGGGAAATTTGTTTCAGTGTGCAATCAAGTACCTGGGTTTGTAGTGTAAAAAAATATTGTCATGTAGATAGTTTTAAATTTTATTCCACTTATGAAAAAAAATTAAGAAACAGAATATGTAGTTTTACATAAAAAATATTAAAATGTATATAAATATGTAATTATGATGTAATATGTTAAAATATGTAATGATAACACTGGACAACACTGAAATTTGCACCTGACAAAAATTAGATGTTTCTAATGTATTTTTATGCCCTGATTTCTAAACTTAAATCCGTTTTTCATTATCACTTATGGTTTTGAAGTAATCGCCAATTTATTATTATACTAGCGGACCGACCGAGTGCAAAGTAGTGGGCAATTTTATACATAATTTATTGAACCCTTGTTCATGAAGAAGGAGCATATGACAACACATTATTACTTTATTAGTGGGAAAGAAACAATTCCAGCCTATTGGGTTGTCTGTTTCAATTTATGAGCCCTATAAAAGGCATGGTCGATTGTATGGTGTAGCATATCATCATCATCATCCATGCAAGTATTAGGCCGTGTGGCCTGTTACAGTCTCAAAGAGGAATTTTCCATCCAGTGCTTTTTTGGACGTCCCAGCGATCTTTTACCTTGTGGGCAGTAACAAAGCATGGCTTTTGGAATTCTATGAGACGGCATTCATTGAAGATGGGCTTTCCAGTTGTTCTGGTAGTTTTGTATATGGTGAAGAATGGGTTCTACATCCAACTCTTCCATAATTTTCTCACTTCTAGCATATTATATGTTTACACAATTTATTTTATTACGGTCTCTTAATCTCTCCACTTGTATTGTTGAAGCAGAATGCAAAAGCAGTAATTTAAAAATATATTTTATCTTCTTAGGGATCTCAATTCAACAAATTCAGTCAGAACTCTTAGGCTCTCTGGTATAGTACTGGTATTTGTTTGAGCTCAATAACAATTTATAGGAAAAGTGAACACTCTTTGAATGAACTTGTCTATTGTAATGATGTTGATGGACTAATGAAACAATTGATTGGTAAAATTTGCAATCCATAAGAATGGCACCTTTTCATAGATTCTTCCAAGTTACGTGTAAAGGCCATCTTGTTAAATAATGGTAATGTTTACCATTCTGTGCCTATACCTCTTGCTCATACTATTCATATGAAAGAAACATACGAGAATATGAATTTGCTTTTAAAAACCGTTAACTATACAACATGTGAATGGAAAATATGTGGAGATCTTAAAGTCACAGAAATATTCCTTGGAATGCGGAGTGGTTTCATCAAGTTTTGTTGTTTTTTTATGCGAGTGCGACAGTCGAGCTAAACAAAAACACATGAAGTATGAGAGTGACCTCTAAGGGATGCTTTGTTACCAGGGGACAAGAGTATTAAACACCAACCATTAGTTAAGAAAGAAAACATATTGCTGCCACCCCTTCACGTTAAGCTAGGCTTAATGTAAAATATTGTTAAGGCTCTAAACAAAAATGGTAAAACTTTTCTGTATTGGAAAGAAAAAGGTTCCAAGAATTAGTGAAGGTAAATTGAAGGAAGGTCCCTCCATGGTATCTTTACCTTGTCGTGGTGGAGTGGCTTGCGTGCTTAAATGATCCTGAGAGCTATGCCGGCGGTAGCATTGCTGCCGATAGGGTTACCCATGCCGGACTGGTCGAAGGTGATAAGCCAGACGAAAAAAGTACCTTGGGCAAAAGAGTGACGATCTTTCACCGTAAAAATACAACTGTCAAGAAATGCGGACATGGGTTCATCTGGGATAAAATTTTCCGGAGGTCAAATAGTCCCCTATTCGGTTCTCCGGGCGGGGACTACTTCAGGGAACCCATGCCAAAGGCTCAAACACAGGGACATGTTCCTAGGAACATGGAATGTTAGGACTTTATACAATAGCGGGGCACTAGAGATATTAATGCGGGAATTAGATAAATCGCCCTTGGATATAGTCGCTTTACAGGAAGTTAGGTGGCCAGGAGAAGGTAGTCAGGAATCTGGAAGCTTTGCATTATACTATGGAGGTGCAGAAAGACCTACATTTGGAACGGGTTTTTTAGTTAGAAGGAGGATCCTATCCGTTATCCAAGATATTAAGTTTGTTAGTGATAGGATATCATACATAATTCTAAAGGGTAAACGACATGATTTTATAATTGTAAATGTACATGCCTCCACAGAAGATAAAGATGACAAGATCAAGGATGAGTTCTATGAAGAATTAGAATGCTTATTTGATAGCCTTTCACAATATCATATGAAAATTGTCTTAGGAGATTTTAATGCAAAAGTGGGGCGGGAAGATATATTCAAACCAACAATAGGCAAATTCAGTCTTCATGAAGATAGTAACGACAACGGGGTTAGATTAGTCACATTTGCCACATCAAAGAATCTCATTGTTAAGAGCACAACATTTCAGCATAAGGATATTCATAAATACACCTGGACGTCCCCAGATGGAGAAACTCGGAACCAGATAGATCATGTATTAGTGGATAAATGCTGGCACAGTTAGCATCAATGATGTTAGATCAGTTAGAGGGACAGACTGCAATTCGGATCATCATCTGGTCAGAGTGAAAATCAGACAACGGCTATCGCTTATGAGAGGAACGAACACTAAAGATGATTCTGAAAAATATGAATTAAAAAACTTGAAAAAATAATGAAATGCGGCAAAAATACCAAATCAAAATTGCTAACAGATTTGAAGTACTAGAATCTTCAGATGACAATGTGGCAAACGAAGAAGAAACTGATATAAATAAAAAATGGGAGGCTATAAGAGATACTATTAAATTGTCAGCATCAGAAAGCATTGGTTGTTTAAAAAAGAGGCAAAACAAGAAATGGTTTGATGAGGAATGTGCCGACGTTGTAAAGAAAAGAAAGCTAGCAAAAATGAAATGGTTACACGAGCCAAATGAGGTAAATTTGGAGCAATTGTGTAGTATTAGACGGGAAACCACCAAGTTACTAAAGAGTAAAAAGAGGGAATATTTGAGAGAGAAGGTTAATGATCTTGAAATGAATGCAAAAAATAGGAACATTAGAGAATTATATCAGGGAATTAGTATAGAGAAGAAAGGGTTTCAGGATAGAACAAACATAATTCGGAATGAAAATGGGGATATGATTGCAGATTCTAGGAGTATATTAAATAGATGGAAAAGTTACTTTAATCAGCTATTAAATGTACATACAGAACAGGACATTGAGGAGGATAAGTTACAGACAGCAGAAATGCTAGTCGCAGAGCCAAGTGCATTAGAGGTTGAAAAGGCGATTGAAAAATTGAAGATGTATAAAGCATCTGGTTCAGATGAGATCCCAGCAGAACTGATAAAATCAGGGGGAGAAAAATTGATGGACAAGATACGCTGGCTGCTTAGTATGATTTGGGAAAAAGAAGCTCTTCCAGATGAATGGAAGGAATCAATTATCATACCAATCTATAAGAAAGGAGATAAAACTGATTGCAACAACTACAGGGGCATCTCATTACTTTCAACTTCATACAAAATTCAAGCAGACTTACTCCCTATATTGATGACATTCTAGGAGATCATCAATGTGCATTTAGAAGAAACAGGTCTACAACAGATCAGATTTTTAGTATAAGACAGATTTTAGAAAAGAAATGGGAAAATAATGGTACTGTACATCAACTATATGTAGACTTAAAAAAGCATATGATTCAATTAAGAGAGAGAAGTTATATAGTATACTGCTGGAGTTCGGAATTCTTAAAAAGTTAGTTAGACTTATATGAATGTGTCTAAATGGCTCAAAGAGTAGGGTGCGTGTAGGCAAACAGTTTTCAGACACTTTTGTAATCCAGAATGGGTTGAAGCAAGGAGATGCACTATCTCCTTTACTATTTAATTTTGTACCAGAGCATGCCATTAAATCTTTAGAGAATAAGGAAGGCTTACAATTGAATGGTATCAATAAGCTGTTAGTTTAAGCTGATGATGTAGTACTACTGGCCGATAGCGAGGAGATACTAAAGGCCAACACGCACACACTATTGAGTAACACTA
The DNA here is from genome assembly GCA_030220185.1 of Diploptera punctata. Taxonomy (NCBI): domain Eukaryota; kingdom Metazoa; phylum Arthropoda; class Insecta; order Blattodea; family Blaberidae; genus Diploptera; species Diploptera punctata. The sequence continues at coordinate 430,331 of JASPKZ010003859.1, read as the reverse complement.
AGAAATTAGGACTGGAAGTAAATATCAGTAAAACTAAATATATGGTCACACGTAGAAATTGAGTATATAATGGAAACGGACAGCTAATGACAAATGAGGGAAATTTTGAGGAAGTGGCTGAATTCAAATACCTAGGAACAATAATCACAAATAGGAATGAGATGCGCAAAGAAATTAAACACAGGCTCAATTCTGGAAATGCATGCTATTATGCATTGCAGAGACTTTTGATGTCCCAACTCCTTTCAAAAACATGTTAAACTGAAAATATATAAAACTATTATTCTACCAGTTATATTATATGGATGCAAAAAAATGGACTCTTACTTTAAGGGAGGAAAGGAGATTACGAGTATTTGAGATTAAAGTTCTTAGGAAAATTTTTGGACCAAAGAGATATGAACAGACAGGTGAATGGAGAAGACTACATAACAATGAACTACATGGTCTTTATAGGAAGCCAGATATAATAAGAATAGTTAAGTCTCGTAGACTGCGATGGGCAGGACATGTTGCGTGTATGGGGAGTGAAAGACGTGCATGGAGGCTTCTTGTAGGAAGGCCAGATGGAAAACGCCCAGTTGGTAGACCGAGAATGAGGTGTGGGAAAACAACATTAACTATGATTTGAGGGAAGTAGATTATACAGGGAGTGATTGGAAAGCATTAGCTCCGGATAGGGATGTATGGAGAGCTTATGTCTACGAACCTACGGGTTCGATAGTGCCAGTGAGTAAGTAAGTAAATTGAAGTAAGGTATTTTTATTGGCCCACAAATTCATGAAATGATGCAAGACAAGAAGTTTGATAACATGCTAGAGGACAGTAAGAGAAAGCAGCATGGGTGGGATTCAAGACAGTATGTGATAATTTTCTGGGAAATGTAAGGGCTAAAAACTACCATATGAGAATATGCTTAAAGACATATAAAATCTGGGGGTGTAATATGTTATTGAAAATACATTTCCAACATTTCCACCTGGACTTCTTTCCTCCCAACCTGGGGGCCGTCAGCAATGAACACGGAGAATATCTGTCATGAAAAGAAGATACAGAGGACAATGGCCACCCAGCATGTTAGATGACTATTGTTGACAGCTAATAAGGGATGTTCCTGATGTTGTCCACAAAGCAAAAATGTTCCAGAAAATCTTTTTAGAATGTCAGTAAAATAAAACTTTTTTTCTATATTTCTATACTTATTTGCATGATAAATCAGAAAAGTGTGACTAAGTCTTCCTGAAAGTTATGTAATCTATACAATTCTTTCTTAATAATCCTTGAATTTACAAAAATAACATAAGGAATTACCAGAATACTAAAATTAGATATGTTCGGTCATTTTTTTCTGGATTTGTATGGAAATTTTCAATCATGTTTCCTGCAAAAATGGTACGCGATAGAAAATTTTGGATTGTAGATCTGATTTCAGTATATGTTAAATATTTACAATCACCTATTTTCATTTGAGTGCAAAAAAATAAAGTTTGAAATTTGTTGTTCAGTGTAACTTTTCGTATTAGTAGTAGTAGTATAGTAGTAGTATTCAAATGTTGTGAAGCTCTTGATTTGTCATCATTCGCTTGCGGGCTTCCCAATAATATTCAGCAATTTGGAATGGTGTTCCAACTATTTTCTGAAGATCAGCACAGAACATCAAGTGATTCTTGTTCATTATCGTATTTGTGTCCTTGCATACTATGCAGTTTGAAGACGAAATAATGCAACTCCAATTGATCGGGGGCTGTTTGGTATTGTATCTGGTTCTAGTAATGTCTTCCATATCTTGGTTTCACATTGGATTTTGTTTTGTTCGGCTATATGGGATTTTATTTTCATTTTCGTGTAGAGTTGTACTGATTTGTAAGATAGGTAATTGATCTTACTCTGTTGGATGAGTGTACATTTTTTTGCAAGCATATCAGCCTTCTCATTACCTTCCACGCCACAATGTGCTGGAATCCATTGTAGAATAACATTTCTGTTTAGATTTTTCAACATCCTGATGCAATTTTTGGCTTCTATTATTCTATGGTCTTGGATGGTCTGGTTGTGTGTTAGTGCCATTATGGCTGAGCTAGAGTCAGAAAGTATTACAGCATTTTGGAAGGAATTGATATGAAGAAACAATTGTTGTAGGGCTGTAAGTATTGCTTGTAGTTCACCGTCATAATGTGTTGTATATTTCCCAAGAGAGATGTAAAATGAGAAGAGTTTACATGTTATTCCTGCTCCTGCTGCTGCTTCTCTATCCATTAGCTACCTATCTTTTCATATTTGATAAGTACATTCTTAATTTGTGGACATTCATCATTTTTAGCCATGTATAAGCAAAGATAAAGAATATGTAATTATGTACAAATCCTTGCTTGCTTATAAATTATAACCAAATGAGTGTCTTTCCATCAGATAAGTACAATGGCATTTCAGCAATAGAAGCCTTTTTATATATTAAATTTGGGAATTTTTAATATTATGAGGTTCAATTCATAAGAATTAAATAAATTGTGATTATTTCTTACCTTATACTTCCATGTTCCTTTAAACACAGCACTACAGTATCGGCGACTCATTGTCACCATCATCAGCTGTTTTCACGATTGTCAACTTTTTGTTTTGTTGATAATTATCTAAACTGCCATCTGATGTTCTTTTTAAGGAATTATTTTCTAAACTGCCATCTGGTGTTCTTTTTTATGAATCATTTTCTAAACTGCCATCTGTTGTATTTTTGAAGAACTTTGTAATCAAGCTTGGTTCTTCTGGAATTTCGAAGTTCATGGTTCTAGTATGGTTTTTTTGAATATATATTTTTGTAATCAAGCTCGGTTCTTTTGGAATTTCGAAGTTCATGGTTGTAGTATGGTTTTTTTTAATATATATTTTTTGAAAAAATACAACGTTCTTCAAAAATACAACAGATGGCAGTTTAGAAAATGATTAATAAAAAAGAACACCAGATGGCAGTTTAAAAAATAATTCCTTAAAAAGAACATCAGATGGCAGTTTGGATAATTATCAACAAAAGAAAAAATTGACAATCGTGAAAACAGCTGATGATAGTGACAAGGAGTCGCCGATACTGCAGTGCTGTGTTTAGAGGAACATAGAAGTATGAGGTAAGAAATAATCAGGATTTATTTAATCCTTATGAATAGAAGCCTTGCCTGTATGTTATTGGTTGTTGAGATAAATTTTATGGATCTCTTAGCAGAATGTCACCTGTATCTTCTTCAGTATTTTTATTAACCACTTGGTCACCCCCCTATAGCTTCAAATAATTTGGAAGCTGGTTTTAAGAATGTTGTGTGACAAAACCTTGTGAAATCCTCTAAAGTTCTTCTACATATTAAACTTGGGTTAATGATATGGTTCATGAAGACACTGAGCAAAGAAGAAAACTGTTTTAAGTAAATCTGTGACAAATTCTATATTTAAACCAAAAATTAAAAGAAGATACATTCATTTATCCTACATCATAAAATTGATATATGATTGAACATTTAAAAATGATATGAATAAAAAAAAGAAAGCAGCACGGTTACCTTAAAGCAAAGTTTTCAGAAAACTTCTTGATAACAAAGAAAGATCCCAATTACAGAAACATTGTAGTTAATATGCTTGTTGAATTTGAAGAACTTGGTTACCCAACATTTGTTTGAAAGTTAATTTTTTGTTTTCTCGCCTAGATTATCATCCTGAAAATCTGGGATATATTTATTGAATAACAAATTGAGATATGTAAATTGAAATAAAGAAGTTACAAATAAGTTACCAAGAATGTTGGAGTATCTAAATGCTTTCTATCAACTGTAGGATGCTCAGAGATGAAATTCCTGAAGACAAATATAAAGCAAAGTTGAGCAGAAGAACCTTCAGAACAAAGACAGTATGGTTGTGATATATTTTGTAGAAATCCTGGTTAAAATCATTCTGTAGCATATTGTTTTCCACAGTGACTTGAAAAATTATTTATATCACAGTATCTATTAACATATATTTAAATTAATATTGGGAAGTAAACATTATGAGGTTATATCATTAATAGTGAGTGTAATATATTTTTAACGATTCACCTCATATGATTTCAAATTTCTTTGATACCAGCAGTTTCAGACAATATCTTGTCCCTCTTCAGTCATGGCTTCCACTGATGAAATTCTGTGGTTGTTGATTTCTCTAAGGACATCACCTCTTGTGCTGCCATCTTTCGTTGGAATTATAAACTTTGTAATTAAATTTTTATCCACCAGAATATCGAAATTCATAGATTGATATTTATTCTTCTGAATGAATATCATTTCCCAAATTGTCAATTCCAACGGTTTATCTAATTGTTTCAAAAGTTTTGCCTCTTTTTCAATTTTATGATGTTCTAGCAAACTATGTGCAGCAAATGCTGATTTTTCAATTTTTAATATTTCTAAAATGTTCTTTAGTGCGTGTTTCCAAATTCCTTTTTGTTTTTCCTATGTATACTTTGCTACAATCATTACAATTTATTTGATAAATTCCAGATTTCTTATTGTCTGGGATGTTGATTTTTTATTGGTATTTAGAAGTTTTTCCAGACTAAATTTATTTATTGGTGCCAAAGTAATGTTGTGTTTGTCAAATATTTTTTGAAATTTCCTATGTACTATTGAATGGTAAGTAATTTTCTTTAAATTCTTCTTTTCATTACTAATAATTTGTAGGGTAGAGCATTCTTTAAGTTGTTTTATCTTTTTGAATTTCTTTAATTTATTAGATGTTATACTCTTATTGAAACCATCTAATCTGGCTATATTTAAGACATTATCGTATTCTTTCTTAAAATTTTCTCTTTTTAGTGGGACCTTTATTAATCTACATAAGAGGCTATTAAATATTGCATGGAGCCAGAGGATTGAAACCTGTTGATTTGATATAATTATCTGTAGGTGTACCCTTCCTATATACATCAAATTCAATTTTTTGAGCTTCTTCATTCCTAATTATGTATAAATCCAAAAATGGAATTTGGTTTTCAATTTCTGATTCTATGGTAAATTTAATTGATACATCTTGTAGATTAAGTAATTTCAACGCATCATCAACATGTTTAAAATGTATTATTGAAAAAATATCATCTACATATCTGTACCAACTCTTGAAAATCCATGGGTAAGCCTTGATGATATGGCACTCGAAGTAACTCATGTATAAATTAGCCAAAAATAGCGAAAGAGGATTTCCCATAGATAAACCCGAAACTTGTAAAATTTACCATTAAAAGTAAAATAAGAATTTTCAATAAAAAATTTTGTAAGGTTGATGTATTCTTCTATTACATCTTTTTTTACATCCAAAGAACTCAACCATTGACTTGCCAACTGTACTAAAGCACTGCCGTTATCACCTCTACGCTGATGATCTCCAAATTTACATACATTCACCTCCTCATTCTCTCTATAACAGCTTGACAAAAATGAATGACGATCTCATATCCATCTTTAACTGGTCTTCAAGTATCGGTCTAAATCTAAATCCTAACAAGTCACATGTATGTTGTTTATTTTTTATCATTTCACTCACCTCATACTTCATGAAGTATGAGGTGAGTGAAATGATAAAAAATAAACAACATTAAAGAACCTCATAGTGTTATTTCCTATCTACATAACTTAATAAGTCACATGTAATTCTAATGGGACAACAAAGACTGCTTACAACTTTTGACATATCTACACTTCCAAACATTACTATAAATAATATAATTATCCCTTATTCTTCTTCAGTAATAGATCTTGGACTACATCTAGACGCAAATTTAACCTGGCAAACATAAGTGAAACACATATGTAAAAAGACTTTCTCCATCTTACATTATCTTAGACGTTTAAAGAATTTTCTCCCAGTTTCGTTAAAACAAATCCTTGTGCAGAATCTTGTGTTACCACACTTCGATTATTGTGACATTATATATAATGATCTAAACTATGACTTGTCGCAGAGACTGCAGCGTTCATAATGCTTGCGTTCGATTCATTTTCAATATCTGCCGTTATGACCATATTTCCGAACACTTTAATAACCTCTCTTGGCTCCGTCTTACTGACAGATGTAAATTGCACTCTCTTTCACTACTTTTCAAGCTTCTGAATTCCTACATCCCTACTTACCTGGCGTCCAGATTTGAGAAGTTATCCTCTTACCACAATATTGACACTAGATCACAAGATGGCAGTCTGCTAACAATTCCTCTTCATAGCACTTCCTCCTATTCTACTTCCTTCACAGTAGCCTCTGCCCGCTCCTGGAATCTCCTTCCTCAAGATATCAGGGGTTGCCGCACACTTGGTACCTTTAAGTCACGCTTATACAGTTACCTGTTGTCTAATAATTAATTTTTCTCTATTTATTTAATTTTATACTATGTCATTAATCTTTTCCTCGATTTTTATATATATTGTACGTATTATATATTTAATTCGTTAAATTTAGAGTAAATCAAAATACATTATAAATATTAATTGTATTGTATTCATAACTTGTAATCGTTTGTATATATATATTGTAATTTAGATTTAAGACTATTTTTTTGTTTGTATTTTTCTAAACCTGGTTGAGTGGTAGACAAGGCCTTAAGGCCTTAACTCTGCCAGGTAAAATAAAGCTATTATTATTATTATTATTATTTTTCCAAAAAATTCAACATTTTTCCTATTGGAACATTCGGGTTTATCTATGGAAATCCTCAACCACAGAATTTCATCAGTGGAAGCCATGACTGAAGAGGGACAAGATATTGTCTGAAACTGCCAGTATCAAAGAAATTTGAAATCATATGAGGTGAGTCGTTAAAAATATATTCTACACTCACTATTAATCTATTAACATATTCAAAATGTTATTATATGTACAGCTATTCTTCAATTTGTTGTGAAATATATACACAACTATATACTTACAATGTTTTAATCATTCACTTCATACATCTCAATGATGGATAAATCAGATTTGAAGAGAAAAATTATACGCTCAGGCCAGAATATGATTTATCCTTTATTGAGATGTATGAAATGAATAATAAAAACATCAAAGAAGCCGTACTGACTTTATAATGTAACGTCATCATCATCATCCTGCCAGGTATTAGTCCTAGAAGAACTGTTATGGCGTGAGAAAGCGGTTTTCGTGCCATCTTTTCATAGGTCGACCAAAAGTGACCGTTTCCCATTTGGACAGTAGTTCATTATTGCCTTGGGGATCCTGGATCTAGCCATTCTTGAGACATGTTCCTTCCAGTTTAGCTGATATCTGGAGATGTAGTCCAGTATTGGTGACACATTAAGTTCTTGAAGGATTTCTACATTTTTCTATCGATCCCATTTGGTGGTCAGCTGTTCGGCACATAAATCTCATCTCACAGGCTGTTAGTCTGCTTTCATCTCTTGTCATTCACTCCCATAACATAGGACTGGTCGAGCCATTATGTGATAAAGACGAGTACAAGTTGATTTTTGCACTAATGAAGGTTTTAAAACTCTATTAATGATTCCCATTGATTTGTTGAATTTCACAATTTTCTCTGATAAATCCAAATTTTCAACAAAAGAGAGTTTATATCCCAAATAAGTAAACTCATTAATTCTCTCTAAAATTTTGTTATTTAGACAAATTTTGCTTGGTATTGGGGATTTTCCACAAAATCCCATTATTTTAGTTTTATTGGTAGATATTTCCATTGAATATTTCTGGGCTATCAAATTTAAATTATGTACTGACCATTGTAAATCATCTTCAGATGTTGCTAGTAAAACAAAATCATCTGCAAACATTATTATATCTAATTTTAAATTTCTATTGATAGTGATACTTCCGTGTTTTGTTTCTCTAAAATCTTTTACAATGGCATTCATATATATGTTAAAAAGTAGAGGGGAGAGGCCACAACCTTGTCTAACTCCTGAGTTTATTTGTTTCCACTGAGTTATTTTTTCTTTTATTTTTATTGCAATGAGAGTTAACTTATAAATGTTATAAATATTGTATATGATCTGCTTTGGGATCTGATCTTCATCAAAATTTCAAATAACAGACTTCTGTTCACTTTATCAAAGGCTTTTTTTAAAGTCAATAAATGGCAAGTGTGTTTCTATATTAAATTCACGATGTTTCTCAATCAAAATTTGCATTGTGAAATATCCATCAGAGCAAGATCTACCCTTCCGGAAGCCATTTTGTTCTTCTCCAAGTATATCTTCATAATATTTATATAATTTCATCATCATCATCATAGTACATTCACGAATTTAGGCCATTTGTTGACCTGTTTCGGCCTCAAGAGAAACACCATCCAGAAGTCTTTTGAGTGGACGTCCTGGTCTTCTTCTTCCTGCAGGTTGATATCTTAACATTAGTTTGGGTATTCTGTGATCTTCCATTCGATGAACATGTTGCATCCATCTTGACTTATAATCAGAAATTTTGTTTTCTAAAGATTCCATGTGTAATTCTTCTAAGATGTCTTCATTTTTTTTGTGATCTAGTAGTGTGTATCCTGCAGTCCTCCGAAGATATCTCATTTCAGCAGATCTAAGTCTCTGTATATCCTTCTGTTTCAACGTCCATACTTCGCTACCATACAAAAGAGTTGGAAGAGCCAGTGTTTTATACACTTTCAGTCTTGAATGCTTTTGGACTAACTGTGGCTTGAAGATAGAATTTATTAACCCTAAAATTCTTAAAAATTTAGATATTTTTGCATTTACATCCTTTTCTTCTCCATATGAGATATTGCATCCTAGATATGTAAAATTATTCACTTGCTCCAAAATTTTATTGTCCAGTACAATTTTACTTCTTTCTTTATATCAATGAAGTAATATGTTGCTGGAACAAAACATATAAATTTGGAATAAGAATATCAGAAAATAGAAAATTAAACACCCTATTGTTTGCAGATGACCAAATAATAATAGCAAATTCCGAAGATAATCTACAGAAAGGTCTGTATGAACTTAACAAAATTACAGAAGAATATGGATTAAAGATATCTACAGAAAAAACAAAAAAATTTATATAATTTATTCGTAATAATAGTGGAACCAGAGTTTAATAAGCTGATCCCTCTGTAATTATCACAATTGGTCTTATCTCCTTTTTTAAATATTGGAATTACTAATGATTTTGACCAATCTTGAGGTGGATTTTCTCCTTGCCATATGATATTCAAGAGGTTTAAATATCTTTTGAGAAATAGTTAACTGGAGTGTTTAAATAGATCAGTGGGTATTTCATCTTCACCAGGTGCTTTGTTGCTCTTTATATTTTTTAAAGCTATTTGAAGATCTTTTAAAGGAAATAAAGTCTCTTTGTATATTATCTGGCTCTTGTATCTTTAAAGAGGGACAGTTGTTTGTCCATAAATTTTGATAATAATAAATCCATTTATCATGAGGAATTATATTTATTCTAGCAATATCTTTGTTTTCACTATTTAAATTTTTCAAAATTTTATATATTGATGGTTGGGGCCTCGTTACATCATTCTCCAAGAAGGATAAAAATTGTTCCCAACTTTTCCTGTGGTGCTTGCGGACTTCACGTTTGGCAATGGCTCTTTTTCTGTGGTATTCTATTTTATCTTCATCTTTTTTTGTACTAATGAATTTTATTTATGCCATCTGTTTTTCTTGTATAATCTTTTTAATTTCATCATCAAAGTTTCTTAGGCCTTTAGCTCGTTGCCGTTTTCGTTTTTTGCCAAGACTTTCATTAGCTGCTTGTTTTAAAATTGTTTTTATATGTTTCCATTCTTCTTCTACATCAGTGCCTAAAGGTGTTGTTTCTATTACATTGTCTAACCTTCTTTGATAAAGCCATTTTATGCTAGCATCTTGAAGTAAATTAACTTTAAATGAGAATTCTTCCTTCTGGTTTATTTTTTTGGTTCTTTTTATACCAACAAGGTTTTAATCTTACTGGGTAAACTAGTAGATAATGGTCAGTTTCAATTAATGTAATGTATAATTCCCATATATATGTCTTCTTAATAATGAAGCTGCCATTTACAAAAAAATAGAAGCAAAGGTTTCATAGCATTTGGTGCGCGGGAATTACAGTGTATATAGAGAAAAATTTGCATTTAGATTGGAACTTGCTCCAGTAGCTGAGTCGGTAGAGCACTTAGTCTAGAAAATCAAATGTCTCGGGTTCAAGCCCCGGTCTTAGCGTATAATTTTTCTCTTCATATATGAACCATATACTTAGTTTAACAATCTGTGTTTGAGTTATCAGGTCTACATGATTTTTTATGCATTTGGAATAAAAAATACTATTGAAATAGTACTATTTTTAATAATACCATTTAACTGCAATACAGTGGGTCCCATAGAATCACTACCACAATACAACCAGAATATCTCCTAAACTAATAGTGACAGAATAACCGATTTAGATTTTATGTTAGAAAAACTTCGCCAAGTTTCAGTAGATCTCTGCATGTGTGCATTTGGTGGCCCAAATAATATCAAGGCAGTATTCTATCTCCCTCCATATGTTCCACAGCATTATAGGTGTGACGGAAGCACAAGTGTCTATTATCTACCTTCGGAGGTCTGCCAGATCCTGTACGGGAGTTCAATAAATAATGCCTTTTACATATTCCCAAAGAAAGAAATCTAAGGGGTCAAATCTGGTGTCCATGGAGCCAATTCAATGGGCCTAATCTTCTGATCTACTTTTTGGAAATTGCATGTTGAGGTAGATCTTGAACTTCATTGGCATAATGTGGAGGGGCTCCATCTTGTTGGAATAAGTGGTCATCCAGTATTTGTGGAACTCTATAGTTCTCCAGTATATCTAGGCATGTTGTCCCTGTATCTGTCCTTTCAGCAATCACAATATCACAAGTCAAAGCACACACACGTTAAATTTGGTGTTATTATGTTCATATTCCATTATAACACAAGTTTTATTCTCTCATATTTCACAGTTATGGCAGTGCACCTTAGTACACATGTGAAAGGTTGCTTCATCTGAGAATGTGATGTGGGTGAGGAATCCATTGTCATCTTCACTGCAGACTAACATTCACAAACTCGGTCCATCTGGGTTTATCATTTTGCCGCAACTTTTGCACAAATTGGATTTTGTATGCTCTAAGTCACAATCTTTTATGAATAATGTTGTGAACAGTGATTTCGGAATACCCAACTCTAAACTGACTCATCAAATTGATTTCCTTAAGCTGTGCTGAAATGCTTGCCTAACATCTTCAACTTTAGCTGCAGACACTGTGTGTTTGTCACTTCCCTTCTTCCTTAACACAAGGCCCGTTTCCAACAGCAGATTATACCATTTTACAATGGTAAGGCACTCTGCAGCATTTGCACCATATTCCTGCCTAAATTTACTATGCAGTGTGATTGTAAAGTTAAACTCGGCTAACCAATAATATTTCACTTTCTGCTGTACTCTATGTTGTCATGCACACAAATCATAATTTTCCTTGTCATCAAACTTGTAGAGTTTCTATGTAAGAGAAGATGAGAAACATATTTCTAAACTCACTGAGTGACGAGATATTTATATTTTTTTGTGGTAGTAATTATATGGGACACATTTGTGTGTGTGTGTGTGTGTGTGTGTGTGTGCATGCGTGCGTTTCAAAAAATTAATATGGATTCAGCATATCAGAATTATATAAAATCAGTGTTTCTATTGTTCGTCTGGTTTAACTTTGCAACAAATTTATAGAAAGAGACAGCTCTCTCACTCACACCAGTGTTGTTGGTGTTTCTTCACCAGATGTTAATAGAAGAAAGAGGAAGATGAAAACTGACAACAGGATGGGTTCTGTCTTTTGTAACTGGGCGAAAGAGGTCAAGGAACTACCCTTATATCTCCATCTCTCTCTTTGTCAAGTTAAGCCAGATATACAATAGTTGAGGCAATAACCGTAAAGTGTAAATTTGAAGGCTAAAGTAATTTGTATGTTTGTTACATATTGGAAGAAGTGTGGTAAAATTGTATCTATTTCTTAATGTTTTTTTAATTAAATTATGGATATTCATCAAGTAAACACCAATTCAATTGATTATTTAATTTATGTTGAGTTGTTTTGGTTTTTGACTCACCTCATACTTCTTAACTCCCTTGCAGACCTGGGTTTCTTCACTGCATTTGTGACATTCTCAATGCTGTATCACATTCACAACTGACGTCCAACGGCCTCCTCTCCTGCAAACTGCCGTTGGACGTGATACAGCATTGAGAATGTCACAAATGCAGTGGAGAAACCCAGGTCTGCAAGGGAGTTAAGAAGTATGAGGTGAGTCAAAAACAAAAACAATTCAACATAAATTAAAATAAACCTCATAGTGTTATTTCTTACCTACATAACTTGATTATTTGATGTTTTCGTTATGTCCAGAGATATGCATTCAAATCCTGATGATATATCTCGTCTCAACTATTCTGCTCTGCTGCTCACCATGATCTTTTCTATGGGAGAACCTATGCCTGTTACACATGTTGGTGAGTAAGTAATGTTTTGTTAATTAAATGTTTAGTAATGAGTGCTTTTGGTTATTATGTTTTGTTATATAACACTTTGGATTCTAATAATCATGTAATAAAGAATGTATGTGAAGTTGGTAGAGAATTAAATAAAATGAGAACTGTAGAGTTGTGTGATTCTGTTTGTATTAGCTCTTAAAGGGATAATCTGGTGAAAATAGAGCTAGAAGAATCATCTTTCTTAGTGTACCAATATATTTGATTTTGGGGTTGTTTAAAGGCCCTTGGTGGCCATTTTTTAAAATCTGTGCTCATGGGCTTGGCAAATTCAGAGCAGCATATAACATTTCTTGTGAATGAATATTTTTTGTGTCTTTTATTTGAGATAATTAATTATATTTTAGATTCCAAGTCTGACTTTTGTGTCTAAAAATATTATTTCAGAGCTTTTATAACCTTGGTTTATTATTTATATTGTTCCATTTTTTTATGATTCAGTAGGAAAGAAATTTTCTCTTCCTCGAAGTTAAATATTATTTTTATATCGTTTTGTGCATATTATGCAAACTTGCTGAATTTTATCAAAGTTAACTTGTTTTCATACCACAAGAGTGTTCAGCAAAGTTTGAGCATGAGGTGTGTAATTGTATTTTGTTTGTTGGTGTTTGAGAATTAAAGTTCTGTTATACTCAAGTTATTTTTATTTTATAAGTATTTTAAAAATAATAAAATGTATCAACAGCTAAGAAGAAGACCATCTAAAATAAAAATAATACTGAATACAATTAGAAAATAATGGCAGAAGAAAGATCTTATTCTCACAACTATAGAGAATGTGTTATGATAGCTGCAGATGGCCAAGAAATAAATATTTCAGTGAGCCAGCTCCATCAGTAACTTCTTTGAACAGCTTTAAACTACTGTATATATGAATCAACAGAAACCAGGACAAGACCTGCAAATGTTTCATTCCTCTCCTGGTAACACTTCCTTTTACTGCATGTAGTGTGTAATGTATTTGTACATAAAAACACACTTGGATGGGCAGGTCCCAGTTCAGGCCACAAAAACAAGAGGACTATAAATTAATAATATCGCATAGGTCAAATTTATAATAAAGAAAAATAATATTTATTAACAATTCACTTAATCACAATTTAGATTTCACTTTCCTGTTAGCTTATAAATTAGATAATTATCACTTTCACTGTTTCAATTTCTAATTTTAAGTAAAACCAAATTTAATGCGATGGGAGAACAAGAAGCAGCGTGTCTGCTCACACTAAAATTACTGGTAGTCTGAAGCCTGCAGCCAATGCAAATCTGTATTTAAAGGCTTTCAAACAAAACATCCAGAAGGTTCTCAAAATTAGCGTAAATTATGTTGGCACACAAAGCACTTCACTAGCCTCTTCCGAAATTCTTTTACCAAAGGTATGCAGAAAATGCTCTTCTTGTTAAAAGCTTCTTTTGCCATTGCTATCCTCTGCTTTACTTCTTGACAGCTGTTAATGTTACTTTTGATAGTACAACCCAAGTATTTGAAGCTCTCCACTTGCTCAATGACCTCATTTTTAATCCTCATGTGTATCTTCCTTGTTTTCTTCCTATAATCATGGCCTTCATCTTATTTATATTTATCTTCTCCCCATAATTCTTGCATCTGTCATTTAGCTCCATCAGCATGTTCCTCAGTGTCATTGCATCTTCTGCTAGCAAAGCCATATCATCAGCAAATCTTATGCACTTAATTCTTCTTCCACCCATGTTTACGCCTCCTGTATTCCTGAAGCAGTTCTTCATTAGGTCTTTCTGGTAGATGTTGAAAGAACTTAATATACTAACGGTTATTCTAAATTACTTATTGACATTTATTTAGCTTTCACAGGGAAAAATTATTGACAGTTTAATTAAACTTACACAGAAGGTCCTTGGACATGTTTCAAAACAATTCTCTGTTTTATCTTCAGCTTTCCCAGACTGGGAAAGCTGAAGATAAAACAGAGAATTGTTTTGAAACATGTCCAAGAACAAATCAACATTAATATTGAGGTAAGATGTCCAGACCAAAAATAATATAATTAAAATAACCTCAAAATATAACTTCCTAAAATTAAATATTACACAGAAGGGTTTGGTTCATTCTTTACTTTCTGTTTGTAATCCAGATCATGTCAACAAATTTGTGGGTGATCTGACCTACATTTGCCGGATATCTGATAGAATTGGCTAATAGATTTCAAAATAATAATATCTTTGTTACTTTCTAAACAGACCAAATGTTTCCCATCTTTGTAATGGTAAGAACTGTTTAGAAAATAACAAACAATTTGATTACTTTTTTAATGAAAAATTAATGTTTGAACCTGGAATCGAACCGCAAACCTCTGACTCTGTACGTCGGTGTGCAGCCCACTACACCATTGAAAGCACTGTACAAACAATAACATTTCTCCCCACTTATACAATTCTCATATGTCCAAAGGCAGATATTAACAACTCCATCAGACAAATTCTATTCAAAGTATTTTTAACAGTAATTTTACATTACTTTCAAGTGGTAAAGCTTAATATTTAGTTTAACATCAAAATATTAAGCTTTACCAGTATGAGATAATCACATGACATGATATCTGATTATGGACAGTATTAAATTGCGAGGATCCGAGGGATGAATTTTTTTTTTTAATTGGTTGTTTCTTGTTGGAGTCTACATTGATCTTGATGCTCACTCAGCCTCCTTAACAAATAGTACTGAGAAGTTTCTTTCTTGTGCTATTAACTTATAATATTTCAATCCCGCAAGTCTTTATAACGTGCTAGTGGGATATTGTTATTTCATTGGTAGAATACCATGTAAAGCTGTAGTTAATAGTGAGTGGAGAACATATTTTAATCGACTCATCTCATACATTTTCAAACTTCTTTGATATCGACGGTTTCAGACAATATCATGTCCTTCTTCAGTCATGGCTTCCACTGATGAAATTCCGTGATTGTTGATTTCTTTAGTGACATCACCTCTTGTGCTGCCATCTTTCGTTGGGATTATAAACTTTGTAATTAAATTTTTATCCACCGGAATATCGAAATTCATAGATCGATATTTATTCTTCTGAATGAATATCATTTCCCAAATTGTCAATTCCAACGGTTTATCCAACTGTTTTAAAAGTTTCGCTTCTTTTTCAATTTTATGATGTTCTAGTAAACTATGTGCAGCAATTGCTAATTTTTCAATTTCACAATTTTTAATATTTCTAAAATGTTCTTTAGTGCGTGTTTCTAAATTCCTTTTTGTTTTTCCTATGTATACTTTGCTACAATCATTACAATTAATTTCATAAGTTCCAGATTTCTTACTGTCTGGGATGTTGATTTTTTTATTGGTATTTAAAAGTTTTTCCAGACTAAATTTATTTATTGGTGCCAAAGTAATGTTGTATTTGTCAAATATTTTTTTTAATTTCCCATGTACTATTGGATGGTAAGTAATTTTCTTGAAATTCTTCTTTCGTTACTAACCATTTGTAGGGTAGAGCATTCTTTAAGTTGTTTTATCTTTCTGAATTTCTTTAATTTGTTAGATATTATATCCTTTTTAAAACCATTTAATCTGGCTATATTTAGGATTTTTTCACATTTTAAGAAAGAATATGAAAACATCCTAAATATAGCCAGATTAAATGGTTTTAAAAAGGATATAATATCTAACAAATTAAAGAAATTCAGAAAGATAAAACAATTTAAAGAATGCTCTACCCTACAAATGGTTAGTAAAGAAAAGAAGAATTTCAAGAAAAATACTTACCATCCAATAGTACATGGGAAATTAAAAAAAATATTTGACAAATACAACATTACTTTGGCACCAATAAATAAATTTAGTCTGGAAAAACTTTTAAATACCAATAAAAAATCAACATCCCAGACAGTAAGAAATCTGGAATTTATCAAATTAATTGTAATGATTGTAGCAAAGTATACATAGGAAAAACAAAAAGGAATTTAGAAACACGCACTAAAGAACATTTTAGAAATATTAAAAATTGTGAAATTGAAAAATCAGCAATTGCTGCACATAGTTTACTAGAACATCATAAAATTGAAAAAGAAGCGAAACTTTTAAAACAGTTGGATAAACCGTTGGAATTGACAATTTGGGAAATGATATTCATTCAGAAGAATAAATATCGATCTTTGAATTTCGATATTCCGGTGGATAAAAATTTAATTACAAAGTTTATAATCCCAACGAAAGATGGCAGCACAAGAGGTGATGTCACTAAAGAAATCAACAATCACGGAATTTCATCAATGGATGCCATGACTGATGAAGGACATGATATTGTCTGAAACCGTCGGTATCAAAGAAGTTTGAAAATGTATGAGGTGAGTCGATTAAAATATGTTCTCCATTCATTATTAATGATATAACCTCATAATGTTTACTTCCCGATATTAATTTAAATATAACTAAAGCTGTAGTTGTTTGTTTTAAACTCCTGCTCAGATATTCATTTTTGTTTAAAAAAATACAGTAGAATTTAAGAATGTTATTAAATAGTAATGTGAATTATTGTTAATCTGTTGCTCAAAATATCACCTTTTAATTTTATTGGCAGCAGTAAGACTCCTTGTAAATCAATAAGGATTAGATTTAGATCTTGTGCAGCCAGCAAACCACCTCTCCTGACTTGCTCTCTGAAGAAATAATTTTCCAAAAATGCCGATTCTAGAAGTATCTGCCATCGAGAGAAGTCTGGATTGGCATCCAAATTATTTCTATTGTCGCATATATAAAAATGTGTGTGGGTCTGACCAGGTTGAGAATGAGTAAAAAAGTGAACTAAGTGTGAAACCAAATAAATGTGTTGAGTAAAGCCATCAGTGAGTGTGAAGAACTGAGTTATAAAATAATTTGCAAAATAAGATACTCTTATTGGAGCAAATTATTTATGTGAACACGGTGATACATTGTAAAATAAATAAAAAAATTGAATATGTATGTAAACATGTGAAGTTAATATTGTTTATTTTTTATTATTTCACTCACCTCATACTTCATATATGAAGTATGAGGTGAGTGAAATAATAAAAAAATAAACAATATTAAAAAACCTCATAGTGTTATTTCCTATCTACATAACTTAATAAATGTGAAGTTAAATTTAAGAATATTTAAAGAGAAAAATTATACGTTCAGACCGGGACTTGAACCCGGGACCCTTGGTTTTCTAGTCCAAGTGCTCTACCATTTGAGCTAACTGAGCAAGTACCGATCTAAACGCAAATCTTTCTCTATATACGTTGTAATTCCCGCCCACCAAATGCTTTGAAGCCTTTGCTTCTATCTTTGCAAATGGCGGCTCCTATATTAAGAAGACATATTTGGGAATTAAACATTACATTATAAATGCCAGTACGGCTATTTTCGATGTTTTTATTATTAATTTCATACATCTCAATGATGGATAAATCATATTTAAAGAGAAAAATTATACGCTCAGACCGGGACTTGAACCCGGGACCCTTGGTTTTCTAGTCCAAGTGCTCTACCATTTGAGCTACCTGAGCAAGTACCGATCTAAACGCAAATCTTTCTCTATATACGTTGTAATTCCCGCCCACCAAATGCTTTGAAGCCTTTGCTTCTATCTTTGCAAATGGCGGCTCCTATATTAAGAAGACATATTTGGGAATTATACATTACATTCTCTTTAAATATGATTTATCCATCATTGAGATGTATGAAATTAATAATAAAAACATCGAAAATAGCCATACTGGCATTTATAATGTAATGTATAATTCCCAAATATGTCTTCTTAATATAGGAGCCGCCATTTGCAAAGATAGAAGCAAAGGCTTCAAAGCATTTGGTGGGCGGGAATTACAACGTATATAGAGAAAGATTTGCGTTTAGATCGGTACTTGCTCAGGTAGCTCAAATGGTAGAGCACTTGGACTAGAAAACCAAGGGTCCCGGGTTCAAGTCCCGGTCTGAGCGTATAATTTTTCTCTTTAAATATGATTTATCCATCATTGAGATGTATGAAATTAATAATAAAAACATCGAAAATAGCCGTACTGGCATTTATAATGTAATGTATAATTCCCAAATATGTCTTCTTAATATAGGAGCCGCCATTTGCAAAGATAGAAGCAAAGGCTTCAAAGCATTTGGTGGGCGGGAATTACAACGTATATAGAGAAAGATTTGCGTTTAGATCGGTACTTGCTCAGGTAGCTCAAATGGTAGAGCACTTGGACTAGAAAACCAAGGGTCCCGGGTTCAAGTCCCGGTCTGAGCGTATAATTTTTCTCTTTAAATATGATTTATCCATCATTGAGATGTATGAAATTAATAATAAAAACATCGTAAATTTAAGAAATTTGACTGATTTCCAATACTACCACCATTTTTTACAGTAATAATAATAGTTATTTATTTCTTTTTTTGTATTTTTCCAGAACACTTGGGGGTGGAATTCTTGACATTTCTATTTGACTGGATTGAAAATCCACCTGAAACAGATCTGAATGAGCAGATACCAGATGTGTTTCTCAACTTAGTGCTCTCATATAACTTGCAATTTACATCAGTTGTGGACAATATCATGTTGAATGCCCTTGTGGAGCGAACTGTTGCTAAAACTTTTACTGAAAAGATACTATTACTTATCAATAGAGAAGGTAAGTTCAGTACAACAGTTTTCCTCATTGCCAACATTGTGTTAATATTTTATTTCATTACATCATCATTTTACAAAATACCCAGAAAATGGAACATTACAGTATCATGTACTGTAATTTTCAGATAGATGGACTCCACTGTTACCAAGCATATGAACAAATTGTAGAAAATTGAATTAGCAATTTTCGAGTAAACAATCACAAATCCTTCTTATTGAGTTGTAAGTTATTTTATAGTAAATAAGTGAAAATGCTCAATATAGAAATTATTATTGTTGTTGTTTTCAAATGGCTGGAGCTTGGTTTACACCATTAGTCCTCTTGCTTCCCAATAAAACCCTGCGATGTCTTTCCTGTCCTTTTTCTCGGGGTCAAGTCGCCTGCAATTTAGCAATTGTTCCTTGTTTAGGAGAACATTTTTTCCACACAAGGAGCATCCCATAGTACTTACTCACTTACTCACTGGCACTATCGAACCCGTAGGTTCATGGCCGCACGGACATAAGCTCTCCGTAAATCCCTATCCTGAGCTAATGCTTTCCAATCATTTCCTGTATAATCTACTTCCCTCAAATCATAGTTAATGTTATTCTCCCACCTCATTCTTGATCTACCAATTGGGCATTTTCCCTCTGGCTTTCCTACAAGAAGCTTCCATGCAAGTCTCTCATTCCCCATATGTGCAACATGTCCTGCCCATCGCAGTCTACGAGACTTGACTGTTCTTATTATATCTGGCTTCCTATAAAGACCATGTAGTTCATTGTTATGTAGTCTTCTCCATTCACCTGTCTGTTCATCTCTCTTTGGTACAAAAATTTTCCTAAGATCTTTATTCTCAAATACTCGTAATCTCCTTTCCTCCCTTAAAGTAAGAGTCCATTTTTTGCATCCATGTAATATAACTGGTAGAATAATAGTTTTATATATTTTCAGTTTAATATTTTTTTGAAAGGAGTTGGGACATCAAAAGTCTCTGCAATGCATAATAGCATGCATTTCCAGAATTGAGCCTATGTTTAATTTCCTTGTGCATCTCATTCCTATTTGTGATTATTATTCCTTGGTATTTGAATTCAGCCACTTCCTCAAAATTTCCCTCATTTGTCATTAGCTGTCCATTTCCATTATATAATGTATTTTTATGTGTGACCATATATTTAGTTTTATTGATATTTACTTCCAGTCCTAATTTCTTAGTGTTACTCAATAGTGTGTGCGTGTTGTCCTTTAGTATCTCCTTGCTATCGGGCAATAGTACTACATCATCAGCATAAACTAACAGCTTATTAATACCATTGAGTTGTAAGCCTTCCTCATTCTCTAAAGATTTAATGGCATGCTCTAGTACAAAATTAAATAGTAGAGGAGATAGTGCATCTCCTTGCTTCAACCCATTCTGGATTTCAAAAGTGTCCAAAAACTGTTTGCCTACACCCTACTCTTTGTGCCATTTAGACACATTCGTATAAGTCTAACTAACTTTTTAGGAATTCCGAACTCCAGCAGGATACTATATAACTTCTCACTCTTATATTTAATTAATGTTGGGAAGTAAACATTATGAGGTATAATCATTAAAATTCATCGGAGAACATATTGTTTAAACAATTCACCTCATAGAGTTATGGCTGACGATGAACATGACTATGTTTGAAATCGCGATATCATGGAAGCATGAATCCTATGAGGTGAGTTGTTTAAACAATATGTTCTCCGATGAATTTTAATTCTCACTCTTAATTGAATCATATGCTTTTTTGAAGTCTATGTATAGTTGATGTACAGTACCATTATATTCCCATTTCTTTTCTAAAATCTGTCTTATACTAAAAATCTGATCTGTTGTAGACCTGTTTCTTCTAAATCCACATTGATGATATCCTAGAATGTCATCAATATAGGGAGTAAGTGTGCTGACTAATATATTTGTTAGAATTTTGTACGAAGTTGAAAGCCTAGGGACAGTCCCCATTCTATGAAGGTGGTCATCCAGACAGTCATGGCCCATTTCCAATCTGAGGAGAGCTACTGCTGTTCTTCTAGGGAGGTGTTTTATTGTTTCAACATATTTTGCTATATCTACATATTTCTTATTTTGAAGATCTTTTATATTCTGTTCTCTTCTTTTGAGATGTATATTTTGTTTTAGCTCCTGTTGTCTTCTTTGTAGGGATATCTCTTTTGTTGGCCTCAGCCTGATTTTGGAGCCTTTCTTTGCTAACAAGTCTGCTCGTTCATTACCCAGTAATCCCACATGCGATGGTACCCACTGTAATACAATGCGTTTACCTTGAGCTTCTTCAATTTTATACATGGTTCTTATGTTCTGAATGATTGGGATGTTTTGTTGGTTACCAGTTATTGCTTGATTTGCTGACATTGAATCTATCAATATTGTCCCGCGCCGTAGCCGAGTGGTTAAGGCAGGAAGCCTTGGCGCAGAGCTACGGGACTTGCGCTGGTTCGAGTCTCCATGGGGGAAGAAATTTTCTCATGGTACTTCGGCCAGTATGGGACCGGTGCCCACCCAGCATCGTGATGCATTTGGGTAGCTACAATAAGTAGCTTCTCCAGGTTGAGAAAACCAGCTAAAACAGCTGGGGGACTCGACATGCTGACCACATGTCACCCCTACACTGACTGATTATCATCTACCTCTGTGATTGACACATGTGGATGTGAGGCCTGCAGCCGGCTGGTAGGCTAAGGGCCTTGTAGGCCTGTCGCGCCAGGAGATTTTTTTAATCTATCAATATTACTATCTTCTTGCTTATACTGGGCATGTATAAAATATTCTGTAGTGCAGTTATATAGAAATTATATAGATAAGTATATTTACAAATTAATTGTTATATTTTGAAAGTTAGTACAATTCAGTTCCAGTTTTCAATTATGGTCTAACAATGTGCATTTACGTTATTTACAAATATATGTGATATAATGAATTAGAACTAAAATTTATAGATAGATAGGGTCGGTTGATTAATGTCTTTGACATCGTCTGATTCCTTATAGCCAATTTTGTTGGTCCATCCAATCTCTTGATTGTAGATGTTTCTCCTTCATGTATAAATATATTCCCTGACTCCAGGAGGTTTTAGAACTTCCTCTCTCGTCTTCCCTCAGGTTTCCATTCCAAAACACATTTTGGTAGCTGATCCTCTTCCATTCGCTGGACATGTCCATACCATCTTAATTGCTGAGTTTTAATATAATCTAAAATAGTGTATTCAATCTTAATTTTCTCCCTAAAATTTATTAATTTATAATATTTTAGAGTATTGTAGAATAAAACATTAGAAAATATTTTAGGCCTGTATCATATTTATATTTAATTTTAGGAAGTTATATTTTGAGGTTATTTTAATTATATTATTTTTGGTCTGGACATCTTACCTCAATATTAATGTTGATTTGTTCTTGGACATGTTTCAAAACAATTCTCTGTTTTATCTTCAGCTTTCCCAGACTGGTTTTATTTATGTTGCATTATGTTGCACCACCTGGATGTCGATGTCAGCTCCATCCTGTGGTTGGCCAAAGAACCTCCAAACAAGGTCACCCTCCATCGGAATATCAAAATTCATAACTCTGTTTCTGTTCTTCTGAATATAAATTTTTTCCCAAATAGTCAGCTCGTTTGTATTTTCTAACTGTTTTAATAATTTAGTGTCCGAATTTATATTATGTTTTTCAGACCAAACATGAGCAGCAACTGCAGATTTTTCAATTTCTCCATTTTTAATATTTCTTATGTGTTCTTTGGTTCTAATTTTTAGGTTTCTTTTTGTTTTCCCTATATATATCTTTTCACAACCCATGCATTCAATTTGATATATTCCTGACTTTTTATTTTTATCAGTTTTTTTCATTTTTGTTGGTTTTTATTAGTTTATTTAAACTGTAGTTATTTTTTGGTGCTAATTTAATATTAAACTTCTCAAATATATTTTGAAATTTATTATGTACCCAGGGGTGATATGTGAATTTCCTATATTTTTTCATAGGTGGTTCTTCTTTTTCAAGATTACTTCTGTTTATCATTTTTTGTTTTTTATACTTTTCTATCCTTTTATGTACCATTTTTTCATCAAACCCATTTTCTCTTGCTACTTGGGTTTGATGAAAAAATGGTACATAAAAGGATAGAAAAGTATAAAAAACAAAAAATGATAAACAGAAGTAATCTTGAAAAAGAAGAACCACCTATGAAAAAATATAGGAAATTCACATATCACCCCTGGGTACATAATAAATTTCAAAATATATTTGAGAAGTTTAATATTAAATTAGCACCAAAAAATAACTACAGTTTAAATAAACTAATAAAAACCAACACAAAATGAAAAAACTGATAAAAATAAAAAGTCAGGAATATATCAAATTGAATGCATGGGTTGTGAAAAGATATATATAGGGAAAACAAAAAGAAACCTAAAAATTAGAACCAAAGAACACATAAGAAATATTAAAAATGGAGAAATTGAAAAATCTGCAGTTGCTGCTCATGTTTGGTCTGAAAAACATAATATAAATTCAGACACTAAATTACAGTTAGAAAATACAAACGAGCTGACTATTTGGGAAAAAATTTATATTCAGAAGAACAGAAACAGAGTTATGAATTTTGATATTCCGATGGAGGGTGACCTTGTTTGGAGGTTCTTTGGCCAACCACAGGATGGAGCTGACATCGACATCCAGGTGGTGCAACATAATGCAACATAAATAAAACCAGTCTGGGAAAGCTGAAGATAAAACAGAGAATTGTTTTGAAATATGTCCAAGAACAAATCAACATTAATATTGAGGTAAGATGTCCAGACCAAAAATAATATAATCATATTTATATTTATTGTAAAATTAACATTGTCCATTACACAAATAGGTACATTGTGATCCATATAAACCTGAACCATTTTAATAGGCCATAATTTCTCTCTGAAAGCTCGAAGAAATGTGACATTTGTTTTAATGATCTCAGTGGCTCAGGGAGAATCGACAACAATCACGGCAACAATCGATCAATGTCATCTGTGGACTATATTGTTGATTTTGTTGGAAATTACGAGCATTTTCATAGCATTGTAGACAGTCTTTAGTTTGCAGTCATAACAGCAACATGCAGTACTCACTTTGAGAGTGTGTTTTCATTGTGAACACATATTGGAAGACAAATTTGTTGATAACAACACAATGGCAATTTCGAAGAGAATTTAATGTACGGGATGTTCTGACAAAGGCAACAATTTTACGCTAGCAAGAGAGCTGGAGACAACTGATATACTCGTTAGTGAGAGTGGAAAGCATAGACCACCATTGAGTGCAGGGACTGTTAACAATGTTCAAAAAAGGTTAGTGTACTCTCCAAACAAATTGTTGCTTCAATTGAGCCAGGAATCAGGCTATTCATATGACACATGCCAAAGAGCTGCGAAGAAAACGTGATTATGGCCATACAGAGTGCATATGGTGCAACAACTGAAAGAAGCAGATTATGAAAAATGAATCCGTTATTGTCTATGGTTTCAGGATTTTCTTATTCCACGCCCAGACATTCTCTCCATGACATGGTTTACAGATGAGGCATGGTTTCATCTATCAGGCTACATAAACTCACAAGACACCACAAATTGGGCTGCTGTAAACCTCCATATGATCCATGAAACACCATTGTATGATGAAAAGGTTGGAGTTGGAGTATGGCGTCCAGGATCGTTGGTCCCATTTTGTTTGATATGACTGTAGACGCTGAAGTTTATACGGGTATCTTCAATACATTTGTGGAGCAGCTGGATGATATTGAATTGAGATAAGGTTATTTCCAGCAAGATGGAATAAGATATAATGCCTGTATGGCTCTTGTAACCAGTTTCTATGATAATTGAATAATTTC
The DNA here is from genome assembly GCA_030220185.1 of Diploptera punctata. Classification (NCBI taxonomy): domain Eukaryota; kingdom Metazoa; phylum Arthropoda; class Insecta; order Blattodea; family Blaberidae; genus Diploptera; species Diploptera punctata. The sequence continues at coordinate 405,250 of JASPKZ010003859.1, read as the reverse complement.
AAGAGGTCTCTGGCCCCCTAGATCCCCTGACCTAACCTCACCGGATTTTTTCTTGTGGGGGTATCTATAAAATACGAGGATTGGGGCATAAGTCGTGACAACTATTTTTCTTTTTAATGCCAAGGGTGATATCACAAAATGTCATGTATCACACAGAAGCCGTTCCGTCATACTGCGTGTTCATAACACAAGATGGCTCTGTGGTTGTTTGTAATAGAATAGAGAGTAATGTTAAATCAGTTGTCAGTCTAGCGCTATACAGGATGGATGTAACCCGAGTTGGACAGCGCTCATACATCAAAATAGCCGTTCTCTGTGGAAGGAATGCCAGAGATTGCCACAGAGAGTTGATAGAAGCTGTCAGGAACAATGTTCTTCCATACCGGACAGTCACGAGGTGAGTAGCAGCATATCAGCGAGGGTGCATAGCGACCAGCAATGGACAGGATGGCCTGAGAGTGTGCGAACTGATGTATCACGCGCAGTAATTGAGCACCTGTTGGAGACAGATAGACAATGGACACTACTTGAGTTAGAGAGAGAAAGTGGCATGAATGGGTACCACATGCACTCACAGAGGTTCAAAAGTGGGTGCGATATGCAACCACCTAGCACGTTGGCAGCAGGAACGGGACCACTTCCTTTCAAGAATAATCGCAATTGGTGAATTTTGGACCAGGGTATACGAACCAGAGCTCAAACATCAGTCTGCAAAGTTGCAACATGCAGGATCACGAAGATGGCAAAATTTCCGCCAAAATCCTTCCCCCGTAAAGTTGATGGTGATTGCTGCATATGATGTCAGGGGAGTGATTGTGTGCTACTTCGTTTCACATGGTAGAACAGTGACAGCAGATTACTACTTGATGAGGCAGGTACACCGGGGCATTAGAGAGAAGCAACCTGATCTTCTGGACAGTGCAATCATTCTACACGACAACGCAAGACCTCATAAAGCAGACTGTGTAGGGCAGCTACTGCGACGCTGGGTATGGGAAGAATTGGAATATCCACCATACTCTCCAGACCTTTCACCATGTGATTTTGACCTTTTGACCTCATATGGAAAGTAAAGGAACCATTACGTGGTAGACGGTTTGCGACACAAATGGGCATTACAAATGCTTATTAAATTAAGCTAAAGCTGTTCTATGATAGAAATAAGTAAATTAATGAACACAATTAAATTATTGTAAATCAATGGTAAAGAGAAAAATTTTTGCCTGAACTCGGAATCGAACCCCGAACCTTTAGCTTTCCGTGCTAATGCTCTGTCCACTGAGCTAATCCAGGCTTCATTCCCATCCAAGCAGAAATCCTTCTTTTACCTTACTCTACTGGTCCCACATTCAATTGCAGTGAATGAATCATCATTCGCAAATACACAATGAATGGCTTCTACCTGAAGAAGACATGAATGGACTCCACACAGCTATAGCATTATTTATTAAATTAATATTGAGAAGCTAAAGCTATTAGTGGAGTCCCTTCATGTCTTCTTCAGGTAGAAGCCATTCATTGTGTATTTGTGAATGATGATTCATTCATTGCAATTGAATGTGGGACCAGTAGAGTAAGGTAAAGGAAGGATTTCTGCTTGGATGGGAATGAAGCCTGGATTAGCTCAGTAGACAGAGCATTAGCACAGTAAGCTAAAGGTTCGGGGTTCGATTCCTGGTTCAGGCAAAAATTTTTCTCTTTACCATTGATTTACAATAATTTAATTACAAATGCTGTTCAACAACGGATGACCAGATTCACATATGATGAAGAAAATGGTGAAGCTGATGGTATTTGACACCTCCCACATCGTTGACAGCATGTTGTGAACATTGCAGGAGACTACTTTGAAGGTCTATAGAATGAGAGAGAGTGAGTTAGTAAGTGAGGAAGAGAGTAAAAAGAAAAAAGAGAGTGAAAAAAATAAAAAAGGTGTGATGTAATGATTCTGGAACATGAAAACTATATTGATATGACAATTACCTTAATAAACATGAAGAGCAAAATGTTGTTGTGTTGTTAAATTCCTTAAATTTTGTTTATCCCTTGTTCTTTCATGTATATATATATTTTAGATTTTTCACCCTCGCTTAAATTCTCACAAAAAAAAGTAGTTGCCATGAGTTATGCCCCAACCCTTGTAGAGTGTACAAGAATAGGCCTTGGACAATTTATGATCTCAAGGAATCATTCGAAGCGAAATAAGCAACATTGGCGAGGATACTCTCCGTAGAACTTCACAGAATATGGTGAAACGAGTGCAAATATGTATAGATGCTGATGAAGGTCATTTCCAACATTTGCTCTGAGAGGTAAACAGTGTAATGTAATCTCCCAATTGTGTATTATATTCTCCCAAAGTTGCATGTATGGTCTATTATTGGTTCAATACTTATGGCCCCTTAAAATGGTTCAGGTTTATATGGATTGCACTGTAGAATATTGGTTCTTTCAATTGTGGAAGTTATACCATGCAACTGCTCCATTTGTAGAATCTGAACAAAACTTTTCTTCCTTGGATCATTTGAGCTACTTTATTTAGGATAGAATGTTCCACGTATTTTTCATCTACAGAAATATGCATATTATAAAATAAAATTCAAACTACAAATTATAGTTATATAGATAGGAAATAACACTATGAGGTTTTTTAATATTGTTTATTTTTTATTATTTCACTCACCTCATACTTCATAATTCCTAGCATTATACAAATTATAGTGCTTATAAAATGTAACCTTTGTACTAACAACATCTCATTAACTTGTTTTACATCATTCACCGTTTTCCATTGACAGAATTATTGAAATTTGTTTTCTTACCTTTACTTTAATTTCTCTCATTGCTTCATTACATTTTTCTGATATTTCTTTTAGCAGTTCAGAATATTCATCCAAATCTTCCTCCATGATTGATATGTGTCTTACAAGTGCTTCGGCCTGATAATGAGAATAGTTAATTAAGCTGAATAGTACATATGTATACCTATTATTTATTTATTAAAATAATGAAATCCAACATACAGTGAGATCAGTTTAGTAGTGGAAGGCAGATACGGGATTTGTGCTGTGCGATAACGAAGGCTTACACATGCAGGCACGGGACTTGAAATGTGCGCTGACTCAGCAGTTTACGACTTCATGGCCACAGTCAGATAGTGTACATCGAGTAGATAAGGTGCTTGATCGCTTTTCCTTGTGAACTGAATGATGTGTGTATAATGTAAACTAAATGACATTATTTCAGTTTTGAAATTTGTATCCTATAAAACATAAGTGTAAAGTGAATCATGAGTGTAAACTGTATAATGGCTAATAATTTTTATACTGAACAATATGTATTTATTTTTTAACAATATTTATTAACTCAGTCTGCCAGCCAAGTACGAAGGCGTTTTGAAACACGATTCCCGGGTGTAAAAATTCCATCACGTTCAACAGTCAATAATATGTACAATAAATTTTATAAAGAGGTGTCAAAAATGTATGGGCAACAAAGGTGAACAGTTCCATCACCTGCTTCAATAAAGTTGGTAATTACGACAATTTGTAAAATACTTACGAAAATGTGTGTGGTTGTATCACCGTGATCCTATGCTGTCCGTTCCCCACCGCGAGTGCATCAGCAGTGTATAGTGAAATCCCCGCATCTGCCTTCCACTACTAAACTGATCTCACTATAGTATGAAATAAAATTATGTATGTTGCAAGGGTTGCAAATGTTTTACAAAAGTATTTTGTAAATCTGGCCTCAGCTATGCTTTGACCATAAACTTCTCAACTCATCCATAAAACCTCATTTTGAATTTCTTGTAACATAACTACTTTAATGAGGTGAGTCGTGAAAATTTCTAACTCCATATTTTAATTAAAATAAACCTCATAGTGTCAATTCCTTCAAATATCGAGAAAAATTGACTACTCAAGTTATAAGGAAGACAAAAAACAACATAAGTTGTTAATAACTTTTGAATAACAGTTAACAAGATGGCAGTATCAAAAATACATAATCCAAATTCATGAATTTATCAACAGTTTTTCAAAAACAAAAGAAAATATTAAATGACTAAAACTACAAATATGAGGTGAATCATGAAAATTTCTAACTCTATATTTTAATTCCTCTTATAAGACTTTTTTTTGCATTGTATCAATTAACCCATTCACCGGCTGCCATTTAAAAGACCAGAGCTTCATGCAGAATACCCAATTGGCATTTAAACCTAGAGAGTGATTTGAAATTACAATTTTTGTTTTTTAAGACATCTTAATGAAATAAATGACATTAAAAAGAGAAATCATTCCTTTATATGTTTATGGGACATTTTTATTTACTTTTAAAATGCCAAAACAGTAAGAGACAAATTTTACAGCTTTTTTGTGGATAAATTTAAAGAAAGCCTAACTTTTGAAAAATATTTACAGAGACTGTAATGTCATGCTTTCTTGCTTGTTGTGTACACATGCTAACATAAACATTTGTGATTATCATGCCAAGTCACACACCATGTAGAATATAAAGTCTTGTATATTTCTGCTCAACGCTCCAGAAAAAAATAACATGACCTCTCATTCATAATCTGTCCCTCTCCCACAGTCTCTAAATATAGCACAAAAAAATGTCACTCAACACTTCTGTGAAAGAAAGTGAAAATTAGCGGGAAATAAGTCTAATTTTTATGGAAATATCTTTCCAAACAAAGAATAAAAGGAAATACTTTCGATGTATCTAAAGACGATGTAAATAGAATTTTTTTCTCTAATTATTTTGATAGTACTTGTTAGAAAACAAACTTAGGAAATGTACTGGTTTGCAGATAAAATGCTTGCCACACAACTTTTCGGAAAATGCATGACACAAAATAGATTTTCATTCATCATGAGATTTCTGTTTTGCTAATATTAATATAACATATCACAAACTAAATAAAATGTTCCTTGTTTTTTCACCTCATAACGATATATATTGTCAATCTATTGACAAGGGGGAAAAAAAGTAAATGAAAGTCTCATATCATGGAAAAGATGTCTTAGCTGGAAACAGTTTATTCAGTACAAAAGAGCCAGATTAGGAAAAAAATTCTTATTTGTATGAATCTTTTGGAAAAGTTACTTTAATCAGCTATTAAATGTACATACGAACAGGACATTGAGGAGGATAAGAGAATTGAAGACTACACCAATTTTGGAATATATTAAACAGTACCAACTAAATTGGAAACACCATCTTGAAAGAATGAGTTCAAATCGGATCCCCAAAGCTATTTATAATTATATACCAAGAGGACGAAGATCACTGGGCCGTCCTATGAAACGCTGGAGGGAAAATTTTCTATAGGATCGTAACAGGCCTTGGCCTAATACTTGGAAGGAAGAAGAAGAAGAAGAAGAAGTTACAGACAGCAGAAATGTTAGTCGCAGAACCAAGTTCATTAGAGGTTGAAATTGCAATTGAAAAATTGAAGATGTATAAAGCATCAGGTTCAGATGAGATCCCAGCAGAACTGATAAAATCAGGGGGAGAAAAATTGATGGACAAGATACGTTGGTTGCTTAGTATGATTTGGGAAAAAGAAGCTCTTCCAGATGAATGAAAGGAATCAATTATCGTACCAATTTATAAGAAAGGAGATAAAACTGATTGCAACAACTACAGGGGCATTATTTTCAACTTTGTACAAAATTCTAACAAATATATTAGTGAGCAGACTTACTCCCTACATTGATGACATTCTAGGAGATCATCAATGTGCATTTAGAAGAAACAGGTCTACAACAGATCGAATTTTTAGTATAAGACAGATTTTAGAAAAGAATTGGGAATATAATGGTACTGTACATCAACTATATGTAGACTTCAAAAAAGCATATGATTCAATTAAGAGGGAGAAGTTATATAGTATCCTGCTGGAGTTCGGAATTCCTAAAAAGTTAGTTAGACTTATATGAATGTGTCTAAATGGCTCAAAGAGTAGGGTGCGTGTAGGCAAACAGTTTTCAGACACTTTTGAAATCCAGAATGAGTTGAAGCAAGGAGATGCACTATCTCCTCTACTATTTAATTTTGTACTAGAGCATGCCATTAAATCTTTAGAGAATGAGGAAGGCTTACAACTCAATGGTATTAATAAGCTGTTAGTTTATGCTGATGATGTAGTACTATGGCGATAGCAAGGAGATACTAAAGGCCAACATGCACACACTATTGAGTAACACTAAGAAATTGGGACTGGAAGTAAATATCAGTAAAACTAAATATATGGTCACACGTAGAAATTCAGTATATAATGGAAATGGACAGCTAATGACAAATGAGGGAAATTTTGAGGAAGTGGCTGAATTCAAATACCTAGGAACAATAATCACAAATAGGAATGAGATGCACAAAGAAATTAAACATAGGCTCAATTCTGGAAATGCATGTTATTATGCATTGCAGAGACTTTTGATGTCCCAACTCCTTTCGAAAAACGTTAAGCTGAAAATATATAAAACTATTATTCTACCAGTTTATTATATGGGTGCGAAACATGGACTCTTACTTTAAGGGAGGAAAGGAGATTATGAGTATTTGAGAATAAAGTTCTTAGGAAAATTTTTGGACCAAAGAGAGATGAACAGACAGGTGAATGGAGAAGACTACATAACAATGAACTACATGGTCTTTATAGGAAGCCAGATATAATAAGAACAGTTATGTCTCGTAGACTGCGATGGGCAGGACATGTTGCACGTATGGGGAATGACAGACGTGCATGGAAGCTTCTTGTAGGAAAGCCAGAGGGAAAATGCCCAGTTAGTAGACCAAGAATGAGGTGGGAGAACAACATTAACTATGATTTGAGGGAAGTAGGTTATACAGGGAATGATTGGAAAGCATTAGTTCAGGATAGGGATGTATGGAGAGCTTATGTCCGCGCGGCCATGAGCCTATGGGTTTGATAGTGCCAGTGAGTAAGTAAGTAAGTATGAATCCGTAACTGGAATACAGTAGCATTTACACAGTAAAAGGAACTGTTATTATGGTCAACTTCGAATTAGGACTCACAGTTTCTATTGTTATGCATCTGATAGACCCATGGTTGGGCCATATTTCTAGGCAATTAGTATAGCTTCCATAAACTATATGTCATTCTCTGTAACATGGAGACAAATACTATTAATACTGTCCACACTTCCTAAAAAAACGTTGCAAAAAAGGGGAAATAGATATGCAGCAATTACCTCCCCTTACTTATGTCGTATGGATTGGCCGTAGGCAGGTATCAATCTTATCAAATTGGCAATTGAGGGTGGATGTGATAAGTACAGTGAAATGAAATTAAAAAGAAGAACAATATTCATATTGGACATTGCACATATGTACATTCAGAATATGGATGGAGTGGACCTAGTGGACTGCATACCATCAATGTGGAAAAAAAGTAAAATGATACAAGAAATAATTTCATTCATCCATATGATTGAGATTGTCATATACTACTGAAAAGCCCTGGATTTATATATGACACTCTTAGATTTTTTGTCTTGCTGTATCATGTTTGTGTGGTTCGGGCAGTGCTACGTGCCATGACTGTTTGATTTAGGGACTAAAAAATCACCAAAATCTTCATCCTTCCAACTAAGAGAAAGATATTTTATTTTTTTATTTTTAAAAAATTACTGAACAGAACAAAAGGAATATGGCAGCCGCAAATGTGCATTGTGCAAAAAAAAACTGTTGAATAGGAAATTTTAAAAAATCTGTGTTGCTTGTGGAGATGTGCCCCTCTGTTTCAACTCCTCTTTCGAGATATACTACACTTAAATAACCTGTATAGGTACATTTACAAAATTAATATCATTTAAAAAATCTATTTATATATTATAGTATAAAAGTGAACATGTAGCAGAGAATCTTCGTCCATAACCTGTTGCGGACATTTATACTTGATGTAGAATCTCCGTGCATAACCTGCTGCGGACATTTATACTTGATGTAGAATCTCCATGCATAACCTGCTGCAGACATTTACGCTTTTATACTTGATATAAAATCTCCGTGCATAACCTGCTGCGGACATTTACGCTTGACATAGAATCTCCGTCCATAACAGGGAACAGGTTAAAATTCCCTCCATGATATCTTTACTTTGTCTTGGTGGAGTGACTTGCATGATTAAATGACCTCGAGAGCTATGCTGGCAATAGCATTGCTGCCAAAAGTGTTACCCATGCCAGACAGGTCAAAGGTGATAAGCCAGACTGCGATGGTCAGGACATGTGACAGAATTTGGGAATGAAAGAGAGGCATGGAAAATTTTTGTAGGAAAACCAAAGGGAAAATACCCAGTTGGTAGACCAAGAATGAGGTAGGAGAATAACATTAACCATGATTTGAGGGAAATAAATTATACAGGGATGATTGGAAAACATTAGCTCAAGATAGGGATGTATGGAGAGCTTATGTCCATGCAGCCATAAACTACGGGTTTGATAGTGGCAGTGAATTAGTTAGTTAGTCATTAATTAAAATTAAATTTATTTAATATGTAAAACGAGAAGTACTGTTGATGAAACAAGCTGACAAATACAGGGCTATTCAGAAAGAAGGAACAGACTTACATTTATTACTTCAAAGCTACAAAAAATAGAAACACAATTCCAATGTTCCTAAAAAGAGAAAAGTTTAAAGTTCCAATCATGGCTGCATTAATGCTGTTGCTTGAAGTTGCGATCATGGTCACATTGGCACTGTTGGATTGGAAGAGGAGGAGCAGAAGATCAACTTTGTCGCCGGTGGCCTCCCAGGTCACCAAACTTAATCCCGTGCAATTTTTATCTGTGGGGTTAAGTAAAAGACCGTATTTTTATGCCCCTATGCCTGACACTCTTGAAAATCTGCGACAACAATTTGTTGAAGCTGTGAATTCGATAACTATAGACCAGCTGATTCATGTGTGGCAATAAATGAGCCACCATTTTAACATTTGTCGTGTAGCATGAAGTTGGATATTTACTTGTATTTAATATAACAGGAGTTGCTTTATTTAATATATATATATATATATCCACTGCTGTGATCTCGAGGTAAGCCTTGTCATGCAACGGGCCCGGTTTGATTCCTGGTCGGGACAGGCTCCTGGTTGACTTTTTTTTCGGAGTTTTTCCTCACCTGTAGGACAAATGTCAGGATGCTTAGGGCCCAACAGTCCCCGAAAATCATCCGGCCATCATCATCATCATCCTTCACTGGTGTGGAAATCAATGGGAAGCTACCACACCTACAGTTCCCTAGTAAAGCTACAAAGCATAGCATGAAAATGCTGTGATTGCAGTGAAAGACCTGCCCTCGGGCAGAATTACTATGGATGGATATATATATCTTTAACACTTTACTTTTTTTATATTCAAAGAAAATCAGTTATAATGTCATACTTATGAATATTGGGAAATTCATATTTTTTTATATCATATGTAAATATATGTATATATATATATATATATATATATATATATATATGGAAATATACAAGGCTATTCCAACACCTATAGGGGTCAAATGTTGTAACTATATGCAGTTTGGGTAACTCTTGACAGGCGCATTCTTGTCGCGGGGGTGAACACTAATTACTAGTCACAAAGTTCTGTCAAGGACCCAGTCTTTCAGGGTATAACAAGAGCCCCTGCCCAGGGATAGGGGTGAAGACCTCAACGGATACTACAACTACGCGAAAGAGGCACCTATTCAGGGGACATATATGAAGACCCAATCCTCAACAGTCAGCAGAGCAGAAGAGGTACCCCTTCTGTTGGGGTTAGTACAGCAGATGGCAGCCCCATCAGATATCTTACCCTGCAAGATGCCAGTAACGTCTTCAGGGGACATAAAATATTTATACTTTGAAGTCTCATGGTAGAAAATGCCAATTGTAACATGAGATCGGAACAGACCAGCAGGTCTAATCCTTGATGCTGATGATGATGATATAAAAAAGTGTAACTGAATAAGTTATTGTTGAAAATATTATGTGGTTCTACAAAGTTCAAGAATCAGTAAAGAATTTCAAAGGAGTTTGAAATAGCAACCACCGCAATTTCTTTTAAGAGATTGGATAACTTGGATGTGAGTCATCCGATAGCACTCATAGGCCAAGTTGGTTAACCAATCAGATTTGAATGTCTTAATTGGAATAATGGATTCTGGGAAGGAAATCTTTCTCAATCTGAACATTGCACTGGAAGATGTCATGGCGACAAGTCCTACTTAATAATGGTCGCTCATGATTTTTGTAATATTGAGTACAAATTTATTTATAAAAGAAGGAAATGTATGTCACATTACTACATATGAAGTATAACATATGTGACTTTAATTTCAATTTGAAATAATAGATTTTTGGTGTGGCATAATTTGTGACAGATGAGTCTCCAATAGTAATTAGTACCACTATTACATAATGGTCAATATTACCGATATTAAAGTGAAGTCATGCAAGTTTCATAATAGTTTAAAATAAATGAAAGTATAAATAAATGCGGAAACTATATATTTTTAATCAGTTGAGTTGGTGTTTATTTGATGAAAATCCATATATATCAATTAAATAAAAATAAAACAGTTTTATTTGATTTTCATATTTATTATATAATTCAGTTACAGCTGTTTCAGTACACTGTACCTTCTTCAGACATGTTAACAAATTATGAATTGTGTTATTATAGTACATATCAACTGATCTAAGCAACAATACAACAAGAATTTATTTAAATTTTGTTAAATTAAAAAATTTAAATAAATTATTGTTGTATTTATTATTGATTTCGTACATCTCAATGATGGATAAATCATATTTGAAGAGAAAAATTATACGCTCAGACCGGGACTAGAACCCGGGACCCTTGGTTGTCTAGACCAAGTGCTCTACCAACTGAGCTACCTGAGCAAGTACCGATCTAAACGCAATAATGTATATAGAGAAAGATTTGCGTTTAGATCGGTACTTGCTCAGGTAGCTCAGTTGGTAGAGCACTTGGTCTAGACAACCAAGGGTCCCGGGTTCAAGTCCCGGTCTGAGCGTATAATTTTTCTCTTCAAATATTGTTGTATTGTTGCTTAGATCAGTTGATATGTACTACAGTGGAGGAAATTGGTATAAAGCCACTAACTTTTAGTAGAAAAACAACCTGAAATATTTATGCAAATACCGTATGTGTGTCATAGATTACATATAATTATCTTGGACATAATTTCATACGGTTCTCCTCATTTTGTATTTATTATATATGTAAATAATACCTAAAATCTAAGAAAACGCTGTCCTAGGGGTGGAAATCGGTATAAAGGCAGGTCAACTTCTGGTTCTTACAGAGACATAAATGTAAACAAAACACTGCAAGTACATGGAGACAACTTGTCTGTGAGCATCGTTCATCAGTTACAAGTCAGCAGTATGTACAATGCCGTGTGGAAAGCCTCTATCAAATGAAGAGAAATCAAGAGTTAGTGCCTTCAAGGAGATGGGCCTTTCCAATAGACAAATACCTACGAAATTGGGGCTTCAAGATGTGTCTTTGATAATTTTGTCAAACTGGGCTTACAATATGAAAAAAACGGGAAATATGGACGGACAAGAAAATTGTCTGAGCGCACCAAACTAGTCATTTTATGTAAAGCAAAAGGTAAGAATATGTTTTCTTCTCAAATCCAGGCTGATTTGAAGTTGCCAGTAACAGCAAGACGAGTAAGACATATTCTGTCAGAAGACAAGAACCTAAAATTCAAAAAAGTCTTAGTAAACTACCTCTGAACAATGCACATAAGAAAGCTAGAATGACTTTTGCTGAAGAACACATGTCCTGGACCTCAGAATGGAATAAAGTAATGTTCAGTGATGAGAAGAAGTTTAATCTGGACGGGCCTGATGGCCTTCAGTATTACTGGAACGACCTCCGTACCGAAGAGCAAGTTAGAATGAGTAGAAACTTCGGTGGTGGAGGCGTTATGATTTGGGCAGCATTCTGCTTTAAAGGAAGATCAAAAATAGCATGGATACGCACCAAGATGAATTCTGAGTCCTACACTGAGGAGCTTCTGGAGTCCTAATTGATACGAATGTATGAGGAATTTGGCGAAGATCTAATTTTTCAGCCAGATAATGCTTCCATTCATGTGTCTGCTAAATCAAAGGAGTGGTTCAGGAAGAAAGAAATATCACTTTTGACATGGCCAGTCAGAAGTCCTGATTTAAACACGATTGAGAAATCATGGGGGATCCTGGCAAGGCATGTGTATCGCAATGGACGGAAGCTTGGGACAGTGACTGAGCAGAAAAATATTATTCAGGAAGAGTGGGCTTCAATCTCAGTGGAAAAAATAAACACCCTCATTAAGTCAATGCCAAAGAGAATCTTCCAAGTAATTAACAACAATGGAGGTTCAACTAAATTTTAGAACTTTGTTGTAAACTTTGCGCTCAGTCTTTTTGGTTTAATCTGTGAAATACACAAAGTGCCTTTATACTAATTTCCACCCATATGTGAGAGTAGTTTCAGTTTTCATGTACTTTTTTGGACGGAAATGGATAATTAATTTTGACATTATTTGTGTGTGTTTTATACTCAATCACCTCCTAAGTTAATATAGAAAAATGCCAAAGAAAGAGTAAATACACTTGTTTTAACCCTTTTAACAAGTGGCTTTATACCAATTTCCTCCACTGTATAATAACAGTACATATAATTATAGTACATATCAACTGATCTAAGCAACAATACAACAATAATTTATTTAAATTTTGTTAAATTAAAAAATTTAAATAAATTATTGTTGTATTGTTGCTTAGATCAGTTGGTATGTACTATAATAACACAATTCATAATTTGTTAACATGTCTGAAGAAGGTACAGTGTACCGAAACAACTGTAACTGAATTATATCTTAATAAATATGAAAATCAAATAAAACTATGTTTTATTTTTATTTCTATCTATCTTCGGGTTTTTACAGCTGCTGCCGTCTTCCCGTGCCAAACCTCCAAAGCCTACGGTCTTGGGCATCTTCGATGCATAGTCTTCTAGCTTGCATTACTGTCTTCATGTTTTCCTTCCATATTAACTTTGGTCTCCCTCTTTTCTTCTTTCTGTTTGGATGCCATTCATATAGTTGCTTCGGTCATCGCTCATCTTCCATTCTTAAAACATGTCCTAACCACTTTAATTCCGTCTCCTCAATTCTTTCAATTATGCTTTCTTCTGCTTTCATTATGTTTCTAATTTCCTTATTTGTGACATGTTCTAATTTAGACTTTCTGGCACTTCTGCATAAATAATCCATATCTAGAGCTATTAGTCTATTCTTATAGTACTTATTGATTGTCCATACCTCACTTCCATACATTGCAACAGATTCCACCAATGTTTTACCAATATATTTTTTTTGTCTTTCCAAATATGCTTATCCCACCATATGGAATTTAATCATGATATTATTTTGCTACTCAATTCAATTCTATGTTTTATGTTCTCTTTGCCTATACCTTCAATGTTATCCATAATTATTCCCAAATATTTAGTTTGTTTCACTTGCTTTATTTGGATTCCTTCTTCCAATATTAAATTTTGTCTTTCATTGCTATTTATTGCCAGATATCCTTTTTTTTTGTAAATTTACTGTGGGACCCCATGATTCATATGTGTTTTTCAACCTTTTTATCATGAATTCCTTATCAAATTTGTCTTGCGCTAAAACCAGTTGATCATCGGAAAATTGTAATGTCAGCAAAAATCTGTTGCCTATTGGGATCCCCATACCTTTGCAGCTTTGTTTGTTTATTTTTATTTAATTAATATATATTTTTAATTTACTCAGTGTTTTTATTTGAGTGATAACCATTTTTTAGTCTTCCTTCTGTTCCCTTGAAGGGAACATCAAAGCTGTGACAAACTGAATTGCACCCAGGACATTCATAAGAATTTCAACTACCTAGTGATACTACAAAACGGTGTGTGGCAACAACATTTTCCTTTATATGGACACCTCAACATGGACCTCAATATTTATTCTCCTTTATAATATCGTCTCATCAAGGTGCATCTTCAAACCATCTACTCCTTCATAATGGCGCCCAAAGCGGTGCACGACTTAACTACTCCACAAAATATTTATTTCTCAATATTCATACGACATTTTAACTGATTTTCCTTGAATATAAAACAAAATTAAAATATTAAAGATATATATAAAATAAATAAAGTAACCCCTATTATATTAAATACAGGTAAATATCCAACTTCAAACACATGGTGCTCATATTGAATGCATAAAATAGTGAAATTCTATCTTTTCTCTTTGCAGAAAAATTGGAATTGTGTTTCTGTATTTTGTAGTTTGGAAGAAATAAATGTTTGAAGTCTGTTCCGTCTTTCTGAATAGCCCTGTATACTTGAAAACCAGCATTGATAATTGATAAAAAATTGCTTTTTATATTTGAAGAGAAAAATTCTCGCCTAGACCGAGACTCGAACCCGGGACCCTTGGCTTTCCGGGCCAAGTGCTCTAAAAACTGAGCTACCAAGGCGAGTCATGATCTAGGCGCAAATTTTTCTCTTATATACATTGTAATTCCCTATTGCCAAATGCTTTTGAACATTGCTTCTATCTTTTGCAAATGGCGGCTTCTTAGTTAAGAAGACATTTATTGGGAATTTAACATTACTTTATAAAGCTAGTAAGGCTTCTAATGATGTTTTTATTATTGATTTAACATTTCTCAATGAAAGATACATTTTAAATCAATAATAAAAACATCAAAAAATTGCTTGTTTAAATTAATTTTTAAAGAGAAAAATTTTCTCCCAAACTGGGATTTGAACACATCTCTAGTTCTACGTATTAGAACATTTGACCAACTATGCTATCTGGCCATCTTATTTTAGAAAGAAATATGAACTTTTTCTCTCATAATCCTGCAGGCTGTTTATTATTCAAGAAGACTTGATAGGATTTTTACACTACTATTGCAATGTTTTAAAAATGTATATAAAATAGCACAGTATTAACAGTAGTGTTATATTCCTATCCAAGTCTTCTTGAATGAGAAGCAGCCAGATGGTGTTGTGAACAAAGGTCCACTACCACAAGCACATGGGATTATATAAGAAAAAGAAACATTTCCAGTGCCCAGATAGCATAGTTAATGTGCAAAAACTGGAGATCTTGGGATCATATTCCAGTTTGGGCAAACAAATTTTCTTTTCAAAAATTAATTTATTGTTCAGTATAAGTGTATAAACTCCCATAACAACGTATGGAATTAACATAATATGGGACAAACTCACAAACAGAGACTTGACACAAATAGAAACAGCACGCTTCATGAAAAGTTGGAAAAACAGCACCTTCAAGAATGATGTACGTCTTAATGAAAGAAACCTTCTTCATTGAAGAAATTAGATGGCAGCTATTCCTACCGAACACCTGCGCATATGAGACAATAATGCAAGGACTACAGGAGAAGAGGAATGACATCTGCAGCGAATTCTACACAACAGAGGCTATGTGTACGAGAGAGTGGACACGACCAAACTACGAGATGAGGCACATCCTAACATGGTATGCAATCCATGGCTTTCACCACAAGGTTTGCAGCACAAAGAGACTCCACGAGCCAAACCAAGAATGCATATGCGAACTGTGCAACAATCCATGTGAATGATATCACATCGAAAAGTGTACTGAAAGACAATTATCATTTAACAAGTTTTGCTTAGACTAAATTTACTAACAATTTGCACGTTTGTGCGCATTTACTTTCATTCATAAGTGTATAAATTTATATAATACATCCCAATATTAGGATAACAGCTATAATAGTAGTGTTAAAATCATATCAAATCTTCTTGAATAATAAACAGCCAGGTTGCATTGTGGACGAAGGTTCACTGCCATGAGCGCTGAGTGAGAAAAATTTCCATCTGAAATGAGATACCCAGAATTGGTTATAATATATAGAACTATGTACCATGGATTCAAATCCCAGTTTGGGTGAACATTTTTTCTCTTCAAAAATAATTTAATGTTTGGTATGGGTGTAT
The DNA here is from genome assembly GCA_030220185.1 of Diploptera punctata. Classification (NCBI taxonomy): domain Eukaryota; kingdom Metazoa; phylum Arthropoda; class Insecta; order Blattodea; family Blaberidae; genus Diploptera; species Diploptera punctata. The sequence continues at coordinate 389,177 of JASPKZ010003859.1, read as the reverse complement.
AAATTTACATAAAACAGTGCCATCATTTGTTTGTTTTGGTCATTTAAAATTAATTTCTATTAAGTGTAATGAATGTTTTTTCAGAGGATCCTGTTAGGATATTTGAACATAAGCCTGCTCCTCCTCATTCAGTGCTGAAGTTATTTGTAGATCTGTTGAGCAGTCCTCAAACAGCTACACTCTTCTACACTAATGACACCAAAGTTCTCATTGACATCATTGTCAGGCAACTGGCTGATCTTTCCCCAGGTGATAAGGTATGTTGCAGTAAAATTCAGTTTTATTTTTTGTAACAAAAAAAATATTTTCAAATTTAATCAAAATTATAGTGTAACATTGATGAGGTAATTTTCAATTTATAAATGAGTTGGATAAAATTTCTTTACATCTCAGTAATAAATTAAAAATATATTGAACATGCATTGAAATTACTTAACTTTCAAGAAGAATGCATTGGAGAAAAACAATCAAATCCTGTTTTTAACAAAATTAGGAATGAAGAGCAAAAAAAAAAAAATTGAATTTGATTTATTATTTTGAAAAGAAAAATTAACACCCGAATTGGGATTTGAATCAAAATGTAAAATTAAAATTAATACACCGGAAAAAAAAAATTAATTCAATATCCGCAGGAACCAAAGAACACATAAGAAATATTAAAAATGGGGAAATAGAAAAATCTGCAGTTGCTGCTCATGTTTGGTCTGAAAAACATAATATAAATTCAGACACTAAATTATTAAAACAGTTAGAAAATACAAAAGAGCTGACTATTTGGGAAAAGATTTATATTCAGAAGAACAAAAACAGAGTTATGAATTTTGATATACCGATGGAGCGTGACCTTGTTTGGAGTTCTTTGGCCAACCACAGGATGGAGCTGACATCGACATCCAGGTTGTGCAACATAATGCAACATAAATACAACCAGTCTGGAAAAGCTGACGATAAAACAGAATTGTTTTGAAACATGTTCAAGAACAAATCAACATTAATATTGATGTAAGATGATCAGACTAAAAATAATATAATTGAAATAACCTCAAAATATCACTTCCTAAAATTAAATATTAAGATGTAAAGATATTTTATCCAACTACTTTATAAAAAGGTTTTCAAAATTGATGTAAAGGTTCTAGATAAAAATAAAAAATAAAATTTAAAGAATAGCTCATAAATGAACAAGAGGGTTTATTATTAAATGGACACGAGTCGAAAATTTCATTAATATCTGTATTATAATAAAGTTGTAGAATAAACTCAAATTGATTTACTCAAGTTTTGAAAAAAACAATTGCTAACTGATCTACAATTTCATGATGGTACAAAGCTCATGAGTGGTAGACTTTATGTAAATCAATTTTATGAAAAAGTGATTAAATTTAGGTACTGTGTTAGATCATGCTTATACATACAGTAGCTGATTATTTTATTCTGATAGTTAATTTATGTTAATGATATTTTTGGTTATATTCATAATTCTACCTTTTTTAAGTTTTTGTATACTTTATATTCAAAATTGATTTTCTTCCTTTTATGATTTTTCTAAATATATTTTCTTCCTTTTTTACACGCTTTATATTAGCTTGACCTGTATCTGTCTATCTATGTAATGGAATCTTTCAACACGATTTTCACATACTTAAAAACATTCGATCAACTTGAAACTTTGTATACTTTTAAAGGACCAATGACAATACAATAATTTCATAAATTTTTTCTAAGATCCTGGCCAGGATCATCAGGACATAAAAAAAAATAAAGACCGGTATAATAGATTGTGGACATATCGACTTTTTAGTCCATCGTTGTAAGAAATTAATATTATATCCTCTGGTAGCTCAGTTGGTAGAGCTGTGGACTGTAGTGGTATATTATTTCAGTAATCCATAGGTCATTGGTTCAAATCTGGCCCGGAGGCTTTTTTTTTTTTAGAAGAATATTACTTTTAGCTCATACTACAATAGTATCAAATTTAAAGATATTTACATTTTTATCTTATTCTGTAAAATATTAATGGCAATTTTGTAAACTTACCACATTATAATTTATCCAAAAAATATGAGAAGGATACGATTAACTGTAACTATTTGTCTATATTAAAATATTGAAAAATATTATAATAATGTTAGATAATAATAATTTTAAAAAAATATAATTATATTCATGCCTAGACACTAAAAATATTGTAAGCAATTAAATTGTCATGGGATTCCGGTTTATGACAATCAATTAAACTAAATTTATATATTAAATTTGGGAATTTTTAACATTATGAGTTTCAATTAATAAGAATTAAATGAATCGTGATTTCTTCTTACCTCATACTTCTATGTTTTTTTAAACACAGCACTGCAGTATCGGCAACCCATTGTCACCATCCTCAGCTGTTTTCACTACTGTCAATTTTTTCTTTTGCCGGTAATTATCCAAACTGCCATCTGGTGTTCTTTTGAGGGAATTATTTTCTAAACTGCCGTCTGGTGTTCTTTTGAATGAATCATTTTCTAAACTGCCATCTGTTGTATTTTTGAAGAACTCTGTAATGAAGCTCAGTTCATCCGGAATCTCGAAGTTCATGGTTCTAGTATGGTTTTTTTTTTAATATATATTTTTTCCCCAACTGTTAAATCCAAAGGTTTAGATAGATGTTTCAAAAGTTTTGCTTCTTTTTCAATCCTATGATGCTCTAATAAACTATGTGCTGCTATAGCTGATTTTTCAATTTTTCCATTCTTTATATTTCTGAAGTGTTCTTTTTTACGAGTTTCCAAGTTCCTTTTTGTTTTTCCTATATATATCCTGTTGCAATCTTTGCAATCAATTTGATAAATTCCAGATTTTTTGTTGTCTGGGGTGTTAAATTTATTATTAGTTAACAGAAGATTACCCAGGCTGAATTTGTTAATTGGAGCTAATGATATATTAAATTTTCTGAAAATTTTTTGAAACTTATTATGAACTTCACAATGGTAAATAAATTTATTGAATTTTACATCTTTCTTGGAAATCCACTTTCTCCATTTTTAGCCATTTTATTTTTGGGGTATCTTGAATCACATATCACCAATGCTTATCCTTTGATTTTCAAGTGTTGGTATAGATATGTAGATGATATTATCGCTGTAATTGATAAAAAAATACATTCAAGATGCATTGAAATTGCTTAATCTTCAGGATGAGTCAGTGAAATTCACTATTGAAATTGAACAAGATAGCAAGATCACATTTTTAGACTTATACTTAATAAGAAATGAACAACAGCAAAAAATTGAATTTAACATTTATAGAAAATGATAAAACAGTTAACCCGTCTACATAAAAAAGTTGTACTTCAATGGATTCCGGCCCATTGTGGAGTGACAGGCAATGAAATAGCCGATTTTCTGGCCAAGAAGGGTAGCAAAATTGTTTCAAACCCAACTTCTATTCCAGTTTCCTTTCACTCTATCAAGAGAATTATCTCAAATAAATATATCAATAAACTTAGAGAAGAATACACCACCAAAACATCTGGAAAGGAATGGGAAAATCTACAAGCTTATGACATTACTACATTACAAAGAAAATCTGCAGTAGCAACATTCAGACTGCTAATGGGACATGACTGCCTGAATAAACACCTACACAGAATTGGCATAACAGATTCACCTAAATGCCCTTTTTGCAATTTAAATGAAGATATGGAAAGAAACCATCTCCTCTGTTGTCCAGCTTTTGTAGAAGAGACCAGCCTTCCTGCTAAATATTGGAGTGCAAGAGAGTGAATGATTTTATTATCAAGTGCTCGACATTAGATACCAACCAGTCAACCACATTTATAGAAAAGACACATATACTGACTACTACATAAAATCTTCAGGTTTTAATCATTTGTCACATAAACATGCAATTTTCAATAGTCTATTACACAGTTTGATAAATATTCCACTTAATGTAGAAGATTTTGACAAGGAATATAATCATATTGTACATGTTGCTAAAATAAATGGTTTTGATGAAGAAATAATAAAGAATAAATTAAAGAAATTCCAACAACAGAAAAGGTTACAGGATTACACCACCTTACAACATGATTCGAAGAAAGATGTAAAATACAAGAAAATTACTTACCATCGTGAAGTTCATAATAAGTTTCAAAAAATTTTCAGAAAATTTAATATAACATTGGCTCCAATTAACAAATTCAGCCTGGGTAATCTTCTGTTAACTAATAATAAATTTAACACTCCAGACAACAAAAAATCTGGAATTTATCAAATTGATTGCAAAGATTGCAACAGGATATATATAGGGAAAACAAAAAGGAATTTGGAAACTCGTAAAAAAGAACACTTCAGAAACATAAAGAATGGAGAAATTGAAAAATCAGCTATAGCAGCACATAGTTTATTAGAGCATCATAGGATTGAAAAAGAAGCAAAACTTTTGAAACATCTATCTAAACCTTTTGATTTAACAGTTGGGGAAAAAGTATATATTAAAAAAAACCATACTAGAACCATGAACTTCGAGATTCCGGATGAACTGAGCTTGATTACAGAGTTCTTCAAAAATAAAACAGATGACAATTTAGAAAATGATTCATTCAAAAGAACACCAGATGGCAGTTTAGAAAATAATTCCTTCAAAAGAACACCAGATGGCAGTTTGGATAGTTACCGGCAAAAGAAAAAATTGACAGTAGTGAAAAAAGCTGACGATGGTGACAATGGGTCGCCGATACTGCAGTTCTGTGTTTAAAAAAACATAGAAGTATGAGGTAAGAAGAAATCACGATTCATTTAATTCTTCTTAATTAAACTAAAAATAAAAAATAAGTAATAGTTTAAAAAAACTAAAACAACATGCTTTATTAGAAAACCAAACTAAAAAATAAATAATAGTTTTAAAAACTAAAACAACATACTTTATTAGAAAACCAAACTAAAAAATGAAAAATAATTTTAATTTCCAACACTTGGGATAAAATAAAAGTGGTCAACAAAAAAAATCATCTCCAACACATCTAGAATAAAACTAGAGTTATCTACAAAAAAAAATTATTTTACCATCAAAAGCATGGGGTGCTTTTTATGGTTTTTACGTTTTCTTAGAGACTTTACTTTTACCAATATTTGTTTATTATCAAATATATTAATTGATATATAGCACCCTATGCTTTTGATGGTAAAATTATTTTTTTTTGTAGATAATTCTAGTTTTATTCTAGATGTGTTGGAGATGATTTTTTTGTTGACCACTTTAATTTTATCCCAAGTGTGTTGGAAATTAAGATATTTTTCATTTTTTAGTTTGGTTTTGTAATAAAGCGTGTTGTTTTAGTTTTTTAAAAAATTATTATTTATTTCTCTGTAGCTACTGAAAATTTTGTTCCTTCTCTCTTGTGTATAATGTGTAAAATAGACCTGACTCATAAAAGTTCATTGCAAATAATTGTCTTACTGAATTTTTTGATTAGACATGTAACTTAAGTAACTTAAAATGAAATTTTGTTTTGCATAAAGTTTACATGATTTGAAACGCCTGAAATTATTTCTTCAGATAATCATTGCATTAATGTATACCTTTAAATTATTTTTTTTTAAAATACACAAATGAAGTCAAATTTCAAGTAATAAAATATTTTTGAAAAACTGTACTTAAACTGACGTGAAATATTTTCATAGTCCTATAGAACAACAGTGTGCATGCACCAGAGTTTATAGAGCCAGCAATAACCCACCATCGAACCATATATCGATTATCATCCTCAATTACTATTTTGATATCGTACTAAAGTTAAAAAATCTTATGCTTAGAGGGCAGCATTTCGCTATGAAATTTAAATGACCAATCTTTGCAATTAATCACCAAATCTGTGTTTAAAAAATTATTAATAATATTAAAATTACCAACCATTTATCAAAAAATGGGTGTACACTTACTTATTACTCCCTAACATCGATCCAACCAGCGATAACCCAAAGCATCGATAGAAAAATTATAGACTAAGTTATATACTCTGTGGAGAAAATAACAGTTAGCATCACAATATTGTCTAACATGTCATAATATTGTGATTTGCATATTTAAATAAATACTTGAAAATTGTCTAATAATGTTATAAAAATAGTTTGAAAAAGTCTAAAATATTAAAAAAATGTTAGTAAATACAAAAGAAGAGCTATAGTTTACTACAATAAACTAAAAAAGTCAAGAGTTGCCAGAAGTGCAGTTCAACCAATGTTTTAATTACTTACGATGTATTTTTTTTATTTTAAAACATATTTCTGGAAATTTTGATATCACGAGATGATATTTCATTGTACATATTTTGAAACTTTTAGAGGATAAAAATCCTAAACACAGTTTATTAATATTTGATTTTAGGAAGTGATATTTTGAGGTTATTTTAATTATATTATTTTCAGTCTGATCATCATACCTCAATATTAATGTTGATATGTTCTTGGACATGTTTCAAAACAATTATGTTTTATCGTCTGGACAAGCTGACGATGAAATAGAATTGTTTTGAAACATGTCCAAGAACAAATCAACATTAATATTGAGGTAAGATGATCAGACTGAAAATAATATAACAGTTTATTAACTTTTGTTTCAGCGAAGGGCACAGTACTTGGAATTATGTCGACTTGTGATGAGAAACACAACATACTCAGATCATCATCATCGACAAGATGACATTCTGAAGTGCTTCACTCGAATATTCTGTGAAGAATCAGAACAAAGTAAGTTTGATCAGCAATTGGTGAGGGAAATATCTAATGAGTTCCCCCAATACTTCAAATCTTAGACTGGTATGTACAAAAATGTAGTGGTACCGTATATCTCATTATAATATTTATATTATTAGCAATTATTGAAACATGTGAGTCTTATACTATGTTACTGAATATTATTTTTTATTATATTTCTCTGCTGTTATGTCTCTTTAGTGCTGTGAAAGTGTAAACATCCATTTAAATTTTAACAAATGTAAAATATTTTCCTTAACATAATTTTAAAATAGATTACAAAAGCTGATAACATTTTCTTGTGAGTGTAGATTTTCAGGATAGCATACAAAAGTAAGTTATTTCATTAAATATAGACTTTTAAAGTTTTTTTTTCATAATTTATAGATATGTATATTTTTTTTAGGTTTGTTGTGCATTGAATTTAAAAACATATATATATATATATATTGATTCAGTCGAATTTCCTTAACCCAAACTCCGATAACTCGAATTTTATATATCTCGAGGTAATTTTAATTTCCAGGTATATATCATATGTATTTTTCCCATAACTCAAAGTTCTATTACATAAGTTCTTGAATATGTAGAAGGATTACAAAAAAGGATATGTCATACAGGAAACATGAATCAATACTAATAAAATTACATTGTGGTAAATAGTCTCAAAATAAGTTCCTTTAAATAAGTACCTGGCAACTGCCTGCCTTAGTCTCCAACTAGGTTAAACTTTTAAAACTGTAGGACTTTCGGAAAATGGCTTCCATCTTCAGCAGAAGGGTATGCAAGGTGTGCATTGCACATGGACAGCACGCCTAGAGGGTGGCATATTGAGCAATCAAAATATAGGAAGAAATATGGCCATGACATGTCGTTTGTCTAGAAAGATGGGAGCCTTAATCTCCTACTATCCAAAGAGTCTCCTATGGTCTGTAGTGGATAATTTTACCTTTACTTTTTATCATACTTTCATTGCAATGTACTATTATTTATCTATGGCTTCTGTTATGTTTCTCCTTTACATAGAATTGTGGGATCATTATTCATCTCTTACTCTTCTACCTTGTCTTATCGTAAATATTGTTATCTGTTCTCTCAACATTCGTGCAACTATTAAAGAAAGACTTTGAAGAAGCCAGGAAAAAAAGTATTTGTCAAAACAGAGAAAGTATGATAAATTTGAAAAATAAATTTGCAGTTTTTAAGAAAAACATTGTTATGACTATGTGATTTCACCAAAGGGCTTAGATGGGAATTAAAGGACATGTTCGGATGTCTAGGTAGCATTTAATTACATACTTACTTGAGTTGTGGGCCGAGCTGTAAATTTAAAGGATATTTATCTAAAAGGGTAGAAGTACTCGTAATATAATAAATAATGTGGTCAAATCTTAACATAACATATATTTTAAGAATAAAATAATATAAAATATGAACAATATACAGAAACTAAATATATAACTAACTATAAAACTAACTTATTATTTCTATATTATGACTACAGAGAGAGAGAAAGATATTTTAATTTAAACATTTTCTGTTAAAACTCCTAATGATAATTTGCTTTTTCCTACTATTTGACTCTAAGTTCCTTTACATTTCTCTGAGTTTTCGATTTAGAATTATAAAGTAAAGCTCAAACCTATAATAATATAGAAAATTTTGATATTTCATATTATGCCATCTGACCTATTAATAATAAGAAATGGACTCACTCCATGTCGACTCTGGAACACCAACAGGCAATCAAACCTAGAGACATTTCACCTTGATTCTTAAATACACCACCTAACAGGACTTACCCCTTGCACACACACACACACACACACACACACACACACACACACTCTCTCTCTCTCTCTCTCTCTCTCTCTCTGCCAAAAACTAGAAAAAATTCTAAAATCAGAACTTTACAGTTAGCTTCCCAAAATAGTTGTAAGTATTCTGAAATTCCTACCTGTATGATTTCATATAACTCCTAAATATTTCCGCCAATATTTAAATGATTTAATTTATTCTTTACTATCTTCATAATTTAGTTTGAATTTAATGGTTTAAAAATAAATATCGAGAAAACAGCAGTCATGAAAATATGTAGAAACCAGAATGATGATTGGAATGTTAAGTCATCAGGCATAAATCTACAAAAAGTGGAAAAATTTACATATTTAGGAACTGTGATAAGTGCAAATGAGCAGTTTTCCTTCTTATGAAGGGTTCCCAAATTACAAAAGGAAGTAACATTAAGAGGTTTGTTTAATAATTAAAACATTTATCTGTTCATTCTTACCTCTTATAGTTGTTTTTGTCTAACATATGTTTCAAGGCTTCTTAGCCCCATCATCAGCGATTACAGAGTCTGTAATCGCTGACGATGAGGCTAAGAAGCCTTGAAACATATATTAAATTAATATTAAGAAGCTAAAGCTGTTACTATGATTGAAATAAGTATATTAAAGTACACTACTAAATTATTGTAATCAAATGGTAAAGAGAAAAATTTATGCCTGAACCGGGAATCGAACCCCGAACCTTCAGCTTTCCGTGCTGATGCTCTAACCATTGAGCTAATCCAGGCTTCCCTCCCATCCAAGCATAAATCCTTCCTTTACCTTACTGTCTTGGTCCCACATTCAAATGCTATGAATCATAATTCACAAATACACACTGAATGGCTTCTACCTGAAGAAGACATGAAGGGACTCCACATAGCTATAGCATTATTTATTAAATTAATATTAAGAAGCTAAAGCTGTTACTATGATTGAAATTAGTATATTTGATTACAATAATTTAGTAGTGTACTTTAATATACTAATTTCAATCATAGTAACAGCTTTAGCTTCTTAATATTAATTTAATAAATAATGCTATAGCTATGTGGAGTCCCTTCATGTCTTCTTCAGGTAGAAGCCATTCATTGTGTATTTGTGAATGATGATTCATAGCATTTGAATGTGGGACCAAGACAGTAAGGTAAAGGAAGGATTTATGCTTGGATGGGAAGGAAGCCTGGATTAGCTCAATGGTTAGAGCATCAGCACGGAAAGCTGAAGGTTCGGGGTTCGATTCCCGGTTCAGGCATACATTTTTCTCTTTACCATTTGATTACTTGAAACATATGTTCGACAAAAGTCTGTAATCACTGACGATGGGGCTAAGAAGCCTTGAAACATATTGTTTTAATTACAAGCAAATTATTTAGAGTACTACAGTATCTGCACCACACATATAGTGAATAAAAAGAAAAAAAGAGATTACTCACATTTTTAGTTAATTTCACTTCTTCCGTAGCTGTAGTAAAGTAAGCTGCCTAGTTTTAGTCACAGCACAAGCAAGTATCTTGCAGGAAGTCCATGAAAGCAGGATCATCACGCGAAGCAGCAAATTCTTGGAGATCATTCACATTCAACAATGCTTGTTTGTAGCTAAATATATATATTCAGCTCTCAGGGGGCATCATCTTCCTCGTCTTTTTATTTTTTGGAAATTTGAGTTCCTTCACATTTCGAGGACTCCCCTCTTGTTTCATTTAAAGAATTGACAGCTCGTTCTATATTTTGTGTTGTTGCCAAATCATTGTTGAAATTGATAACATCTTCAATCTCAATTGCAGGTTCCACGTCTTTAATTAGGTCGGCAATGACTATTAAATTTTCCTTCATCTCATCATGTTCAATGAATGTTTCTTGACAAGGAAATTCTGCTTTTAAAAAACACAGTCTCTGGAAGAACTTTCTCCATAGCTTGATGAATCTGCTTATTTAACTTTAACAAGGAAAAAACGCTATGAGGTTTAATTTAAGAATTAAATTAATATTTTTATTACCTCACCTTATATCCTTTTTCTTCTAGACTGCTGCTTCGGAGCTATATCTCCATCATCAGTAGCCTCTCATCGACCGGTGTTATGTCATTTCTTGGCAGTTTTCTTCTTCCTTCCTCACCTCACATCCTTTTTTCGGAGCTATATCTCCATCATCAGTAGCCTCTCATCGACCAGTGTTATGTCATTTCATGGCGGTTTTCTTCTTCCTTCCTCACCTCGTATCCTTTTTCTTCTAGACTGCAGTTTTGGAGCTATATCTTCATCATCAGTATCCTCTTCTGAAGGAAGAAGAAAACTGCCAAGAAACGACATAACACCAGTCGATGAGAGGCTACTGATGATGGAGATATAGCTCCAAAACTGCAGTCTAGAAGAAAAAGGATATGAGGTGAGGTAATAAAAATATTAATTTAATTCTTATTGTTAATCTGTTTGATGATTTCTGACACATTTGAACAAGTACTCATCTTGGCGACTAACGACTGTAACACAAATTTTCTCTAATGCGATTTAAGGGTGTAAATGACACCTTGGTCCATAGGTTGGATGATGAATGTTTTGTTAGGAGGGAAAAATAGCAACTTTACATTGGTCAATTCAAGTTTTGGATGGCTTGTAGCATTGTCTAAAAACAGAATAACATTCCGATTTTCATTCTTCATTTTCATATTGAAACTCTTTAGCCATTCTTTCATGATAGGTCCTTTCTTGTTATTTCTCCAAGTCACTGGTAGAGAGCTGCAGTTCAAATTTCTAAATGCCCTTGCACATGCAGACTTTCCAATTACAACTGGTTTTTCAAATTTGTCTTCCATATTAGCACAACCAAACAGTGTTAAACTTTCCTTTGACATTTTCCTTCCAATGCATTTGTCACCATGTGCAGCTAAGGTATAATTAGGCAAAACTCTAAAGAAAATACCTGTCTCATCCCCTTGTAAATGTTTCTTGGTTCATATCCCACAACCAAAGCTTGTACATTGTTCTTCCATTCCCTTCGCACGCACACCAACAAACCACTCATATATAGCATTGTTTATCGCTTGCTTTTCAGAAATTTTTCCTAATCATTTCACATCACCCGATTTTCCTTCAAACCAAATTTTCTTAATTTTGTCCTTATTTTTTAAAATGTCATAAATTTGGGTTTTACTTACATTAAACTTAACAGTTAAATCCTTAGCAGTTCGCTTTTCTTTCTCATCTTCATTTATAACTTGAATTTTCTCACGCAGTGTAAGAGTTTTACATGCACGCTTTAAAGACATAATGTATTGAACTGAAATACAGACAAAATAGTGTATGTAACACAGTACAGTTTGCACGGCAATACAAAACAACTTTATTACACACAAGCGAGAAGGAACTCAACTACAAGAAGACTTCAGCCGGACTGAAGAGTTTTCCAACTCCCTTGCAGGTAACGTAAGCAGGCATGGAAAGCAGTGGTTTGCCCACCGTCACACATAAGCAAGGGTATCCCCACAATACAATGGCAACACAAGAAGATAAAATTATATAATGCAGAAGTGTCATATGCAGAATTTTCACTTGTGGTCATTAATACTGTAATTAGAACGTGCTTAAGAATAATTCTCGATCTTACTGAGGTAAAATTAACTATTGGTACTTTAAAACCATTCTGTTTCTGCATTATGATGGTTTCCGACTTATACAGGACGATTTTACATAAAAAATCATACCGTTCTGGAGATTTTTTTCCGTCTCTACAGGTTTCCTTCTTATAAAGGTTCCAGCTAAGACAGGTTTTACTGTAATTAATAGAAAATGAAGCTATTCTAGCTATAAACTACTGTATTTACTCATGTTTGGTTGCATGCGAATATAAGCTGCACTCTAATTTTGAATTGAAAATTTTTGGAAAAATAATTTATTTTATATTCTCACTGACAAACCATATAAAAAAAACATATCATTAGCAGTATTGAGAAATGTGGAAATGTTGCAAATTCCTGAGCTCAATTCATCAAGAAACAGTGTCATGTGGAACAATGACATGGCCTTTGTCCTTTTTATACCACATAAAACAACATGATTGGGGGTAGGTTAGCAATGCCTTTTTCTAATTATAATAATAATAATTTTATTGCAGCCAAATAGCCAGGATTAAAGCAAGAATACATTTTAAATTTACATTTTTGCATATTCTCAAATTGTCTTTTTTTTTGTGCATAGCTCAATGTGATATTGGTCACATGTTTTTTCACATAGCATACATTTACAGTCTATATTTGGTTCATGGAATTTTGTGTTCTTGCATATCAGGTGATGGAATCCATGGACTGCCAACCTGGTGATGACGTGTCTCATTTCGAAATTTTGCCCCGGTGCTGTAGAATTCTGGCTGTATTTCTTCTCTTTTTCTATTCAGTGTTGCTAGCAGCTACTGTGATGCGCTGGTGCCAGGTAGTGGTATGCTTGTTCTGAAGTCGTCGATGAGGAAAGTTTCCTTCGCCAGTAACTATGGGAGTCTTGAATGCGTTACTTTTGACACTCCTAATACTGCCTTTATATATCTTGCTTTCACCCTTTCTAGAGAGGAAAAAATTCTTCATTGTTAAATGTGTCCAGATGATTTCTATGCTGTATGTCAATATTGGTAGAATTTTTACTCTAAATAACAGCATTGTCATCTCTAGGGTAAGGAATCTAATGTTTCTTATTTCATGCATTGCCATTATTGCCTGGGTTGTTTTTTCTGTGATATGTTTTGTAAAGCATTTTGCGCTTGTTTGTAGCGTGATGCCTAGGTATTTGAAGTCTGGTACTTTTTTCAGTTTAGTTTTCCTTATGTATATCTTCTTTCGTGGCGGCTCTTCCTCCGTTTCTGAAGATCATTGTGTCCGTTTTTGATATATTAATGTCCAGCTTGTTCTTGGAGCACCATTTTTCCACTTCGTTTATTGTTTCTGGGAGTTTTGTTATGTCTCTGGAACTGATTACGATGTCGTCCGCATATGCACACGAGCAGATACCATCTTTTTGGGTTATTCTAAGGATTTCTTCGGTTGCTAGTATAAACAGTAAGGGGCTTAGTGGATCGCCGTGTAGAACTAAATTTGTTTGAATGATTGATTTTGATATGGCTATGTTATCTGTGACAGCTCAGCAGTGTATTGATGAGGTTCATCCATATGTTGTTGTTTCCTAGTGTCTCCTTTAGTTTTTCTATCACTAGTTGTCTGTCTAGTAGATCGAAGGCCTTTGCGAAGTCTATGAAGACGGTATAAAATTTCTCTCTGTCTTCTAAGGCATCCCAAATATGTTTCAACAAGAGTTCGATTGCGTTTAGGGTTGATTTTCTCTTTCTGAACCTGAACTGATTTTAGATTTTCTCATTATCTGCTATAGTTAGTTGACTTCAGACTTCAATAGTAGTTTAACATGTGCTGAATAAGAACAAGTTATACTAAAAAATTTCCCAGGAAAATGAAAATTGAGCAGCAGGGAGAGTATTTGACATCAGTGAAAACAATGTACGAAGTTGAATATTTATGAATGATGCTCTAGAAAAGACTTCTCAAAGTTGACAGTCTTTTTGTGATAAGAAGTGCAAATTCTCAGAATTAGATTAATATAACTTGGAATTTGTGCATAACATGTGAGCAGATGGCTTTTTGGTGTCTATGGAGATAATACAATTAGAAGGTAGCAAACACTATGAAGATTCATTCCCGTCACTCAATTTAAGGGAAATTACAGCAGGTGTAGACACTTCATGTTACAAAATGCTCTTGTGATTCAGCGATGAACATCTATGGCTGAGCAGCTGCAGAAGAAACTGCTCGCATTCCAGAAACATGTGCTCAACTTACGTAAGAAGCCTGGATATAGCATGGGACAAATTGGAAATGCAGATGAAACTCCTGTATTTTTCCACATGCCAGTTGACACTACTGTAAATACCAAAGATGAGAACTGCAGGAGCTCAATGCTGTGTATTACTGCTGATGAACACAAACTGCCACCTTTTGTCATATTTGAAAGAAAAACTATACCAAAGGAAAAGTTTCCTCCAGGCATTACTGTATGAGTGCAGATGAGCTATTCATTGACTGGTTTTGGTGCCCAGGTACATTCTTATGTTGGCAGCCCATGCTGGTGATTGACAGTTTCTGTGGTCATTTGATAAAAAATGTAAAATTGTAGATGCGCCAGGAAAAGTGTAACATGGTTGTGAATCCAGGAGGGATGACTGGGATGCTGCAACCCCTCAAATGTCAACCGGCCTTTTAAGGCAAATTTGCAACATTTATATCGAGACTGGAGAAGCAATGTTACGGAAATGATGAGAATTGGATGCCTGAAGAAACTGTCTTCATTAATGCTGTGTCAGTGCATGGAGCCTAAGATCAGCAGATATGGTTTTCAAGAGCCATGGATAGAGCGCAGTATGACTTGCTTCATCTGACACTGAACCCTCTAGTGAAAGTGATGATGGTGATGAGTCAATTGACAAACAATTGGATCAAGTATGCGTGGAACAGATGATTAAAATGCATAGGCATGTATTATTACTATCAAGAATAAAGTTGTCTTAAAGTGTGCCATGTTTTTTATTTGTTGCAAATATAAACTGCACCCTATTTTTTGTCTTCAGTTTTTGGCAAAAAAATAGTGCAGCTCATACACGAGTAAATATGGTAATTACTACTTTAGGAATTCACACTATGAGATATTATTTATTTAGATAAACTTTTATCACTCACGTCATATTCTTGGTATGAGATATAAGAATGTGAGGTGAGTGATAAAAGTTTATCATAAGTAATGCCACGAGTGATTTCCAAATTATCGATAAATTCACGACTCACGAAGTGAGGAGTGAATTTATCTAGAGAATTTGGAAATCAAGAGTGGCATTTGTTAGGACTATTTAACGAATAAAATTAAGCTGTTTACTCACAAATCATTATTTAACTATAGTTATTTTAAAATATTTATATATTTAATGTAAACGGCGATGTTTGAAAACAAATGAGAAACGATAGGTACGCTTCTACTGCTTCATTTGTTTATCACTGCAACCAGATCATACTATTTATTGCCAAAGGAACGCAATATTGTAAGGAGGAGCTTTCTTTAATATGGTAATCATAACACTGATAAATATTTGGTGAAACGCGATTCTGATTGGTTGTAAAACAGAAATCATTGAAACGTGATTGGTCATTGACTCCCATTTGGGGCATGAGTTAAATAGTCTAAATAAATATTCTATTCTGTAGTAATTCTGCCCAAGGGCAGGTCTTTCGCTGTAATCATAGCATTTTCATGCTATGCTTTGCAGCTTTACTAAGGAATTATAGGTATGGTAGCTTCCCGTTGCTTTCCACACCGGTGCTGGATGATGGTGATGGCCAGATGATTTTCGGGGACCGTTGGGCCCTAAACTTCCTGACATTTGTCTTACAGGTGAGGAAAAACCCCGAAAAAAACCTCACCCAGGAGCCTGTCACGACTGGGAATGCAACCCAGGCCCGCTGCTACCTCTAGACCACAGCAGTGGATTCTAAATAAATGTGGTAATGTTAAAATCCCTTAAAAATTCTTGAATAAGAAGCTGCTAGAATGTGTGCAGAATGATGGTTCTTGACTTCAAGTGTTAATAGATGGAGATCAGGAGATCCTGGATTAAAATCCCAGTTTAGGCAAATATTAATTTGTCTTTTAATATAAATAACAAATTTAAATAAAAATATTGAAAATGGTTTTAGATATCAGAAATTGAAACTGATCACTTTTCACAGACAGATTTTTATTTTTATTTGGTTAATGGCAGCATTATAAGCTAATAATGGTAGTAGTAGCAGTATTTATCTTTATTATGTTTGTAAAAATAGTGACTGTATTAACACACAAAAATCTTAATGAATGAGTTGGAGAAAATGCTTTAACATCTCACCTCATAAAGTTGTGTCTCTTCACAATTGAGTTGGAATTTGACTGAAGATGGAAGTAATACTCTACTTTTGACACTGGTATCATGCAACTTTATGAGGTGAGATGTTAAAGCATTTTCTCCAACTCATTCATTAATGTAAATATCTCATAGTGTTTCCTCCCACTGTAATTTTAATTAAACACAAAAATCCGTTTAACAATAATTTGTCCCCAATTACACAAATGTTGTTGGTCTCCAGCCTTGCCTTGAGTTTATTCTGGTTCTAGCAACCCTATAAAGGTACATACATAGTTCAGTTCTTTTAGACATTTGCAAAACTGTAGAAATGATCAGATTAAAATATAGTAAATATTAATTTTTTTGTCCAATTCTACCAGGTTGTCTTTTATGACATTTCTGGCAGAATTGTTATCCATTTCTTAGGTTGGGGCACCTGGAAGGTGGAGTTACGTTACCACAATGATATGATGAATGATTAAATGATAATGAAGCTCCAGGAGAGTTCTTAAATCTAAACTTAACCCAAATTCCAGACCATGGACAACCACAGGAACAATTCCCCTTAAAGAAAAATTCCTATGATTTGACTGGAAATTGAACCTGGGACCTCATGAACTGTAGTCAAAAAGCTGACCACTAGCCCATGAGACTGGCCATATTAAAGTATTACATTGCATGAAATCATCATCAGTGTAATGAAATTATTGATTCACTACATAGTAATTAAGTAATTTATTAAATTGTAAATTAATGAGTCATTTTTTAACATCTTACCTCATATTTTATGTTTCTTCAAACACGGGAACTAGTTTTTGAGAGAAGGATCTCTCTCATTTTCAACCAACATTATGACTACCGGATTTTCTTTGGAATCTCCATCAATAACATTGCCATCTGGTGTTGATTTGATGAACTTTGAGATGAGATCATGTTCATCAGGAATCTCGAAATTCATGGATCTAAATTTGTTCTTCTGAATATATATCTTCTCCCAAATTGTCAATTCTAAAGGTTTTTCCCAAATGTTTTAAAAGTAGGGCTTCTTTTTCAATTTTATGATTCTCCAATAAACTATGTGCTGCAATAGCTGATTTTTCAATTTCACCATTTTTAATATTTCTGAAGTGTTCCTTAGTGCGAGTGTCCAAATTTCTTTTTGTGTTTCCTATGTATACTTTATTGCAGTCCTTACAATTAATTTGATAAATTCCAGATTTTTTGCTATCTGGGGTGTTCAATTTCTTATTAGTTATTAATAGATTACCAAGGCTAAATTTATTTATCGGTGCCAATGTAATACTGAATTTCTTGAAATTTTTTTTGAAATTTGTTGTGTATTTCAGGATGATAAGTAATTTTCTTAAACTGGTTTCCTTTCTTTGAATCAGATTGCAGGGTAGTGTATTCTTTCAATCTTTTTTGTTGTCTGAATTTCTTTAATTTATTTACAATTATTTCTTTTCCAAAACCATTTAAATTGGCTATGTTCAAAATGTGATTGTATTCTTTCTTAAGATCTTCTTCATTTAATGGAACATTTAATAATCTATATATCAAACTGTTTGAAATTGTATGTTTATGTGCCATATGATTGAAACCTGAAGATTTTATATAATTGTCTGTATGAGACGATTATATAAAATCTTCAGGTTTCAATAATATGGCAGATAAACATGCAATTTTCAACAGTTTGATATATAGATTATTAAATGTTCCATTAAATGAAGAAGATCTTAAGAAAGAATACAATCACATTTTGAACATAGCCAATTTAAATGGTTTTGGAAAAGAAATAATTGTAAATAAATTAAAGAAATTCAGACAACAACAAAAAATTGAAAGAATACATACACTACCCTGCAATCTGATTCACAGAAAGGAAACCAGTTTAAGAAAATTACTTATCATCCTGAAATACATAACAAATTTCAAAAAAATTTCAAGAAATTCAATGTTACATTGGCACCGATAAATAAATTTAGCCTTGGTAATCTATTAATAACTAATAAGAAATTGAACACCCCAGATAGCAAAAAATCTGGAATTTATCAAATTAATTGTAAGGACTGCAATAAAGTATACATAGGAAACACAAAAAGAAATTTGGTCACTCGCACTAAGGAACACTTCAGAAATATTAAAAATGGTGAAATTGAAAAATCAGCTATTGCAGCACATAGTTTATTGGAGAATCATAAAATTGAAAAAGAAGCCCTACTTTTAAAACATTTGGAAAAACCTTTAGAATTGACAATTTGGGAGAAGATATATATTCAGAAGAACAAATTTAGATCCATGAATTTCGAGATTCCTGATGAACGTGACCTCATCTCAAAGTTCATCAAATCAACACCAGATGGCAATGTTATTGATGGAGATTGCAACGATTCCAACGAAAATCTGGTAGTCATAATGTCGGTTGAAAATGAGAGAGATATTTCTCTTGAAAACTAGTTCCCGTGTTTGAAGAAACGTAAAATATGAAGTAAGATGTTAAAAAATGACTCATTAATTTACGAATTAAGAACCTCATAATGTTATTTCCCATATTTAACTATGAATTTATTAAATATTTTAAGCTCCATGATATTTTGAGCATTAGCTCTATATTTACTACATAGTGTCATCATTGTTGTCAATCTGTCTAAGATAAAATAATTCACAGTTCTATATTCATGTTACTACACAGAATTTGCCATTATTGTTGTCAATCTGGGTAAGGTAAAACAGTTCACAATAATTGTTTTCCACATCATTCATCCAGCAAGTAGTGAGAAAAGTATAAGTCTCTTGTTTCTGTCTTCAGAACTAGGGAAAACCATAAAATTTTGTGTAAGAATAATACAATGTAATATGATAAATATTTCCAAATATCATTTAAATGTTGTACAGATATTTACTTCTATTAAAACATTTTCAAAACTTTTCAAATAAAAAAAAATATTGTTACCATGATTTAAGCTATTTGGAGATCTAAAACATCACAAAGACAATGTATACATATGGTTTCTTGTGGTTTGTCAGTATGTAAAGTAAAATAATAATTAAATATTGTTTGGCTGATTTTTTATTATACATGAACAGAAGTTTGTTCATGAAGACAAGAAGACAACTGAGATTGAGTTTGATATAATATATAAAATAGTATATATTCTATAAAATAAAATGAGCATAAGAAAGGCATGTAAGTAAAATAATTTATGTAGCAAAATATGAACTCATATTAAGATCATATGTAGAGTTACAGAAGTTAAGAAAAAAGTCACAGTTACATCCTTTAGAATAAACCTGCAAGCCTGGAGTTAAAAACAAATATTAATTACCGGTACATAGATCTAATAATTATAATGTCTTAAAATATCTATTAGTGACAATATCATCTGTTACATTGTTAAATTACTCAGATTCAGCGGTTTCCAAAAGTCATCAATCAGTTAGTATTACGTATCGGTAGTAAATTATTAAAGTTTTGTAGCATAGTTGGATAAGGCAATGCACTACAAAGCCAGAAGGTTGTAGGTTTGTTTCCTGAAAAGGTCACATTTTTTAGGGCAGCACTATGGCCCTAAGTCAAATTAGCATTCTTGAAAATGAATAGTAAACACATCTCACACCACCCAACTGACAGACATCTCATGCTGATTGTCGGCAAAGATAGGATCCTTAACCTCCTACTATCCTAAGGTCTGTAGTGAGAGCATTTTACTTTTCATGCATTATGAAGATGAGTGAGTTTGCTCCTAGATAAGTTTTGGATTGAGAAATAAAACTGACATTTGCTAGCTCAGTGCTGAAAACACAATATAATATATAGGACCATAGACTTTTCTTGCTATTCGCTCATATATAGTGTCAACATATTTAATTACCTAATACTCACAATTTGCTCAGCTGTATTTTAATAATCTTTAAAATTATTCTTTAAGAATCTTGTAATATAAGATCATTTAGCCATATTTTAATTCTACATAGGCCTATGTGATGGTTTCTGATCAAAATTTTGTGTTAAATTGTATCATGTTGATATTTTAAAAAATAATGATTTTATTATCCGAGACATTCAATGCCAAAATTGTATAACTAATATAAAATGTTTTGAGATATAAGTACTGTATTTGAATTTTATTTGTAAAATTCTTAAATGTTTGTTTTGCTTTAGGAGACAATTTTTTATCCAATGCAATAACAAGGATTCTCCTGCATGTTTTCCAATACAGCTTTGCCTTTATGGTGAGTTGTGTTGGGGGCAATGTAACTGATTACAGCCATGTGAAAGAAAGATTAAGAATAATGTATTAAACACTTGTGTGATTAAATTATTTTCTAATTCTGAATAATGATAATAAGATATTGGAATAAACAAATTTGAGGGTTGTGCTATTTTGGTACTGAGAGTCTCAAAATACAAAGTTATTGTATGTGGACTGACTGTAAGGTACTGGGTGATATTTCTTTGGAAAATAATAGTTAAATATTTTTATAAGTCATCGTTAGGAAATTGTTTTCACAATTTCAAAAAAAAGAAAAAAAATGATTGCTAGTCAGTGTTATTGCCTTGAAATTTCATTCCATTCTAATATAATTATTATAGTAATAATTATGATCAGTGTATGGCATTATTTTTTTGCCATAGTTTTTATGCATTTACTATTGAGTCTTTTTAACTCTTACTGTATAATATTAGAATGTTATGTTTGTTATTGTGATTGTAATGTACTTGCTGAAGAATATTATTTATATAACCATGTGTGTGAAATATTTTAATATTTACACCTAGCTTATAATCTTAAATAATAAATATGTGGAAATGAACTCTTTAAATTTAACATGCTATCTTGTCAATAAAGTGATATGCAAAATTATGTCAGTGGTATGTTGGATTGTCTTATTCTTCCGCCTTGTGCTAGTCAGGACCTGTATTTACCATCTTATAAATTGTTTTATGGTTATTATTGTGATAGAGTCGGTCCTCTTGGACTAGTGAATACCATTCTCGTCTCTCTGTCCCAAGGTCCATGAATTCAAATTCGGCTGGGGCCAATGGATTTTTAAGGACATACTTATCCTGAGCATGACTTAATTTTTATGAGAAGCAAAGCCATGTCTTAGATTTACAGCATTGAAAGAACTGCAAACTAGAAAAAAAAAAAGGCCTCTGAAAAATTTGTCAGCCTTTTCACTCGCAGATTTGAATTTAAGAATGACATGAAATAAAATACAGCCTACTTGTTATTGTGATGATGGTGGTTACCCGTTTTCATTCTACTATTTCTGTGAATTTTTTTAATATTGCCATTATCATAGAGCAGCAAGGATCCACAGTTTTATCTAAAATTGAATTCCTTCTCTATATTACTGTTTCATATAGTGTTAATGATGTAAGAAATTGTGAAAATATTGGATATATTACTGAAATACAAATAAATCTCCATCTGACTTCTGACATAACTCAAAGTCTAACCTGTGGTGATAAAATCACTAGACAAGATTATGAATTCTAAAATATTCAAATATTAGAGCTGAATATATTGATATTAGAGTATAAAAGTAAATGTACTATATGTTATATTTGGCAGTATAAACATTTTATGCATATTTATACTTTCATGATATATGAACATTTTTATTACTGGTAATAATACATTATATAGTAGCCTACTTTTTGTTAAATATCATTTCTTTCTACCACTTAATGAAGGATAACTACTCGTATATTAGGTTTTCTATTTTATATAATGATTCATCTGACATATTTCTTCAGTTAAATATTTTGTTAGCAGTTTTTTGTTAAATGATCTACCTTCATGATTCATTTTACACAATTTGAATTGAATACTGCATTTTATTTAAGATATTGTAATATATTCCCATCTCACTTATTTCTTTATAATATATTGTGAAAGTGATTTATTTTATTTTTTAAATTAATTATAATACCAATTTTTTATATATATTTTCTGCTTTTGAATAAACTATAGGCTATAACTAAAAGACAAACTAATTCCACTTAAAAATTTGCTTTCTTTTTTAGATGACAAAATATTTTAACATAATTATCTAATACTGATAAAATGTGTAATAAAATTTGATTGAAGTATTAATATTGCAATGCATTGTTGAGGTGTTTTTGAAATTCCCAAGTGGCAACGGGAATCAATCTTGCCTTTTATTAATAGGAAGGGATTTGTGAGCTGACTACTCAAGAGTATTTTAAATAAAATATACTCAAGAGTCGTTGGGTCCATTGGGAAATTCCAGATTCATCTGTGATTTGCTTTCTGGAGGAATTGGCCTCTCAGGGTTTCCAGACTATTTGATATTTGGGTATATACCCGAAGAATAGAAAATCGCCAAAATATATCCTGTATATAAAAAAGGAAACAGACAAGATTGTTCTAATTATAGAGGAATAAGTATATTGAATACATGCTATAAAATTTATGCCAATATTTTAAAAAACTGCTTAAACATAATTATAGAAAATATTATATTGGATGTTCGAAATGGATTCAGGAAAGGAAGATCCTGTTACGACTGTATATTCACAATGACTCAATTATTTGAAAAACATATAGAATTTAACATCCCAACATATATAGGATTTATAGGCTATGAAAAAGCTTTTGATATGGTAAATAGAAATAAATTATGGGATATAATGACAAATAAAGGTATTCCACAACATTTGATTTTAGCTGTACAAAGTTTATATGTCATCATCAATGGCAGTCATGGATTAGGCCATTGGCCTGTTCCGCTTCAGGAAAGAAATTGATCCCTCCATCTCCTCTTAGGTCTTCCTGGGTCTCTTCGCCCTGTGGGTCTGTAGTTCAATAGCTGCAGAGGTAGTCTATTGTTTGGCATTCTCAGAAGGTGTTCATGTTGGATGATTTCAGTTATTGCTGGTGTGTTGAGAGCTTTGCGGATATCTTCATTACGTATGTGATCATAAAGCGTATAACCCGCTGAGGGTGTTAATAACTTCATTTCTGCAGCTACTATCCTATTTAATTTACCTGTAGTAAGAGTCCAGGTTTCAGAACCATAAAGTAGAGTTGGAAGAGCCATTGTTTTATAAAATTTTAGAATTGTATCTGGACGTACTTTTCGGAAAAGAATGATTTTTATTGTTCCTATAAGTTTTTGAAATTTGACCAATTTTATGTCTATGTCTTTACATGTGTCGTAGGAAAGATTGCAGCCAAGATAAGTAAAGTTATTAACTTGTTCTATTATATTGTTGTTAATAACAATTTTAGTTCGTATCGGTATTTTCCCTTGAAACACCATAGTTTTTGTCTTACTCACCGAAATTTGTAAATTATAATCTTGGGTTATATTTGACAATCTATGTACTGCTCTTTGTAGGCGATCTTCAGAAGTAGCCAATATTACTTGATCATCTGCATACATTAATGTGTTGAGGGGTCGACCATCAATCATAAAGTGTGATTGTGATTGGTTTTGCCATAATTTTATGATTTCATTCATATATAAATTAAATAGAAGAGGGGAAAGTGGACAGCCTTGTTTTACACCTTGGGATATTAGTCTATCTGATTTGATTATTTATTTTTATTCGAATTCGTGTGTTATGATACATGCTTTGAATCGCTTGAATTAAATGCTTGGGTATTCCTGCATTATGTAAGATATCCCATAATTTCATTCTGTTTACTGTGTCGAAGGCTTTATGATAATCAATGAATATCATAAAAGTTGGTATATTAAATTCTCTGTTTTTCTATGATTTGTGCTAACGTAAAGACACTATCTATACAGGATCTGTTGGGTCTGAAACCATTTTGTTCTTCTAGGATAATTGCGTCAGAAATTGTGTTTAATCTGTTGGTAATATTTTTGCATAAATTTTATAGGCAGCATTTAGCAGACAAATTCCTCTATAATTATTAATATCATTTTTGTTTCCTTTTTTATGAATAGATACAACTAATGAGTTATTCCATTCATCTGGTACACAGCCAGTCTTCCAACATATATTAATAAGATCTAAAAATTTGTTTAAGAATCGGATCGAAGCATATTTTAATAATTCTGTGTTGATATGATCTGATCCTGGAGTCTTCCATAGTTTGCATTTGTATAACGCGAAGTTCAACTCATCATATGTACATATAGTTTATATGTAAATAATCAAATTGTAATACACATGGTTTTAAATCAAAACATCAAAAAATGGTAATAATAAATCGTGGTATCAGACAAGGGTGTCCTTTATCACCTTCTCTTTTCAATTTATATATAGATGAAGTTATGTTAAAGTGGCAGATTTATTTAAATAAACATTTTAAAATAAATAATAAACTGTTGGATACAATATTATTTGCTGATGACCAAGTAGTGATTTCCAGTTCAGCAGATGATCTACAAAGAGCTATTTTTAATTTGGAAAAAAATAAGTGCCAATTACAATTTTAAAATTTCAAAGAATAAAACTAAAATTTTAGCATTTAAAGGACATGATACCTTAAGAGCAAAAATAGTAAGTGATGATAACATTTAGAGCAGGTGAACAGTTTTAAATATCCAGGTTTCAATCTATCAAATGTTAAAATTGAAGATATTAATGACAAAATAAATAAATTTAATCTAATGTGTGGCACTATTAAAAGAACCCTTAAAAACACAAGAAAAGAAACAAAAATTAAATTTTATAAAGTAATGGCTGTTCCTGTATTGATGTATGGATCAGAATGTTGGACAATCACTAAAAGAAAAGAACAAAGATATTGGAAGCAGCTGATATGCAATTTTTAAGAAATATAGCAGGATATACTCTGCTGGATAAGAAAAGAAATGAAGATATAAGAAAGGAACTAAATATTTTCAAACTTACAGACCGAATAATTAAATATAGGAATGACTGGAAAGAACATTGATAGAATACCAGAATATTTCCAAAATTATTGCTAAATTATAAACCACATGGAAGGAGAAATGTTGGACGCCCACACAGAAGATGGTCTGAACAATTTTAACAATTCTAGCTTTTATAAAACTGGAACAAGCCAACAGGATGATGATGATATTCATTCTACTACAAATACACATGATTTTGCTCTTCACACTTGCAGAAATCCTCACTCAACAATATTTCCTTCACTATTCAGATCACATTCACTGATTGTCTTCTTGAACACGGCTGGCTCTCGCAACTCAATTGATTCATCAAACCACTTGCATCTCTTTTATATGCAAGGGACAAACAATCTCGCCCTCTCTTGAATATAAACTCTGAGAGGCCAATCCTTCCAGAAATTGAATCGTAGTAGTCGTTTCTGGAAGTTTCCAGCTAATAAGTCACCAACTTATAAGTCCCCTAATACCATATAAGGCAAGACTTTATTCCTGCCGCCACCCATAAATTTCAAACAGTGCATAACAATATCAAAGGAAAATCTAGTTATACTAAACACATCATTGAAGCCAACCACCACATGGAAAAAATAAAAAAACACGCTAACTGTAATTCACCTAGAGAGAAAGCCAGCAAAAATAAATATACTGAATGAGCTAGAAATTTCAAAAGAAATAAATAAGATGATTTGAAAGAAGAACACACCTAGTACATACAACTCCCTCTACAAAATCAAAATAAATGACAGTAACGTAACACCTTCTGTTAAGAATGGAACTGCTTTCCTAAAAGCCTTCAAGTAAGAAAAAGAAAATAATAATAATAAAGTTGAGGATGACAACACTTTGCAGATAATTTTATATTGATAATTATCTAAGCATATTAAATTAATATTGAGAAGCTAAAGCTATTACTATGATAGAAATAAGTAAATTAATAAACACAATTAAATTATTGTAAATCAATGGTAAAGAGAAAAATTTTTGCCTGAACCAGGAATTGAACCCCAAACCTTTAGCTTTCCGTACTAATGCTCAGACCACTAAGCTAATCCAGGCTTCATTCCCATCCAAGCAGAAATCCTTCCTTTACCTTACTCTACTGGTCCCACATTCAATTGCAATGAATCATCATTCACAAATACACAATAAATGGCTTCTACCTGAAGAAGACATGAAGTGACTCCACACAGCTAATATTGAGAAGCTAAAGCTATTACTATGATAGGAATAAGTAAATTAATAAACACAATTAAAGGATTTCTGCTTGGATGGGAATGAAGCCTGGATTAGCTCAGTGGTCTGAGCATTAGCACGGAAAGCTAAAGGTTCGGGGTTTGATTCCCGGTTCAGGCAAAATTTTTTCTCTTTACCATTGATTTACAATAATTTAATTGTGTTCATTAATTTACTTATTTCTATCATAGGAATAGCTTTAGCTTCTCAATATTAATTTAATAAATAATGCTATATCTGTGTGGAGTCCCTTCATGTCTTCTTCAGGTAGAAGCCATTCATTGTGTATTTGTGAATGATGATTCATTGCAATTGAATGTGGGACCAGTAGAGTAAGGTAAAGGAAGGATTTCTGCTTGGATTGGAATGAAGCCTGGATTAGCTCAGTGGTCACAGCATTAGCACGGAAAGCTAAAGGTTCAGGGTTCGATTCCCGGTTCAGGCAAAAATTTTTCTCTTTACCATTGATTTATCTAAGCATATATTTAATGATTATTATTAGAATTTTATAAACATTGGAATTTTTAAGAAATGTGTTTTAATTTGAAAATAATAAGCTAATTTAATGATCATTATTTAGAATATTAAAAATTATATAATTCTTGAGGAAAATTAATCCTGCAGTAGATGCACTCATTTCTGTCACATGAGCAGGCATAAGACATATTTTATACACAACTAATAAATTAATGTTTTTGTGCTATCTAAATCAGTTTTTCTCAGCTATAAAATTTGTCTTTAATAACAACAATAATATTAATTATATTAACTTCCTTAATTGTATAAAATCAAGCCTACACTATTGAATAAAAATTAAACCATGGGGATGTAGACAGTTCCTTTTTAACCCGTTCGCCTCAAAAGATGAGTTAGACTCGCCGGCAGTTAAATAGCCTTGAACTCAGAAGAGAGATACAGCTTAATTTAGCTTTTATATATTTTACAATATTTTGTACATCCCTTGGCAGGATAATATTTTGTTAACATTTCTGAATAGTAGAGGGATGTGTTTTTGCCTTCTCCCTTATTGTGATCTCAAGTGCTGTTATCATTTGTTTGTTTTTAATGCCTGAAAATATACAATGTAATTTAGGGTAACTTAAATCCAGTTTCTGGGGAAATGTATGGATCATTTAAACCTGAAGCGATTGGGTTAATCTACACAATTAACTGGTTTTCCATATCACTGCATTGGTCCATTTGACCCTTCTCACATATGTGCATAACTTTTACATGACCTTTACATACAAAAGAATATCATGAGTCATACCTCGTAATTGAGTTATTTTTGGCACTTCCACACGTGACGCATTGATTTCTCTTCATGGTAGCAGACATCTTGTTCTACAATCAGCTCTTTGTATTTCTGTAGAAATATTGCAATTGAGACAGGAAATGAAGTTGTTTTTAGCTCATTCTGAAAGTTAAGGTTTCATAAGAGAGAATATTAAGTTATTCGAGATAATCCTTCTCTTCATTCTCTGATTTGTTTCATTTGCAAAAATGTGACAGAATACTTACACTGTTGATTCACTATTATTGACCTTCCCTTTGTAGCATTATTGTCTAATAGTATTTCAGGTTTCCTTATTTCCTTATCAATGACTCAATGTTCAAGCAAAATATTGAGAATAATAAAATTGCCTTATTTTTCTTTGGTACATATGACACTAACATCATATCCTTCTAGTACCCAAACTGAGAGGATTGAACTTTCTGAGATTACCGATGCAAGTAAGTCACTTTTTAAACAAGGATGCAGCTAAGACATAATTTTTGTACCAGTTATAATAATAACATATTTGCGCACATTTGTACAAAATTAATTAATTGGTGTATTGCACTATTGACATTGTCACTTTGGAATACAATTCCAGATGATATCTTGTACACTTTAGTCTGCATAGTTTACATCTGAAACTGTCTTCGATTTGATGGTAAGAGTTATTCACACAAACTTTGTGATGGAAGCCGTAGACTTCATATTGGTTTATCTGATGTCTTAGTTCCTTGTTTGGTCCAGACCAGCTTCGCAGGCGTACCAGGAATGTCATCCCTCTCTTGCATCAGTTGCTCGTATGCTTAGTGGATGGCAGGTAGTAGCGCAGTCTGAGGTCTTCCAGGAAGAACTGTTCTCTTGCTAGTACATAGACCAGTCTCAAGGGATTGAATCTGGAGACTGCTGGAATTTTCTTTAGAAAGGAGGCCTTGATGCTTTCCCAGATTTTTAAGTTACTTGTCTTCAGATGTTCCCAAACTATCTCTATCGCATATGCAATTATTGGTACTATTTTTGCATTGAAGAGCTGTACAGCTGTGTCTAATGATAATAGGACAGGTGATTTTATTTCATTCATGGCTCTTAGAGCTGCTGCTGCTCTCTCTCTCTCTGGCGTATATCTTGAAGGTGGTGCCAGAGGTCTGAAGGGTAATGTCAAGATATTTATAATGGCTGACTTTTTTTTAACTTCCCTTGTTCTGTATTAATGCAGTCTCCAGTCTTCATTCTACCTCCTTTCCTAAAGACCATTGTGACCGTTTTGTTTTTGTTTATGGCCAGGTCACATCCTCGTGCCCAAGTGGTTAAGGCATTGAAGCCCTGTTGGAGAGTGTCTACCTTTCTTGAAGTGATGACCATGTCATCAGCATAAATATATATAGAGACATTTGATCTTCCAATCCTTATAGAATGATGTTGACATCTATTGTGGCTACATTAAAAAGAAGTGGGCTGAGACAATCTCCCTGTGGCACTGCTTTCGTTTGGGTGATTCTGTGGGACTTCTTTATGTTGTCATCTACGGTGACATAGTTTGCCTGCAGTATATTGTGTATAACCGGCAGTACATATCTTCCTTCTCTGATATTATCTTGCAACTTCTGTAGTAGTTTTGTTCTTTTTATGCAGTTAAATGGTTTGAAGAAATCTATGAATACTCTGTACCAATTATCAATGGTAATATTCCAGGAATGAGATGCACAAAGAAATTAAACATAGGCTCAATTCTGGAAATGCGTGCTATTATGCATTACAGAGACTCTTGATGTCCCAACTCCTTTCAAAAAACGTTAAACTGAAAATATATAAAACTATTATTCTACCAGTTATATTATATGGGTGCGAAACATGGACTCTTATTTTAAGGGAGGAAAGGAGATTACAAGTATTTGAGAATAAAGTACTTAGGACAATTTTTGGACCAAAGAGAGATGAACAGACAGGTGAATGGAGAAGACCACTTAACAATGAACTACATGGTCTTTATAGGAAGCCAGATATAATAAGAACAGTTAAGTCTCGTAGACTGTGATGGGCAGGACATGTTGCACGTATGGGGAATGAAAGACTTGCGTGGAAGCTTCTTGTAGGAAAGCAGAGGGAAAACGCCCAGTTGGTAGACCAAGAATGAGGTGGGAGAATAACATTAACTATGATTTGAGGGAAGTAGATTATACAGGGAATGATTGGAAAGCATTAGTTCAGGATAGGGATGTATGGAGAGCTTATGTCCACGCGGCCATGAACCTATGGGTTCAATAGTGCCAGTGAGTAAGGGTAATATTCCTGCCAGATCTTCAATTAGTCTTTGCAGAATATCACTGGAGGATTTGGAGATATAATATGGTTTTGGGGCTTATTTTCTACAATATACTTTAATGTTGCTTATAAAGAATGTTTTAGCATCTGCTAAAATAAAAATATTTATCCCATATTTAGCAAGTTTGTTTGGATTATGCTGATGAAAACTGCAATAACTCTGGAAGGCTTGCAATTTTTGTCTACAGTCACTGAATGTTTTTGCAGTGGACCACAAACTCATCTAGAATAATTTTTATAGCTGCTAATTTGTCACTCTCCCTTCTTTTTGTCTAGTGCCCTTGTTATCAAAAGGACTATGCTAATAAAATAAATAGAAATAATTTTTAGCTCTTGAGAGCTCTACTTATCTCCATTCCTAGTGCCATCTGTAGTCCATATTTCTGTAACAATTGTGTGATTTTATTTTTAGTTGCAAATATGTATAACAGTCCCAATAATGTCATTAACATATTATAGTATCTCTTGTGTCCTTTGTATAGAACATTCCACATTTTTTTCTCTAGATGTGATTAGTCTGTAAGAACTCAATAACAATTACAAATCTAGTTGTTACATTTTTATAGCAAAAAAGAAAATCCTTACAGATCATACTAAACTACAATGGAAATCTTTAACACAATCAAATTTGTCAAAACATATAGGAATGTTTTTTTTAATATTAAACTTACTTGGAATGAATACATAGAATGTATAACAAGGAAAGGTGAAAGATGATCATCTGTTTTAAAACAATTAGCAAGCATGAAATGGGATAACAATTAAATTAATCGTGATTATTTCTTACCTCATACGTCACGATTAATTTAATTCTTATGAATTGAACCTCATAATGTTAAAAATTCCCAAATTTAATATATAAAATGAAATGGGATGTTCACGAGAAACGCTTAGCACTACATATAATGTGTACATAAAACCACAATTGCATTCTGTGGTGAAGAATCTAAGAGAGAAAATGCTTGTGTGTTTAAACAAATATTATCTCATAAGTTCATCATCATCATCATCATTGTCGTCCTGACATGTTATAGTCTTTTAAGAACTGTTACTTCTGCAAAAATTCTCCTTCCATCTTTTTGGCTGATGTCCAATCGATAATTTTCCCTATGGTTGGTAGTTTCGATAATTTTCCCTATGGTTGGTAGTTCAAAATTGCCCTGGGGATTCTATCTTTGGGCATCCATCTCACATGCTGTATCCAATTATTTTGGTATTTATGGATATATTCCATGTTAAGTTACTGTAGTATGTCTTCATTTTCTCCCAGTTATATGGATGCAAAACATGGACTCTTATGTTAAGGGAGGAAAGGATATTATGAGTATTTGAGAATAAAGTTCTTAGGAACATTTTTGGACCAAAGAGAGATGAACAGGTGAATGGAAAGACTGTATAACAGTGAATTATAATAATAATAATAATAATAATAATAATAATAATAATGCTTTATTTATTCTGGCAGAGTTAAGGTCATAAGGCCTTCTCTTCCACTCAACCAGCACAAATACAAATAAATATTTGACAAATATAGATATACACTATACTAATTATAAACAGTTAAAGATACATTAAATGTAGCAATGTAAATTTCATGTACAAACAACATTTTATAGGGTAATAACAATAATAATACTTACGATAATAATAATAATATTATTAATAATAATAATATAATATAATAATATAAATATGATAAATTATACGAGAAACACCAATTAATATATATATCTTACACTGGGTAATAATGAAATCGAGGTTAGAGCAAATATAAATTTAGATTCATAAGAATTAAATTAATCATGATTATTTCATACCTCATACTTCTATATTTCTTTAAATACAGCACTGCAGTATCGGCAATTTCTTATCACCATCATCAGCTGTTTTCACGATTGTCAATCGTGAAAACAGCTGATGATGGTGATAAGAAATTGCCGATACTGCAGTGCTGTATTTAAAGAAATATAGAAGTATGAGGTATGAAATAATCATGATTAATTTAATTCTTATGAATTTGAACCTCATAATGTAAAATTCCCAATTTTAATATATAAAAATAAATTTAGATTTCTTTTAAAAGATGCCAATGTCCGGCAGCCCCTTATTTCTTGTGGTAGGGAATTCCAGTTGCGAGAAGTGAAGATGGTATATGACATGGAGTGATGTGATGTCCTATGTTGCAGTATATTAAGCAAGAGACTATGTTGTGATCTTGTGTTTAAGTTATGGTTTGAGGATAGATACTGGAAACAGGATGATAAATAATTGGGAATCGAGGTATATAGGATTTTAAATAAGAGAATTAGACAGTGTGATTTTCTTCTCTCTTTTAGATGTAGCCATGACAATTCGTGGAATAATGGAGAAATGTGATCGTATTTTCGAACATTAAATATGAATCTGGTCTTTATAGGAAGCCAGATATAATGAGAGCAGTTAAGTCTCGTAGACTGCGATGGGCAGGACATGTTGAACGTATGGGGAATGAAAGACTTGCATGGAAGCTTCTTGTAGGAAAATCAGAGGGAAAACGCCCAGTTGTTAGACCAAGAATGAGATGGGAGAATAACATTAACTATGATTTGAGGGAAGTAGATTATACAGGGGATGATTGGAAAACATTAGCTCAGGATAGGGATGTATGGAGAGCTTATGTCCGTGTGGCCATAGAGCTATGGGTTCGAGAGTGCCAGTGAGTTAGTTAGAGTTAGTTAGTTTAGTATGTCTTCATTTTTATGTGATGATACTTGGTGTGGCCTGCTGTTCGGCGCAAGACCTTCATCTCACTTGCTGTGATTCTACTCCTTCTACATTGTCTTACTATCCTTGCTTCACTCCCATAACAAAGGACAGGTCTTGCAAGGATTTTATACAGATGGATTTGAGTGTGTCTTGAGTAAATTGATAATGGAGCAGTATGCTAATAAGTGATCTTGGATGATGGGTGCTATAATGATCAAATGGTTGTTTTAGAAGAATGGAAACACATAAGAGAAAAGTGTTTCACATTGTGACATACACTAAAATATGCTGAAGTTATCTTTTTTACTACAAAACATACTACTGTAATTTTATTTATACTGGACTACTCTATACCATATTTTCTAAATGTTTTCTCTGTAAAGCACACTCTTCAAAAGAACATATTTTTATATTTGAAGAGAAAAATTACACGCTCAGACCAGGACTTGAACCCGGGACCCTTGGTTTTCTAGTCCAAGTGCTCTACCATTTGAACTACCTGAGCTAGCTCAAATGGTAGAGCACTTGGACTAGAAAACCAAGGGTCCCGGGTTCAAGTCCCGGTCTGAGCGTATAATTTTTCTCTTCAAATATGATTTATCCATCATTGAGATGTATGAAATTAATAATAAGAACATATTTTTATCTTCACAATATGTGTTTGTTTTAAAAGTTTTACACCCCTCTAGTGGTGAGCAGTCAAACCTCATGATCAAATTCTGCTTTCCAGGAGTTGCAAAATTCATTAATTTGTCTATATTCTTTTGGATGTAGATTTTTTCTCATACTGTGAATTCTGTTGGTTTTGAAATTGTTTCAGCAGTTTTGCCTTGTCATCAATTCTATGATTTTTTGGTGCATACATGAGCAGCTACTACAGATTTTTCTATTTCACAGCATTTTATAGTTCTAAGATTTCCTTTATTCTAATGTTCAAGTTTCTTTTGGTTTCTCCTTTGTAGAGTTTTTCACATTCCCCATATTTTATTCCAGATTTTTTTAATCTACTGTCTATTTTGCAGGTTTGTTTATTTGTTGCTGAGACTTTTTTTTTGCAGGTTTGATGTTGAATACCGATACTTTTAGAAATATGTGTCCAAAGGATTATATGTATAAGATTTTGAATACTGTATATTTGTGGCCGTAGCGTAGTGGTTAAGGCACTGTGCTACAAATCGGAAGGTCGAGGGTTCAAGTCCCATTGGGGTCAGGATTTTTAAACTGACCCAAACCTTCTGGTGGCACTATGGCCCTGGGGTCAACTCAGCCTCTAACAAAAATGAGTCCAGGCGCTTGTTCTGGGGGTAAAGGCGGCCGTCACGCAGGGCTGACAACCCGGCTGACATAAAATGCCGATTGTCTAGAAAAAGTGGGAGCCTTAACCTCCTACTACCCCAAGGACCTCCTGAGGCCTGTTGTGGGACCACTTTACTTTACTTTTATATTTGTGTCCTATGTGGTTGAATCCTGTTGTTTTTACTAAATTGTCTATGTGTGTGTCTTTTCTGTGAATGTCAAATTTTATTTCCCTATTCTCTTCATTCTCGATTAATTTCGAATCAAGAATGGTATTAAAAATCTTCGGAGAACATATTGTTTAAATAACTCACCTCATAGGATTCATGCTTCCATGATATCGCGATTTCAAACATAATCATGTTCATCGTCAGCCATAACTCCGACTGTTGAAATTCTTCGGCCGTCAACTATTCTATTGTCGCCATCTTCAGTGCTGCTATCTATGGTTGAATTTATGAACTTCGAAATCAATGTAATTTCGTTAGGGATATCAAAATTCATTGATCTATTTTTGTTTTTCTGAATGTATATTTTTTCCCAAACTGTCAATTCCAAAGGTTTCTCTACTTGTTTTAAAAGTTTAGCTTCTCTTCCAATTTTATGATGTTCTAATAAACTATGTGCAGCAATTAAAAATTGTGAAATTGAAAAATCTGCAATTGCTGCACATAGTTTATTAGAACATCATAAAATTGGAAGAGAAGCTAAACTTTTAAAACAAGTAGAGAAACCTTTGGAATTGACAGTTTGGGAAAAAATATACATTCAGAAAAACAAAAATAGATCAATGAATTTTGATATCCCTAACGAAATTACATTGATTTCGAAGTTCATAAATTCAACCATAGATAGCAGCACTGAAGATGGCGACAATAGAATAGTTGACGGCCGAAGAATTTCAACAGTCGGAGTTATGGCTGACGATGAACATGATTATGTTTGAAATCGCGATATCATGGAAGCATGAATCCTATGAGGTGAGTTATTTAAACAATATGTTCTCCGATGATTTTTAATGATTATACCTCATAATGTTTACTTCCCAACATTAATTAAATACAAGAATGGTATCTTGCATTTTTTCTCCATTTTAAATTACATAAATACCAAGGGCACAGGAAACAATATTGAAATGTTACTAATCATAATTACAAAGAAATAAACATTATCTTAGTCAAAACAAATTTATTAAGTCGACGTTTTAATTTCCCTTATGTGAGATCATTTTCAAGACATGGTTGTCTGTTACTGTTGGATGAAGGTTTAAAACATGTAGAAACTTCTCAAACAACATTGAAAATAATATGGCAGACATAGAATTTCCATTGAAAGTTTAAAGTGGTAGTCAGGAATGATTGCAGAGAAATTAAAGAACCTATTTTTCCATAAGAATGCTAAAAGCCAGAAATAGATAATTTGAAAGTGTGCATTATGTGGAGATATCCACTGTTCAGAGGCATCTGTTAACAGAAGCTTTATTGTAATAATTTTAATATATACATATTTAATTTGTTTATATTCCCTGGACTGTGAAAAAAAAAATTTGCAGAATTAAAAAAAAATCCCAATTTGTTAAATAATTTATCTTTATAGCTTATTTTACAAACTGTGTTTTGAATACTGCAATGTATTTAAAATATTTTAATATCAATATAAAAATTAATTTTGCCCTTGTTTAAATATAGTATTATGTTAAGATAAAAAAGAGCTATTAAGATAGGATATTAATCTTAAGGAAAATAAATATTGGATTTATCTTAGATAAATTTAATTTAAATAACTATATATGGAGGTTATTTTATGAAAACTTATATTGAAATAATGTTGTAGGAAATTATAGAAAATATTCCAAGATGTAGAATACAACTTGACATAGTTAAACTGTCTTGGGATATAACTGTGTTCTGGTATTCGGTCTTGAAAGAATTTGAGCTCCTGGCAGAGCAAGACAGAATATGGTTAAACGAGGATATAAATAGGTAGCCTCTGACAGGGCCACCCTGAGATTGGAACTAGAAAAGAGAGAAAATACTTTAGACAGAGATGCAAATATTTTCTAGCCTCTACTAGGGTAAATGTACTGTTAAGGCTGTTTATATAAACACAAATAATGAAAGACAACATGTATTTTGACCAAGAGTCCACGATGAGGTGAGTTATTTACATATTCCTTTAATTAAATAACACTATGAGGTTTGACTTAGGCTTTCACGGCCGGAGTTACTATGATGATCTTGCAGAAGATTTCTGGGCTGTTGGCCGTGGTCTTGAGGCTTCTAGTTCCCCAACGTTTCGCCAGAGACTGCATCCGGCATCCTCAAGGGTTGTCTTGAGATGGCCAACAGCCTGGAAATCTTCTGCAAGATCACTATGAGGTTTATTTTAATTATATTTGAGTTGTATATTTTGACTCACCTCATATTTCTTGATTTTTATACAGAGAGCTTTAGCATCGAGAATGTCACACAGTTAGTGACGAAACTGGTTCTGCATAAAAATCAAGAAAGTAGCATCGAGAAAGTCACACAGTTAACAATGAAACTAGTCTGCATTAAAATCAAGAAATATGAGGTGTGTCAAAATATACTACTCAAATATAATTAATATTCTTTTAATTTTAAATGGGTTAAATGAAATATTAAATTTTCTATTTAACAATGTTTTAATATATCTTAAATTGGAATATTATTTAAGTTTGTTTCTATATCGGAATTGTGAAACCCAAGGTTAGAAATATGTAGAGAACTAAGTAAATTTAGACTCAAATAAGGGAATTAATATGGATTTTGTTAGTTAAATTATACTAGCTAGATATCTCTCTCTTTACATATATAAATAATAGCCTATTTTAGTATTATGTTAGTTTCATGTTATATCTTGCATTTATTTTAGTTGTTAGTTGTTAATTGTTAAATATATTTGTTATTTTAAGAAGGGTTTTAGTCAAAGTTATTTCTATTTTAAGTGCACAAGCTCCACTGCAACTAACTCCATAGCGCGACAGGCCTAGAAGGCCCTTGGCCTACTAATTGGCTGCTGGCCTCACATCCCCATGTGTTAATCATAGAGGAGATGATCATATAGCCAGTGTAGGGGTGACATGTAGTCAGCATGTCGGATCCCCAGCTGCTATTTATTGTAGCACCCAAATTCCTCATGACGATGGGTGAGCACCAGTCCCATACTGGCTGAAATTCCATGAGAAAGTTTCTTCCCCCATGGGGACTCAAACCAGTGCAATTCCCATAGCTCTGTGCCTTAACCACTTGGCTAGGGCGCAGGACAGTACACAAGCTACATATTATAATATATCTTTTAAGATTATACTCAGCCCGCAGCCTAAGTAAATATATTATGGCACACTACCTTGAAGTCTCCGAAGAATCCCTTTCATTTCTATTTAAACCCTTTGATGGAAACCCATAATTTACAACAGCTCTTTTCTTACAAATACAAAAATTAACATTTTTAATCTAAATAACAATGAAAATTGGAAGGAATATTCAAGAGTAACCATATATATTTTCACATTTAATAAAATAAGAATTATCATACTGTAATATTTGTGTATAATTATGGTATAAGTTATATTTAGTGTATATACCTGATAATTTATAAAATATATAATATTTATTCCTATGGACTGATACAGAGAGCTACTTACTTTAACGACTTAGCTTTTAAACTTGTTCAATTTTTTATCTTTCTTCTTTTATTCTTATACTTGGAAATGAGCAATAAAATCTTATAATTTTTGGAATTTATCCTTAAAAAGATTTCTTATGTAGATGATATTGTTGTTAGGGTAGTCATAGGTGCCAACTACATGTGTGCTCTCAGCTTGAGCATGTATTATAGGCCTAAATGTTTTACAAATTTTGTAATTGTAGAATTACAGATAGAGCTATAATTCTGAGAGATAAATTAAGCTTAATAACATTGTATGCTGATTATATAAAAGTATAGGCCTATAAATGCAATGTTAATATACTTTTACTGATTTATTTTACCTGTGCCAAAATATGAGCACCCATTGAAGGGGGGTGCCTATGGACAATATGACATATTTATCTATAAGCTTATTAGATTTTAATACTGAATGTCATTTGGAAACTGTGATTCTTCAGCAAGTAATAAACATTAAAATATATAGAGGATAAGTATTATTGCCTAATGTCTTATGTCAGATGCATTATTTTAATATTGTAGCTAGTTTGTATTGTCATGTCAGTTTTCAAACCTGAGTCATATATTTAATATCTATGTACTTTTGGTTACAGAACTTCAGTACTGAAAAATTTCACTTATTTGCAGCTGTTTCAAATAAATAATAATAAAATTTACTTAAAATATTTTCCTTTTCTGAAATATAAAATAATTTTTCATTATTTCACATGATTAAATATCTACATATTATGCTTCAGTGAAATATATTTAATTCTGACATGTATTAGGGGTCAAATTTGAAATTTAATTAAAGAAATAACATGCTTTATTTCATATTATCATCATCCCCCAATACTTAAACCCTGGTCGAGTCTTGGCCTGCTTAAGAATGTTTTGCCATTGGTACCTATCAATCGCCTTACTCCTCCAGTTCCCAACATCCATGACTTTCAGGTCCCTTTCAACACAATACAACTTTCTGGTCCTTGGTCATCCAACTTTTCTTTCTTCATAATTTACTGTGAAGGTGCATTTTATTGGATTTTTTTAGTCCATCTGGGTTAAATGACCTGCCCATTTCAATCTGTTGCTTTTAATTTTCACACCAAATCAATGTCTTTTTACAGATCATACATCTCACAGTTCTTTCTCCACACACTGTTAACTTCTATAGGTCGGAATATTTTCCTCAAAACTTTCATCCAAAGGTGTTCAATCAGTTTTCATTACTTATATTCATTGGCCGTCCCACACCGAAGCCAAATAGTTAAGGCAAGATACCTTGATGCAGAGCATGGTGGTTTGAGTCTCCATGAAAGAAGAAATTTTCTCATGGGATTTTGGTCAGTATGGGACTGGTGCCCACCCAGCTTCTTGAGAAAATTAGGTAGCTACAATAAGTAGCGGCTCTAAATTGACAAAACCAGCTATAACAGCTGGGGAACCTGATATGCTGACCACATCTTACCCTACACTGGTTGGATATGAGGCAAGCAGCTGGCTGCTAGGCCAAGGGCCTTCTGGGTATGTCGCGCCATGGAGTTCGTTTGTATTATTGACCCTGTTTCAATTGCATAAGATAAAACTGACAATACTAATCTAATATATAAACATGAATGTATGTTTGTTTGTTTGTTCGTACTTTATGCACAGCCATACCGTTGATCTGATTGTGATGGTGTTTTTTTGCAAAATGTTCAGGAGATTCCCGGGATGAACATAGGCTATAAGAGAGTTGAGATACTCAACTCCTACGCCCTTATAAAAAACACTCTTTGTAGTGAAAAACGTGCAAAAGTCCCTTTTTTGTACCCTTAAATGGCTTACGCTGCCTAAACCATAACAAATATATAAAATTAATGTACACGGAATGGAATATCTCAAAAAAACTCTACAAAAAAGTTCGCGACAGCATATGTTTATCTTTTATAGATAACACACAATAGCCATTTTTGTCTTTCACTGATGCCAAGGAGATCGGGATAAGTAGATTCCTGGGCAAGTATGTGCTTCCATACCATTCATCCGATTGTCATGGGGCTTTTTGCAAAATATTCAGGATTTTCCCGGGAAGGTTATAGGTTATAAGAGAGTTTTAATGCT
The DNA here is from genome assembly GCA_030220185.1 of Diploptera punctata. Taxonomy (NCBI): domain Eukaryota; kingdom Metazoa; phylum Arthropoda; class Insecta; order Blattodea; family Blaberidae; genus Diploptera; species Diploptera punctata. The sequence goes on along the minus strand of JASPKZ010003859.1, from coordinate 349,158 downwards.
CAAGCCCTTCACCCTTAAAAATCACTTTCTGTAGTGAAAAAAGATAGAAAAAGTCACTTTTTTGTAAGCTTAAATGGCTTACGCTGCCTAAACCATAACAAATACACAAACATTATTGTACAAAAAATTGAATAGGGCCTATCTCAAAAAACTCTACAAAAAATTCCGCGACAGCATATGTTTATATTTTTCGGATAACTCACAATAACCATTTTTGTTTTTCATATTGCTGCCAAGAAGATCGGGATAACTAGATTCCCGGGCAAGCATAGCAGCGAACGGCGGGTATTCTTTTATGGATAATTCAAAATAACGAATTTTATCTTTCAGCTCACTTATGCCAAGTACATCGGGATACATAGATTCCCAGGCAATGCCAGGTAATCAGCATGGGGTATTTAAAAATATTAATGATATAAATTTATATTTATTTTTCCTTTTACTTATTCAACTAAATGCAAAAGCACATCATTTATTTAGGTGTAGCAGCGCACGCCGGGTATTGGCTAGTGCCTTATAAATATGAATTTTTATCTTTTGTGATTACAATTTAGAGTTAAGAACCTTTCATAATCCACAATATGCTCTATTCACCAAAACAAGTTTTCTATTAATCCCTTCATCTAAGTTGTTGTTTGTTATCAAAGGCCCTAGATACACAAATTCCTCAACAATATCAAACTTAAATGTTCCCAATTGGATACTCTGTCCTAAACTTTCTCTCTGGTCTTGGAAGTTGAGACGCCATTGATGTAGTCTTCTTTTGATTTATTTTCAAGCCAAATAATGCTGAAGTTTTCAGGTTCAACAAAAGATTCCTTCATTATTCCATATGTTTGGATAACTATTATTACATCATTTGCATAGGCCAACAGCTGTAAAGATGTATTCATATCTATATTACTCTTCCTTATTGCCATATTCTCCTTGAACCTTGACCATTCACTTTGTTTTTTCCTTGGTAATTTCAGTAAGTTAATCTTTTTTAAATTTAGTTCTCTCTTTAATTCACTCCTCGTCATAAACTGATTCAATGTCAATAAACAATAAATGAAGATCAATTGATATTTTTTAAGATTTAAGACTGGATATGAGGTGAGGTATAAAGAATTTTAATTTAAATCTTAAATTAAACCTCATAGTGATTTTTCCTATAAAAATTGATATTCCAGATAACTAGTGATATACATTTTCTTTGACCAAGCAGAATACATTAGATGCTATCCATTATTATTAGTGTTCATTTAAACTATTGGTACCAGTGTATTCCATGTTTTGTGCTTCTTTTCTAACTTTTTGCATTTAAATCACCAGGATAATCTTCATGTCATATTTTGTTGTTCAAAGAAAACATCTTTCTCATCTTCTTTGTGCCAGATATAATATACATCACATTTCTCTTTTGAAAAATTCTATCTTTCGACAATCTGATCTCCTGCAAGGCATATCATATTACCTCATAATAATTAAGTAAACTTATTTTTTGAGTTATTTAATACTATTTTACAAAATAATTTATGTACTTTTATTAATTTGTATTTTTTCTTAAAAAATGGAGGCTGTAAAAGCTTCTTTGGATGTAATTGAAAGCATTTACATACTCAAGCATCTTAGCTGCATCAATTTTATTGTCCAACATTTTCTAATATAGGCTATTAATTTCATAGGAGGCTGATTGAATCCCAGTGCAAATCTAAATATAAAATCATCATACTGCTGCCTATTTATAAGTTTGCTTTTAAATAAAACTATTTATATTAATTTTGCATGATGCCATCCATGAATATAAATGACTCATGTTTGATTACTAAATGTGCAGAACCATGTAATTGATTTTATTATAAATGGAATTAATTACTAGAGATTATGAACACACTAACAGAGATTACAAATGCACGGATCTAAAATGTTATTTATGATGAACTGTAATTATACAATGTTTTGCTGGATAAATTGTTACCATCAACTTGACTGAATAGTGTTTTTAATTTATTTTACCATTCCATAAACCTAAAATTAAAAACTAACTTTCCACTCACAATGAAATATGGAGTTTTTTTTTGTACTGTCTTTGAAATACAGAAAGAAAAAATTCACCAACAAATAATATTTAACCCATTCAGGCCCATAGATACCATGGACATAATATGATATTAATTAATTAATCCTGTAGGATGGATTTCTAACCCTAGTGCAAATGTAGGCATATTAAATTATTTATGAGGGATATATATATATATATATATATATATATATCCAGAGTGTAACAGGACCTCACCGACAAAATGATAGGGATGATAGGCCATGCAGAGAGGATCATTTTTTTGTGAAGGAACATATAGTCGCAAACACGTCGTTTTTGAGTTATGCACAGGTGAAGGTGTTCTCCCGTAAGGAGCAGAATTGAATACAAACAATTGTACACCTATCATTTTATTGAAAAATATATGTTTTTACAATAAGTGTTCAAACAGTCGACCCTGTGCCTCACTGCATGTTTGATATTGTCACAGTAATGATAGGCCAGCACGGCTGATCATGGCAGGATTCTTTTTGACGTAGTCAAAACACTTATTGTTTGAACACTTATTGTAAAAACATGTCTTTTTCATAAGTAATGCCACGAGTGATTTCCAAATTATCGATAAATTCACGACTCACGAAGTGAGGAGTGAATTTATCTAGAGAATTTGGAAATCAAGAGTGGCATTTGTTAGGACTATTTAACGAATAAAATTAAGCTGTTTACTCACAAATCATTATTTAACTATAGTTATTTTAAAATATTTATATATTTAATGTAAACGGCGATGTTTGAAAACAAATGAGAAACGATTGGTACGCTTCTTTTGTTTATCACTGCAACCAGATCATACTATTTATTGCCAAAGGAACGCAATATTGTAAGGAGGAGCTTTCTTTAATATGGTAATCATAACACTGATAAATATTTGGTGAAACACGACTCTGATTGGTTGTAATACAGAAATCATTGAAACGTGATTGGTCATTGACTCCCATTTGGGGCATGAGTTAAATAGTCAATAAAATGATATGTGTACAATTGTTTATATTCAATTCTGACCCTTATGGGCAAAACATCTTCAACTGCGCATAACTCATAAATTAACTGTTTCCGACTATATGTTCCTTCACAAAAAATGATCCTCTCTGCATGGCCTATCACCCCTATCATTTTGTCGGTGAGGTCCTGTAACACCCTGTGTATATATATCTTAATATATAAAAATTACGTGTCACGTTATTTGTCCGCAATGGAATCCTAAATCTACTGAACCGATTTTAATAAAATTTTGCACACTGTGTACAGTTTGATCCAACTTAAGACTAACTAAATTTATAGTCACATTATTTTGTATTGCAAATTATTTGTTTATTATTTAATAAAGAGTTATAATTATCTGTGAGTTCCATACGATTCTAACAGATGGCGGTGTAATTATCTGTGAGTTCCATACGATTCTAACAGATGGCGGTGTAAGGTAATTTGGTAAGGTAATTGGTTTATTATTTAACAAAGAGAGATCCAGATGGCTGTGCTTTTTTGTTGCAACCGCGAATTTCAATTGAATTACAAATATTGATTATTTCATAATTTAAGTGTGTTCAGTGTTTATTTTATTTTCAATATTATTAATTTCGTGTGTAAATATTAGTTTTAAGTAATCTGGCTGAAAGACAGCAACTTAATTTAAATTTTTAATGTATACCTTAGCCACAGCAACGCGTGGCCGGGACTTCTAGTGTATATATATATATATATATTAGGGTGTCCCATAAAAATCAAAGTCTTTCATTTTAACTTAACACATACCCTCTTAATTTATTTGTATAATGTTAAAACAATGTAATGCAAGTACAATTTGGTGTACGTAGGCCCACTGCAACCCACGCCAACTTTCTTCAAAACATTATAATTATATATGCAAACCAGTCTCATCCATATTATAGACTCTACTAGCACTTATGTTGTGCTTCTTTAAGTTTTCCCACAACAAATAAAAAAACCTGTTTACTTGAGGTTGATTAATACCTCAAGCCTGAGAGATGAAGGGGGTTCTGGAGACCTTGTTGGGTGTCATTTCCTGAAGATTTCAAGCTATTCATTCCCTGCACATCCATCGATGAAAGGATGATTAATTGATTTGCTTCGCTTAATCAAATACTAATATCAGAAAATAAGTTTGTTAAACCAAAGAAAAATCTAATCCGGTGTTTTAAATACTCTTCTAACTCACATCATTAAAGACTGGCCAATATCTTCCAAGAACTGGCACTACGTTCTAGATTTTACATGCCTATGGAGTGTAGCATATGTAATGTTGTATTTTTTTAGATACACTAGTTATTTTTTCCCCATTTGTAATGCATTGTGCACTATTTCTGCAGATAACTTTACTCTATTTGACTTTATTTTGTAATTTTATAACATCTGAAAAATGAGGGTATGAGAGCCTGTGTTATTTACTCTAAACTTGGTTCACTAAATTCTAAATAGCTTACAGATTTCATTCATTTTTGTGCTTTATTTTTAACATACAAACCAAATGTCAAAAGTGCATCACTACACAGATAATCAACCATCTTGCCCTGATTGTTTTGCCTGGTATGTATATTGATCAAGTGATTATAACATTACATAAGCTACAGCCTTAGTTAACTCTCGCAAAATACACAAAAAGAAAATTATTGAAGACTCATTACTTACTTTCAAGAAATGTTACCTATTTGCTACAAAATCATCTCTCATTCTCAATGTAAACAATACCACAGCCACCTTCCAACTATCACTTGTTCTTTATTCTAGTGCTTATTTGTCGAGGACTGAATAGATATTTACTGCTCCATCTATCGAGAATTCATAAAAAATTTGTATATTAAATTTGCCTAGTACATCCATCTTACCCTGGCCTCCTATTTAATGACATTTTTAAAAATATGTTACCTCCTTATATGAAGGATACAGGGGAAAAAAAACTGGTGTCACTTTTTCTCGGAACCTAGTAAATGTATTTTAATAAAACTAATGATGGGAAGAAATACTATGAGGTAATTTACAAGTGAAAATCAGGGAGTTTTGTGAGGTGAGATGTAAATATTTTAAACTATAACATGTACTTTTAGTTGTACAACAATCATACTTCCTTACCAGAATGCCAAACTTTGCAGATAAATAAACTAAATGTATCTTTTAGTGTTTTCCATGGAGGATCTAATGACACTTCAAACTCCATTTTGACAAAAAAAAGTAACTTACTTGGTTTTTTCCCTGTATCCTTATTATTTAAAGACTATTTCATAATACTAGACTAACTCAAACTGACTAACTCACTGGCATTATTGAACCCCATGGCCATGTGAACATAAGCTCTCCATATATCCCTATCCTGAGCCAGTGCTTTCCAATCATCCCTGTATAATCTACTTCCTCAAATCATAACTTCATAATACTAGTTATTTATTAATTTATTTAATGGTATAATATTTAATTTCAGGAAGTTATATTTTGAGGTTATTTTAATTATATTATTTAATGGTATTTCTACAAATACATAATTATTATGATTTACTTTGATCATGCCATAATAAACTTTTTGTTAATAAAATTGTATTTTCTAGAATAGAAACTTAATGTTTAATTTTAAAATATACGTATTTATTTATGTAAATGAATGAGTCATTTTTTACATCTTACTTCCTTCTTTCAAGAAAGTTCTCTAGAAAGTAGTTCCCGTGTCTAAGGAAACATAAAATATGAGGTAAGATGTAAGAAATGACTAATTAATTTAGGAATGAAGAACCTCATAATGTTATTTTCCATATTTAACTTCTAGTAAATTTATCTAATTATTTATCAGAATATTAGCCTAGTTTTTGATGGATCTGTTGTTATTCTATTGATTCCATAAGTTCAATCAGGATGGCTTATAAATATAACAAGTATTTCAGCTTTCTTTTAACGAATGTTTTGTTGAACGTATGATGTGATCAAGCCCTGTTAACAAACATCAAAAGTACATTACTTATTTGCATTGTAATGCAGCCAACTGATGTTTATGTTTATATGAGATATTTATATATTTTTTAACTGATATATTTATACTTTTCCAAACTGTTTACAGTTATACAAATACTCTATTTGCTTTTTTAATCCATTTTGAACATCTTCTTTTCTGCCTCCATCTTCAGTAATTGTACTTTTAAGGTAAGTGAAGGCTGAACTTCAATTATTTCCTGTCCATTTATTTTAAGGGTTGTATATGGGACATTCCATACGAAATCGGCAAAAAAATGTGAAAATTGAACTCACATCTTTAAAAGTTTACCTTTTTTTTTACAGTGAAACTTTATGATATACTGAATATCTGAACCGAATTTCAAGTCTTCGCTTGGTGTAATTAAAGAGTAATAGAGCTGTCAATTTATCGTATTGTTTTAAATAGTCTCTTTTATAAAATACATTTCTCGAAGTATGGCTATTCCCTCAACTTTGAAAGATAGTCACATTATAGATGATTTTATGCTCTATCGCTTGAAAATTAGTATGTTAATATTTACGTTTTTCTGAAGGGCGTAAATGCAATTAATATGCAATTGACCTGCCTCACCAAAAATTTTATAAAATCAAAAAGTTTCACATTATTACCTGAACACCAATATTTTTTTTGTAATTAGTATTAAAATGGAGTCTTGAAAGGAAACTACCCAAAATAATTATTTTTCCTAAAATCTCCTATGTGTAGACTGCCCGCAATATCTTTCGCGTGAGTGGAGATCGCTCGCTCGTCCAAACAATAACGGAGCTACTTGGTAATAGTCCTTTGCGCACTTACAAATATTTTATATTGTTATTATCATCATTACATTATTTTTATTATGATTATTACAATTATTACATTATCATCATCATCATCATCGTGGACAAGTGGTTACTCTGCACGCCTCCGATTCCGAGGTTCGCGGGTTCAAACTCGATAGGAATCAATGGCATTTTAAAGGCGTAACAATTCTGAATGTAGCTTTCTGCAGAAGGAAGGAAATCCGTGAGTCCCGTGTCGTAAATTTATGGTACGTAGGAGAACCTCGCGCTTGAAATAAATTGCTACATAATAAACGTGATTAAATATAACAATCTTTATTGATATATTCAGTAGGCGGTTAATTTTGTGCTGATTTTGGCTAATGTATAGTTTAATTTAAATTACTAAGCACCTACGAATTCAAGCTGGTAGGCCTATTAAAAATACTTTCTAGAGAGTAGTTTTGTAATGTGTTGTAATATTTTGTACTTGTACCCTACACCAATGTCTGATGTTGAATATTGTAAATGATGTTAAGCTATCGATAATAGTTTATAACAATTTTCATGCTGTTACAAGTAATGTGTAAGAGGTATAAATATATTTTATTGGCTTGGTATCACTTACTGATCTTGCATCCCCTACTCATTGCATATCTAAGATGATATTAAAATGCACGATAATTTTAGCTTTTATTATAAGCTAAATTGTTATAGTATTTAATTTAACATCTAAACTTCCCATTATTCTCGTTTTATAACACAAAATGTATACCTCTACGATTATTCTCTCATTCCAGAAATATTTAAGAAATTGTAAAATTATATATTAACACATACTATTGTTAATAACTATTGTATACGAATATATGCATAATTAAAATTATATTTAACTTCTAACTCACCATTCAGTCTTTGTAGATCTGCAAACTTGTGAGTTAATAACAATAAGATATTATTTTGAATTTGACTGTGACACTTAAAATGACGAGATGCATAAAACATACCCAGTGGTGTAAATCAACTGTCTAGTATGTAATCTGAACTTGAGAATTGTTTATGTAAAAAAGATGTTTAAAGAAGACTTGCTGACACTGCATTATTATTGTTTGGTAGGAAGTGATACGAGTATTAAAACATTCGGTTTTTATTTGGAAGTGATATCTTATAACAATACTATTTCGTCAAAGTTTTCAGGGTACAATAGAATACACTGAATAAAAAGTTATTTTAAGACTGAAATTAGTAATTATAACATAATAAAAATTTATACCAGTTTATTCAATTAATTATGAAATAGTTTTTATTATATAATATTACATTTAAACTGTAATGAAAATTTGTAACAAAATAAATAATTTGTTTTAAAAAAGGACAGAAGATTACGAGTATTTGAGAATAAAGTACTTAGGAAAATTTTTGGATCAAAAAGAGATGAACAGACAGGTGAATGGAGAAAACTACATAATAGTGAGCTACATGATCTGCATAGGAAGCCAGATATAATAAAAACAGTTAAGTCTCGTAGGCTGCGATGGGCAGGAAATGTGGCACGTATGGAGGATGAAAGAGGTGCTTGGAAATTTCTGGTAGGAAAACCGGAGGGAAAACGCCCAGTTGGAAGATTAAGAATGAGGTGGGAGAATAACATTATACATGATTTGAGGGAAGTAGATTATACAGGGGATAATTGAAAAACGTTAGCTCGGGATGGGATGTATGGAGAGCTTATGTCCGCGCTGCCATGAACCTGCAGGTTCCACAGAGCCAGTGAGTGAGTTAGTTATAAATAATTTGTTTAATAATTCATAGTAAACGTAAGTAACAGAGCTCTTTACTTCTTACTTCAGCAATAAATTTGATAAATAAATATCTACTGCGTAAGAATTAAAATATAGCCACTTTTATAAATTTACGGTACTGTTCCATTAAGCAGAACATATAATAATCTCTTCGATTTAATGGCAATTGAAAAAGTCACTGATGAAGCTCTTTCAATAAAGTACTCGCGCGACCTTGGTAGTGAAATGAATCTGCTGCGCCGTGGACCCGCGAGTTTTTTTACGAAAATAGAATAAAAAACATTTATATTGTCTGAACTATTCAACTCTCCAAAAAGGTAATTGCTGCAAATTAATCCTTATTACGTGAGTAATATCCTGTATTTTTTCCGTTTTCATTTTTTGATATGTACTGCGGTAAACCGCCATAAAACAGAAAATTGACACCGAAAATAAAAATATCCTAATTATAAAAATAACACCCTTAAACTACATGATATCACCTATATAAATATGTTTGAAACAAGTTTTTGCTGTTTACTGTTTCAGAAATATTAGTTAGTAAACGTTTTAGTTTATCATGTTTACGATAATTTTAGATCATCATAACTACGAACCTATAAATCATAAAAATTAAATTTCTGTATTAATACGTTTATAAATGTATTCACTATATTTATGGATACATAAAATTAAAAAAATAAATTGCAAGATTTTTTGCTGTCCGATTTGATATGGATTGTCCCATATATATTGTTAGTATTTATTCTCATTTATTTTGTCATTAATACATTTATTATAAGACCTGTTTGTATTGCTTCATTACTTAATTTTGTTGTTTTTGTTGCTATATCTCAAAATCTCTATGCATGAAGACAAATATTATCTGTAAAGTCAAGATCTTCCAGTTTTACTGTCATATCCCACTGAATTTCTGTTGTAATAGTTTTTTTTCCCCCAAAATTTTAGGCAAAACCAAAAGGAACAAAATTGAGAATAATATGCAGCTATGTCTAACTCCTATTGTAATTGTAAAAAAGAACAATTAGCCTCCTTCCTTCATAGATCTTCCAATATTCATATATCTCAAAAAATTGTATTGAGGTCATAGTAAGAGTGCATGTGTGTACTAATTCCATCCACTGCACTTTACTCGCACTGGGCAGATAGATGGCATTAATGTGCTCTATTTTCAATTTATGCACACAGACCACTCTACGTAGATGTGTTCTTGTATTGTGTACAGAGAGGAGTGTAGGATGAGTGTTCTTATTGTCATTACAATTTCTCACACAGACTCTAATACTGAATTCCTACAACAATTATAAAAAAGCTGAAAATCCACCACTGATAATTGCAAAAACAAAGTCTCGACCACTACTGGAATTTTATAACTTACTGTAGATTTTCAATTATTTTTATAATTGTAATAGAAACAATACAAAATTGTGATACCATGGTATTAAGATGTGCAGTCTATCGTAAGAAGTTTTTTTATTTCATTTTTGTTTATAGCTGCTGTAACATGACATTTACTTTTAATGATACTGTCATGGGTCCTGGTAATGAAATTGCCCTATGACTGAGTCAAGTTGTTTGCCACTGGAGTCTCCTAAATGTCCTATCATTTGATAATCATTAAATTAATCAGATTTTACGCCTCATATATTTTGAATGTATCCAGAATGATTTCAAACAATCTTCTCTTCATTGTCAACTTGCACCTGACTTTATTTTAAATATAATTTTAATATTAATGTAGTACCATAGAATGATTATAGTTTAAATAAACTAATAAAAACTATAGTCTCTCTGGTTTAACTTTACGAGAAATTTGTGGAATGAGACAACTGTACTCACCTCTCTCACTCGCACCAGTGTTGTCGGTGTTTCTTCACCAGATGTTAATAGGGAGAAGGGGGAAGAGGAAAACTGACAACAGGGTGGGTTCTTTCTTTTGTATCTGGACTAAAGTGGTCAACGATCTACCCTTGTATCTCCATCTCTCTCTCTCTCTCTCTACCAAGTTAAGCCAGCTATACAATAATTAAAATGAAAAGATTGATGATGGTAAAAAATCAGGAATATATTAAATAAAATGTACAGATTGTGATAAGATATACGTAGAAAAAAACAAAAAGAAATTACGTTTTATTTTTATTTAATTAATAAAAAGAAATTTAACCATTAGAACTAAAGAACACATAAGAAATGTAAAAAAAAGGGAAGTAGAAAAATCTGCAGTGGCTGCTCACGTTTGGTCAGAAAAACACAAAATAGACATAAACACGAAATTATGAAAACGGTTAAAAAACAAAACTGAAAACTCACCATATGGGGAAAAATATACATACAAAACAAGGAAAGAGTTATGAATTGAGAAGTTCCCGGAGAAAGGAACCTTATTAGTAAATTCGTTGGACCAGAAGCAAGAGAGAGCAGGAATCAAGAATCAGGGCTGACAATTTGAGAAAAGTCAGTCTGTAATTCGCTGACGATGGGGCTCAGAAGCCTTGAAACATATGTTCGACAAAAACAACCATAAGAGGTAAGAATGTACAGACAAAATGTCTTACTTATTACATCTGACTGTTGATTTGATTGTTGGCAATCCTGTAGGTCCACTTTTCTTCCCTCTGTTGGTTGACCAATGAACTTCCAAATCAAATTTCATATTACTTAATATTAACTCAGGGGTCCTCACCTAGGGGATATGTGGATGGCGACCACAAGGTGCCCAAGCTGAGTAAAACATTTCTTCCACTTACTTGTGTTTTGCACTCTTTTAACTTTACTATCTAACCTCTCTTGGTTAACTCTTGTTTTTTGACCCCGATGCTATTAGGGCATCCGAGGGCTAGGGAGTAATTCCTTTCTTCCATTTCTTCTTTCCTTTATTTTCTTTTCTTCTCCAGAAAAGCCTGACCAGAGGCTATAAGATGGCAGCCCCATCACTGGTCTTGCCTTCCTTTGGCCAGCAACCAATCGAAGGGACTATTATTATGCTTTCAAGTCTTATACGAGAATTTCCCAGAAATTTTCTATAGGATCGTAACAGGCCTTGGCCTAATACTTGGAAGGAAGAAGAAGAAGAAGAAGAAATAAAATCCTTTTTCCGGGAATTACAAAAATCCCTAATTTTGTCCTTGTATTTCTGGATGTAGATCTTCTCCCAGGCTGCAAGTTCTTTGGATTTAACTGTTTCATTAATTTTGCCTTTCTCACCAAGTGTGTGTTATATTTTTAATCTAAATATGCTCTTAACATATTATTTCCAATATAGAGCTAGCCATGAAATGGAATGTTCTATGATGCAAGAGATGTGTGTAACTGCTTTCTCTAAACATTTAAATAATGAATAGAGTAACAGTTCTACAATCCAAGCTGTTTTCATGATTTTCCATTGAAGAAAAATTGGAAATAAAAATGTTAGGAAGACTGATGACAGATCTGAATGTAAAACAGACAGTTTACATGAATTTTCAGGTCGGACGTGTACAGGTATGAAAAGCATAACTCACTGTGTGGTTCTGAAGTGACAAATGAACTCTATTGTTTTCCTTGCACTTTTTTTTTCCTAGAGAAATCTGAGGATACGCTGTCAAGTGAAAGATTTAGTTCATCTGGCGTGAAAAATAAAATTGTACGAAACTTTAAAACAACATATTCTAAATGATTTTAAACTTGCTATCGCAGATTCTATGAATATAGCTCAACAATAGGACAAAAAGCACAGTAGGTGAATCACTTTGCATAATGAATAAGTAAAGTAGAAGATATATTTTGAACATATAGAATATTAATAATAATAAACATTCTAATAGGTTATATTTTGTTTCTAAGTGCAACTACCATTATCTACTGCTACTGCCTTAATTATTTGTCATTAGGTATTGTGGAATTCCCTAACATTATTTCAGTTTTTGTAACCAATTTTAACAATTTCTCAATTGATGTTTTTATTATTAATTTAACACTTATCATTGAAGGATACATTAAATTTGAAGAGAAAAATTTTTGCCCAGACCAGGACCCGAACCCGGGACCTTTGTTTCACCGTACCAATGCTCTTACTGAGGTCTGGGCGAAAATTGTTCTCTTCAAATTTAATTTATCCTTCGATGAAATGTATTAAATTAATAATAAAAACATCAATAGAAGTCCTACTGGCTTTTAAAAGTAAGTTTAAATTCTCAATAAAGTCTTCTTAATCAAGAAGTCGCCATTTGCAGAGATGAAGTCACAGCTTCAAGCATTTGATGTGTGGGAATTACAACGTATATAAGAGAAAAATTTGCGTCTAGATTGGAAGTTGCCCCGATAGCTCCGTTGGTAAGAGCATTGGTATGGTAAACCAAAGATCTCAGGTTCAGGTCCCGGTCTGGATGAAAATTTTTCTCTTCAAATTTAATTCCTCAATTGTCCTTATGTGACACAATGACCCTGTTCCCAGACCAAAGAGGCTACTTGAAGAACCAAACAATATTTATATATTTTTTTTCAAACTGGGATCCAACCAGGTACTAGAAAGAAGCTTAATCAAATTATGTAAAAACAATTTGTATATGTATTACTAGTCATCTTTTTGAATAACTCAAGTTAATCTTCTTTTATGTTGAATTGAAAAAGAGGTAACGTCATATTTGGAAAGAGGAGACAAAATAATTTATCAAGTAAAATATTTCCACATGAGCTGCAAAAGGACAAAAGTTACGAGACTTTAAATTTAACATGACTGTCTGTGAGAAGAGACTCAATGTACACACTTAAAGATTAAAAATGAGTTGTTTTTCAAGTCGTTGTAATACAAATTAAACATTACAGCTATTATATATATATATATATTTTTTTGAGGCATCTCCATGGTGCAAGTGGTTAGATGCTCGCCTCTCACTGCTGTGGTCGCTCTATGTGGGTTTCGTGATGGACAAAACAGAGCTTGGGCAGGTTTTTCTCAGGGCTCTCTCCCGTTTTCCCCTGCCACAATTTCATTCCACCATTTCTCCATACTCATATCATCCATTTCATATAATTTCGTTCATCTGCCCCTGTGAAGGTGCATGATGTGTGGTTTACTGTCATTCACAGACCTTTGTATAAGGGGCTTCATCTCATCTCATCCCTCGACCCGACCCTGAGTTGGACACTAGTTATATTTTTAATAAATGATTTCACAAAAAAAGGAAATGAACCGAGCTAATCACCCGAGACGTCACAATAACAAAAAGTAACTGATCATATCGGTAAACTGTTAAGAAAGGAAAACATAAAAACAGGCTTACCAGACCAAAGAAACACAAACTGCACCCTCACAGATCAGCAGGCATATACAGAATTCTGTGCAGTTAAGGCCAAGTTTATATATGATGGGTACTACCAAATGCAGTATCATTATTACCAGGCTCAAAGATATAAGCAAGATGAGAGTCGGCAGTAGCAGAACATTCAAATCTTGATGGTCATATAATACAATACAACAACACAGACATATTATCCAATTATACACAGTACTGTACCCATCTGCAATGGGAAGCCACTGAGATATTTAAACATGATAATAGTTTTAACAGAAATGCAGAAACAATAAAAGTAAACAAAGTACGGATACCAGCTCTGAAAATACTAGATTTAAACACCAGCAGTAGCAGCCTCCTAGTCCATCAGGTAGCAACCACACTGGTTCATTGGAAGTCCCTACTGCTGATCAATCAGAAATCAGTTATAATTTACAACAAATGGACAGTGCAGAAAACAGCACAAATAAGACATGCAGTAACGAGAGAGACTGGATGCATTCTCTAGTGAAACATTGGGGAGTTTTAAGCCTCACAACCACAGCCAACAAGCCCAGAAGATTTCTATTAATTATGATATTACAATTATTATTTGTCTGAAATATCCTGACTTCATACAAATTCATAAGCCACCTTTTTTTCCTCTTATTGAAGGGTATATAATTTTGATGCTACTATTTATTAGGACTGTAATTTTATTTTTGTTTCTCATTCATGTTCTATTGGGGTGCATGATTAGTAATTGTTGCAATTTGTACCATATACAGGATGGAGTTGTGATTCAGCTCCTGGTATGCAAGTTTGGGACCAATGACACTAAACCATCAGATGTTCTATCAATTGAGGGATAAATTAAAGAATGACATTGGGATCGTGAAAACATGTCACTCTTTTTTTATGAGACACCAGATTTAGACATGGAAGATGAGCAACAAGATTATGGTGACATGGAAGATGGATCAATGGCAGGATGCCAAAAACATGCCCAGAAAACGGAAGAAGTTGAAGAGACAGAGACATCATCACAAAATAACAAGATACACAGTCCACCATGATTATAAGCAGAAAGTATTTGACTATATGAACAATTCAGTCAGAAGAAAGAATCCTTCACCTCTGTAAAAAAAATCCTCATCACACAGGAGATGCTTTATGATTACAATGCAAAAACAAAGAGGAAGAAATTTGCAATGGCTGACATTAATGCCATGGTTCTGCATGATTTCAAAGAAGTGTCAGATAAGAACGATATAATTCATTGTAGAACTATCAGAGTTTGGAAACTACAAGAGAAGGCTACCAGAATCATATTGTTTCTTATTCTATTACTTATAAAGTGTACAAGAGAGGAGGTAGAGGTGAAGCAGTTGTTCTCTCCTCCAGATGAACCCTACATTTGAAAGCAGGGAACAATAGGATGAGAGGCTGCCACGACACACTCCTGTATGATTATGTCAGTCATTCATGAACAAAAAAATCTCCCCAATGCATCTTCTGTCACCAGAATCACAGAAAATGTTCCCTAAAAATAATCCTGCTCACTCATATAACATCAAATCATATGCTTTTGGTTCAGTGAAAATGCAGATATGAATGATACATCTTCGTAAGTATTTTTGCCCAGCATTGGATGAAGATGGCGTCCTCTTCCTGCTGAACTCATGGTCGGCAAATAAAGTTGAGGCACTCACCAATCTTCAATCCCTATGTTAATGAAATAAAAGTAAAACTGTTAACATTTTATATGCTTTTCATATTTATTAAAATACAAATTCATTACAGTTGTTTCAGTACTTTGTACCTTCTTCAGACGAATTTTATCATGATTACAAATTAATTTTGTTATTATATTATAATATTATATAAAATTCATCAGAAGAAGGTACAAAGTACTGAAACAGCTGTAACGAATTTGTATTTTAATAAATATGAAAATCATATAAAACGTTAACAGTTTTATTTTTTTTAATTAACATATAAATGGATTTTCATCAAGTAAACACCAAATTAATTGATTACTTCAATTCCTAGCTCAGTTATGACATTTGATCCCACCAACTGCACTGATTCCATTCAATCTCTTGATGTATATTATATCTGTTCATATAAACATTTGAGGGGGTCAGTGGAATAAGGGCCCATTCCAACTGCACTATGTTTGGAGAAAAATTGCATTTTATTAAATTCTACATTGAGTAAAATATATAGAGCACACACTGATGATATTTGGTACATGTCTTGTACATAAAATAAGCTTTCTGCCTGCAAATGTATACATCACTATGTTGTTTCATATGTCTAATCAAAGAAAAAGAAAATTCTAGATATAAAAAATACAACATAAAGAAACAAATTAAATAACACTTTTTAACTTGAATATTGCATTAATCTACGTATTCTACGTTTGCAGCAATTGTATCATCATCATCATCTGATTTAAGGCTACTGTTAAAATATCTGGTTTACAGGTTGTACAAATGTCATGAGAGTCATTATGTTTTCTTTATCATCCTACCATTAGGATATTTTGTTTTCAATATTACATCTCGTAATACAGGACACTTTCCTTTCCCTTTTTTAAAGGCTTATTACTTCCTCTAAAGCCAAATCACCGAAACTGGATTTTACGTACATTACATGTCTGTTTTCCACAAAACAAAACTGAGATGCTTTTCTGATGTCTACCTTATGCTTGTCCAGCGTCACTTTTCTCTTTCTGAACATTTAAGTTATCCAAATCTTTAAAATCTTCTGCATTTATCTCAATTACTGTAAATTGTTTCTTTGTTCAACTCTTTCTTATGAGGCGAGCCCACTGTTCAGGTATATAAACCACTTGTGTTTTTCTTTTAGCTTTTTCAATCACACCAAAGTCAGCATCACAGGGAAGGAAAGTGTGACCTGGTACAAGAAATTTATGTTCAATTTCTTCAAACCAACCACAATCAATCATGTACAGCCAAAGTCCCATTATTGTATAATTCTTGTTTTGAACAACACATGAATCACTAGATACATTATAAGTTTCTTTTTATTAGCACCTTTTTCAATCAGTGGCACAGCTTTTATTAAACAACTAGCAATTTCGTCCGCACCTCTTGAAGCAACTGATTCAGGCCGATATATATTCCTTTCCACTGTTGCGTAAAATGCTCTGCTTCGTTTTATTCTACTCTTGCATATTTATTTTTCTTTTCTTATATTTTATTACACTATTTCCATTTTACAAGAACCTGCCGCATCAGCCATTCTGTATTTACTGATATTTTGCCTGCAATGTTAGTCAGTATTACAGCGGAATACAGAGTAGCGGACAATATACGGTCACGTATCAGCAGTTGGGATGGGCCTTTATTTCCCGTGCACATGAAGAAGTTAGACTTTTTCTTAGACATAAAGCTTCATTTAACCTCTTTTGAGCTAAGTTAGAATTATGAGCTTCTAAAGATTAACAGAAGATGGCCATAGGATACATAATCTGCAAATAACTAAAAATCAACCATTGGTTGGGATGGGTCCTTATTCCACTGAGCCCCTCATTTGTCAAGTATGTCATGGATGCCATTATATCAATGACTAATTTCAATATCTGGAACAGAGGCAACTTCATTCAATTGCACTCCTTTGCTCTGTATCAGTTCTATGCCCCTTTGTTTAATAACTTGATTTGGTATTTCTGGTATACAAGTGGCTTTTGTATGAGCCAGATGCCAAATCAGCACTGCTCCAACTCTGGAGAAGGTGATGAGTGCAGTGCTTGTACCTCTTTTGCTTTTTTACAGTATGCACATTGCACCAACTGTTTACATCATTGTGTGATAGATGTCCATAATATTTACAATTCAAATGCACAATAACTGTTTACAATGCAGTGACTTTGAAAACAACTTAATTTAATCTTTAAATATGGACATTAAGTCACTTGCCACAATCTGCCATGGAGCTCAGGCAGAAATATTTCACCTGGTGAGTTACTTTTGCTTCCTCTTTGGAAATATATATGGTATTACTGCCTTTTCATTTCATGAGAGAAGATTCCCCTATAAATGGCATTAATACTGGAGGGGTGCCTTGGGGGACTAAATGGGCAAATATATGCTAGGTATTAAGGTAGAATTTTTTATCACTCACCTCATATTGTTCTTCTTATTTGACTATAAACTAGTTTCGGAACATAGTTTCTGTTCCATTCTCAGTATCGTCACGACCGCTGTTCTGTCGTCTTGAAGAGCTGTCCTTCTCTCCTTCCATTGGCTGACTGAAAAACCTCGAAACCAGGTCATTCTCACCGGGAATTTCAAAGTTCATCAATTTCTTCTTTTCGCTCATTTGAATGTAGATCTTTTCCCAAACAGTAAGTTCTTTTGGTTTTTCTATTTGTTTTAATAATTTAGCTTCTTTCTCGATAAGATGTTTTTCAGACCATGCATGGGCAGCCACTGCAGATTTTTCTACTTCCCCTTTCTTGACATTCCTGAGACGTTCTTTCACTCTAGTTTTCAAATTTCTCTTAGTTTTTCCTATGTAGAATTTCTCACATTCTTCACATTTAATTTGATAAATTCCTGATTTGTTTTCTTCTTTAATTTTCTCATTCTTATTAGGTCTAATCAGTCTACTGATGCTGTAGTCATTTTTGGGTGCTAACCTTATGTTGAAATCTTTAAATTTTTTTTTAAACTTGTGGTGTTTTAATGGATGATATGTGAATTTTCTAAATGTTATATTTTCTTCTTTAACTTTTTAGAAGAGTGCTTTGATTAATAAATTTTTGTCTTTTGAACTTGTTTATTTTCTTGAGTATCATTTTTATTGCAAAACCATTTTTTGTGGCTACGTTGATTATGTGTTCTTTTTCTTTTCTAATGACTACAGCATCAGTAGACTGATTAGATCTAATAAGAATGAGAAAATTAAAGAAGAAAACAAATCAGGGATTTATCAAATTAAATGTGAAGAATGTGAGAAATTCTACATAGGAAAAACTAAGAGAAATTTGAAAACTAGAGTGAAAGAACATCTCAGGAATGTCAAGAAAGGGGAAGTAGAAAAATCTGCAGTGGCTGCCCATGCATGGTCTGAAAAACATCTTATCGAGAAAGAAGCTAAATTATTAAAACAAATAGAAAAACCAAAAGAACTTACTGTTTGGAAAAAGCTCTACATTCAAAAGAGTGAAAAGAAGAAATTGATGAACTTTGAAATTCCCGGTGAGAATGACCTGGTTTCGAGGTTTTTCAGTCAGCCAATGGAAGGAGAGAAGGACAGCTCTTCAAGACGACAGAACAACGGTCGTGACGATACTGAGGATGGAACAGAAACTATGTTCCGAAACTAGTTTATAGTGAAATAAGAAGAACAATATGAGGTGAGTGATAAAAAATTCTACCTTAATGAATATACCTCATAGTGAGAATTCGTAAAATAAGTGTATGCTAGGTGTTACTGATTCATCCAAATACTATAAATGTCGAGGGGGCACGCCGTAGCGTAGTGGTTAAGGCACTGAGCTACAAGCCGGAGGGTCGAGGGTTCAAGTCCCGTTGGGGTCAGGATTTTTAAACTGACCCAAACCCTCTGGCGGCACTATGGCCCTGGGGTCGACTCAGCCTCTAACGGAAATGAGTACCAGACGCTTGTTCTGGGGGTAAAGGCGGCTGTCACGCAGGGCTGACAACCCGGCTGACATAAAGTGCCGATTGTCTAGAAAAAGTGGGAGCCCTAACCTCCTACTACCCCAAGGGCCTCCGGGCTGTTGTGGGATCACTTTACTTTTTACTTTACTATAAATGTCGATTATAAAGGTAGAGCTAATGATTAAGTTATTGTTATATGTCTGGTACTAGTAAAGACGTATTCTCACTTCAATCACAACTGTGGAACAGAGAAAGTTAATTTCAAACACAATATAATATAATGAGATGCATTCACAAGTTTTAACTGAAGTTAGAATAGAATCAATGTGATGTGGTTCATCCTTTAGATATACTGTAATCACCCTTGATGCTAAATATAATGAAAGTAATAAAGGAAATTTATTTTTGTTTATAGTTTAATTGAGAAAATACTGAATTAATACAATAACATTTTAATTGGAATTATAGTTTCATTATAAATACATAAAAAGGTAAAGTAACATATAACAAGCACAATAATACGATATAAACATTACCACACACACATGAAAAACAAAAAAGTGAAACAGAGTACATTTTGTAACAAAAATTGGAAGAAAATGTCTTTTGACATGATGGATTTGTCAGTTATTTCATTTAGCCAGTCATCATCTCCATAAATTCTGAAAAAAAAAGATCAATTAGATTTACTAAAATTTTAATATAAATATTTGAATTTTTTCTATGTTTTCATTTTAAATTTATCACTTACATTAAAGGACAGATTAATATTTGAAGAGGAAAATTTATCCCTAAACTGTGATTTGAATCCAATTCTCTGATTTTCTCTCTCTTATAAAATCCCATGTCAAGAAACTACTTCTACACGCACAGGATTGTATAAGAGAGAGAAAAATTTCCCTCTAAATTCAGATGCCTAAACAGCTCAGTGGTTTAGAGCACTGGTATGGAAAACCAGAGACCTAGAGTTCAAATCCCAGTTTAGACATAACTTTTTCTCATCAACTATTGGTTTGTCCTTCAATGTAAGTGACAAATTTAAAATAAAAACATAGAAAATATAAGCTTTACTAGTTAAAAAAATAATGTTAAAAGAATAATAAACTGTATATTTTAATTTATATATTAATTACATCATTCAAAATTGGAAAAGAAATTTTTCTCTTCAAATATAAAAATGGAAAAAAAATGTTAATATAGGTATAAGAATGAATCGTTTTAAAATATAAACATTTTAATGTATGCTGATGATGTGGTTATTATTCAAGAAAATGAAAATAGTTTGCAATACTCTTTACATCAATTAAATCGGTTGTGCCAAGAATATAATTTTAAAATATATAAAAAGAAACAAAAATAATGGCATTTTGGGGAAATGAACATATAACATCAAAAATCATAATCGACAACAAACCTCTGGAACAAGTAACAAATTTTAATTATTTGGGTTGGAATAGTTTAGAAGAGGAACAGAGATGTTGAAACTTTGAGTAGAAATGTTAAGAAAAGGAACAGAAATGAAGGTGGAAGCTATCTTTCTCTAAGAGAAAAATGTTTTTTGAAGTAAAAGTTGAAAATGTTATAATGACTGTTGGGACAAAAATCAGAATAACTTTCAAAGAGTTTTTGGAAGATGAGGAATCACTTTGAGCAAAGCACATATCTATATATGTCTTTATTTTAAATTTAACATTTCTCACTGAATGACAAATTATGTTTGAAGAGAAGAATATTTACACCTATACTGGTGCATATCTATATAGTTTGATCAAAAAGATATTTTGTTCAGTCTAGATGTCCAAAAGATCATTCTCAGTCCAGAAAAGGATACACAATTAAGTACATGTAGTTTATATGAAAAGCATACATTGTGCAAGGTAGTTTTTTTTTGTATACATTTGGTGTGTCAGAAGGTCAAATGATGCGCTCACTTGGTAAAAAGACCATACATGTTCTTTCGCTTTGTACCAAATTAAGTACAGTTGTAAAGATAATCTCTTTCATATGTGTCTTCTCCTTACCCAAATGATTCAAATATAATTAAAGATATTTTTATTATTCATTTCATACATCTCAATGATGGATCAAGATTTTTAAAATACGTTACCTCTGTTGAGGTCACTGTGTTAAAGTTTTAAGAATTGTAAAACAGTACCTGATATCTCAGTCGTCCTCAATAATTTGCAGTGTTGTTTTATAGGAAGCCAAAATGAAAGCAGAAGATGATACTTAAGTTATCAAAAGGCTTCCTATAAAACAACACTGCAAATTATTGAGGGTGACTGAGATATCAGGTACTGTTTTACAATTCTTAAAACTTTAACAATAATGGATGTCTAGTAGAGTCATAGTTAAAATTTACTATTTGTTAAAGAATGACGGTCTTACTAATAAAAATCTCTAATACAGGCTTTCATCAGTTGTTTAGTTATACAATGTATAAGCCTTATGTAGATCATGTATAATTTCCTTACTAATAAATGTTGTGCCGGAGCTATATAACAATGCAACAGTTATACACAATGCGTCACATATTCGTCATCATTATGACGTCAGAACATATTACGCGCAGTTTGTAACAGAAAAAAAATCAACTAGTGATTAATTGTGTAAGAAATGAATATGGATAAGAATAGAGAGAGATTCCCTATTTGGGGAAGTATGGAAAAAAATAAGTGTATTTTAATTTATTTACATTTTTGTTTAGACTACGTCAAATATATTGTAGAATTAGTTTCACAGATAATGTGCTGCCATCTAACATAAAGAACTTTGAACAATTCTTGGAAACTAATAAAAGTTTTTCCCATTACTTATGAATTATATGCAGTGTTTTAAGATGCATTAGAAAATGTTCAAAATAGTAGGAAATGTTACCGACAACAGAATAACATTTTAAGCAAAAAAAATCATCTGTAGTTTGATCAGGAATTGAACTTAGGACCCTACGGACTGTAATCAGAAGGTCTAACCACAAGACTATCAAGCTAACATGTGACTTGCTGCAATAATAGTACCTCTATAATTAAATACATTTTTATATTGGTATGTGTATTATTATTAATGATGCAAGCAAGTTTTGTTAACATAATATGAAGTATTTAAACTACATTCAGGTTAAATCTTGTCTACAGCAACTATTGTAGAACACATTCTTTTGTGAATCAATGTTCAACTTTAAAATATTATTAGGCCTAATCGAGAATGAATGTAACAAAAGGCATTTTATGATGCCTTTATTTTCCTACCCAGAGCTTTATTAATATTATTTATGTCCTGTGCATCCATCAAACAGTCGTTAAAGTGTTGCATTTTGAGTTAAATTTAAGGAAATGTTCATCAATATCATAAGAAAACAATCAGTTGACTTGAAATTCCGACATTTTGTCTAGTTATATAATCCTTAAACAAGGCTGGAGGGATTTATAACGATTCCCATGTAAAGTTGTACACCTCTTATACACTGAACAGCTAATACAGTGTTTATTAGTAAGAATTTTCAACTGAGATGTGTATAAACCTTGTATAAAAGTTATATATGAATGTACTGATGATCTGACCACTGGGATTAGCTCAGTGGTCAGAGCATCAGCATGGAAAGCTGAAGGTTTGGGGTTCGATTCCCGGTTTAGGCAAAAAAATTTTCTCTTTACCATCGATTACAGTAGTTTAGTTGTGTTGATTAATTTTACTTATTTCAACCATAGTAATAGCTTTAGCTTGTTAATATTAAATAATCAATTGAGTTGGTGTTTACTTGATGAAAATCCATATTTATTAATTACATAAAAATAATATTAATTTAATACAAGAATATATTAAAAAAACAACAAATTTTGCACTTCAACATACATTTTAATTATATTTATTAGAAGTGTGACATTTACAAGGTGAAATATGGGTAGATTACATTTAAAATCCCAGTATGACTATTACCTCTCTAAGAAAAAAAATTAAGTTGTAATAAAAACAGATGCATAAACGTAAAAAGGATGATAATGATTATCATTTTAAAAGTTACATTATGAGGTTTAATTTAATATTTGAGTTTGTATTTTTTAACATTCTTACCTCATATGTTTATTTTGTTGGACAATCGTTTCAAAGCTATTGCTCCATCTTCAGCTTGTCACAAACTGGTTTTTTCTTTTCTTCAAGTTGTTGGCCCTGGATATGTGTTCCAAAGAACTTGGTAATGAGGCTCCTTTCTCTGGGAATTTCAAAGTTCATAATTTTCTCCTTGTTCTTCTGTATATAGATTTTTTTCCATATTGTGAGTTCATTGGTATTTTCTAACTCTTTTTAAAATAACCTACACTTTCTGATGCTGACAATTTAATAGTATCTCTCATAGTCTCCCATTCTTTATTCATATCAGTTTTTTCTTTGATTGCCACATTTCATCTGAAGACTCTAGTACTTCAAATCTATTAGCAATTTTGATCTTGTATTCTTGCCATAGTTCATCATTTCTCAAGTTTTTTAATTCAAATTTTTTCAGGACCATTTTTAGCATTTGTTCCTCTCATAAACGATAACTATTCTCTGATTTTCATCTTGACCACATGATAATCCAAATTGCAGTCTGTAGTTCTAACTAATCTAATGTCGATGATGCTACCATGTCAGCGTTTATCCACTAATACATGATCTATCTGGTTTCAACTTTCACCATCTGGAGATATCCAGTTATTATCATCATCATCATCATCATAGTCCATTTACAAATTTAGGCCATTTGTTACATGTTCGGTCTCAATAGAAACATCATCCACAAGTCTTTTGAGCGGATGTCCTGGTCTTCTTATCCCTGCAGGTTGATAGCTTAACATCTGCTTGGGTATCCTGTGATCCTACATTCGATGAACATGTTGCATCCATCTTGACTTATAATCAGAAATTTTGTTTTCTAAAGGTTCCAAGTGTAATTCTTCTAAGATGTCTTCATTTTTTAATGATCTAGTAGTGTGTATCCAGCAGTCCTTCGAAGATATCTCATTTCAGCAGATTTAAGTCTCTGTATATCCTTCTGTTTCAGTGTCCAGATTTGTTTATGAATATCCTTATGCTGGAATGTTGTTCTCTTAATAAGATTCTTTGAGGTGGTAAAGGTGACTAAAATTACCCCATTGTTGGTTGGTTGGTATCTAATGTCGAGCACTTGATAATGAAATCATTCGCTCTCTTGCACTCCAATATTTAGCAGAAAGGCTGGTCTCTTCTACAAAAGCTGGACAACGGAGGAGATGGTTTGTTTCCATATCTTCATTTAAATTGCAAAAAGGGCATTTAGGTGAATCTGTTATGCCAATTCTGTGTAGGTGTTTATTCAAGCAGTCATGTCCCGTTAGCAGTCTGAATGTTGCTACTGCAGATTTTCTTTGTAATGTAGTAATGTCATAAGCTTGTAGATTTTCCCATTCCTTTCCAGATGTTTTGGTGGTGTATTCTTCTCTAAGTTTATTGATGTATTTATTTGAGATAATTCTTTTGATAGAGTGAAAGGAAACTGGAGCAGAAGTAGGGTTTGAAACAATTTTGCTACCCTTCTTGGCTAGAAAATCGGCTATTTCATTGCCTGTCACTCCACAATGGGCCGGAATCCATTGAAGTACAATTTTTTTATGTAGACGGGATAAATGTTTTATCATTTTGTGACATTCGATAATTTTGATGCTTTTGGGTGTTGTGTCTCGTGTTATAGCAAGAATGGCTGCTTTGGAGTCACATAGAATTACAACTTTTGTAAATTTTTGGATGTGATATAAAAGATTTTGTAAACTTAAGAAAATTGCTAGAATTTCGCCATCAAAGTTTGTTGAATTTGTGTTTAGTTTACGATAAAAGGAAAAAAGTGGACATACTGCACCAGCACCATCATCATTTGGTAGGCTGGAGCCATCTGTAAAAATATGTATCCATTCAGGAGCTGGGTATCTTAGATTTATCATTTCCAGTGACATTTGTTTTAAAATATATGGAGGAGTTTCAGATTTCTTGATGTCTTCTGTTAAATGAAGGTTATATTCGATTTCCAAAAATTCTAGAGGGTTGTTTCTCATCTGCATATTTTCTTTTGAATGTGGAAGTTGCAATTTCTGTTTGATTTCTTGTACAATGCTTAGGAAGCTTTGCTGAGATTTTAAACATACTTGTGGTTTTCTTTGGGTCCAGTTATTATGGGGTAGCCTTAAAAATTTTTCATACTGTGTGACTGCTGTTTTCTCAATTTCAGATGCTATGTTTGGGTTATTTGTTAAGATTTGCATGGCAGTGATTGGTGTTGTTTTAACGGCTCCTGTTATCAGACGGAGGATTTGGTTCTGCCAATTTATTAAGTTTTTCCACTTTAGTAGTTACTAGGATTTCTTCACAATATTGAAGTACAGGTTTTATGTACATTTGGTAGAAGGTGTTTAGGGTTTGTGTGTTGCAACCCCACTTTTTCCCTGCTAATCATTTTAATAATGGTAACCTTGTTTCTATCTTTGTACATATATTCTCCATGTGTTTCTTCCATGTTAATTTTGTGTCAATTACCCCATTGTCATTACCTATCTTCATGAAGACTGAATTTGCCTATTGTTGGCCTGAATATATCTTCCTGTCCTATTTTTGCATTAAAATCTCCTAATAAAATTTTCATATGATGTAATGAAGATCTATGCTGGCGGTAGCGTTGCTGCCTAGTGGAACCTATGTCTGCATTTTTTGACAGTTGTAATTTTACAGGGAAGCAACATCGCTCTTTTCACCAAGATACTTTTTTTTTTGTCTACCTTATCACCTTTGATCTGTCCTGCATGAGTAACTCTTTTGTTACCTTGGTCAAAAAGAGTGATGTTGTTTTACTATAAAAAATACAACTGTCAAAAAATGCGGACATGGGTTCCAGAGGTAAAATAGTCCCCCATTAAATTTTATTAGAATGAGGAATTTAACATTTTCAAACATATTTCGTATCATTATTTAACAAATGTCATAATTTCCAGAACTTTTGGACTTCACCAGTCACGTATATTGCATTTAAACATGTTTTGAAATAACATAAAGTAGAAAAGTTGATAATTTATTTCTTGCAATACTTGATTTAAGCCATTAAAGCTTTGAACCCCTCGTTATTGTAGGTGGTTATAACATACAATATTACCAGAATATATTGGTTGCCTCCATTTCTTTAAACAGCATTTTATATATATATATTTTTTTTTTCAGGATTGTTTCTGTTATGTACACAGGTATCCTCAACCAAAATATACAATTTTTTTTCTTCCACATTTCCCGGTCTTGCGTGTCTGCTTCTGTCATATTTCTCTCCTTCATATTGTCTTAAATTCCCTTTATCCATGTTGGCTTTGGTCTACGACGTTTTACGTTTTCCAGGAGGTATCCATTTCGATACTTGTTTGTTAGTTATTATATTAATAAGTTAAATTAAAAACTGCAAAACTCTTGATATTTAATAGACTCATAAAAGCAAAGAAGTTTGGTGTAAACTGGTCTTAAGTCACTTGCAAACTCTACATATAAAAAAAGTAAATGGACATATATTTGGCTACATAAATATGAAAGTAACGAGATTTATGCTGCAGGCAACTTTGATATATTTTTGTTTAAATTTTTCCAGTGTATTTGAATTAATTGAAAATATTACTCTTCTTTGTTTTCTATGGAAGATAATTAAAACTATGAAACCTGTGTTTTATTTTTGGTACATAAAAAATATCATGAGCTTGAACGCCAATGCCAGGAGAAAATACCAGAATGTCAAAATGACAACCTGCTGGCATTGAAATAAAAAATTGTTGGTCTTTCGATGCCTAACCTTGAAGCACAATGCTGAGTGTAAAAGTGTTGTTAAATAAAGTACTGCTACAGCACTACTCTGTTCTTTGTTTTTTCCCACATACACTGGAAGAACATCATAATGTAGACATTGTCAGGCAAATTAATGGTCATAGGGTAAACATACAATAAGTCTGAAAACATAACTTTATCACGAGAGCTTATCGTCACCTTACTTCTAAAACATTGTAAGTCTAATCCAGAAGAGCAATAAAAATGTTTCTGACATTGCTTATTATTTTGTAACTATGTTTTTAATGTCCACCGCTGTGGTCTTGAGGTAGCGTGCTGTCTTGTCACGCAGCGGGCCCACGTTCAATCCCCGATCAGGGCAGTTTTTCTGGGTGAGGTTTTTATCGAGGTTTTTCCTCACTTGTAAGACAAATGTCAGAAAAACTTTAAGGCCCAAATGGACCCCGAAGTCATATGGCCATCATCATCATCATCATCCTTCACCGGTGTGGAAAGCAACGGGAAGCTATCACACCTACAATTCCCTAGTAAAGCTGCCAGCATAACATGAAAAATACTATGATTGCAGTGAAGGACCTGCGTTCGGGCAGAATTACTATGGATGGATGTTTTTAATGTTTATTTTGAATGTAAACATCAAAGTAGGATATTAAAAACATAGTTACAAAATAATAAGCAATGACAAAAAATGCTAATTGCAAATACAAAAGTCCGCAATAGCATGTTTTCATAGAGTGTATCATAACTGCTTATTTCTGTCAAACTCTACTCTGTCCTAGCATAGCATTGACCATGCTCCCTAGCTGAAGAGGCGAATGTCAAAAACATATTTATTGCTCTCTTGAAATATTTAATAGACTTATAAGGTTTTAGAAGTAAGGTGATGATATTAATATTCAAATACTAAGAATAAATCAGAGATTTGCAATATTTCTGATCAAGGGATATCTACCATGAAAAATGTGTTGATTTCCATTTGAAGGTTTTCCTGTTTGAGAGGCCGCTGGATGGCATTAGTGGAACGAAGTCACTGCTACCCGGTGCACATGAATCATATTAGTATAAGAGAAATATCTATGTTCAAATCGAGATGTCTAATAGCTTAAATCGTTAAAGCACTGGTGTACAGAACCAGGGATTTTGGGTTCAAGTCCCGATTTAGACATTTATTTTTCTAAATCAATGGTAAAGAGAAAAATTTTTGCCTGAACCGAGAATTGAACCCCGAACCTTTAGCTTTCCCGGTTCAGGCAAAAATTTTTCTCTTTACCATTGATTTACAATAATTTAATTGTGTTTATTAATTTACTTATTTCTATCATAGTAATAGCTTTAGCTTCCCAATATTAATTTAATTTATTTTTCTCTTCAAATTTAACTTGTCATTCAGTGAGAAATGAGCTACCACTTATGAAATTTTACCTTATGATAGAGGAAGAAACATGCTATATTTCTGACATATTAATCTACAAAATAAAAATCACACTTATGTACTTACCCTTATGATATAATGTATTCATGTAGTTAATAAAGAAATAGAATATGTATATATACATTATGTAAATTTTATGCCTCTTAGAGTCCCAAGGATCACTATTCAAAACTGGCCAGGTCGATAGATGTTTAGAATGGAACAATACAAGGGACAAGCCCTCCGATGGGACTTTAGGTCATAGGCTCTGAGTCTGAAGACTTTTGGACTAGTAAAATAACCTTATCTTAAATTAATGCTTTGGAGCAAAATTTAGCTGGCCTTCCCCATGCAAATAATACCTTAATTGCCAACTAGATGTCTTATTAAAGCACATGACAGCTATAGGAAAATAAGCATAATTAAATTAGCTTGGTCAAGGGCAGAACCCATGTCTCCATGAGGGGCATACTGGATATATAAATAAATACATACATACATACATACATATAAATTTAACTGCTATAGACTTTTAGAACAGGACTTTTTCGACTTCCAGTCATAAAATGTACACTGCGGAATCCTCTAAATATTGAGAGACAATAATAAATGGTAATTAACCAAATGGATGACTTGAGACAAATAATCAGTCATGTGACATCAAACACTCTATAACAGAATTTGCTTTCCTGACTAGATTATTGGGGACAAAAAATATGCAAGTCAACAATAATACTGTGCCATGCGTATATAGTTTTGCAGTGTGCACATTTGATGCTTGGTCATAGTTCTCATGGAAACACTCTTAATTAATTCTTCTTCAATTCAGTACTCCAAGGGTCATTGAAATACACTAGGAAAGTCTTTGATGTAGCTGCATTGAAAAAAAATCTGATTTAAATATACCAGGAAAGTCTTTGGTATAGCCACATTTAAAAAATTATAATTTGATAATCAGGAATAAGTCTTTGATGTAGCCGCACTGAGAAACTGCTTACTTTGATTAAGATGGGGAGAACACTGAAACTACACAAATGATTGAAGGCATACAGAAGTGGTCTGCTGTGGCCATATGGTAATGTTATTCACTCACCGTCACACAGATATCATTATTGTATCTGTGAGACAAATTAATAAAACTTATTTTATGAATGGAAGAATTTGGGAGTTTGTACGATGCCTGCACTTGCTGGAATCAGTGTCTTGATGAATTCAATTACTTCAGGAGGAATAGCTTAGCTTGTATAGTTTGTCATCTCTATTGGCTATTAAGGAGTCACCACCAAAGACAGAAAGTTTATTATGCTATATCGTTACGACCCTATTGCTTGTTCCGTAGGAATACCTGCAGTGGAAACCCTGTTCACTCATTTTTATTAACAGATTTGATAGTCAAACATAATGCTTGCTGGGTAAATTTATATTAATTCATTAGTCGGAAAATCACCAATGGTGCTCAATTACAAGATCATACAAATGGAGTAGGCATTATCAGATAAGCGTGTGTGGTTGCCTGTATGGATCCAACCACACCAAAGGATATTATTCCTTTCCTTCATTGTCTAAACTCACTTTATCTATATATTGATCTTATCGAAATTAATTACTTGGACCCTGGCTGATATGTTTTTCCCCCATGATGAGACATGATTTCTTCCTGACAAATTCCTATGAGCTCTTCAACTGTTAACTTTGTGGATTAGTTGCTTATAGCTGATCCTTATATTTTGGTTTACATTTTTTTACCCATGAGTTGAAATCTTTGAACTGCAGTGAATTGTGAGATAATTTTCTTCTTGGATTTTAGTTCCATAAGTCTAAATATGTGATCATGTATTTATTGCTTTTCATGTCTCTTTACTATAAAATGCTCCTGTACTTCACAACTTATCATGTCCTTCAAGATATTTTGGTCTGATGATCGAGATTGTTTTAGTGTACTCTTTTTAAGTTATGTAACACAGCCCTATTCTTTATTTTTCTTTTCTAACTCAAGACTATTGTAAGTTTCAGGTAAGGTGTCACATCAATTGCTAATCCATTTAATACAGAGAAAGAGGATCAAAATTTCCATCCTATCAACTTGTCTTTTATGCATCCACCAGACATCCTGGAAACTTCATCCTTGCTTTTCTAAGATGAACTGCTGCTTCCATGGAAATCTACCACTGGTGACATTGCTTCATCACTTTCTTCAACTGATGTACTAACCTCTGCTATTACAGCATCTTCTTCTTCTATCAGCAGTTTCATTATTTGTTTATAAATAACAAGCTCTTCTCCTGTAGGTGCATCTTATGAAAAATTAACAGTTTCACAATTACTGTCACACAAAATTACTAATTCTGTAAACATGCTTACACACCACAAAGATAATCTGATCCACTCTACAAACCTATTGTACATATTTTGACCATTGCATTGCTTGCAGATAAATAAATACAGGGCTTTAGTAGAGATGGAAAACCTACATTGCCCCATATATTCCTCCCTCTCCTGCACCATAGGAGCTAAATCTTTACAATCATTAACAAAAGTAATATAGTTTTGTTGTGATGTGACCCTTTCTTGTTAATACTCTCAGTCACTATTGGCAATGCATGACCTTACTATTTCCATGATTCATATTTCAATTGTCACTTAATGTAGTGCTTGGAGAATAAGATATCAACTTTAGATCATATTTGAAGAGAAAAATTATATGCTGAGACTTTTCTCTTCAAATCCATCATTGAGATGTATGAAATGAATAATAAAAACATATAAACTTTAGATTTCATGTAAAACAAGTAATGTGTTTAGTTTTTGAGTGGAGTATTACCCAAGAACTACTATAGAATTTTTTGAATACATACCATCAAAGTCTACTGTCCCTGATCCATCAGCATCAATTTCCTCAATCATCATATCGAGTTCATCGGGTGTCAGTTGTTCATCAAGTTCACGAAGAATCTCTCTTAAGCACGATGTTGGGATATATCCATTACCTGTCACAATAACATAATTTTAACATTATATGTGATACTGCTCCATGTATGACAAAATATCTGGCTGCTGGCCTCACATTCACTTGTGTAAATCACAGACGTGAACGATATCCAGCCAGTATAGGGGTGACATGTAGTCAGCATGTCGGGTCCCAGCCATTATAGCTGGTTTTCTCAACCTGGAGCTGCTACTTATTACAGCAACCCAAATTCTTCATGATTCTGGATATACACCAGTTCCATACTGGCCGAAATTCCGTGAGAAATTTTATTTTTCATGGGGACTGAAACCAGCACAAGTCTCATAGCTCTGCAACAAAGCATGTTGCCATAAACTGCTTGGCTATGGTGCAGAACATTATATTATATACAGTGAATTAAAAAGTTTAATTTGTTTTAATATTTATATCTTATCCATAACAATCAGTATCAGTACATAACTATCAATATGATGGACATTTACAGAAAGATGAAAAATGTTCACCCACATGCTTAAACGTCTCAAAGAGAGTGCTTTTATAAAATTTGAAATCAACTGAATTATGTATAGACCAGATGTTCTTTACGTTCAATGGGAGTTTCTATAGACAAAAATCTAGGCTCTCAATGGGAAACCCATTATCACCTTTCCTGGCAAATTTATTTATGAGCGATTTTGAATGTAAAATCACTAAAGCACATCCCACAATGTTTAAATTTTGGAGCAGATATGTAGATGATATAATTTGTATTGTAAAAGAAAAACATGTAGAAGATTCCCTAAAACTGTTAAATTTACAGAGTAAAAACATCAAATTTACCAAAGAAATAGAAGAACATAAACAAATACCTTTTTTTGATCTTAAATTGGTTAGAAACGAAGAAAAAACAAAATTGAATTTGGGATTCATAGGAAAGAAACTCATACGGAAAATTTTATTAAATCAACAGGGTTCAATCCAATTGGACATAAATTGGCAGCCTTCAATAGTTTAACTCACAGATTGGCCAACTTACCCTTAAGCAAATAAGATTTCGAAATGGAGAAAAAACACATAATCAAAGTAGCAAGAGAAAACGGGTTTGATGAAAAAGAATAACTACCTATGAAAAAGTACAGGAAATTCAAATATCAAGCTTGGGCACACAATAAATTCCAAAAGATATTTGACAAATTAATATTAAATTAGCACCGAAATATTACCACAGTTTAAGTAAACTAATAAAAACCAACAAAAATGAAAAAACTGATCAAAGTAAAAAATCAGGAGTATATCAAATTGAATGTACTGGTTGTGAAAAGATATAGATAGGGAAATCAAAAAGAAATCTGAAAATTAGAACCAAGGAACACACAAGAAATATTAAAAATGGGGAAATAGAAAAACCTGCAGTTGCTGCTCATGTTTGGGCCGGAAAACACAATGTAAATTCGAACACTAAATTATTAAAACAGTTAGAAAATACAAAGGAACTCACCATTTGGGGAAAAAATCTACATTCAGAAGAACAAAAATAGAGTTATGAATTTTGAAATTCCTGCTGAACATGACCTTGTTTGGAGGTTCTTTGGCAGCTGGAAGAGGGAGCTGATATCAACATCCAGGGTTCACAACATAAAACTCATCAGTCTAGCAAAGCTGACGATGATATACGAGGGCGGATCGGAAAGTAACGCACAATAATTTTTTCTGCCTTGGTATTGCAGCTAGAATGTTGAAATTTCACAGAGATATAGTTTGAAGTTTTCACTACAGATGGTATTTTTTTCTCAGGTGCACCTCTTGCGAGAGAAGCTTGAACTATGCAACAAATATGGCGCGCATGCTACAGTCATCCACCATGTGAGGAACAGAAGTGTTGTTCGATTTTTGTGGGCCAAAGGGCATAAACCCAATGAAATTCACAGGGACATGCGTGGCATGTATGGGGATGATTGTACGGACCGTAGCAATGTCTCCAGGTGGTGCACATTCTTCCAAGAGGGACGCGTGAACCTTAGTGATTCGTAGAATAATATATTGAAACATATTCGAGAACAAATCAACATTAAATTGAGGTAAGATATATCTAGACTCAAAAAAACATGATATATGCAAATTTATGGCACTCTAGCTGAAGTCCTCCGAAGAATCCCTTTCATTCTACTTAAACCTTTTTTGGAAACCTGTATTTATAACAGTTCCATTTAAAATTATGAAAGATTAAAAATAAGAATCAAATGAATCGTGAATTCTTCTTATCTCATACAGCTATGTTTTTTAACACAGAACTGCAGTATTGGGGAATGATATATTTCCCGATACTGCAGTTCTGTGTTAAAAAAACATAGATGTATGAGGTAAGAAGAATTCACAATTCATTCGACTCTTTTTAAGAAAACCTCATAATGTAAAAATTCCCAAAATTTGTTATAAAGATTAAAAACACTGCTGAAAGCAATTATTTCAGTAAACATTACAAAAAAACACAGGAACACTTAAAAAAAATTAACCATAATTAATCCTGAAATACACTAAATATTATCAAATCATAACTCCCCACTAAAATTGTACATCTGGCTCAAATTGTAATATTTATATGTAAACATTAAAATCTAGAATTCATAAAATTTTTGAATTTCCTATTGTCATTTAAATTTTAAAGGTTATTCTAAATTATTTCCAGTACAACCTACCTTCTTTGTCATACAGTCGGAATGCTTCCCGAAGTTCCTTCTCCATTGCTTCTGCATCTTCCTCAACAATGAATTTAGCTGCCAGTGTTACAAATTCATCAAACTCTAGGCGTCCAGATTCTAAAAATCACATTAGTAATATTTAGTAGATTCCATTCATTATTTAATTTTTTAACTTGATAAGTAAAACCCTTGTCCATAGATCATTAAAATGAATAATATATGTGTACTTATTAGTTTTAAGGGATGTCAGGTGTCATACAAAACCCACCTCTCAAATCAATTTATTTGTTTTTCTCAGACTTTTGAATTCAATTTCTATAAATTATTTTAAATTTTTTCCTTATGTGCTGAATGTCCTGCCTCCATTATTTTTACATTAGCTCAGTATAAGAATATTAATTCTGCTAGCATCTATTTCATTGTCTCTCTACTCAAAAAATAGGCAGACTCACAAAGTTTTACTGTAATATATTTTGTTCATTTACAACCCTCCATGGTATCTTTACCTTGTCGTGGTGAAGTGGCTTGTGTGCTTAAATGATCCTGAGAGCTGTGCCGGCGGAGCATTGCTGCCGATAGGGTTACCCATACCGGACTGGTCGAAGGTGATAAGCCAGACGAAAAAAGTACCTTGGTCGAAAGAGTGACGATCTTTCACCGTAAAAATACAACCGTCAAGAAATGCGGACATGGGTTCAACTGGGGTAAAATTTTCCGGAGGTCAAATAGTCCCCCATTCGGTTCTCCGGGCGGGGACTATTTCAGACTATGCCAAAGGCTCAAACACAGGGACATGTTCCTAGGAACATGGAATGTTAGGACTTTATACAATAGCGGGGCACTAGAGATATTAACGCAGGAACTACATAAATCGCCCTTGGATATAGTCGCTTTACAGGAAGTTAGGTGGCCAGGAGAAGGTAATCAGGAATCAGGAAGCTTTGCATTATACTATGGGGTGCAGAAAGACCTGCATTTGGAACAGGTTTTTTAGTCAGAAGGAGGATCCTATCCGCTATCCGAGATATTAAGTTTGTTAGTGATAGGATATCATACATAATTCTAAAGGGTAAACGACATGATTTTATAATTGTAAATGTACATGCCCCCACAGAAGATAAAGATGACAACATCAAGGATGAGTTCTATGAAGAATTAGAATGCTTATTTGATAGCCTTTCACGATATCATAGAAAAATGTCTTAGGAGATTTTAGTGCAAAAGTGGGGCGGGAAGATATATTCAAACCAACAATAGGCGAATTCAGTCTTCATGAAGATAGTAACGACAACGGGGTTAGATTAGTCACATTTGCCACATCAAAGAATCTCATTGTTAAGAGCACAACATTTCAGCATAAGGATATTCATAAATACACCTGGACGTCCCCAGATGGAGAAACTCGTAACCAGATAGATCATGTATTAGTGGATAAATGCTGGCACAGTAGCATCATCGATGTTAAATCACTTAGAGGGACAGACTGCAATTCGGATCATCATCTGGTCAGAGTGAAAATCAGACAACGGCTATCGCTTATGAGAGGAACAAACGCTAAAGATGATTCTGTAAAATTTGAATTAAAAAACTTGAAAAATGATGAAATGCGGCAAGAATACCAAATCAAAATTTGCTAATAGATTTGAAGTACTGGAATCTTCCGATGACAATGTGGCAAACGAAGAAGAAACTGATATAAATAAAGAATGGGAGGCTATAAGAGATACTATTAAATTGTCAGCATCAGAAAGCATTGGTTGTTTAAAAAAGAGGCAAAACAAGAAATGGTTTGATGAGGAATGTGCCGACATTGTAAAGAAAAGAAAGCTAGCAAAAATGAAATGGTTACACGAACCAAATGAGGTAAATTTAGAGCAATTGGGTAGTATTAGACGGGAAACCACCAAGCTACTAAAGAGTAAAAAGAGGGAATATTTGAGAGAGAAGATTAATGATCTTGAAATGAATGCAAAAAATAGGAACATTAGAGAATTATATCAGGGAATTAGTACCGTAAAATGGGGTGAATAGCAACAGTGGGGTGAATAGAAACGAAACTTATGAAAAAATTCAACATTATGTAATAGGGGGTTAAAGTAAAGCAGACAGGGATATTTTTTTTATGAGATGGAAATAAGGTAAGATTTAAGGGAAATGTGATTTTGTGTGGTTGGCAATACTGAGATTCAGATTCAGTGGTGTGACAAAGCAACTTCTGTTTCAGCCGATTTTCATCGTTTTCCAAACTTTACATGTAAGTACCATACCTCATCACCTCACATGTTTGAATTGTACTATTTTTTATACCTTGTATACCTGTAGAAGATATCACATTGTTTAATATAGTGTAAACAAAACCATTTCTTTGTTTCAATTTTTGTTTTAGGTTATGATCCATATTTTGAATCTGTGGGGTGAATAGAAACACATTATTTTGCTGTTTCTATTCACCCCACAAATCGTAAAGTTTTTATTTTGTGTTTATTTTCCAATGTCACAGCTGAAAGACAATTAAATATATAATATACAACCAATAGTTATCCAATTGAGGAATATTAGCTGGCACAAGCTATAATGTGACCGTTTTCTTTCAGCATGCCAAGGAGTTACAAACGATTAAAACCGAACAAAGTACAAGATCCAGAGGTTATTAAGGCAGCTGTTGAAGACATAACTAATGGCCTTAGCCTTCGAAACGCAGCGGCAAAATATGACATCCATTATAGTGTCCTCTACAGACATTTGAAAAAAGGTGATCAAATTAAGAAAAAAGGAGGGCAAACCGCTTTAACAGAAGAAGAGGAAAAAACTGTGGCGAGTAGACTTATTATTTGTGCTGACTGGGGCTACCCAATTGATTCGTGGACTCTGCGAATTTTGGTCAAAGAATCGCTTGACCGCCAAGGTAGAACCATAAAAAAATTCAAAGACAACTTTCCTGGCCGTGATTTTGTCTATTCTTTTTTGAATAGACATAAGGCTGACTTGTCACAAAGGTTATGCCAAAACATTAAACGGGTCAGAGCAGGTGTCTCCCCAGAAACGATCAATGAGTACTTTGACAGACTAGAAGCAGAGCTCAGAGACGTTCCTTCATCAAACATTATTAATTATGATGAAACGAACCTTTCTGATGATCCTGGAAAACATAAAGTAATAACTAAGCGTGGATGTAAGTACCCAGAAAGGGTGATGAACTCAACCAAATGCTCCATTTCTGTCATGTTTTCAGCTGCTGGTGATGGTCACCTCTTACCCCCATATGTAGTCTATAAATCTTTACACTTGTATGAAAGTTGGAGAGAAGGAGGCCCTGATGGGTCCAGATACAATAGGACCAAAAGTGGTTGGTTCGACAACTTTTGTTTTTCTGATTATGTTGAAACCATAGCCCTTCCTTATCTTAGACGTTTACCTGGCAAAAAGTACATGATTGGAGACAACTTATCTAGCCACTTGTCCTTGGATCTCATTAAAAAATGTGCAGAAAATGATGTCCACTTTATATTTTACCAGCAAACTCCACGCACCTCACTCAACCATTAGACGTGGCATTCTTTCGGCCTCTCAAAATGGCATGGCGTTCAATCCTTCTAGATTGGAAAAAAGGACCCGGCAAGAATGAAGCTACCATTCAAAAGAGCAAGTTTCCTAGTTTGCTAAAGAAACTGTGTGAATCATGCAAATCGGAAAATGTAATTTCTGGCTTTAGAAAATGTGGTATTGTGCCCCTAAATCGGAAGGAAGTACTAAAGATGCTACCCTCCTCAGATTTGTCTATTGAATCAACCCAATCCTCAAGAGCCACAACACCAGCACTATCTCCTGTTGCTGCTATTGATGCTTCCTTCAAGGAACTATTAACAGCTCTAAGACACACAGAAACAGTTCCAGCTCGAAAAAAGCGAGTGAAAGTAGATGTTGGTCCAGGAAAAAGTGTTTCTGTGGCAGATTTTCCACCGGATCCAGATCAGACTGGACCTAGCACATCTGTTGCTGGTACAAGCACTGACAATGATAATTCCACAGGTACCAGAAAACAAAGTGTAAGTGCCAGGAAAAAGAAAAATAAAAAACTCGATTCAGAATCATCACCAGAAGATTCGGACTATTCTGTGCAAGACAGTGACTCAGATCTCACATTATCCGATTCTTCTGCAAATGCCGAACTTTCAAAAGAACTTGACAGATTAATCCAACCTGACGATTTTGTAATCGTGAAGGTATATGGAAAAACTAAAAATGTATTTAGAATGTATGTCTCCAAAGTCACTGACTTTCAAGATGACGGTTATGTTGGACTGTTTTGCAAGAAAACCCTCAGCAGTAATATGTTTTCCTTGACTGATGAAGAATCATTTTTCTCCAAGGATGATGTAATTAAAAAATTGATGCCAGTTGTTCAAACCTCAAAGTCTGCTTCTCGCTGGAAAGACAAAATCTGTTTTCAGGATGACTTAAGTGCCTTCATAATTTATTAGACTAAACTTTGTATTCTCACTTTTGTTCTTTTTGTTTTTGGGTATCGGTTACGATATATTGTAATTAAATTTTTTGCTCTGATTACCACTCGTTTGTGTTTCTATCCATCCCTTAACAATGCTTACTGTTTCTATTGCCCCAACAAACTCTGAAATAGAAACAAACGTGAAAAACAATGCCTGTTTCTATTGACCCCGCTCGATGGGGTGTATAGAAACAGCATGTTTTCAATTTTTTTAAATTTTACCTTGCCATAAAAAGAAAATATGAAGCTGCAGGCTTGTAGAGGACGGGAAGACCCATAAACCGAGGTAGGTCTCAATTCAATATCTCTTATAGTACTTTTGATATTTAAACTTGAAGTTCAAAACTGTTGCTATTCACCCCATTCTACGGTATAGAGAAGAAAGGGTTTCAGGCTAGAACAAACATAATTCGGAATGAAAATGGGGATATGATTGCAGATTCCAGGAGTATATTAAATAGATGGAAAAGTTACTTTAATCAGCTATTAAATGTACATACAGAACAGGACATTGAGGAGGATCATTTACAGACAGCAGAAATGCTAGTCGCAGAACCAAGTGCATTAGAGGTTGAAATGGCGATTGAAAAATTGAAGATGTATAAAGCATCAGGTTCAGATGAGATCCCAGCAGAACTGATAAAATCAGGGGGAGAAAAATTGATGGACAAGATACGCTGGTTGCTTAGTATGATTTGGGAAAAAGAAGCTCTTCCAGATGAATGGAAAGAATCAATTATCGTACCAGTTTATAAGAGAGGAGATAAAACTGATTGCAACAACTACAGGGGCATCTCATTACTTTCAACTTCATACAAAATTCTAACAAATATATTAGTAAGCAGACTTACTCCCTATATTGATGACATTCTAGGAGATTATCAATGTGCATTTAGAAGAAACAGGTCTACAACAGATCAGATTTTTAGTATAAGACAGATTTTAGAAAATAAATGGGAATATAAAGCAAGATAAAATGATACGATTTGGAATAAAGGACATTTTGAAATTAGGAAATTGGAACGTAAGGGGAATAAATACAAAAGAAGAAGAATTAGAAAGAGAATTAAAGAAAAAAGAAATAAATATAGCAACAATAACAGAAACAAAAAAGAAACTAAAAGGAACAAAGGACTTAAAACACTATACTATGTTGTATAGCGGAGTAGAACAGACAACAAGAGCGCAGTGTGGAGTAGCAATTTTAATAGATGAAAAATGGAAGAACAAATTGAATAGCTATGAGTTTATAAATGAAAGAATCCTGATAGCCAGATTTAAAATTGAAAGAGGATATATGATGATAATTGCTGTGTATGCCCCAGAGGAAGGGTAAGAAAGAAGAAGAAAAAACAAAAAAATTTTATAAAACATTACAAACATTAGTTGATAAATGTACAAAAGATCATCATTTAATAATAAGTGGAGACTTAAATGCCAGAGTAGGCAATGTCCCTATACCTAATGTAATAGGAAATAATGGAGAAGTAACAATAAATGAAGATGGACAGGATTTGAGACAGTTTTCAGCCTATAATCAATTAAAAATAATGAATACCTATTTCCGAAAAAAGGACATACATAAATATACAAGAAGTGGATATAACTCAAGATCAATAATTGACTATTTAATCGTAAACAACAAGCTAGGAGCCTTGGTAAAAGATGTGAGAGTACATAGAGGCAGCGATATATACTCTGATCACTCTCTCGTGATAAATAAAATAAACATAATAGCTAAATGGCGGAAAAATAACATAAAGAACAAAAGAAACCAAGAAGAAGTATATAAAGTATATTTATTACAAGAACAAAGTATTAGACAACATTATGAAAGCAGAATGAATAAATATATATCAGAGATAACGACGTCAGAAGATATAAATATTGAATGGGAAAATATATCAAATGTAATACATAAAACAGCAAATGAGATATTAGGAAAGAAAAATAGAATAAGAAATAGGAAGGGCTTGAGAACTTGGAATGCGAATATACAAAATGCAGTGAATGAAAAACAAAAAGCATATCATACATACTTACAACTGAAAACAGAAGACTCTTATGAAGAATACAAAATGAAAAGGAGAATTTCTAAAAGCATTATAAGAAAAGCCCATCAGGAGTCATGGGATAAATTTATAAGCTCAGTAGAACATGATATGTATGGAAGACAAGAAATAGGTTATAAATTAGTGAAACATCTAAATCAGACTGAGAAAGATTCTGCCAGATTGAATATAATCCCAGAACAAGAATGGATCCAACATTATGAAAAACTTTGGAAAAAGGAGGAAATTGAAGGAAAAGAGAACAATGAGGAAGAAATAAAAGTGGAAAATATTGATGTAATAGACATAAATGAATTAGAAATGGCTTTGAAAACTACTAAGAATAGGAAAGCAACAGGATTAGATAATATAAATATGGAGTTAGTCAAATATAGTGGAATATTGTGTAAACTATGAATACTCCATCTAATTAATATATGTTGGCAGACCTATGGGATTCCAACCACTTGGAAAACAGCAATTGTGAAGAATATATTCAAAAGAGGAGACCGGAGAAATTGCGAGAATTACAGAGGGATTAGCTTAATGAATACTGGCTACAAGATATATACGAAAATAATAAATAATAGATTGAGAAACATAACAGAAGTAATAATAAGTGAAAATCAAAGTGGATTCAGAAAGGGAAGGTCATGTATAGACAATGTCTTAACACTGAAACAACTCATAGAAAAGAGAAGAGAACATAACTTAGAAACTCACATAGGATTTATAGATTTGGATAAGGCCTTTGATTGAGTAAACAGACAAAAATTATGGGAAATATTACGAATGAAAGGATACCCGCTGTGCCTTGTTGAAACAATAAAGAAATTATATGAAGACACAAATATAATTATAGATACTGGATTCAAAAGAACAGATGCAATCAAAACAAATACTGGATTACGACAAGGATGTAGTTTATCACCCACTTTGTTTAAATATATATATATAGACAATATTTTAAATAAATGGAAAGGTTTAGTAAATCCAGGAATAAGAATGGATAATAAAGTGTGCATAAATAATCTTCTATTTGCTGACGATGTAATCATAATACAGAAAAATGAAGACGACTTACAGAAATCTATGCATGCATTAAATGAAATATGTAAGTTATACGATCTAAAGATTTCTGTAAGGAAAACGAAGACCATGGCTTTTAGAGGAAGAGATCCAGTGAGATCCAAAATTATTTTAGAAAATCAAAGTATAGAACAGGTGTCTAGTTTGAAATATTTGGGCTCTGATGTTGGCTACAATGTGGAAAGAGATATTGACTCCAAAATAAATAAATTTCAGACGGTGTGTGGAAAAATACAGAGAACATTCAAAAATAAAATTAGAAAAGAAACCAAGATAAAAATGTATAATGTTATGGCGGTTCCCACAATATTGTATGGGTGTGAAACTTGGGCTCCAGTGAAAAGACAGAAGGATAGAATACAGACGGCAGAGATGCGGTTCCTAAGACAAGTAAAAGGATGTACAAGACATGATAGAATAAGGAATGAGGATATAAGAGAAGAATTGAAAGTACAGCCTTTATTGGATAAAGTCACGAATTACAGACAGAAATGGATTGATACATGGATGGAATGAGTAAGGAGAGATATCCATTGTTAGCAAGAAATTATCAAGCAAGAGGAAGGCGTGATGTTGGAAGACCTAGAAGACATTGGGCTGATGCATTATGAAGTCGGAACGGGCAATTGCCTAATCCCTGGAGTGATGATGATGATGATGAAATGGGAATATAATGGTACTGTACATCAACTATATGTAGACTTGAAAAAAGCATATGATTCAATTAAGAGGGAGAAGTTATATAGTATCCTGCTGGAGTTCGGAATTCCTAAAAAGTTACTTAGACTTATACGAATGTGTCTAAATGGCACAAAGAGTAGGGTGCGTGTAGGCAAACAGTTTTCAGACACTTTTGAAATCCAGAATGGGTTCAAGCAAGGAGATGCACTATCTCCTCTACTATTTAATTTTGTACTAGAGCATGCCATTAAATCTTTAGAGAATGAGGAAGGCTTACAACTGAATGGTATTAATAAGCTGTTAGTTTATGCTGATGATGTAGTACTACTGGCCGATAGCGAGAAGATACTAAAGGCCAACACGTACACACTATTGAGTAACACTAAGAAATTAGGACTGGAAGTAAATATCAATGAAACTAAATATATGGTCACACGTAGAAATTCATTAAATAATGGAAATGGACAGCTAATGACAAATGAGGGAAATTTTGAGGAAGTGGCTGAATTCAAATACCTAGGAACAATAATCACAAATAGGAATGAGATGCACAAAGAAATTAAACATAGACTCAATTCTGGAAATGCATGCTATTATGCATTGCAGAGACTCTTGATGTCCCAACTCCTTTCAAAAAATGTTAAACTGAAAATATATAAAACTATTATTCTACCAGTTATATTATATGGGTGTGAAACATGGACTCTTACTTTAAGGGAGGAAAGGAGATTATAAGTATTTGAGAATAAAGTACTTAGGAAAATTGTTGGACCAAAGAGAGATGAACAGACAGGTAAATGGAGAAGACTACATAACAATGAACTACATGGTCTTTACAGGAAGCCAGATATAATAAGAACAGTTAAGTCTCATAGACTGCAATGGGCAGGACATGTTGCACGTATGGGGAATGAAAGACTTGCATGGAAGCTTCTTGTAGGAAAGCCAGAGGGAAAACGCCCAGTTGGTAGACCAAGAATGAGGTGGGAGAATAACATTAACTATGATTTGAGGGAAGTAGATTATACAGGAAATGATTGGAAAGCATTAGCTTAGGATAGGCATGTATGGAGAGCTTATGTCCGTGCGGCCATGAACCTATGGGTTCGATAGTGCCAGGGAGTAAGAGTAAGTAAGTACAACTAGTAGAAAAATGTGGCTTGTCTTTCACCCTCTTTGTTATTTTATACTTTTATCTACTGTTAATTTTGAATATCAGAAAATATAAAGAAAACAACTAAATATTATATTTCTGGTACGGAAAGAGAATATAGGCACTGGAATAAATGTTATATAGTCAAACCTCTGTATAATGAAGATTGTTATAATGATGAATCCATATAAATCAATATT
Organism: Diploptera punctata; assembly: GCA_030220185.1. Classification (NCBI taxonomy): domain Eukaryota; kingdom Metazoa; phylum Arthropoda; class Insecta; order Blattodea; family Blaberidae; genus Diploptera; species Diploptera punctata. Next base: position 305,071 of record JASPKZ010003859.1, on the reverse strand, counting down.
TTTGTATGGTCCCAGCAATAATTAATGTTAAATATCACTCATTATAGGTCTAAAAGGAATTTTAGAAGCACCCTGATATAATGATACATATTTTGAAGTTCAGTGGTTTTATCCTGAACAAAACACCAGATAGCAAGTTAGTAACCAAGGCTTCTACAGAGGAATCAAACTATATTTTGTATAAAGTAAAAATAAACAATTCTTATAAGCTGTTTTCTAGTATGTATATGTGTGTGTGTGTGTGGGCCTCAGAGAGGTATGTAGGCCTATATGAATTCAGTAAGTTTGAAAACAAAATTAGAACCATTTAAGATTTAGGTACTGGTAATGGGATGAAATAGACTAATTAAGAAAATCATGGATTTTCACCATCTATCTTTGCTATGTTTCTTAAAAAAAAACAAATTGAGGATGGTGCTATGAGTAACACATATTTTGACCGCATGCAAAAACAATTGGACATGGACATTTTTTATGATACGTGTAATGATACAATAAAATGGTTTGACAAAGTAAGGCCTCAAAATGTCCCTATAAGAGGTCATAGGATCTGCCAAAAATTAAAATCAATTTGTCATTTATTTCATGACACAATCTTTAATGCTTCCATTAGCAATGCTTATTCTTGGTTCAAAAATTAAATGAAAATAGTCCTAAAAAATACATCTCCTAAACATTTTAACACTGATGGAATAAGTCTATTTTATCAAATGATGCCAGAAAAAATGGCTTCTTTTCAAAATAGTGTTTCAACAACATTATTTCAATTCTTCTTTGAAGGTTACAATATGTACTACTACAATCCAATTATTTAGTGAATTGAAATTGCTATTAGAATATATAATTATGACTGTATAATATGTGATTCGTTATATTTAGTTCCTTTGCCTGTTACTCAATTGAATTGTGCTACTGGTTAAACTGAATTTTTAGAGTGTATTCTATTTTTCTAATATTGTAGAAAATTTAAACATGTAACTGGAGCTGGTCAACTTATAAGGAGGAACAAGACGTGTATCATTCTATTTGTGATTCAGAGAGACGACTATGCATCTGCCAGCAATTCCACAAGTGGACAACGATCTCAGGATGATTATTTAGAGATTGTTATAAAATTACTTTTTAATTGTGTGTTTTAGTTGCAATTTAATATTACATTTTATTTTAATAATTATAGTTACATTATATTCCACTTAACATTTGTATCTATTAAGTTCAAATGGCAATGTAAATTAATTTTTGTTGCATATATATTGTGTTATATGTTATATTATTGTATGTATAAATTGTAATTTAGACAAGTCCAAAAGCATCTATAAAGCTCTGATGGATAATAATTGAGGCATTGACATGGGAAAGGTAGTAAGTCATAACAAGAAAAATTTTACAGGGGAAGCAAAAAACAATTTTAACACTTTTAAATTTAAATATATTTTGTAAAGCTAATATGGATATTGTGCAACTATTTTGCAAATACAATTTCTTGTTTAATAGTGTCAAAATTATATTAAAATTGTTTGGAAAATTGTTGTTTGCTTCCCCTGTAAACTTACTACCCTTTCCCATGTTAACGTGTAATCTAAGAAACCCTCATATAATAATATTTCTGTTATAACAATACAGTTTGTGAGCGCCTACAAATATTGTTATACCAGAGTTTGACTGTAAAAGATAATCTTGTATTAAATCAATATTAAGAAGCTAAACTATTACTATTGCACGAAAAGCTAAAAGTTTGGGAATTGATTCCTGGTTCAATCAAAATTTTTTCTCTTTACCATTGATTAAGATAATCTTTTGTGTACTTATTAAACATTTAAAACAATAAAATTTAATAATAATCTCAACAGTGCAAAATGTTTCTTAAATGTACTTGTTATTAAATAATTTGTTAACATGTCTGAAGAAGGTATAGTGTACCGAAACAGCTGTCACTGAATTATATAATAAATATGAAAATCAAATAAAACTATGTTTTATTTTTATTTAATTATGAAATATACTTGTTAAACAACAATAGCGGGGCACTAGAGATATTAACGCAGGAACTAGATAAATCGCCCTTGGATATAGTCGCTTTACAGGAAGTTAGGTGGCCAGGAGTAGGTAGTCAAGAATCAGGAAGCTTTGCATTATACTATGGGGGAGCAGAAAGACCTGCATTTGGAACGGGTTTTTTAGTCAGAAGGAGGATCCTATCCGCTATCCGAGATATTAAGTTTGTTAGTGATAGGATATCATACATAATTCTAAAGGGTAAACAACATGATTTTATAATTGTAAATGTACATGCCCCCACAGAAGACAAAGATGATTTGAAAATAAAGTTCTTAGGAAAATTTTTGGACCAAAGAGAGATGAACAGACAGGTGAATGGAGAAGACTACATAACAATGAACTACATGGTCTTTATAGGAAGCCAGATATAATAAGAACAGTTAAGTCTCGTAGACTGCGATGGGCAGGACATGTTGCGCGTATGGGGAATGAAAGGCATGCATGGAAACTTCTTGTAGGAAAGCCAGAAGGAAAACGCCCAGTTGGTACACCAAGAATGAGGTGGGAGAACAACATTAACTATGATTTGAGGGAAGTAGATTATACAGGGAATGATTGGAAAGCATTGGCTCAGGATAGGGATGTATGGAGAGCTTATGTCCGCACGGCCATGAACCTACGGGTTTGATAGTGCCAGTGAGTAAGTAAGTACTTGTTAAACAACAACCTTTTTTTTTTTAATTTGTGGAGCACTAGTACTGTACTTAGTATTAGAGTGAAACATAAACCAGATTGAATAGGATGCAGTATAAAGTGAATTTTTAAAATAATTTGTTTTAATTTGTGTAATTAATGTAAATGTAAAACTACTTATTATGAACTACCCAATTGCGCAAATACTCTTGTTCAATCATTTATAACATCAAATTCATGTTTAATTCTAACATGGGAAAAAAAGTTATGTCATATAGGCCTGTTTTTTAACTGATTTGAGAGCAGCAAAAAATCTATACTTGTTAGTGGATTATGTGTGCAAATAATTTTTAGCAATCTGAAGTAAGTTATTTCTTTGCGTTCGGTTTATTTTTTACCCTACTTGTAAATCAGATAACAGATCCATTTTCCATATTGGAGTGGAAGTTAAAGAGTGTCCATTTGAATAATTTCCTAAATGGCTTCCATAAAAAATCTAAAGGATACTCTTTTGTTTAAACTGAGTAGGAAGTAGCATCATGAAGTATTAATAATTTAATATTATAAATATCTCACCTCATATTTTGTCTTTTTTTAGACCGGTTTCAGAACAGTTATTACAAAAACCGGTCTAAAAAGATTAGAAAATATAAGGTGAGGTGATATTTTTAATATTAAATCTAAAGAATATGCTGAGTGAAATTTATATCTAAAATTTACTTTCTTAAGATAATACATCAATGTCCATCTCCCCTAAAAATGTGATAATAGAGCAGTAGAATAATAATATATACTCCTATTTTTATACCTTGTTTAGATGGATGTAATCTACTATATTTTTTACATTTTCAATAAATTTAAATGAAGTGGAACATGCACTTACTGTCTGCATCTACTTCATCAATCAGCTCCTCTAATGTTCTTCTGTTGAATGGCTGGCCCATGAGACGAAGAATTTCTTCTACCATGTTGCAAGAGATACTTCCTGACTTCTCACGGTCAAAGGCATCAAAAGCCTTTCGCAGAACTGGAAAAAAAAAATAATGAGAATGTCCATAGTATAAACTTTCTATATTAGATTCCAAAAGTTAAAGTCAAGCTAAATTAAAATTGAAGGGATCAGGGCATTTCTATCTACAGATGTCATGCAATCAACATACTGACATCTAGTAGGCAAGTAAGGCATTCAACTTTTATAACTATGAGGTTTAATTTAACATAAATCCATAATCAATCTTCTAAGTAGATTACGATGTCAGGGTCTTGCTGACCCCATCCTCAGTACACTCTTGACGACTGAAGATGGAGTCACCAAGATCCTGAAATCATGATCTACTTAGAAGATTGATCATGAGGAGAGGTATGAAACATTTTAATTTATCTTAACCCCTCACCGTGGTTTACCATACTTATACGAGACTGGTTTCCTCCCTTCTGTGCTGTCCATGCAGTACCCCTGTGCAGTAGTATTTTAAAACTCTACTCACCCAGTAACTTATTTTAGATACATATCAAATTGTGATTATTATTATTATTATAATATAAACAATGAATGACCATTCTATTCTATAGTGTTCTGCCCAAGGGCAGGTCTTTCATTGCAATCATAGCATTTTCATTCTATGCTTTGTAGCTTTACTAGGGAATTATAGGTGCGGTAGCTTCCCGTTGCTTCCACACCGGTGAATGATAATGATGATGATGCCCGAATGATTTTTGGGTACTGTTGGGGCCACAAAGCTTACTGACATTTGTCATACAGGTCAGGAAAACCCCTGGAAAAAACTCGCCCACGAAGCCTCTCCCGACTGGGAATCGAACCTCGGTCAGCTGCGTGACAAGGCAGCACGCTACCTCGAGACCACATATCCAGTTCCAGATTCACACAATTCATAAGTTTTAAAATCAAATTTGGCAGTTTGAAATGGAGGGAATTGTTTGTTTCTCCATAACCATAATGATTCATCAATTACAATATCTTGATTTGGAAGATAGAGAGATTGGAATGTACATTATTAAAATATTCAATGAAAGAGACAATTTTGAAAAAAAATAAAGGACATTGGAAATCAACTTGTTTTGTGTTGTCTTGAAATGAATGGCACAATCAAACATGGAGGTCATGGTTATGCATACATAACCTCTCCATACATTGCTATCCCAAATAATGTTTTCCAATTATTCCTGTATAATTTATAATAATATCCTCAACTCATGTCCAAGTCAGGGTCGGGTCGAGGATGAGATAAGATGAAGACCCTATATATAGGGGAAGACCGGGTAAAACGAATAGCCCAGGCAAAGTGAATATATATTAATTCTCAAAATGTATCATAGATGGCATCCAACTACCCTCTTAGCATTTCGACTAAGCTACAGTGGAATGAGGAAACAGGTTTCTGTCAGTTGTATAACAGTTTTCTGAGAGTGTATAACAAGTCAAGTGTTTGCTCCTGCTTTGTTAAAAGAATTTGAGGTGAGTAATTATGATGTAACCAAGATGTTTATGATTAATTTTTATTTATATAGTAGAACACATTTCTTATATATTTAGCTACATGATCATATATTTGGTGCAAAAAATACATATTTTCCTTTGTTAACTTTGATCATTATTGAGGAGTTGGTGTGGGCGGGCAATGCGGATAAGTTATTCGCTTTACCCGGTTGAGTCTGTGACACAATTTTTTAAAACTGGAAACATTTCTTAATCCTTAGAATTTTATGAGAGCAAGTAAAAATAATTAATTAATTGAATATAATCGTGTCGTCCACAGCTGTGGTTTCGAGGAAGCGTGCTGCCTTGTCAAACAGTGGGTCCGGGTTCGATTCCCAGTCAGGACAATCTTCATGGGTGAGGCTTTTTTTGGGTTTTTCCTCACCTGTAAGACAAATGTCAGGATGTGTTGAGACCCAAACAGTCCATGAATATCATCTGCCCATCATCATCATCATCATTATCATCACCAGTGTGGAAAGCAACGGGAACCTACCACACCTATAATCCCCTAGTAAAGCTGCAAAGCATTGCATAAAATGCTATGATTGCATTGTAAGATCTACCCTATGGCAAAAAAAAACAATAGAATAGAATAGATAAGGTCGTGTCTAGATATATATTGCTATAACATAAAAATTGCATACATGCACAGTAGACCTAAATAGTTTATGAATATATTTTTAGATGGTGTACTCCTAGAAACGGAAAACCAATCAAGGTAGTTGGTCAGAAAATGATATGAGGAGAGCCATGGAAGAAGTGAAATCCAAGGGATTGAGTTTAAAATCTGCATCAAAAAGATACAACGTCCCATTTTCGACGTTATACCAGCATATGAAGAAGGGATCTGCGCAAAAAAAATTAGGGCGTTTTGAGCCAGTTTTTTCGAGAGAGAAAGAAATCAAACTCATGGATTATCTTAAATCTATGGACAGCATGTTCTACGGTATGAGCAGAGGAGATTTCCTCAAATTAGGTTATGAATTTGCTGAAGCTAATGGCATTCCACATCCCTTTAAAGATGGTAAAGCTGGAGAAGACTGGTTATCAGGCTTTCAAAAGAGGCATCCTGATGTCTCGTTACGCATGCCAGAACCAACATCCATAGCAAGGGCAAAGAGATTCAACAGAGCCCAAGTTGGGAGATTTTACTCTTACTAAAGGAGGTGATGGACAGATATAACTTTGAACCAAGTCATGGATGAAACTGGAGTGCATTCATCTACAAACAAACCCCCTGAAGTTCTTTCTATTCGTGGAAAACGATAAGTTGGAGTAATCTGCAGCACAGAACGCGGCCAACTAACAACAGTGGTTTGTTGTTGCAGCGCAGTAGGATCCTACATCCCTCCCTTCTTTGTATTTTCTAGGAAGAGAATGCAGGATACACCATTGGATGGAGCACCTCCTGGATCTCAAGGGGCATGCACCGACAACGGTTGGATGAACGGACCAACATTTTTAATTTGGTTAAAATTTTTTGTACAGAACGTTTGCCCAACCGCAGAGAGAAAAGTGTTGCTCCTTTTGGATCACACAAATATCTGCCTGCACTAGAATATGCCACTCAGAACCATGTAGTGTTTGTATCTTTTGCTCCACATACAACACACAAAATGCAGCCATTGGACATCACTGTATATGGCCCAATCAAGACCTTTTTTTAAGCAAGAGCTGAACAGTTTTCAAAAACGACATGTGCATCGGTTTGTTAATCAAGGAGACATGGTGAAGATTTTTGCACCAGCGAATCTGAAAGCTGCTTCAGCTCACAATGCAAAAAGCAGGAATCTGTCCTTACAACCCTGATGTTTTTGGAGACGAAGATTTTGTTGCAGCCACTCTTTTTGATGAGGCAAGGGAAAACCATACAAATACAAATGATTTGAAGGAGGATCAAAATAACCCCCAGGAAATTGTACAAGAAAAGGCAATTAACGAAACTTCAAGAGCCATCTCTCCAGTTCCTGGGACATCCAAAAGTATCAACCCATATGAAATATGACCTTTTCCGAAAGCTGATGTAAGCCAGAGGATTCGTAGGAAAAGGAAGTGTCAGTAATCCGAAATTTTAACTTCAACACCAGTAAAAAAATTACAGCGTGAAAGATTAGAAAAAAATTCAGGGAAGAACAAGACATGTGAAAATCGAGGGAAAATTCCAAAAAGAAAAGTCCAATATGACTGTTTGGTATGCGGAGAAGGTTATGTTGATCCTCCTTCAGAAGACTGGATTCAGTGTCTTCAGTGTAAGAACTGGGCCCATGAAGCATGCACTGGATATCATGGTCGTGGTTCTTATTATTGTGATCATTGCCAACAGTGATTTGTCCATAATTTAAATATTGATTAAAATAATCAATTTATATATATAAAATTTATAAATGTAATATAGTTTTAGTGTATTTATATTTATTTTGCATTTGTTATAAAATAAACATTTTTTTTTCAAATTAATTAGAGAAATAATAATGAATACAAAAACATTTCACTTTGCGCGGGTACCCGGGCAAAGTGAAATTATTACTTACTTACTTACTTACTTACTCACTGGCACTTATTACAGTATTTTATATAATAACTTATTTCCTGTACTTATATGCTATCAATTAAATTGTAATATTAAACAAATATGCACAACACTTGATTTAGTAACTTCCAAAAAAATTAATGTTTCTTGCGAGCGAAGTCTTTCCAGAAGGGCATATCTTCCTTAATATATCCGCTTTGCCCGGTCTTCCCCTAGAGGTCTGTGAATGACGAGGGTGTGACCGACCACGTCTGATGCACCACCACAGAGGCAGATGAACGAAATGAATGTGATGAGATGAGTATGGAGAAATGGTGGAATGAAAATGCAGCAGGGGAAGGCGGGAAAAAATCCCGAGAAAAACCTGTCCAAGCTCTGTTTTTTTTCACCACGAAACCAACATGGAGTGACTGAGACTCGATCTCGGAAACCCAGGAGTGAGGGTCTTGTATAATTTATCTCCCTCAAATCCTGGTTAATATTTTTCTTGCACTTTATGGTTATCCCTCCATACTGGGCACTTTGCTCCTAGTTTTCATATACGAAGTTCCTATATAATTTCCTATTTGTGCCACATGTCCTACCCATAGCAGCCTACGAGATGTGCACTGTTTTATTACATCTGGATTTCATAGATATCCCGTTGCTCAGTGTTATGTTCGTCTTTCTTCCAAGTTACACTTTAATTTCCTAATAGATCTCTCATTGAGGTGATGTGCTAACCACATGTATCTTGTTGACATGTTGGTAAATAAAAGTAAGTATCAAAAAACAAAGCAAATAACAAATTTAAAGGGTTAATGAAATATTAATTATTATATCTGTGGTCTCAAGGTAGAATACTGTCTTGTCATGCAGCAGGCTTTGAGGCCCAAACGGTCCATGGACATCATCTGGCTTTTATCATCATTGTTATCATCTCCTTGGGTGGGAAGCTACCACACCTATAATTCCCTAATGAAGCAGCAATCATAGCATGAAAATTCTAAGATTACAGTGAAAGACCTGTACTAGAACAGAACACTATAGATTATAGTATCAAAACAAAGAATGATATAAAATGGTGTCTTTCATCAGTTAATTACAAGTTATATTTAATTGTAGATGGAGATTTTCTTATACTTTCATCAAGATATAAGTTAAAATGCATTCATTTTTTAAATTTTTGCTATAGGTTTATTTATAATTTATAATTCTAAACTTCGTCTATTTATCCTTCATTCATATTTTTAAATTAAAGATTTTCATAGTTCCACACATCAGATTTACTATGTACAATATTTATAAAAGTTGGAGAATCTAAATTTTATTTGTGAAATAAATTCATTTATGTAATTACAGAAATTGATTCTTGTTGAATGGATTACCTTGATTAATAAACTCCTGCTAGGGAGCATCTGTGTTGGAAATGTGCAGTACATATATTACTATTATTGCTATTATTATTATCATTACTACTATTACTATTGTAACTAATTTTTATTTTTATTATCATTACCATTATTATTATTATTATTATTATCCTTCTATTATACTTGTAATTTTTTTTTCATAATTCTACACATCAAATTCGCCACGTAAATTTGTTATAGAAGTTGGAAATGTCTGAGACATATGATTTTTATGTATACACACGATCCATGTCGGTTTTGAAAAAAAAGGTTAGTTATGAGACCACACAGTGAGACACTTTACAGATATTTCTTTTCGGCAAAATATGGCATTCTCTAGTTCGAATGAAGGGCATAGCTGAAGAGAGAAAAAAAATACAAAAAGTATCTCCTTTCACTAATAAGTAGCCAACTCACTCCATATGCCTGTCGTAAATTATGTCATAACAAAGGGGGGTTTTCCCTACCACAGCAACAAAAAATAAGTTCTCCAGAATGTTTAACAAACTCGCTATAGGCCTTGGAAATCATAGATGTACCAACGGTAACCTGCATTTGGATATTTAAAAGTCCTGGTGTTCTAACACGTCCTTCTGCATCTGGGAAGGGAACGCCATGTTTAAATGTCCACGCTGATGGGTTAAGTAAGGCATTACTAGTTTGATGAACGTTGATAAATCTTTATTCAAGCATAAGGTTCTTTTATGAGCCTGAAAATCTTCAGACTCAGGACCCATCGAGAAGTTCCTTCTTAGATTTTTCCATCCTAAAAAGTCCATCGACCTCAGCCAAGTTTGAACCTGCGACTCTCAGGACTAGAGGCAAGGAATATAACCACTAGTTCACTACAGCTGACTTCAGGGTACTTTATTCAATGTTAACACAACAATCAAGGTAAAATTCTCCCAGGAAAATTTATCAATGAAGAATTCACTCACTTATTTTCATTCTCACTGTAATCCTATAATTAACCCAAGAACATTTACGTAGGAATTCAATAGTTTCATAGTTAAATATCCTGAAATACATAACACATTTCAAAAAAATTTCAAGAAATTCAATATTACATTGGCACCAATAAATAAATTTAGCCTTGGTAATCTATTAATAACTAATAAGAAATTGAACACACCAGATAGCAAAAAATCTGGAATTTATCAGATTAATTGTAAGGACTGCAATAAAGTACACATAGGAAACACAAAAAGAAATTTGGACACTCGCACTAAGGAACACTTTAGAAATATTAAAAATGGTGAAATTGAAAAATCAGCTATTGCAGCACATAGTTTATTGGAGAATCATGAAATTGAAAAAGAAGCCCAACTTTGAAAACATTTGGAAAAATCTTTAGAATTGACAATTTGGGAGGAGATATATATTCAGAAGAACAAATTTAGATCCATGAATTTTGAGATTCCTGATGAACATGACCTCATCTCAAAGTTCATCAAATCAACACCAGATGGCAACGTTATTGATGGAGATTCCAATTCCACGAAAATCCGGTAGTCATAATGTCAGTTGAAAATGAGAGACATCCTTCTCTTGAAAACTAGTTCCTGTGTTTAAAGAAACATAAAATATGAGGTAAGATGTAAAAAAATGACTCATTATTTTACGATTCAATAGTTTACTACATTACTAACAATTCAGTTTCTTGACAATTTATCAATTGCAAGTATGATGACAAGAAATTAAATATATTAAAATTTGCAAGTAGGTATCTCAAACTGCAGTAACATTTTTTTTATTTTGGCCTGGATAATCATGGAAATATTATACCCAGTTAAAGAAAAGGCTTCATTTTAGTGTATGTACAACCTTGATTCAAAGAATTCAGTAAAACATATTGAGTCTGTAGTGAGTATAATGACAAAGAGAGAATAAATAAATATTTACATGCTTGCGCTTAAAACATGACTAAAAGCTCTTGGTCACTGAGGTATAAAATGCAAAATAAACATCATCATCATAGTCCATTCATGAATTTAGGCCATTTGTTGACCTGTTTCGGACTCAATAGAAACACCACCCAAAAGTCTTTTGAGTGGACGTCCTGGTCTCAAAATAAATATGTGGAAGAATAATCTCTAGTTCAACATTCTGTGGATTAAATTTCTGTTGACATATTCTCCATGGCTGAAAAATCATATAGTGAGATTTTACCTTGGGTGATATTGCATGGATTCAAAATTGGATTTTTCAGAATACCATTTTTGTTTTTAGCATATGTGCTTTGTAAATATGAAGAATTCTGTGGTTTATTTTAGTGATGAGAGAAGAGAAGGAGCTAAAAATAATTGAAATTGGAATTTTACAAATTTAGATGTTTTCTTGAAAAATTCTTTGGGATTGTTTTCTTTCATTACAGATTATGTTTAGTGATGATTATAAATTTTAAATCTATAACTTGTCAAGCTCACTTTTATTTTTTCTAATTTCAAGAATTACCTATATGAAAATATTGCAAGATTTATTACTAGTATGTGTTAACTAAAATGTATGGGTCAGGTAAATCAAAGTGTCTATTGACTGGATGATTCATGTTCAATTCCAACCAGCAAAGGAGTGGAGATTTTTTAACTTATGCAAATATAGAATAGCTCTGAGTCCTTTTCAACATCTCATAAAATGAGTACCAGGAACTTTTTTGGGGTAAAATAGGTCAGAGCATAGGGCTAGCCACCCTTCTCCATCTAATACATTATTTAAGAATCATAATTGTTGCATGCACTTCTGTCATGGGCTTTCATGACCAGTTAACAGGGTACTGTTATGTTTACCAGTAAATAAATCAACTGTAATTTTAATATAATAAATTTGGGAATTTTTAACATTATGAGTTTTTATTGATAAGAATCAAATGAATCGTGAATTCTTCTTACCTCATACTTCTATGTTTTTTTAAACACAGCACCACAGTATCAGCTGACCATCGTCACCATCATCTGCTGTTTTTACAACTGTCAATGTTTTCTTTTGTCAGTAATTTTCCAAACTGCCATCAAAAGAACACCAGATGGCAGTTTGGATAATTATCGGCAAAAGAAAAAATTGACAGTAGTGAAAACAGCTGATGATGGTGACGATGGTCGCCGATACTGTGGTGCTGTGTGAAAAAAACATAGAAGTATGAGGTAAGAAGAATTCATGATTTATTTGATTCTTATAAATCAACTGTATCTGATAATTTATGTTACCCAGTTCATTGATATACTTAATAATGAAAAAGATTGCTTTGATGATGAATAATGCGTAACTTTGTGTCAACTCTTTATTTCCTTGGTTAAAGACATTACTCCTTGGTTTAAAGCATTAAATTTCAGTTTTGAAGTAAATGGTTTTTTATTCCATCAGAAAAACTCACAAACCCAGGTTTGTAATAACATCAGCACTTCTATACAGACATTCTATATAGATAATAACTTATAAGAAATTTAAAGACCTTATTTATCTTTGTAATTTCTTTTCACCAAAAGAAAATTATTGGCAAGGTTTAATATTGGCAGGAACCTTTGTATCTGTCACACTCTACCAGTATCTGTCATCAAATCTTCACAACTTCTGGCATAGTTTACCGGAAGTCAACATGAGTACTTACTCTACCCTCACATAGGCCAAGAATGGGTCATTGGCTTTTACTCACTATGAACTGAAGTACACAAAGTGATCTTAAAGATGATGTATGCAACTTCTGTACACAAGAAAGAACAGGAAGACAATAACAATAGAAATACCCCATCACATTGGCTTCTTGCAATAGAAGCACTCCCATTAAGTCTTGTGAACAGTTTTACTACTTACAGGGTACTCAGAGATTAAAAGAGAGAGGAATTTGTGGTTGCTTTGGGAGAAATTGTTAACCTTTAATGTACAGGATTTTGAAGTGCCTGTCACTACCCAGTTGCCAGAATTTAAATGCCTTTAACAACATTATAGGTTTGGGAATAAAAAATTTACTACCTGCAGCATGTCAGATTTATCTGTCTTCCAGCGGTAGAGGGTGTATACATGTCATCACATATATGTGATATTCCTCCTTTGAAGGTTAAGTAGCTTCATAATAGAATGCCAGTATGCAAAAGGGTGATCTTAACAATGGTGAGGCGTCAATGGAAATGCTGGAAGCAGTGCTTCCCTATAATTTTTACAAAAATATTTTAAATATCGTATTGACTTAGACTTTCATGGCCGGAGTTGCTATGATGATATAAAAGAAGATTTTCGGGCTGTAGGCCGTGGTCTCTGTCTTGAGGATGCCAGACACAGTCTCTGGCAAAACGTCGGGAAACTTCAAGCCTCGAGACCATGGCCTACAGCCCGAAAATCTTCTTCAAGATCATCATTTTAAATATAATTTAAAATTATAAAATTCTTATGTTAAAAAGTTGAATTCACTTTAAATAAATTTATAAGTAAATAATTTATAAATTAAATCTGTACGCTAGTGTCATTTGTCGGAGGTTTCCCAAATTACATCTTCCATACCTAGTGGCTTGGATACACCAGGCCTAGCTGCGTCTGATCGCTGACATTCTATGTTGAAAGGAAAAGTAAAGTTCGTTATCCTCAGTTAGTATTGAAATATTAGTTTTATTCATTTTATTTAGTTTAATTATTTATAGCATATAGTTTGTATGTTATATTTTATGGTGATCTTGTCACTAGACAAATAGTGTGAAAGTAAGTAGTGATTTTCAAGTGTTTTTTGTAATCTATTTCATTCTGCATTTTGTCATGAATTAATTGTTTAGAAGCTCACTAGCAAAGAGCTTCCAAGTTTCCTCTCATGCTAGTAGCTCTGCCACAAGCGTTCAAACGGAGTTAGAACAGCATCATATACCTGTAATATGTGAGTGTGTTATTGATAAACATTTACAACACCTGTTTAATTCACTTTCATTTCAAGACAAAATAAAATTAATAGAAAATTGTAGATCTGCACAGTCTCTCACTGAATTAAATACTCAATATAAAGGCCATAAAATTTTCACAGGACATTTCAATCAAAACTCCTGTCAAACTATCTCATGGTTATGTGGTTGCATTAATTTCAATAAATTGTTCTGCTGGCCATGCCTTTTGTTTTCACATGAAAAGAACATTTGGAACAGGACCTGTTTTGAGGATTTGAATAATTTTCATAACGCCCAAAAAAGACACAAACTCTCATTTCATCACATAACAAGCCTTAAGCAGTTGAAACAATTTAGCAAAACTATAGTTGAGTTATGTCTAACATCTCGTTTTTATATAATAATGTTTTTTTTTCACTATGGAGCTTCCCTTCTCCCCAAACTCACACCTCGCCACTGGATCTTGGGTTCATGTTACAGCTCAGGTACAATTTGTTTTCTAGTTATGTTAGATCATCTGTAGTTTGTAGTATTAAGACGATCATCTTCATAAGCCAATGAACCTATTTTTAAACTTTATTTGATCGAAACTCTAAATTTTATTCAATACAAACTACCAGTATTTTAAAGAGAATATTAGATAAAACTATTTTTAATATGGTAGACTTGTTTTTGCCAGGAAAAAAAACTTGTTAAGTTATGTGATATAAACCTTACCTTCAATCTGCTCTGGAGGAAGTTCTTCTGTCTGTAAAAAAAAAAATTACAGAGAACATGTTAAAAGTCTTGTACAAGTAACAATCGTGCTTATTTCAAAGTGGCAACTTTCTTCAAGAACTTAATGCAGGTTTCAAGTATTTTTGTAGCAAATAACATTTTATGTACTTTATTTAAAAAAATATAATTTCTTAGTTGAAACCTGAAATACTAATATTATATAGTTAATGAGATTGTACACAAAGAATGCTTGATTTAAGTAGGGCTAGCAGTCATTTGATACTCTGGGCAAATATCTTTAAATGTAATATGTATGGGGACATAAAATACAAGGATCCACATATTCTCAGCTAGCAGAGTAACAAAGTAGTGGAAAAATCTTCACTGAATGCTAGACTTGTGGTCTGGCCAAAGTTAGACTCAGCAAATTTCCCTCTATTTATTTTATACGATGTTAAGTGGCCCTCAGTACCAGTTTGAACACGAATGAAGAAAAATCTTCAACCTACTGCCTAGAATCAAATCTGGGTTATTTGATCTGTAGTTAATTGCCTGACCACTTGAGCCACCTGGCCCAGTTAGTAATAACAACAGCACTGAAGAGACAATCTGCATTGTTATTACTAGCTAACACAAGTTAGTACAGGGAATCATGCGGTTAGCATGATGCATTCCTCAACTTTATTTTTGTTTTCTTAATCAAATTTTGCTACTTCTCGTATCAAATAGCTATTCAGTTGTCTTCACAAGACAGAATGGACTCTGTTCCCAATCCTACATGAAAATAAAAATTTCTATGGTATAACTGAATGTCAGATTCCAGAGATGCTAGTCAGACTGGTAACCGTTACACCACAGAAGTAAAGTATAAAAAAATTCCTATTTTAAACATCAAACAGAACAAGATTGAAAACATGTTCATGAAGATTCTGAATTATGTATGTACATATGCTCAGTATGTTTTACTTTTTTATTTTATTTTCTATCAAATACTTTAAGGAAGTAGACTATTGAAAATAGGTAATGTTTTTACTGCTGACTGTTTCAAAACACATCAAATCATTATTCTGATTACTGGTATGCATTACTTATATACCTACTTTGCTATGACATTGTATGAAATTCAGTTCTGAATATTCAAACAGTATTTTCTATTGAATATATGTGTGAGAAATAACGCTATGAGATTTATTTTAATTATATTTGAGTTGTGTTTTTTGACTCACCTCATATTTCTTGATTTTTATGCAGACCAGTTTCGTTGCTATCTGTGCATCGAGAATGTTGCACAGATAGCAACAAAATTGGTCTGCATAAAAATCAAGAAATATGAGGTGAGTCAAAAAACACAACTCAAATATAATTAAGTATTTCTATTCTATGAAAAATTAATACTTTGACATTTATATCTAAATATACAGAAACTTGTGTGCAATTAACATCTCACATATCTGGAAAAGAGTAGGGGCAAACTCCAGTCCACTTCTTTATGACAACAAAAACACGTAATAAAGTGGGAATATTCAGGGTAGAGAATCCCAATCCACATTAGCCTCAGTGATACAAATATTTTAAGTATTGGATTGGCTAATCTGAGGAATAAACTTGATAATTTCAGAATGAGAAATCAGTTTGTGACTGAAGAACTATCTTTCGCAGTAATGAGTACCTAATGTATTCTGAATGAACTTTATAATGAACTTCAGTCAGCTAATAATAACTTGTGAAAAAATTAATCTTTATATGAGATGTTCCACATATTTTCAATTAATCTTTATATGAGATGTTCCACATATTTTCAGTTAGTGGCACATAAAGGAAATAAGATGCTACCCATATGTTGAAACTGACTTTTCCCCCCAGAAAAGTTCCTGGTACTCATTACAAATGAGGCTGTATGGACTTCAGAGCCAATCTAAATACAACCAAATGAAGAAAAATTCCCATTCTTCAGTTTCCTGCAATTGAACACATTTTTCACCAGAACTGTATCACCCATCAGAATCTGAAAATAAAAGTCAGTTCCTTTAAATTTGGCACATGTGGTGTGTTAAGTGCACTTCCAATTTGCTGTGTTTGTTGAAATTGCTTCTGTGTAAATATTTATACATATTGTTGCCAAATTCTATGTCCTTCACTCTAGAATCCTGGCACTTACTGCATCACCACTACATGGAATTATTATCTCTAGTTATAAAATTTGTGTCAGTTTTTATAAAAAAGCTATTTCAAAAACAGTAATTCATAAGTAAGTACACAATGTCTTGAAATTCAAAATATATTGGCTGATGAATTAATTTTATTCAATGTTAAAGATTTTACAACAACCAATAAGAGATTGGGTGAATAAAACCGGAGGAAAGAGAGATGGACATGAATAAAAAGAAAAGTTTAGCATTAAATGGAATATACTATAGACTTTGTATTTAATACACAAGTGATCTTCTTGGTGATATAATATTAAAATATATATGTAGTCAATATGCCCATTTCACCAATTAATGTTTTAAAATGGTCAACAAGTTTCTACAGCCAAGCTGTCATTCTCAAGACCAGATATTGACAGTCAATATCTGGTCTTGAGAATGACAGCTTGGCTGTAGAAACTTGTTGACCATTTTAAAACATTAATTGGTGAAATGGGCATATTGACTACATATATATTTTTATAGACTTTGTAACAGATGTTATGGGAAAGAAAGGAATATCGATAAAAGGCAGTTCTAATATAGTGATCAGAAACATGGATAAACATGAGAGTACAATAATACCATCGGAGATTAAATATTTAAAAGAAGTTGCAGGAAAGACTTAGAAGAGATAAAGTGAGAATTATATCAATTAACAAGTATATATTGAAACAGCAGTGGCAATAATAGAAAAGAGTAATTTTATGGGCATACAATTAGAGTGGATAGCCGAGCACTGTCTGGCGGTTTATGAAGTAAGAACAGAAAAAAAATGAGAGGAATGCAAAGACATAAATGAGAACAGTATATTGGCAAAATACCAAAGAGAAGAGGAATGGAATTACAGTCCTTTAAGAGGTTGGCTGAAGAACAACAACAACAGTTTTGGAAATGGGTAGATGGTTCAAGGTCGAAAGGCACACGAGAAAGGTGAAGAAGTAGAATAATTAAATTTAGAATTTGGTAACAGTACATGATATAAATTACAATAAATGAGAACGGTAGCTGAAATATAGAATTAAAAGTCGTCATAACTTGAGTTACAACCACAAGCTGAGATTGAGGTATGATTCTTCAAATATGCTAATTTTGGTATTGTATTTTTTGTGCCGTAGCATATTTTTGACCAAACACAAGACATGATTGTCTTGCAGCTCAACTTGATCGGATTGGAATTTACAGAAGTCCTCATTGCCCACTGTGCTCCACGAACACCAACATGAACAGAAACCACCTGCTACAGTGTCAGACACTTCACTCTGCTATACTGAAGGATAGATACTAGGAAGCAAGAGCCAAACCTTTGGTATAATGTTTTATTGTTTTAATTTATTGTTATATTATTTGTTTACTCATAATTATGGACAATGACCTCTGTCAAGTCCCCTGCATTTGTATAAATACATTTTTTTTGTTTGCTAAACTGTGGAGATGGATTTATTCCATTCTTATATTAAGATGCCTCAGTACCTAAGGTCATAACACATCTAGAATATTTTTATGTATACCAATGGATTGTGTGGCCATTACTCAGGGCTAACATGGCGGACATCTCATGCCAATTGTCTAGAAAGGTGAGAGCCTTAACTTCCACCACCCTAAGGGCCTCCCAAAGCCTGTATGGAATCAATTTACCTTTACCCTATACTTATTTATGCAAAAATTCTTGGAATGTTCTACATTTACTGTTTATTACTTTTACTTTGTTAATTTAAAAATACATATCTTATATAAATCAAAATTCCAAACTCTAAACATATAAAACTAAAATGAGTTGTGACAGGTCATATGGTAAAATCTGGACTATTTATCTGAAGACCTGGGTTCGAGTTTTCTTCTGATATGAAATTTGTATTTTTTGTAAATGAATAGTTTACCACTAGTAAAAAACATAACTTAGTGAAAATTAGAATGTGTGAGAGATAGAGATGAAGGAAGAGTAATATACCATATATCAAAAAGGACTTTACAAGCTTAAACAAATATATAGAAACATGTTACTGGATAGCTAAAGTGCCATTTTAAAATAAAAAATGTCAAATTTTGATTTGTGTAGTGCCATATTCGGACAACAAGAGTACTAGAGTAGTTGTAGTCAACATGGCCACTTTCACAGGTGCGGAATGTTCTCAGTGTATTTTCTGGTTTTATGAAATGCAGTCTGTGACCACACTGCAACATAACTTTCGTACTCACAATCAGGACAATAAAGATCCTCCAAATAAGCCTACAATTTACTCCTGGCAGAAGAATTTTGTTGAGACTAGTTGTTCTGTGCGACATGAGTGATGCTACTATTGACTGAGCTTCTCCCTCAGTCCAAGAAGGTCAATGAAACAAGCTTGTGAGCTTGTTATACCACACTGATGATTTGGTGGATATTATGAACATTTTTAGTTATGAAGCCGTACAATCTAACTATGGTACAATACCTTACTGATGAAGATAAAGTAATTTGGTAAGAATTCTGTGTGGAAATGTTGGATCAAATTGAAGACAATGTGACATTCCTGGACTACTCATACTTCATGTTCAGTGACAAATCAACTTTTCATATCAGTGACAAAGTTAACAATCACAACTGTCATATCCAGAAGCCATAGAACAAGTTCATGAGAACTCAAAATTATGTGTTTTGTGCTCTCAGCAAATTTAAAGTGTATGTATATGGTCCATTTTTATGAAGAAAACCATAAACAGTAGAGTGCATCAGAATATGCTTCAACAGTTCCTAATTCCGCAAATTGTTGATGATGACCAAAGTGGACACATTCACTTCCAGCAAAATTGAGCACCATCATACTGCCAACAATTATGTTTGTGACCTACTTAATTGACATTTTCCAGATCAATGGATTGGACGAACAGGACCAACTACATGGCCGCCTCATCCATCAGATCTGACCCTCCTCGACTTTATTTCCGTGGGGATTCATCAAAGATCAAGTTTGTGTTCCTCCTCTTCCTGCCAATCTCACCGAGCTGAGAACTCGAGTTACTGATGCAGTTGCAGAAGTGAGTCCTTTTGTACACATTAGCTTTAGGTTCTATGCCTTCCGGATCATGAACAGAAGTCACGTCGCATGGAGGGAACTTGAAATTTATTTTTTTTAAAATTTAAAATAGCACCTTAACAATTTCTGTAATTTGTTTCAATAAACTTCTGTAAGGTTGTAAAGTTATGAAGTCCTTTTTTATACACTGTACAATTTTCTTCTTTACTAATGCAGTTAAATGAATAAGTAACATATGTATTGCCACTTTATCCTGGAGTCGTTCTGAATTTTTTTTTAAATGCCCCAGGTTTGTCTTTCAACATTCCTGGTTTTCTCTCCTGCCATGGCGTACTTGTAACCCACTTCTGAGGTTGGGGCGCCTGGAAGGCGGGTTTACGTTGCCCCGATGATATGATGGGTGATGATGCTAATGGTGCGCCAGGAGAGTCCTTAATGCTAAGCTTAACCTAAGATGAATATGAATGATGATTGCGACGGCCATATGATTTCGGGGACCGTTTGGGCCTTAAAGTTTTCCTGACATTTGTCTTACAGGTGAGGAAAAACCACGATAAAAACCTCACCCAGAAAAACTGTCCCGACCGGGGATCGAACCCGGGCCCACAGCGGTGGACTCGTTCTGAATTGTTAAGGTTTGAAAAATCCATGGATTGCAGCTGAGTTTGAATTTGCAATCTTGACGCGAACCTGATAACCAGTAAACCATCGGAACGAGGAATATAGTTACTGGTAACTTCTGTCAATGGAGTAGTTGATACTGGCATATATTTTACAATTTAATGTATTTTATTTGTCCTCAATGCCCATTTTTTAAATGTACGAATCAAGTCTGGCAAATGTAGATACCAAGTTTCTAAATTAAACATAAATCTGTGTATTTGGGAATTGTATTCCTTGAACGTTTAAGTGAACATGCAGCTACTAGAGAATAATGTGTTTGCTTTGAACCGTGGTGAGAATTACGAAAGACGTTTAAGAAATTTCACATAACTCAAATTAAAACTTGCATTGGTGACATGATTCATAGCGACATATTGCGACAAAGCAAAACTCTGCCAAGATCCAACACTTCTTTGTAATTAGGGAAAAATGAATCGTTAGCAGTGCTTACTTAACTCCATTTGCCAGAAAAATGTTCGCTCTTTTACACTGTCCAAGTTGTTTGCAGTTTGTGCCAAACTTTCCACGTGTCGTTGAATCCAAAGTTACGTTTATATTTGCAAGTTTACAATCACAACTATAGCGTTACAACCCTAATTCTTGATTTAGTTTTTAAAGCTTCATTTTGCATGTTATAAAGATGTCTATAACTCCAAACATCATACAGTTAATATAAATTATACTTTCTGATCTCTTGCTGTCCTAGAAGAAAAATTAATCCATCTTAAAAACACAAATTAATTTCTTCGGAGGGAGTAAATTTGTAACCAGAATATAGCGTCATCTTCACGCACAACTCACAAAGACAGTCCTTCATTTTAACTAAAAAATAATAGAAATTAGATGCATTTGTCCAATATTATATAAAGAGTTAAAAAAACGTAGCAAAATTATAAGTTTGGATTCCTCGAATTTAGAGGCAACAAAGTTATTTAAAAAATACCTAATTATTTATTATTGCTGTATCACACTCTCTAGTATCACAAACTGAAGTGCATACCACAAAGTCCTGCTACCAAAACAATGTAACTTAGCTCGTAAACTATTTAACATAGAGACATGCGTTTTTTTGCAACGAATTCTACATCTCTCAAAGTTTTGTTTACATTTGTTGCAGATTGTGATTTAAACGACAATGGCGACACCACAGGAAAAGACCCAAAGTGCATGGTCATATGCTGAGTCTGGTAAATCACCAGTAACTGTTTTGCGAAATTTCCGCCGGCAATATGGAAGAGACCCTCCATCCAAATCATTCATAATTAGATGGACCGAGAAATTAGTAGGGACTGGCAGTGTAATGGACTTGCTACGGAGTGGACGACCAGGTATAATGCATAGAAACTATCGACATTGGGCAACTTGCATTTCAACTCAGACCTCAAAAATCGGTTCGTCGTGCTTCATGGGAACTGCATTTACCAAAATCAACCAATCACAAAGTCATCCATAAGCGACTACATATTCAGGCCTATAAAATGCAAATTACCCAAGCGTTGCTGCCAACTGATTTCCCTCGGCGTGCTGAATTTGCTGATTCCATGCTGAACGCAATTGATGAAGACAATGAGTACCTGCAGAGGGTGATGATCTCTGATGAAGCGTCTTTCTTTGTGTCTGGATATGTTAACCGCCATAACGATCGGATATGAGGTTGCCAGACCCAGCATACCACCATATATACCTGTGGTGTCGTCATTGTCATTTAAATCAACAAATGTGAACAAACTGCATATCTCTATCTCAAATAGTTTACGAGCTAAGTTACATTGTTTTGGTGGCAGGTCTTTGTGGACATCCTGTACTTCAGTATTTGTCATATAATGGTATGAATAAATTATTATATTAAACAGTCTCAGCATTTTTAATTCTGCAGATATAGTATAGACCGTGTTTATACATCTAGAAAATATGCGTACATTTGCTTCGAACGTACTCATGTTATACACAGCACAAATATAAACGCTTACTTTTACACATGTCACATTCAAATGTTTATTTGAAGATCGTGTTTAGGATTTGTTTACACATGGAACGCCAAAATTCTCGTAGACGAGTCATCCCATAAAACACAGTGTTTATTATGAACTACAGCGATAAACATACGCTTTTCTACTATTCGATTATGCACTCAACAAATGGAATAAAATGTTTTACCCAGATTTCTGATATGATTAAAATGTTTTAAGTTTTCTCTCATACAGCAATCTGGGGTCAAATAAATATATTATTTATAGATTTTTATGAGGTTTTCCTTCAACTAAAGAACAAAGTTAGGAATTGTAGGTGATATTAGCGGTTGTGTATGGAATTGTAGGTGATATTAGCGGTTGTGTATGGAATTGTAGGTGATATTAGCGGTTGAGTATAACTTATCTCATTCATCTGCGACCTTACTTCTGTTAAGTGTTAAATACGCCTACAATAGGCTATGTTAATTTTACGAAACAAGATACCGCATTGCCTAAAACCCACTATTTTAATAAATGGGCTTAATATGTTTACGAAATTGTTATTAGCTATAAGTTGGAATGAAAAAATTATTTCTTATCCATGGACCGAATTTAGTTCCTGGTCCTGTCAGATTCCTTTACTGAGGATTTATTTGATGGTTTCAGAAAATTGAAGCTACGTTTACCATAGATATATCTTTATCACTTTCATCTACCCATCCTTATTTGTGTGCGGATGTTTTATTGTAGCTGCATTGATTTTTTATCATCATAAAAATATTGTACAGATTAGATGTAGGCCTACATATATAGTATGTTCTTTGCTGAAACAATTCTGTATCTATTATTCATATGAATCCCAAAAATGTTTCAAAAATACATATTATAGTTCCTTGATCGATATCAAAATTAAAAAAAAAACTCAATATGTTCTTTTTAAAAGTTATCCGACACTTAATTCGATCTTCGTAAAAGACAAATGCAACGCGTAGAAATACAAAGGCTGCTTAAAGTATAGGCCTATGAAAGAGAAAGAGAGTGAAAACATAGTTGGATTGTTGCATTAAGGAACAACAGTATCTACTACCATCCGGAAATGGCAGAGAGCTCATTAAAAATGCAGATGAGGAATTTAAAGCAGTTCACCATCACAAATATCATCGTCTACCGTCACGGTTTAGCTGTTCCGGCTCCATATTACAGTTGCTCGCTCCATCTTTTAAATGGTCGTCCACGACTTCAACGTCCTCGTGGATTTAACATCTTATAAGGTATTTAATCTATAACATTCTTATATTTGTCGCCCTTTCGGATTAGGAACGGGTTTTTTTTTTCCGGATAAATTTAGTCATCGATCTCATTCCTCAGTGAACACATTTCAGAGAGTGAGGCGTTCAACAACCCTCTGGTATATAAATACACCCCAGTCTAAATCCTCAGCTGCATGAACTCGCCTTTGGTGTAGCGATTATTCTCGACGCAAAAATAGATTGTGTTAAACTCGCCGAACAAATATAATTATATATTTGTGAACTTTTTTATTTAACAGCTTTGTTAATATCTCTAATCAGTAACCAGGGATCGTTTCACAGCTGTGCTATATATATATATATATATATGTATCTATCTTAGTGTTTAGGGTCTGGAAAAGATCAACTCGGTCTCGTGAAGATAAATAAGTAGTTATTTGATGATATAAGTGGAGAAATATTGTTAAGATGACAGAAGTTGAGTTGAACCATTGGATTCCTCCTACTTCCCTTCTCATTGTCTATGACAGTAACCAATACAGTCGACCTTGGTCCTTCTGAGCTGATGCGATAGCGGATTATTGTTGTTTTACTGTTGTAGATTTTTTATGTGTTTATTTATTTTGAAGATCTAGCTATGTACTAAGTTTCAGAATGAGTTTCTCCTGAGGCTGGCGAGAGTTTTATTACGAGTTTAAAGTTTTTTTTTTCTTTTTTACTTGGTGGGTGACAGTACAGTGGAGCCAGTGCTTTGGGAAATTTCGGTATAAATAAACTTGTGTATAAAATGTAGATGTTTACTACAGCATCGAGAAATATCTGGACATTGAACAATAAAAATTGGCTACAAATTGTGAGATTAAAAATAAAATTTGGCTAGAAAATGTACAATTAAAAATAAATCTGGCTAGAAATTGTATAATTAAAAATAAAGAGATGCCAGAAGCCGTTAAGTTCACAAACACATTTTGCATAGTTTGGAACGTTCTTGACTGGCATTTTGCCGCCTGTTTGGGCATTTTTATGAGTCCCTCTGCTGGTGTGATAATTGTTTGCACGCTGATTTTCACGATAACAACACTAGTTGGCTGCATTTTCTTTGCAAGATCAGATTCACATTTTTCTCTCTTGGCAAGTCAAAATTTGAAATTCTTCATTCACTAGTACGACAATTGCTACTACGATTATAGGCTTAAGTATACAGGATGAAAACGAACTCTACCGAAATCTTTTAGAAGTTGTTAAGAACTTATTACACACTAATTTGATATTGATGTATCAACCATGTGTTACCATATTTCCCTTGTGGCGTTATGTCGCAGTACTTGCAGTTAAATATCGCATTTCATCTCACATGGGCTTCTATATAGACACTAAAAAAGTTCCTGGAATACGTGAAAGAATATCATATTTATAGTAGAGCCCCAAAATAAACAGATGGCTCGATACCGAGAAACCATCAACAGATAAAAACGGATATCTGTAGGAATTTCATGACTGATCTAAGAATAAAAATACCCAGAATGCAAGGACCTCTAACTGTCACTCCATTCCTTCTATGTTTTTGATAATATATACAATCATAATATATACACATTATCATTATCATTGGAATACAGGAGTTCATAGGTTTCTTTTGTCAAGACACTCATCCAACATCCCTGAACAGCATTTGATAGTTTGTCGGTAGATTTCGTAACTATTTATAATGTATTCTACGTTTATTACTTTCTAGTGGATTTGTAGCAGATATCTTTTCTTTTTAAAAGAATTAGGCAACTTATCTGAACACAATCCAAGGAAAAACAGTTATAATTTAATAAAACCAACTCTATAGCTTTGGAATCAGGAGTTTCAATACTATATATGCGTAAGGTTTTCCAATTATATTTTCCCTCAGTTCATAGCTTCGATTTCAAGTTAACTAAGATCTACCTGGATATTATTCCCCCATATAAAGTATTCCAATGTTTTTCCTCCAATGACAGTCAAATAAAAATGTTAAAGCAGTTATATTAATACTTGTTCTACCTGCACGACCTATCCGTTCTACCTGCACGACCTATCCGTTTCAGTCTCCTAGATTTTAATGAAATTAAACCAGTGAACGACGTAAAATGGTGGTTATCACTGGATAGTCGATGACAGATCAGAAAATTACATGGAATCACTGAATCTTAGCTTCAGTTTTCTTAATCACATTTCGCAATTTATTAATTCAAATAACCATTCAATTGTACTTACTAGACTGAATATATCCCGTTTGCAGACCTTATAGGCCTATACCCAAAACAAAATTCTCTAACCTAGCCTAGATCCTGGGACGCTAGTCAGACACACCAGCCTTGAGTTTATACCATAGAGGGTATTTATAATTAATTTATAACAAGTTATTTGTATTCCTAGCGGAATTTGCTTCATTATTATGAAATTATGAAACTGAACTCCATGATACAGATGCCCTTATATCTACATATGTAAATAATTCAGTCAGTATGAGAGCGGCATGTTGTCAACATAGCTTGTTTTCTCAACCTGGAGCCGCAGGTCCCATATACTAGCTCTGCGCCAAGACATGATACACTCACTCATTAAAGTATTTTATCTTAGTGCATTATTGACCATTAATCCATTTAAAGTGTTTTAATTCAGGTAACAGTGAATTAGTGTTTTTAAGTCCTAGTGAGATCAACCTAACTTTCAACATATTAATATGCAATAACAAAATATCATTCCAATATTCTCAATTCACATAATTGTTACTTAATTATAAATTATAAGAATAAATAAATGTGTCGCATAGTTCACTTAGATTAAATATTGTACTTAGAGACAGTTGGTAGATTAGACGCTACAACTGTTCAAAGTACCAACAATACTATGCTATCATGCGAGGTTGGTTTTGCAGAATCGAGGAAAATGTTTAAAAACCGAGCGATAGCGAGGTTTGTTTTGTATAACGTATGTTAACACTACCTTTTGGATATTTTTGTATATACATTGCATGTAGTATACGAAGAGGGCAGTGGTTTTACTTCTCACACGCGTTTTGTAATAGGCCTATGTAATATTACAGTATAGTTATTTTATTACAGTATAGTTATTTAGGTTGGCAACCCCGAAATGTAGAAGTTGAACTTTCAATCATGGTTACCATTGCTGTAAGTACGACGAAAGGCACAATCGCGCAAAAAAACTATTTCACCTAATGATTTGAAAATTATTAAATATAAACCAGAAAATAAAGTAATGTTAAATAATTTATTTAGGGATTAAAACTTGGCCGAATGGATTATTATAATATGCAGATATATCGGCCTGAGTGCTCCGATAATTAAGTTCTTTGAGTCTAGTCCCGATAGTCGCGGGTTCAAACATGGCGGGTCGATGAATTTTTTTAGGATGGAAAAATCCAATGGACAAATTTTCCGGGAGGGAAATTAAGCCATAGGTCCCGTATCATTTATCATAATTCTTATTGTATGTATAATTTAACCCCGATGAAGTGGAAGAGAAGACCTTACGGTCTTAACTCCATCAGGTAAAATAACAAATAAATAAATAAAAGAGTCCCGTTTGCGAATTCCGGAATCTTAAAAGAATCTTAAGCCTAAATTAGAGCCTCTAATCAAATTTTAATCTTCTTTCCCCTCCAAGTATTATCTTAGTTGCCTGCTAGATGTCTATCTGACGCGATGAGCTAACCACTTGCCACTCGCTGACATATGTAGGGAAATAAGCGTAATTAAATTAGCTTGTTGAGTAATTCCCGCAAGGGAGTACCCTTGGTGTACAAGGGAATACGGATATAGATAGACAATATGCATATAAATTAATAGTTTGTAAATATTCTTCAGTGAAATTAAATTGAAACAATGTATGGTATTGTGACGTGAGACCAGTCTAACGATAGCCTTATATTCTCTTTGTGTTATATAAAACGAAGTTACGTACACTGTAAAGTATCAATAATGCAATCACTTGGAAATTAAAAAAAAAACTAACTAATAATACATTTTTAACGGCTATGAGTTGTCATACCCCTAACCTCTTAGTAATTTCTTGAAAAATTATGGTTGCACAGTGACTATTACGAAGCTCTTAACTTATTATCATACGAATAAAAGAAAAATAAAAAAAAACAGCCTATTACAAATTTATAATGAACACACTAAACTCATTGCCATAAATGTATTTACACATATGATATCACTATGTCAGATATTGTTTCATTTATTGGCATGGAATAACTTCCACTGTTATACAAACAGAACATTGGAAATGCATGTAGGCCCAATAAAAAAGTTATTCGTATCACTTGATTAACAAGTTGTCTCGAACGATAGCGTTTGAGATCACAAAGCTTTGTGTTCAAATCCCGGAGTTGTTCTGTCTGACAGCGATTTTTTAAATACTGGTTGGAATTTCATTATCAGGACCAATTTTTATCATAATTGCTGTTTCATATTAGCGTTATATATTAAATTAGTGAAATTCTACAGAAAGCAGCCAATGCACTGGATTAAAAAACAATCCTGATTCGATGTGATTTTAGTTATTAAAAGTCTATAAAAATTAAATAAAATGGTAAATGTTTAAAGTATGTTACAGGCCAACTGTATCAACTAGGATATTTTAAAACAGCCGCAGATAGTTTCTAATGCCCATGAATTAATATGATCGCTTTATGGGTTACACACAGTATTTTATACAAGTTTCGAGTGATTTGATAAAATTTAAACAAAATAAAATGTAATTTATAAAAGAATTTTTTATAAAATATTTGTCATGAACATAATTGTAAAACAGTGTTTATAGGATAGTCCGTCCCAGTGAACTAGTGGTTCCGAGATTGGTGGGTTGAAACCCGGTTGGAGTCGATGGATTTTTGGGGGGGGTGAACATCTCGAGTATGTGTTCTTTCGGAAGAGAAGTACAGTTGTGGGTCCCGTGTCGCAGTTTTACAAAAAAAAAAAAGGCCTCAAGCCTGAAAAAAAGACTTCTGGCCAAAATTTGTCGGTTCTTTCACAGCTGGATTTGTATTACAACGTTAAAAACCTTAGCTGTTAAAAGCCTCGTTAATTAAAATACTACTGGTAGTCTTTTATAGTATTACATTATAACTTTGAAATTGTAACTGGCCATTGTAATGGTATTAAGGGTGTCGTAATTAGGAATTATTTCCGATAGAGTACCAGAATAATTATGTTTGATAATAATAATAATAATAATAATAATAATAATAATAATAATAATAATAATAATAATTATTATTATTATTATTATTATTATATTTATTGTCATCATCATCATCATCATCATCATACTTATTATTATGATGATTATTATTATTATCATCATCATTATCATCATCATCATCATCATCATCATTATTATTATTATTATTATTATTATTATTATTATTATTATTATTATTATTATTATTATTATTATTATTATTATTATTATTATAAAAGCTACAAACTTGAAGTTTGAATCTCGATGGTGGTGAGGAATTGTAAACTGCCCTAAACCCTATAGCGACACCATGGCACTGGGGTCGATTCATCCTCTAACGTAAACGAGTATCGGACACTTGTTCTCGGGGTAAAGCGGCCAGGACTGACAACCCAGCTGACATGTAGTGTCAATTGTCCTAACGTTCCTCTGATACTACCCCAATGACCTCCTAAGGCATGTACTGGGAATACTTTACCTTTTGCATATGAACTATAAACTATACATTGAACGAGATTTTTTAAAGACATTTCGACAAGATAAATATATCTAGGCCCCTACAAATGATTTCGGCAATATTGTAATAAAATAAACTTAAATATCCACCCCAAACATTTTAGGGGAACGGCGTCTCCCCGCTTTCCCTTACACGTAAAACACCAATAATAATAATAATAATAATAATAATAATAATAATAATAATAATAATAATAATAATAATAATGCCAATGATGTGTTAAGCTGTAGGCCTAACTAATGATATTCCACGCGTTCCCTCACACGTAAAACAATAATAATAATAATAATAATAATAATAATAATAATAATTAATAATGCCAATGTTGTGTTAAGCTGTAATTGATGACATTAATGATGATAATAATAATAATAGATCATCGGTTGATTAATGTCTTTGACATCGTCCGATTCCTAATAGCCAATTTTATCGGTCCATCCAATCTCCTGGTTGTAGATGTTTCTGCTTCATATATAAACATATTCCCTGACTCCAGGAGGTTTTAGGTCTTCCTCTGCCTCGTCTTCCCTCAGGTTTCCATTCCAAAACAGATTTTGGTAGTCGATCCTCTTCCACTCGCTGGACATGTCCGTACCATCTTAATTGCTGAGTTTTAATATAATCTAAAATAGTGTCTTCGATCTTCATTTTCTCCCTTAAACCAATGATTGTGATACAAAGAAAAACTCATGATAATGATGATGATTATGATATTACATTTTTATCCGTTCAACTAGTTTTCTGATATTTTAACCATCCCTGTGATACACAAGAATTGATGTCAACTGATGATGATGATGATGACGATAATAATAATAATAATAATAATAATAATAATAATAATAACAATAATAACAATAACAATAATAATAATAATAATAATAATAAACAGTGATAACAAAATAACCAAAATCTTATTTGCTATTATTGCACACTCGTAGATCCATACCCACAAGGAAATGTAAAGATATAATAATAATATTATCTGTAATAATAATATGTAGTAAATTCCTTCCTCAAGAATAAAACTACACCTTAATATAAACAGAATTGTTTGTACACACATGTAAACGATATCGGAGGTTCAAGTTGCCCTTATCACTCACCATGTCTGTTGTTTACACCCAACTAGACCGAGTCACTAAGATGCTGGAATCACAATGAGTTAGTCTGGGATTTTGGTCTTGTATTAATGATACCCACATATAGTTGATTTCAACATCTCTCTCTCTCTATCTCTCTCTCCATGTGGTCCCCTGTCTTATTATTGGTTACCACGCCTTTAGCAAACCACCAATAAGGGAACATTGCAGCTCTTGAAACCAGCAGTGAATATTATACAGTGTCTCATGTTTCTGGCCAACTATTGAGGATTGGTAGGGCCCACAACAGAGACGCACGCTGTAGCTATAGGTGCTGTGGTATTTTTAGTTTCTTAGTTTGGGGAAGACTTGGAAAACCCTACTGTGCAGTCGCATTTGTTTTTTGTTATTGTCTGTAAGACACTTGTGCCATTCTTGCTCTGAATTTCAACTATTTTAACACTTTTTTAAAATAAAATCTATTTACTTTAAAGGTCACTATTCCGAGGGCGAACAATTGCGTTTGAATTAATCAAATATTTAATGAACTACTGTTACTGTCTCATCTAAAATGTCCGTATTCGACGAGTTAATTTTCTGGTTATAATTTCCATTCATTTTTCGTCTGCTACAAGATAAATGTCAGAACACACAAACATTTGATCTTGAAGAAACACTGAAATCTGCGAATTAAGTTTGAATAATAGCCAATTTATGATTGGTAACTCCATTTCTATTCCTCCCTTAGTCACTTCCCATTTGTTAGCGACAGAGTTGTTAAGGGAGATGTATAAAAAAGTGGACAGCGATTTAAACAGACTTTACATACTATGGCACTTACACCACTACAACACAATAGACACACCCTGGTCTTGGTCGCGCTTCACAGCGATTTAAACAGACTTTACATACTATGGCACTTACACCACTACAACACAATAGACACACCCTGGTCTTGGTCGCGCTTCACAGCGATTTAAACAGACTTTACATACTATGGCACTTACACCACTACAACACAATAGACACACCCTGGTCTTGGTCGCGCTTCACAGCGATTTAAACAGACTTTACATACTATGGCACTTACACCACTACAACACAATAGACACACCCTGGTCTTGGTCGCGCTTCACAGCGATTTAAACAGACTTTACATACTATGGCACTTACACCACTACAACACAATAGACACACCCTGGTCTTGGTCGCGCTTCACAGCGATTTAAACAGACTTTACATACTATGGCACTTACACCACTACAACACAATAGACACACCCTGGTCTTGGTCGCGCTTCACAGCGATTTAAACAGACTTTACATACTATGGCACTTACACCACTACAACACAATAGACACACCCTGGTCTTGGTCGCGCTTCATGTACAAAAAGATTTTGATACTGTATGGGACAATGGTATAAAATACAAATTTACACTACTCA
This sequence comes from Diploptera punctata, assembly GCA_030220185.1. Lineage (NCBI taxonomy): Eukaryota > Metazoa > Arthropoda > Insecta > Blattodea > Blaberidae > Diploptera > Diploptera punctata. Next base: position 273,032 of record JASPKZ010003859.1, on the reverse strand, counting down.
ACATGCCAGAAACAATTACCCACTGGGTGTCTAGCTTTCTCACAGCTCAAATTAAACACGGAAACACATTATCTAAAACTCTAAACATACATGCAGGCACACCACAAGACAGCACCATATACACCAGTGACACACCCTGGCACAGGACCCCAGAACAGGCAGTTGTGTTGTTTGCAGTTGATGCAGCCTATTGGTCCACTTTTCCACAATCAGTAGCACGACTACAACCTGAATTAGCTCGATTTCAACACTGGGCCAATACCTGGCGCATAACCATTAATTCACAAAAAAAAAAAAACACAAGTTTACGTCTTCAAAAAACGCAAACTCAGGAAAACATCTCTACTACACTCAACGCTCCAGCACGTATATTACATACCTAGGTTACAGATTTGATTCAAAATTTAAATGGACCAGGGATGTAGAAAAAAAGAGACAGTTCCCGAGGTTCATAACCTTTCTTCGAGAGGGGTTACAACCACTGGCTGTTCTCGCAACATACGCATCTATACAAAGTATTCACAAGAAGTCTCACTTCACATATATCCCGTATCTTCCCTAGCATCAGCTGCAAAAAAAAAAAAAAATAAATAAATAAAACATAAAAAATCCAGTCAAATTAAAACGGCAATGCTCAGAAGAATTTCCAAGCCACCCAGATATTACACTAATGCCAGACTTTACACAGACTTAAACATGGAACCACTCATGGAACACGTTCACAAAATTCAGCAATCACACTAACACAACAGAATACTTTACACACATATTCACAAATGGCAACACTACATTTGAAAAAATAACAACATAAAACCTGTCCCTATAACCACAAAAGTATCAAATTCTGTTTTATTCTCTCTCTCTCTCTCTCTCTCTCTCTCTCTCTCTCTCTCTCTCTCTCTCTCTCTCTCTCTCTCTCTCTCTCTCTCTCTCTGAGCTTACAAACTTTAAATGTTATCATAAAACCTCTTCACAACTCTGTTTTCCCACGACCTGACGTTACATAATTTGTTTAAAATCAAAACTGGAAATTCACACATCACAAAAAACACATACATATAAAAACCGAAGAGGGCAATTAGTAAGTCCCTAAAACGGGGAGAGCGGGTTTACACTTACATCTCATACCCACATATTTTCCAAATGTATATATTATATCGAAAGGAAGAGTTTTAAATATTTGAATATTTAAACTATCAAAGGATTCTCCATGGCTCTTCATCGTTTTTGAGAATAAAATTATTTTCGAAATGTTTATTTTGTTTTGTTATGTATTTTATAAATTATGTTTTATTTATTTTCAAAGACTGAGATTAAAAGATTAAAATTGCTGTTCAATTTATGTTTGCAGAGAACTATGTTATTGTTAGGGTTAGGATTTGTTTTGTATAACAAATTAGAGCTCTGAAAAAAAAAACAATGAGTGAGAAGTTGCTTGAAAATGAGAATGGAAACAACTTTCTTTTATGATTAATTTCTATTACTTTTTAAATATTTTATATAGCGAATTATGCCATTTAATTTACTGTACAATGTTTTGTATATATTAGATTAACACTTATTAATGAGCGATTCCATGAAAATGTCATACCGAGGTGAAAATTTTGAAACTGACGCAGGAATAATTTTGTTGATGTGAACCAAGGATCCCGGGTTCAAGTCCCGGTCTGAGCGTATAATTTTTCTCTTCAAATATGATTTATCCATCATTGAGATGTACGAAATCAATAATAAAAACTTGGAAAAAGCCGTACTGGCTGTAATGTATAATTCCCAAATATGTCTTCTTAATAAAGGAGCCGCCATTTGCAAGATAGAAGCATGGCTTCACAGCATTTGGTGGATGGGAATTACAATGTATATAGAGAAAGATTTGCGTTTAGATCGGTACTTGCTCAGGTAGCTCAGTTGGTAGAGCACTTGGTCTAGAGAACCAAGGGTCCCGGGTTCAAGTCCCGGTCTGAGCGTATAATTTTTCTCTTCAAATATAATTTATCCATCATTGAGATGTACGAAATCAATAATAAAAAATAATAATAATAATAATAATAATAATAATAATAATGATAATAATAATAATAACAATAATAATAATCTTCACTTCAAGGTTTAGGCGATTCGCCTGTTCCGAATTCACAATGATTCCTTCCATCTCTTCCTAGGTCTTCCTACATCCCTTAATCCTTTTGGTTTATAATGATATGCTACCTTGGGCAATCTTGCTTCTTTCATTCTCTGAACATGCTCTTCCCAGCCGACGCACGCGGAGTTGTTGAATTCTATCGTTTATTGAATATATTTCTAATTCACTTGTTATTTCTTCATTTCTTATGTGGTCCAATTGTGTGCATCCTATGGTCCTTCTTAGAAAGGTCATTTCTGCACTTTATATTCTACTCGAACTCCTCTTATTTGTTACCCAGGACTTACTACCGTACAAAAGTACCGGTACCGCCATTGTTTTGTAGAACTTCGATCTTGTATTGTTCCTTGTTTTACGTTTAGTGTTCTATGAATGGTGCCACATATCATTTGAAATTTTGATAATGTATTGTCTATGTAATTTCTTGTCCATATCTAGAAGACAATTCACAACCTAGATAATTAAAATTTAACACTTGTGATAAAGGTTCATTTTTTATTATTATGGACGACTTTCCTAAAAGGCCATTATTTTTTTCTTGTCTATAGATATTTTAAAATCGCATTCTTTACTTATTTCATTTAATCAGTGTAGAGAGTATTATATGTCTTATCTGAATTTTTCATTATAACAACATCGTCAACATATAGTAAAATATTAAAATGTGTTATATTATTTATTGTTATTCCTTTCTTAACAATTTTTTTCCAGCTTTGTATTAGGTCATTAATATATATAACAACCATCCATAGTAATTCTGCCCGAGGGCAGGTCCTTCACTGCAATCATAGCATTTTCATGTTATGCTTGCAGCTTTACTAGGGAATTGTAGGTGTCGTAGCTTCCCCCCACCTAGGGAGTGCAAGACCTTATAGTTGGTGGTGGGGTTTGAGTACCTCGATGACCCTGAGAGCTATGCCGGCGGTAGCGTAGCTACTGATAGGGTTTCCCATGCCGGACGGGTCAAAGGAGAGAGGTCAGACGAAGAAGCACTCCAGAAGAGGATATCCAATGGCTTCTTAGGCGGATGAAGAGTTTGGAATCTCAACGGCGAAGAAGGCAGAAGAGATTACCTCAGGATAGGGAGCTGCTGCCTTGCAGGATGCGAGTTGGTCTTCCAAAGGCTAGGGGAAGACATCCTCGATTACAAATTACCTGGTCCTCCAGGTTGGGGGTTGGGCAGAGGGCTAGCATCCCGATCCTATAAAACAAAGCTTGCTACGTTTCCCAAGAAATTAGCCGGACGGATTAATAGGCATCGACTTTGGCTACGTAAACGGACTTTGGTATGCGGAACTTGGAATATACAAGGAATAAGTGGAAAACTAGTAGAAGTAGTTAAAGAACTAGATACTCTGGATATGGATATAGTAGTTTTAAATGAGACAAAAAAGAAAGGACAAGGACAAGAAGTGGTTGGGGATTATATACATTTCTGGAGTGGAGTGCCAAAATCAGAGAGAGCAAAATCAGGAGTGGCTATCCTCATAAAGAAGAAATGGAAATCTGGAATAGTTAATTGGAAAGAAATAAGTGACAGGATAATTAAGATAACTATATGTATTCATGAAACTACTGTGGAAGTAATAGGGGTATATGCCCCCAACAATGATGCTTCAGTTGATGAGAAAAGGGCTTTTTATGAAGATTTGAGAGAAGTAATTGATGATTGACTGAATGGACATGAGCTCCTGCTAATGGGAGATTTTAATGGACGTGTCGGTAGAAAAATTAATAGTAACATTGTTGGAGCCTGGGGAGAAGATACAGAAAATGATAATGGTAGGAAGTTGATTGAATTCTGTAAGGAGCAGGAATGTGTTATCATGAATACAAAGTTTAAACACAAGCATATACATAAATATACCTGGGTAAATCACTCCAGGAATTTGAAGTCTATTATAGACTAATTACGTAATAGTAAGACAGCAACGATTGATTAAAGTACAAGATGTTAGAGTACGGAGGAAGATAGAATGTGGATCGGATCATCATATTGTTGTATCAAAAATTGTGTTCCCAATGGAAACTAAATTAAAAACAACTAAAACTCAGAAAAATAAAGAAATGACTATTATATATGACCCCAGATATTTGGTGCATCTATTACAGGAAGATAGTGTACGCTACCTATATCAGGAAAGGCTGAACAATAGACTGAAAGTAGTAGAGGAGGATTTGAATGCTGAAGGCCTGTATGTTTTTTTTAAAACATTGTGTTAATGGACAAGTGAGGAAGTGTTGGGTAGGGGGAGGAAAAGTGGAGGAAGGGCAGAATGGATGACTATGGAAGCACTGGAAATTATTAATGAAAAAAAGAAATTGTACTATAAGTGGTTGAGCTCTAAGAGTGAAGAAGACCTACAGAAGTATAGAGAATGCAAGAGAAAGGTAAAGAAGGTTATAATAAAATGTAAAGAAGAATCATGGGGAAAAGTATGTGCTGAAATCGATCATTCATTAGGATACAGAAGATCTGCAGAGGCATGGAGAGTTATAAGGAGGACGAGGGCAGTTAATAATCCATCATCATCTTGTGAAAATGGAACAATGGGAGAAGCACTTTAAAAATCTGCTTGTTGAGAAAAGACAAAAATGTGAAAATTTGGAGTATATGGACAATATATCGTCACGTATGGAACCTATTTTGGAGGAAGAAATAAATCAGGCACTAAAAAAAGCAAAGAATGGTGAAGCCAGTGGGCCCAGTGGAATAATGACAGAATTATGGAAATATGGACCCCCTTATTAAAAAGACTTATCTGTAAAATGTTTAATCAGATTTTGGAGGGTGATGAAATACAAAAGGATTGGTGTATGTCATATATAACATCTATTCATAAAAAGGGAAATTGTAAAGACTTTGGAAATTACAGAGGAATCAGTGTGATGTCATCCATGAGTAGAATTTCTAGCAGTATCATCACAAACAGACTTGAACACACTATCGAAGGAAAAATGTTGGAAGACCAAGCAGGATTTACCAGAGGGAAATCATGCATGGATCACATTTTTAGTCTGAGACAGATAACAGAGAAATCACATGCTAAGGGCCAGGAAATTCATTTGATATTTGTTGATTTAGAAAAGGCCTATGACTTAGTGCCAATCAACCAACTTTGAGATGCAATGGTTGATGTTGGTATCGATTTACCAACGATTTCACTTGTCCGACGGTTGTACCAGCAGTGTCAGGCTTCGGTTAAAGTGAGTAAGATGATATCCTCTCCATTCAGAACTACTAAAGGCCTGCGACAGGGCTGAAGTATGTCCCCTACTCTGTTTCAAAATATCCATTCCCGCATATATTGGAGCAGTGGAATCGATATTGTGGAGGGATGGGAGTACCAGTCCAAGGTGGCACAGTACATTCCTTATTATTTGCAGACGAGCAAGTGTTGATTAGCTTAGCGTCGTTGAGGACTGTAAATACATGATGAGAAATCTTCTAAATGCTTTGAAAATAGGAGGAGTAAGAGTTCTAAAAATGGAAAAAAAACTGAATATTTTGTAGTAGGAGGAAGTGGACGCGATTATATCCCTATCCTAAGGAATTATTAGAGCTGTTAAAAATTTAAATATTTGGGATCACTGATTGATGAATCAAGGAGTTGTAAAGCTGAAGTAGAGAGCTTTGAAGTAGATAGCAGGTTTAGTACAAGATACAAGCACGAAGAGCAATAAAAATGTTGAATGGAGTTACGGTGGAGTAGGACCATGTCAAACCACACGAAGAAGAGGATTTTGAAGTCTGTTGTGGAAAGCATAATGACTTATGGTGCTGAGGGATGGACTTTGGTAGAGGGACAAAAAACTAAGATCTTGGTAGTGGAGATGGATGGAATAAGACGTAGTGCCAGGGTGTCCAAGTTGGAAAGAAGAAGAAATGAAGAAGTGAGGCAGATGATGGATATGGAGGAGACAGTGGTGGAAAGGATCGAAAGACGAGCTCTTCAGTGGTATGGCCATGTCAGGAGAATGGAGGATGATAGGAGGCCCAAAACTATTTTGGAATGGTCACCTTCTGGTGGAAGGAAACGGGACAGGCCAAGAACAACTTGGAGAGGAGAGATCCATAGATTGATGAACGACCGAGATCTGGAGGAGGATGAATGGCGTGATCGGCAAGAATGGCGAATGGGAATACAGGGTAACCGCTGAAAAGTGGAGAGACCCTCAAAAGTAAAAGTAAGGTAGCTTCCCGTTGCTTTCCTCACCGGTGAAAGATGATGATGATGATAATGATAAGGATGATGATGATGATTATGACCATATGATTTCAGGGACCGTTTGGGCCTTAAAGTTTTCCTGACATTTGTCTTACAGGCGAGGAAAAACACCGATAAAAACCTCACCCAGAAAAACTGCCCCGACCAGGGATCGAACCCGGGCCCGCTGCATGACAAGGCAGCACGCTACCTCGAGACCACAGCGGTGGACACTATATATATACAGTACCTATATTAAAAATGGTGGGTGATATACTACATCCTTGTCGAACACCTGCATTTGTTAAAATTTATTGTTTTCTTCTGTCCTGTGTTGATTATAATATTAGTTTTGTGGTACAGTAAAACTTGTTCAAAGCGGAATCGCATGGGACCATTTTTTCCACATTGGACAAAATTCCGCATTATAAAAAACTAAAACTTATTAATAATCTTATATTATAGAGCACCGTATATGTCTTTTTATGTACCTTGGATTAATTGTAGTTCCCCTGCCGTTCGATAGTGTAGTATGTATGAGCGATTTCGACCTTAACGCGCGAATAAACAATCCCTTTTCGTCAGTTAAAAAGTCTCTAGGCGCGTATCCTGAAATTCAAGTATGCAGTTTCGGTTCTCGCTCACTAACTACACTTTCGTCCACATTTTTTGATTCCCCGCAAATTTCATTCCACACTACATTGTGTCGTCTTTTAAAACTGTCCAGCCAACCTGAAGATTCCTTGAAATCGTTATTCCCTTACGGATTTAACATAGCTAGAGCTTGACGTTGGAGCATCGGTCCGGAAATGTTTGGAGATTTATCTTCAATCACTTTCACTTTTTCGCTTAATGAGAATGATACATACGTTTCAGCCATCTTTATTCCGTACATTCAGAACGCTACCTGTGAAAGATCGGTCTCAGAACTTAACTAATTTAAGATTTTACAGAGCAATTGTTATTTGCAAGACAGGTATCTGTGTTTCGCATAACGGGTGTTCAATGAGGCCGAATCTATACAGTAAAAACTCTTTATTCGCGGGGGATATGTTCAGCAAATATGCCGCGAATATGGAATGGTAATTTGTATGGGTATATAGGGGATACGTTCCAAAGTTGCCGAATAAAATAAAAATTATCAAAATAAAATTAATTAATGAGAGATTTTAAACAATTCCTATTAATTACACTGGGGAACAGTGATTTTGGTGCCTTAATGTTTTCACCTATTTATGGGTATATTTGGGTCACTGATTCCAAAGATGATTTCAGTTTCGTCCTATCAGCTCTAGTTTTTGAGATAGAGTTTATTCAAATTATATACCAGTTCAAAAATACTGGTCCACATATACAACTATATTACTCGCATACAATTAAATACAAAAGAACAAATACTTTCTTTTTCATGAAACAACTGTATCTATATAACTACCATAATTTATTTACACATTAGTCTCGTTAGAATCATTAATTTTCCTCCATCAGGTCGCAGAATCCCCGTTTCTGTGATTTCCTCCGATGCAATGATCTTGGACATTCTCGGTGGATGCTCCAACAGTAGTCCGCCATCATATGTATATCCCACCGTCCACGATACCTTTCTTCCATTGTACTTAATTCCTGGTGAAAACGCTCACCCTGTTCCTCACTTACATCTCCAAGATTGTCTGGAAATCGATCCAAATGACTGTGTAGGTAGTGTAATTTGATGCTCATGTTACAACCTAGTGCACAAAAAGCAGTGAGCATATTCTCCACTAGTTCATCACTATTAGGAGACTTATAGTTTCCAAGGAAATTCTTCACTACCATACAGAACGAAGACCATGCGGCTGCTTCAGTATCATTCATTGAGTCTTGAAATTGATGGTCATTAATAAGTTGGCGGATTTGTGGTCCATCCAATATACCTGCTTTTATTTTTTCCTTACTCAGTGCAGGAAATTTTGTACATATGTAGCCAAAACATGTTCCATCTCTATTCAACGCCTTGATGAACTGTTTCATTAAACCAAGTTTAATATGCAGTGGTGGCAAGATGATGTTGTTTCTGTCAACCAAAGGTTTCTGCAACGATGTTTTTTTCTCCAACGGTCATGCTTTCTCTAAGAGGCCAATGCCTTCTCACCCAATGTTGATCTTTGGCTCTAGAGTCCCATAAACATATAAAGCATGGGTATTTGGTGTACCCACCTTGTTGTCCTAGAAGAAAATTCACCATCTTGAGATCGACACACATTACCCATTGGTGATCACGGTAAGAGATCTTCTCTAGCACTGTAGCTATTGTATGTTGATTTTCACGCATAGAAACTGAGTGACCAATTGGGATTGACCTGTATATGTTCCCATTATGCAAAAGAACACATTTTAGGCTGCGTTTGGAGCTATCTATAAATAACCGCCATTCACTTGGTGTGTATTTTCTTACACCCAGCTTCATTAACAGTCCTTCAACATTCATACAAAAAACAAATTGATTTCTACTGTGAAGAATGGCAGGAAGTCTGTTTCTCTTTTGCGATAGACTGTGACCTTTGTTCCCGGTAACAGACATTGTTTCTCTGCCAGCCTGGAAGCTAACAACTCAGATGACTTCTTTGGAAGACTTAGATCCCTTATGAGGTCGTTCAGTTCCGCTTGACTAAAACCGGATGAAACTGATGAAGGTCCTGGGAAATCGCTGTCATTTCCCTCAGAATAGCTTTCAGTTGAATCATCCTCTTCTTCTGGTGACTCTGGAAGACTGGTAAAAATTGGAACAGGTATCTCCTCTGAATGTGGAACAGGGCGTCTTGCGGAGCGTAGATTGGGATATACCCATCTATTCCGGTTTTTGCTATTGATGCCCTTTACATTGACTGAACAAAAATAGCAGTCATCACTATGGTTAATTTGTTCTCGCCAGATCATTGGTTCCCCAAATTTCAAGCATTTCCGTTTCCCATTTGTCCATTGTCGTAGATGCTCTGTGCACGTTTTACATACAATGTGAGGTGCCCAAGGCTTATCTTGATCTCCCAGTTGTACTTTGAAATAGGCCAAATAAGCTCTTCTTACAAAGTCAGTTATAGGTTTTCTTTGTTGAGTGAATGTGTACTCCCCACAGATGAAACAAAACACATCAGGATTATTCACACATTTTCTTCGTGTTGAAGCCATGTCAGTCTAGAAAAAGGATAAACAATTGTCAAATTAGTAAAATTACATATGCAAACGGCAACAACAACATGAATATAACTTGGATTAAATCAATTAGTATTATGCAAACAATCGATTTACAATGGTGGTACATAAGAGCAGTATCATCAATATCTTGCAAACTAGAGCTGCTGCAACAAAATGGATGACATTTTTGGAATCAGCAGTGCCGAAATACCCAGAATCAGGTGAAAAATTTCAGGCACCAAGAAAAAAATATTTTTTTGTTCCCCAGTGTTATTAGTCAGGTTTGGGCAAGGACTTAAATAACTTAGTAATTTTTTCCTCTTTGGTCGCTTTTAAAAGGTATTTCAATTCAGATTGATATTCAGCTGTGAAATCTGCGATACAATTTCTTATTTTGTCTTCGGATTTCTTGATTCATTAACATCGAAACAGCGTGATATAGACGCAAACGACTCGTCAACGCGTAAGAACGGTCCAGCATTTTTATTTTTACTTTAAGCGGTAACACAATTTTTTTTTCTTTTCGGTACTAATTATTTTTCTTTCCTTTTACTCGACTTTATAAACTGGGAACAAAACACAAGAGACACGTGTTATTCAATCAAAATTATTGCAACGAACAAGTTGAAAGAATAATATACCAATCGTGGTGATGGAGGCATTTATCAAAGTACATATCGGCACGTGAAATACTACAACAGCTTTTAACAATGAACTTTAGGGTCAGTGACAATTAGGTTTGTTTTGATATTTATTTGTCCGTTTGGTTTGAATCACTATTTGTAAAAGCCGTCTTGGCACTTTCCTTCAGTAAAAAAAAAAAAAAACTGCTGACGGTTAATAAATATATATATATATATATATATATATATATATATATATATATATACACATCTTTCCGTTTTATAATTTTTTCATGAATTATGTAAAAATATCCTTTCGTTTCCACGTTGGACAGATTCCGTTTTATGCAATATAAATATACGTAAAATTACTATTATTTCGCCGGGACCAATAAATTTGTTCACATTGGACAGATTTCCGCATTATTCACGTTCCGGATTAAACACGTTTTACTGTACACGCTTTTATTATTTGTATTATGTGTTGTGGGTATCCTTGCCTTTCCATTCAAAATCGACGAAGGCAATATGTGTACTTACTTACTTACTTACTTACTCACTCACTGGCACTATCGAATCCGCAGGTTCATGACCGCACGGAAATAAGCTCTCCATACATCCCTATCCTGAGCTAATGCTTTCCAATCATTCCCTGTATAATCTACTTCCCTCAAATCATAGTTAATGTTATTCTCTCACCTCATTCTTGGTCTACCAACTGGGCGTTTTCCCTCTGGCTTTCCTACAAGAAGCTCCCATGCAAGTCTTTCATTCCCCATACGTGCAACATGTCCTGCCCATCACAGTCTACGAGCCTTAACTGTTCTTATTATATCTGGCTTCCTATAAAGACCATGTAGTTCATTGTTATGTAGTCTTCTCCATTCACCTGTCTGTTCATCTGTCTTTAGACTTTGGCATGGGTTCCCTTAAGTAGTCCCCGCCCGGAGAACCGAATGGGAGACTATTTGACCTCCGGAAAATTTTAGCCCAATTGAACCCATGTCCGCATTTCTTGACAGTTGTATTTTTACGGTGAAAGATCGTCAGTCTTTCGACGAAGATACTTTTTCGTCTGGCTTATCACCTTCGACCAGTCCGGCATGGGTAACCCTATCGGCAGCAATGCTACCGCCGGCATAGCATGCCGGCCATGGAGGGAGGCAATATGTGTTTCTAAATTAAGTTATTTCATTTTCTCAAACAATTGTAAAATGAATGCATTATCTGTTGTGGATCATCATATTCTGAATCCATTTTGTTCTTCTACTAGGAGTGCTTCAGCTATTACTTTCAGTATTTTGTTTATAATTCTGGAATGTATTTAATAACGCATTGAGAAGTCTGATTCCTCTATAATTTCTGCATTAATTTCTATAGCCTTTCTTAAAAAGTGATATTACTTCTGCTACTTTCCATTCTTCTGATATTTTATAAGTTTGCCAACATTGATTCGATAGATTTAATATTCTAAAATGCAGGAATGTGCCTCCATATTTTAAATGTTCCATATTTATTTTATCTGGTCCTGTTGCTTTTCTATTCTTTGATTATTTTAATGCTTGTTGTAGTTCCTGAATCGTAATCATGTTTACGTTTTGGATATTTTTACTTTCTTTTCTTTCCATTTCATCTTTGTCTTATTGAAACCACAAATCCTTGTAATATTTTATCCATTATTTTTCTTGAAAGTAATAATAATAATTAATAATAATAATAATAATAATAATATAAGTGGACCAACCGAAATGGGCAACGACTAATTGAATTTTGCAGACTATTTAACCTCAAAATTATGTCAACACATTTTAAAAAGAAACCATCAAAACAAATGACATGGCGTGCACCAAACTCACTTCTAGGTGAATATTAAATTGATCACGTGGCAATTTCTTTTTCCACCATAGAGAAATTATGAATGTCCAAGTTAGAAGAGGTGCAAACATCGATTCGGATCATTATCTGACAAGAATTAAATTGAAACTAAAACCCAGGATACTTATCAAAAAGCAGCCATCAATACTGAAGTTTGCCACTAATAACATTCCGTCAACATTCACAGAGGAATTAGAAAAGAAGCAATCACATAATTGGCAAGAACTCAAAAGTAAAGTAACTGAAACGGTGTGCGGGCGCGGGATTTACCTCACTTTACTCGCCACGTAGTACGGGATCGTGTTTTGTTGCTGTTGCTTCTATTAGCGTAGATCTGATTACCTCCAAGGTTATTAAACACAAAATTACTTGCCTCGGGCCCATGGAAGGCAAGGATTGATTCATCTTTCTTTCCTAACTATATGAACATAAATAAACAATAGTTCTCAAAACCACAGAGTGACTGAAAATGATGGTTTTCACTATGATTATCAATCAGGAAAGCTAGACAGCAAAAATAAGGGAGCTGGAAATGATTTCCTAAGTGAGTGAGTTTCCGTATAGGCTATCTAAACAGCTACGTGCACATAAATCAGATAGCACATGAATTATATAAAAGATGATATTTAATGCAAACAAGTTGTCTGAAGTAAAAACAAAATCAAGATAAACATTTGATCATTCAAGAACGTAATGCAAATAAATAAATGATAGTACTTCTACAGGACAAAAAACCACATCGTACCTCATACCACACTCATGCTAGAGTCCAAGCCAGGGGCGGCTTCTTCCCTGGTCTACAGGACCAACTAAAACTGCGCCGCTTCTCGGCTTCAGACGACCTTGTCCATATTAGAGTTCCAATCCCATCTCGGACTGGATCGATGATTCAGTCATTGAATGCTGAATGAATTATCTGCTTGAATGATAACGCTCTGCCTGTGCACCACGTATATGAAGGTTCCGAGGTAGAGGGGAGATGCGCCGTAGACACAGCGCGGCAGGAGGGGTAAAGAGGGAGAGTGGGGGTAGGTGCAAGGAGAAAGGAATATTGGCATAGTTCATGAATATCCCAATCTAGGGAGGAGAACGACGCTGCAGTAATGAGCCGAAAAACGCACTTTCGGTTCAACGGCACAAATGTTAATCTCTCTACAAAGAAAGAGAAAGCATCCTTGGTGGAACGAAGAATGTGACAAAGCTATTGCAGCGATGCACCGAGCATACGTTAATTGGAATAGTCAAAAAACAGAAAAGAACCATAACGAATTCTTAGTGCACAAGAAAGAAGCAGCCAAATTAATCAGGAAAACAAAAAGGAAATATGAAAACGATCAATTAATTGAAATTGAGAAAGACTTTCAAACAAACAACGCACGGAATTTCTACAAAACTTTTAAGACCAAACTCATTGGGTACCAACCACAGAGTCTCTGCTTTAAAAGAGAAGATGGTCTATTGGCACTAAACAACCAGGAAAATTGCAGAGAACTTGCTAAAATATTTTGAGAAACTTCTTAACTGCCCAATACCAATAAACAGATTCCCCCACAAGAACCTGAATAATCAAATCCAGACTCATCACCACCGGATGAAGAAGAAATTATTATGCAGATTAAAAGACTTAAAAACAATAAGGCAGCAGGTGAAGATGGAATTGTGGCAGATCTCCTTAAAGTGGCAGGACCAAAAACCATAAAAGAAATCACAACACTTGTGCAAGAAATGTGGCAAACAGAACACATTCCAGAGGATTGGAAGACTGCATTAATCCACTCGTTACATAAAAAGGGAGACAGAACAGATGTGAAAAATTATAGAGGGATTTCATTATTTTCAGTCCCATACAAAATTTTATCTCAATGTCTGCTCGACAGAGCACAACGGCAACTAGAACCGAATATAGGAGAATATCAAGCAGGATTCAGACCAGGCAGATCATGTCCAGAACAAATCCTGAACCTTAAGCTAATCCTTAGACACCAGAGAATTTGTAGCAATAATTTAGTGCGTATATTTGTTGACTTTAAAAAAGCTTACGATTCGGTTGACCGAGAATCGCTATTTGAAATATTGAAAGAACAAGGTTTAGACCGTAAAACTCTTGCACTTATTAGACAGACACTAACAGATACAAGGGCTAAAGTTAAATTCACGGGGGAAATTTCTGAATCCTTTGAAATTAAGACAGGAGTAAGACAAGGAGATGGACTTTCTCCACTACTCTTCAATTGTGTTCTTGATAAAGTAATACAAGAATGGCGTAAACAGAAAACAATTTTTAAATGTAATCAACCAATCTTACGAGGAAGAGGAAAATTGAAGATTGATTGCCTAGCATATGCTGATGATCTAGCAATCTTAACCCGTGACGTTGTAACAGCACAAAGACAGATTAATTATTAAATGACATTGCAGAGAAAGTTGGTCTGCAGATTTCTTTTGAAAAAAAAAACGGAATATATTTCATGCAATAAACAAGCACCAAAATACCTGGAAACCAAATATGGAAAATTAAACGAGTTTCACAATTTAAATATCTTGGTGAAATAATTCAGGAAAATGGGATTGAAACTAAAGCTAATAAAAGTAGATGCCAAAAAATGGAAACAGAATTTCGGCTTACTCACAACACTTATAATAAAAAATGCATATCTTTACATACAAAATTACGACACTATAACACTGTAATTAAACCAGAGTGCCTCTATGGAGCAGAAACATTAATTTTGAACAGAAAAAAAAAAAAAAGATATCGAAAATATAGACTGAGAAGTAAAAAGGAAATAAAAATATATACAGACATTCATAGTGATATTAGAAAACGAAGGTTAAAATTTTATGGCAATATAAACGAATTAACTCAAATAGGCTTACAAAATAGATAATGAAATTCTACGAAAACAGAAATAAAGCTCCAGTGGATACTATGAAGTGGATTGATGAAATCAAAAAGGACTTAAAATTGGCAGGAATTACTAAAGAAGATATCCAAACAGAGATATATTTAGAATTAAGGTGAATAAGTGGCAAGTTGACAAAGAGGACAAACCGAAGAAAAAAACTGGAACAACTTGGACAGATGATAGAAAACAAGCTCATAGCAAAAGAATGAAAGAAATTTGGGCTCAAAAGAAACGCCTCTAAGTACTTTGCATAGTCTACATGGGCTCATCCGCAATCAAAAAAAAAAATAGATGTAACACGGTTCCCCACATCTCTCGCATACGCAATCAGGTTCAGGTTGATGGCAACGCTTTGTTTTAGAGATTCCGTGATGAAATCCTTGTACGGCAAATCTCGTCACAGTGTATGTGAGGTCATAACCCGCACTTTGCCAGTCATTAGATGTCAGTGCATCCATGGTATAGAACTCTGTCATGGGAGTAATGAACCTGTCTGCCTTTAGTTAACACAGGACTGAATAAAATTTTAATAACACTCCAATAATAAAAGAAAACTGTAATTTATTTTTATTTTATTTATTTATTTATGTAGCAGTGATTTTACACACTCTAATTGTTTACAAGTTAGCATAAGTAATGCCACGAGTGATTTCCAATTTCTCTAGAGCATTTGGAAATCAAGAGTGGCATTTATTAGGACTATTTAACGAATGAAATCATTATTTAAATATAGTTATTTTAAAATTTATATATTTAATATAAAGGGCGATGTTTGAAAACAAATTAGAAGCGTTTGTTATACTCCATTAGTACATCACTGGAACTAGATCATATTTGTATCGCAATATTGTAAGAATGCACCCTAGTTGAGAGAAAATTAAACTGTTAAAACCAACATATTAATTAATTTCTGATGTCCTATGATGTAAATTATATTTTTCTGGAACGTAAATTCCTGGGAAATAATACGTTTAAGAAAGTGCAAAAACAGTGGCTTCTTTGTATTGTGGTGTGATCAATTACTACGAATGTTTTTTCTATTATATTGCCGCAAGCAGTAACTGTTTATATTCGTGCACTATATATATAATATATATATATATATATATATATATATATAATCTGGTAGCCGTATTTCTTAGAGAATCAGTCACTGCAAAATAATGCTCTGGCCTATTCAGAATGTTAAAACGGAGGAGCTTGATTTTCAAGTGATAGAATTAAACTGATAAAATCGAGGTGAAAAACGACTGTGATTAGTTGTAAATCAAAATTCATTGAAATGTGATTGGTCATTGACTCCCATTTGGGGCGTGAGTTAAATAGTCGTATTAAAATTTAAAAATACTGTAGTAAGGAATACAAATGAACTGATTGTGTTTCTCAGAATGTTTCCGTTTGTTAATAAAAATTGCTTTAATTCGTAACACGTTTAGTGTTCGCCATACCGTAGGTAGTCTGTCTCAGAGATTGAAACAGGATTGCATTGGGAGGATTGAACCGTTAACCTTATAGCATGGTGCACTGTTCGTTATTGAAGAATCATATTGCATGATAATAAAAAACGAGACCGTATCCTACAACACATTTATATTTTGAAATTACCTGACACAATATCTATGGCTACAGCTTCTCAGTCATGTCAATCATTTAGATTCAAATTAACTGATATCTTAAATTCCACACAATGAAAATACTACCTGCATAAGAACTATATTCAGCATTTTGTTTGCAGCTATAAATATTCATCTAGGAAGCTCTTCTCACTTCATTTTATTTTATTTGTATTCCATGTTGGGAAACTTTAGACGATTCCAACATTACCAAAAAATTAGTAGAAGCTATAAAAACATTATACAAAGGATCTATTTCGAAAATAAAAGTTGGAAATCATATAACAAAGGGATTTACTATTACAAAAGGTTTAAGGCAAGGTTGCAGTTTATCTCCAACTCTATTTAAAATTTATCTCGAAAGAGTACTAAGAGACTGGAGGAAAAAATGTCAAAAAATGGGCATACCCATCCAAAATACACATGTATATTCATTAAATTTTGCAGATGACCAGGTATTAATAGCACAGGACCAATGTGACATAGAATATATGGCTAAAAAACTAAAAGAAGAATATGAAAAATGGGGACTTTATATAAACATTGAGAAAACTAAATACCTGTGTATAGGAGAAGAAATGGAAAATATAAATTTCTGCAATGGAGAAGAACTAAAACCTAGTATTGAATGCAGTTATTTAGGAACAAAATTAGACCATTCAGGCGATAAGACAGTGGAAATTAAAAATAGAATCGCACAAACAAAACAAGCAATAAATGCTTTAAACTCTGTTTGGTGGAGCAAAAATATTACAAAAAATAGAAAATTACAAATATATCAAACCATAATTCAGAGCATTTTAACATATGGTGCTGAAGTCTGGCAAATTCCTACCAGGGAAATGAAAATAATTTTAAGTACAGAAATGGATGTTTTTAAGAAGATCAGCTGGAAAATCTAGAATGGATAGAATACGAAATAAAGAAATAAGGGAAATTATGGGTGTACAAGAGGAGCCGGATATCATAGAAAAGAAAAGATTGCAGTGGTATGGTCATGTCAAACGAATGCCAGAGCAAAGATTGCCAAAAATTGTTATGGAATGGATCCCAATGGAAAGGAGGAAGAGGAAGAGAGGAAGACCGAAGAAAACTTGGATAGAAGGGGTACAAGCAGCTATGAATATCAGAGGAATGGATGGATAGAGAGGAATGGCGTTTGGTTTCCGGAAGACGGCGGCAGCTGCCATGATAGCGGATGATGATGATGTATTCCATGTTTTGTTAGTGTTAACTGATATTAGACCACATCCGCATTGTGCATTGTTTAGTCTATATTTTAATAATCAGAGAGCGGAATCTGTTCCACAATGTTGAAGGCTAACTTGTATTGGTATAGCAGTGGCGTGCGGTGGTCAGAGCAATTACCCCAGCTGTATGACGAGAAAATGTGACTTATAGTTTATAAACACTTTCATTCCGAATTATTCAGTTTACAAATTGTATCATACTAAACTGCTTGTTTTTTCTTCTTTAGATCCGGTAAATCTGGATTTGGCCTACCTTGTTGTACGAGACCATTTTTCTTGCTGAAAGGTCTGCTGCACGAAAATGGTCTCGTTTGTAAATTATAGTCACTTACATTCATTTTTTCTAAATTGATAAATCACATTCATCGGTAATTCGTAAAAATGTAACAATAATGTGTTTGAACGAACTGTTGCTTTCCACAAATAATGTATACACGTTCGTAATAATCCAATTGTTATTCAGTTATACAATATAAATGAAGCTCCTTAAACTAACAGCTTGCTACAGCAGACAAAATGTACCGCATAATTGTATTTATTTATTTTATATTTAATAAAAATGAACTAGCATACATTAAATATTATAAATGAAGAAATGCTATTTAGAAAAATTCTATTATTGAGAAATTGGCGCTTCCCAAATCAGCCAATCGCGTTTTTTCATCAAATGTATTCTTATTCGAGCTGGGCACAGCTAGGTAGTATTCAATAAAAAGTCAATCGAACAATGGAATGAGACACAGCTTCGTCTACTGGATTATCGCGGGACGAAGCAGGCAGTGATGCAATTCGCTTGCACCAGGCTTGCACGGATTCATCTGAAGCGCAATAGCTGGTGTTGGTGGGGGTAACATAGAGGAAACACTCTATGTGTTTCTCTATGGAGATAATGTGAATACGTAGATGGCTCCGTCATGTCTGCTGGCGCGGCGGTAATTTTGAACGTTTATGTTCACCCGTAATTGATTTGAATGGAATTTGGCAAATATATATTTTTTAAATTCAAAATTATTAATATACTAATTATCCCAGCAGTGCTGGGGTTGAATGCACGCCACTGTGCTATAGACTATTCGATAATGCGCGCGAGGGGGGAGGGGATGGCTGCATTACCTTACCGGGCTATGAAGAGAGTTCTGTCATGTGGGAAAAGATAGATGCAATAAACAACGTTTCATTTGGTAAAGAAGTGGAGTTATTTTAGAGTAACCGTAGTTAATATTGCGCATTACTGGATGTCACGTTGTAGCGGAAATGCCACCCAAAAGGAAAACAAAATGTGCATGCGATTAGGCAGTTCTTTTATCTTTAAAAAAAAAAAAAATGGTTTTCATTACCTTGTAAGCGAGTTATAAACCTAAAGTGAGATTTTATTGTATTATACGGGAAGATACCACACCTATAACTTCCATAGTAAAGCTGTAAAGCATAGCATGAAAATGCTATGATTGCGGTGAACGATCTGCCTTCGGGCAGAACACTGTAGTAGTAGTAGTATACATCTTATATTGTTTGTATTATAGAAGAATCGCCCGAAATGTATGCAGACATGTGATATACCTCATACTGTCCCGATGGCTCCACATCGTACAAGTAAGTCATCGCCATCGTGGAACAAATCCTGCTCCCTATTAATCCATCCATAGTAATTCTGCCCGAAGGCATTTTTTCATGCTATGCTTGCAGCTTTACTAGGGAATTGTAGGTGTGGTAGCTTCCCGTTGCTTTCCACACCGGTGAAGGATGATGATGATAATGATATGGTGATGATGACCATATGATTTCGGGGACCGTTTGGGCCTTAAAATTTTCCTGACATTTGTCTTACAGGTGAGGAAAAACCCCGATTAAAACCTCACCCAGAAGAACTGCCCCAACCGGGGATCGAACCCGGGCCCGCTGCATGACAAGGCAGCATGCTACCTCGAGACCACAGCGGTGGGCTTCCCTATTAACAATATTTTATAATTGTAATAAGTATTTAATTTTTGTATGATTTTATTTTCGCTGGTTGAGTGGAAAAGAATGCCTTATGGCGTTAACTATGCCAGCTTAAATAAAACATTATTATTATTATTATTATTATTATTATTATTATTATTATTATTATTATTATTAATCATTAGTAGTAGTAGTAGTAGTAGTAGTGGTGGTGGTATTAGTAGTATTGATATTTTACAAAAAATACATTTTATTTCTCTCTTACCTTAGTTTAACCTCTCCGTTTGAAGGTGCTTCGTCACGCCGACCTATAGGAACACAAACTGTCAGATGTCAGGAGAGGATTTTAAACTCTTGACCAAACACATTTTTTTACCACATAGGAAATGGAAGATCTTCCTTGTTAAATGATCAGCTCAATTGCTGATTATTTAAGACTAACACACAGCAGTCACTCGTCCAATCATACTAAACAAGGTGAATAATAAAGGAGATGATTATGATGACCAGATAATGTTCGGGGACTAGTTGGGCCTTAAGGATTTCCTGACACTTTTCTTATAGGCGAGGAAAAACCTCGAAAAATCTTCAGCCAGTAAACTTGTCTAATTGGGGATCGAACCCAGATCTTCTGCATCTCAGTTAACATCACAGGGTTGGACTAAAAAACTCCTTTAGTTTACGAATACTAGCATTTTATTTGTCTATACGTTCATTTTTTAAAAATAATAACTCTGATGGTTATTGGGTAGCCTATAAAATAAAGAGCACCTTTCTTGTTCCCCCCCTTTTTTTGTCTTATTTCAGTATTTTTTATCTTTCTTTTTTTTAAATAAAAATTGGCACCTAAAATCCTAAACTTAGTTGTTATTGTTTCATGTATGTAATTAAGACTTAAATTGCATAAATATACGGCAGAATGGCACTATATTTCAGGGCATCACTTTTAAAATAGGGGAAAATAGAAACAGTGAACGCTCACTCAGTGAGAGGTTTGATCTACCGTTGACGTGAGGTCACACTGAGACGGACGTAAAAGGCGAGTTTTGCTCTACGATTCCTACTTTTCTTGTGATTTCATTCTCGCAGCTCAACTTTGTGATTGAAATATATTCGTTACATTTACTTGCTAGTAAAATAGGACGAATCTCCATAAAAATGACACCAAATCAGAAACGAATTACCCAGGGATTAGTGACAAGTCCAAAACTATTTAACTTATTCATTAATGACGTACTAATACGGATTAAAACAAAATCGAGAACACCAGAGTAATTATATTTATACGTACTATTTGCAGGCGTAATATGGATTGCTGCAAAACAACCTAATAAAGTTTACAAAAATATGTGGATTGAACAATGTCAAAAATTAACAACTAGCTAGGAAAATGGTCAAGCTAAAATTACATGAATATTAGCATATACAAAATATATGTAGAATGTAGGCTTTCACGGCCGGTAATCATAATGTTAAAATATTCCGGGCTATGTGGCCGTGGTCTATAACTAGTATTTCTTCCAGACGTTTCTCCCTCAACTGCGGAGGTCATCTTCAGTGGCGAGTGCTTCTAGGTGATGTCCTCCGCAGTTGAGGGAGAAACATCTGGCAGAAACACCAGTTATAGACCACGGCCACATAGCCCGGAATATTTTAACATTAGAAAATATATCGTCAGATATCTTTTCAATATTCCAATAGATATATTGAAGTGGCAATAAAAGGGAAAAAAACAAAAAAAAAAAGTAAGTCTACAGTGTACTGGATATAACATTAGATAATAATATTTTCTAAAATACCATACGGATAGCATCATCCAGAAAACAACAACTCTCAAGAGATTTGACAGATGTTGAATGGTCAAGTTACTATTGATTTATTAAACAGAGTCTTCAAAACGTACATTAAACCAAGTGCGTATCATGTAAAGAGGTGGTCACAAATAACAGTAATTTCAAATACAAACTTTAAAAAAATACTTTGGGGATAATAACAGAAACATTAAAATCAATACCTACAATTATTCTATCACTATTAACACAGAACTGCTAAGATTTTGCGGTATGAGATATTTTAATGCAAATAAGTAAAGTCAAATATCCTGATAACGAAATTTTTGCGTATCACGTACAGATTTTTCACAACTCTATTTTAATATAAAAATGAGAGCTTGTATGCGGTTTATAGCCTACGTGATGTAAATACAATTTTATAATATAATCACTGATTTTATTCATACTAGTTTCTCATTGTGTTTAACTGACAGTTGGTTTATCCTACGACCCACATTACACAGTTTCAGGCGAATAACTGCGGAAGCAATAAGCCGCCAGAATATGGGCCAGGTATTACAATTCCCACACCACCAATAACATTACAAGAGAGTAGCACCAGCACTCTTTCCACCTCCAGCACAGAAGATGATTTCAATTTGTCCCTAGAATCAAAAGACAACAATCCGCGTCCTATCAATTAATCAAAATTAAACGATTTGGTATGCGATTTGGGTCTTACAAAAAAAATTGAAATTATAGGTTCGAGATTTAAAGAAGACAGTCTTTTAGCTCCTGGTACAACTTTTTATTGGAATAGACATAGTGAAGAAGAATTTTAAAAAAGTATTTCTTAATGGGGGAAGTTGTTATATCCCTGGCTTGAAGGGTCACCTACGCAGATTGGCGTATATTTATTGAATTTAGCAAAATAAGTCTAAAGGGCGTTCTTCTGGATAATGGGAAAAAATTAGTTTCAGTTCCAGTAGTTCATTCAGTGTACACATACAAGCATGTGAACTATTCTAGAATAAAATATATAATGAACACAACTGGTACGTGTGCTGTGATCTTAATATGTGTGGTATTTTATTGGGGCAACAAGGAGGGTACTCGAAATTTCCGTGTTTTATTCGTGCGAATGGGGCTCTAGAGCCAGGGAAAGACACTGGGAAGTTACTTATTGGCCAAAAAAAAAAAAGCCGGTGCCAGGGACAAAAATGTAATAAATCGCCCATCAGTTGATTTCGAAAAAGATATTGCTACGTCCTTTGCACATAAAACTAGGATTAATGAAGCAATTTGTTAAAGGTTTGGACAAAAATGTCCCTTGTTACCAATATATTGCTAAAAAAATCTGTTACTGTTGGGGGCGAACGTGAAGGAAGACTTTTTGATGGCCAGATGTGCGCAAACTTATTAGGATGATACTTTTAAAAACTGAATATCTGACATGGAACTATAAGCTTGAGAGTCATACAAGGACGTCATCTAGAAGTTTCTGGGTAATGTTAAAAATTATCATGGTAAAAAAAAACATGCTCGAAAGTTCAGGACACTGGGATTAAAATTAGCTTGAAGTTACACTACCTCCACTCTCGTCTTCAATATTTCCCAGAGGATTTAGTAACACTAAGTGAAGAACACGGTGGGAGATTTCATCAAGATATAAAATAATGGATTAAAGCAAGGGAGATGCACTTCTCCTCTACTATTTAATTTTGTACTAGAGCATGCCATTAAATCTTTACAGAATGAGGAAGGCTTACAACTCAATGGTATTAATAAAGCTGTTAGTTTATGCTGATGATGTAGTACTATTGGCCGATAGCAAGGAGATACTAAAGGACAACACACACACACACTATTGAGTAACACTAAGAAATTAGGACTGGAAGTAAATATCAATAAAACTAAATATATGGTCACACGTAGAAATACATTATATAATGGAAATGGACAGCTAATGACAAATGAGGGAAATTTTGAGGAAGTGGCTGAATTTAAATACCTAGGAACAATAATCACAAATACGAATGAGATGCACAAAGAAATTAAACATAGGCTCAATTCTGGAAATGCGTGCTATTATGCATTACAGAGACTTTTGATGTCCCAAATCCTTTCAAAAAACGTTAAACTGAAAATATATTTAACTACTAGCTGGCCCGGTGAACGTCGTATCGCCTTTAAATATTTTTACGTTAATTTTTCCGATGTTTTAATAGTTATCTGCTATTCGGGGCGGATACAAATCCAACAAATCAAAGATCATAAATATCGGTCCAGCCATTCTTGAGTTATAAATAGTGTAACTAATCCGACTTTGTTTTATATATATATATATATATATATATATATATATAATAGAAGTCCCGGCCACGCGTTGCTCTGGCTAAGGTATACGTTAAATTATGTTGTAGTAAACTAAGTGAGAAATCTAAATCAGAAAGTTTTTGTTTTACACAATTTTTTAGTTCTGGTACGTTAACTACACCCGGTATAAATATGGGTGATGGTTTATGTGGATGTGGTTTTGTTGATTGAAATGAATTTATGTTGTCTGCATTCTCAGTATCATCCATAAGTGTATTATCATAAGGATTATATACATTTATTGATGGAATATTTTGAGGAGGCTTGCTGATTTTCATTATACGGTACTTTCGTTTTTTTTCTACGAACTTGTTGGCAGTTTGGATTCTCATCATCATCATCAGAAAGTCTCTGTATAGTAATATCATCTTGTGACATACTATAGTCATCTTGTTTTTCATTTAATTGAGGCATGGAGATTGTTTCTGTAATATTAGGCATATTATTATAACTAACAGACTTACTTACAGTTCTTGTTATTCCGTTCCTTAGGACCTTCATATGTTTTTTTAAATTGACATTCTTCTTAAATGTAAGATTTATGTCACATAGGCCTATACCAATTTGCGGAAATTCACTTGATATCTTATCATTCATGGTCTCTAGAACTGATTCACCATATTGTTCAATGTCTCTTCTCGGTCCAGTTAAATTTAAATTAAGCTGCTGTACTTCAGCCAGATTACTTAAAACTAATACACACGGAATTAATATAATTAATAAAATATATAGAAAATAAAATAAACACAAACACACATTAAATTATAAAATAATCAATATTTGTAATTCAATTGAAATTCGCGGTTTGCAACAAAAAGCACAGCCACCTGGTTAAATAATAAACCCATTACCTTACACGGCCATCTGTTAGAATCGTATGGAACTCACAGATAATTATAACTCTCTGTTAAATAATAAACAAATAATTTGCAATAAAAATAATGCGACTATAAATTTAGTTATAAACTTCCCTAAGTCTCAAGTTGGATCAAACAGCACACAGCGTGCAAAATTTTATTAAAATCGGTTCAATAGTCTAGGATTCCATCACGGACAAACAACGTGATACGTAATTTTCATATATTAAGATATTCTACCAGTTATATTATATGGGTGCGAAACATGGACTCTTAATTTAAGGGAGGAAATGAGATTACGAGTTTTTGAGAATAAAGTTCTTAGGAAAATTATTGAACCAAAGAGAGATCAACAGACAGGTGAATGGAGAGAAGACTACATAACAATGAAATACATGGTATTTGTAGGAAGCCAGATATAATAAGAACATTTAAGTCTCGTAGACTGCGATGGGCAGGATATGTTGCGCGTATGAATGAAATGTGTGCATGGAAGTTTCTTGTAGGAAAACCGGAGGGAAATGCCCAGTTGGTAGACCAAGAATGAAGTGGGAGAATAAAACATTAACTATGATTTGGCGGAAGTAGATTGTAAAGGGAATGATTGGAAATCATTAGAACAGGAAATCATTAGCTATGGAGAGCTTATGTCCGCGCGGCCATGAACCCACGGGTTCGATAGTGCCAGTGAGTAAGTAAGCAAGTAAGTAAGAATGGTTATTACAAATAATGCAAAAAGTAATAAATGTTTTTCAACATAGCAAGAAAATCTTACATGATACGAAAAAAACTGTTAACATAATTGAATTCAGTACACCAAAATTAGTTTATTAGACCTGTTAAACCCTGTGCCGCAGAAAAAAAAATTAAATTCGCGGGCCTGTGTAATCTAACTATAACAACAGAATTAGATATTAAAACTTTAATTTGTAAATGTAAATCAGATATGTCTAATCCCATTCAGCACCAAGCGAACCTACATTTTAGGATCAAACAATGCACAGAAAAACTATTTGATAACAATACAGAAAAAAACAGAACGTATAAATTAGCAATTCCCTTTATTATATGTGTATAGAACACCACACAGAACAGACTGTAAAAGAAAGATATCCTCAAAATGAATGGAAGCTGCAAAGCTTATACTCAGCAAATCTAAAATTTATACGGGATGCACGATTTTATTTTCCTTCCGAAGGAAACCATACTTAAGTGCATTTTATATGTGTTGGAAATAGAAGTAGAGATAAGAAACGCGGTTCACAAGCTGCCAAACTAACGTAGCCTACTGATCTAGAGCAGCGGTTCCCAACCTTTTTCGACTCGCGAACCCCTTCCACAACGATCTGAGTTGAGTGAACACTGATTTTTAAATATGTATACAGTGACATGTATAAAATTTAATTCTAAGGAAAATATTTAATAACCTTAAACTAACTTAACCCTTAATGGTTAAAACCTGAAGTTACTCCAGTTATGGTTTAAAAGTTACACAACGTGTGGGTCTAGTTGTAGCGAAATCAAATGCATTCCTAACGTTGTTACATAACTGTAAATCAGGCATTCGCAGTAAATATTAATCTATTGTGGAAATTATGTGATAAATTCACGATCTTACACATATGTAACAAGGGCATTAGGGATAAGATTAATTTAATTTTAAAATAATAATAATGATGATGATAATAATAATAATAATACTTACTTACTCACTGGCACTATCGAACCCGTAGGTTCATGGCCGCGCGGACATAAGCTCTCCATACATCCCTATCCTGAGCTAATGCTTTCCAATCATTCCCTGTATAATCTACTTCCCTCAAATCATAGTTAATGTTATTCTCCCACTCATTCTTGGTCTACCAACTGGGCGTTTTCCCTCTGGCTTTCCTACAAGAAGCTTCCATGCAAGTCTTTCATTCCCCATACGTGCAACATGTCCTGCCCATCGCAGTCTACGAGACTTAACTGTTCTTAATATATCCGGCTTCCCATAAAGACCATGTAGTTCATTGTTATGTAGTATTCTCCATTCACCTGTATGTTCATCTCTCTTTGGTCCAAAAATTTTCCTAAGTACTTTATTCTCAAATACCTTTAATTTCCTTTCCTCCCTTAAAGTAAGAGTCCAAGTTTCGCACCCATATAATATAACTGGTAGAATAATAGTTTTATATATTTTCAGTTTAACGTTTTTGAAAGGAGTTGGGACATCAAGAGTCTCTGCAATGCATAATAGCATGCATTTCCAGAATTGAGCCTATGTTTAATTTCTTTGTGCATCTCATTCCTATTTGTGATTATTGTACCTAGGTATTTGAATTCAGCCAATTTCCTCAAAATTTCCCTCATTTGTCATTAGCTGTCCATTTCCATTATATAATGTATTTCTACGTGTGACCATATATTTAGTTTTATTGATATTTACTTTTAGTCCTAATTTCTTAGTGTTACTCAATAGTGTGTGCGTGTTGCCCTTTAGTATCTCCACGCTATCAGCCAATAGTACTACATCATCAGCATAAATTAACAGCTTATTAATACCATTCAGTTGTAAGCCTTCCTCATTCTCTAAAGATTTAATGGCATGCTCTAGTACAAAAAAATAATAATAATAATAATAATAGTAATAATAATAATAGGCCTAACCTCGAAACCCGCCATTACGGAAAAAGGTTTTGCCAACCGTTTGAAATATTTTGCGAACCCCCTGGAAAACGATGATCTAGAGTTTTAATAAAGAGTTCAAATAATTGGCACTTACAAACACTTTGCTAAATAACAATAGTGAACTGTCATTTTATTCAGTGTATTATTTTACAAAGTTGGAATCATCTAAGCGAGCTACTGTAAATCATTGTTAACGATAACTGCCGGCTTGGCAGTTGAAGGTCACGCAATCTGTTTACTCGTTTTCCCAACACGTCTGCAATCATATTCTGGAATGGAGTCTAAAATATTTAGGGGAAGACCGGTCAAAGCAGATATGCCCTGTGGAAAGACTTTGCTCACAAGAAACATTTATTTTATTGGAAGTTACTAAATCAAGTATTGTACATATTAGTTTAATGTTACAACTTAATTGATAGCATACAAGTACAAGAAATAAGTAATTATATAAAATACTGTAATTATTTCACTTTTCCCGGTTACCCGGACAAAGTGAAAACCGTATCAGGGCAAAGTGAATTTTTTTGTATTCATTATAGGCCTACCCTCTGAAAGGAAATTAATAAACTCCGGGTATTTTCGAATCCGCGAGTCTCGAAACCAGAACCACCGCACTAGACTGCCGCTTGAGTACTAAATGCAGAGACATATTGTGACCAATACCAATAAAATTCATTGTTTAAAATCGTTGAGGTGGATAGTCATAAAAGAAAATAAAGTTAAAATGTACCTTCTTAGGTCAGAGCCGTTGTCCTCAACTTATAAATATGTATGCTTTTTTGTCTGAAGGCCTTTCAGAATCTCTATTCCATCTTCAGCAGGTCTCGGTGCTGTAGTGTTGTACGTGACTAAATCTTCTTCCTGACGATATCGTATAGTGCGAGTGCTTTCATTTATTAACAACTTTTTATCTATCTCCTTGGTAATTTCCAGGTCTTCCAATACATTGATTTTTGTTGGTTTCCCTCTTTGTGTACCATTGAAGGGCGTCTTCTATTGATTTCATTCTATGACCGGCGTTTATTACGTGCTTAGCGTAATTAGACTTTCCATATGCGTACAAGAAATTGTTACGATATTCTTTAACCGTATTGAAACTTCTTTTCGTTCTACCTGTATAGAACTTGTCACAGTCTTTGCATGTTAATTTATATACACCCTTGCTATTAAGGTTATTGACGGTTTTCTATTTTGTTACTATGTTAAAATTTTTGTTTATTTTCTCGCTGTTTTTGCCAATTTTATGGCTTCAGACAAAAAGCATACATATTTTATATAAGAAGGTCCATTTTAACTTTATTTTATTTTATGACATATTGTGAATTATATTGTAGTTTATTTTTACCGATTCTTATTTAGAGTCCGTTGGACATCTTAGGTTATAGTGTGTCTTGATCTACCAGTGTATGGTGTATTTCTGTCATGTGTTTTGTACGGGTTAATTGATTTAATGCTTAATGCATTATGAAATGGCAGTTAATAATATAATGAATTGTAATTATCAAATTTTAACCAAAATCTTGAATTGATGACCGATGAGAACTACAAACATATCCATAAAGATTGGATTATCCCATAATTTCCACCAAATACGGTCGTTAAACTCACTCAGATATAATTGCTTTTTTAATGTTTACTGTGATCTCATCGATTGAATATATATTATGTGGCCTCAATATGAGGTTCGCTTTGTTTCCCCGCAGCTGTTATAAATAATTAAATACAAAGATGCCGACTACCGCCACTAAGATTATTCCTCATGTTAATCATTGTCAAGCATTGTCTCGCGGCACCCGCTTTTGTATAAACGGACAACCATCATAGTGAGGCGATATTATCATCTATTTAGACTGGGAAAGCAAACTGTCCTAGCATTGCGCTCTTCCACATCTACTCATATGGAATGAATGAAATCTACTCTATGTAATATGTTAAGGTGTTTCTGATTGAGGCACATTTAACATGACTCATATCACTATTTATTTTGATTGGGCCCAGGACTACAACCCGTCTCTTTGCCCCATTTTGCCCTAAGTTGACACATTCAGGTTTAGAGTCATGAGGAAGTACATGAGACCCCATTAGATCACCACAACCACACACTGTGTTAAAATTACCTGTGGTTTGTTAAACCAGACTATTTGTTTACGATATAATAAATTGGGGAATTTTTACATTACTTCATTAATTTTGTTTCTAATTCCTCGTACATTCCACGTGCCTATATTCAATGTCCGTTTTCGTTGCTTTTGTCTTTCGTACTTTTTTCTGTCCGGCTTTGATTGATTTGGTCTTTTAGCATTTTGTTTTTTTTTCTAATGTGTGGGGGGAGCTGGCCCACAGCATAAACCCCCAACCTGGAGGACCAGGAAAATTTCTGTCTGGGTTTTCCTCCCATAGCCTTTGAAGATCCCTTACATTACATTAAAATGCCAGAAAGTCTAAATTAGAACGTATCACAAATAAGGAAATTAGAAACAAAATGGAAGCAGAAGAAAGCATAATTGAAAGAATTGAGGAAAAGGAATTAAAGTGGTTAGGATATGTTTTAAGAATGGAAGATGAGCGATGGCCGAAGCAACTATATGAATGGCATCCTAACAGAAAGAAGAAAAGAGGAAGACCAAGGTTAACATGGAAGGAAAACATGAAGACAGTAATGCAAGCTAGAGGGCTAAGCATCGAAGATGCCCAAGACCGTAGGCTTTGGAGGTTTGGCACGGGAAGACGGCAGCAGCTGTAAAAACCCGAAGATAGATAGATAGAATTTTTACGTTAATAAGAATCAAATGAATCTTACCTCACACATCTTTGTGCAGAATCGGAAAGAAACATATTTTCCCTCCTCATCATGAAAACAGCTGAGGATGGAAAATATGTTTTTTTCATATACTGCAGTTCTGTACATAGATGTATGAGGTAAGAAGAATTCACGATTCATTTGATTCAACTATTTGTACCTAACATGAGATGAGATGAAGAGCGATATGAAATGTATAGAAGAAGACGAAATTATATGAAAGGGGAGGAAGAGGAGTGTGGAATAAAACTCGAAAACGGGAGAACCCCGAAAAAATCGCCATGTGACCAACCACCAATATCCCAGGGATCCCAGTGCAGGCAGCCGCGCGTGCGCCGAGATACATTATTTCCATTCCGTGTCTAGTGGGCGTTTTGTTTAAAAGTTTGGAACGTATTTTTGTTATGACTGAAGTGAATGTACTCAGAGCTCCCACGTATTTCTCGGCAAATTTAATTTATTTATGACCTGTCTGGAACTTGCTCACAAATTAATAATATTTAAGTTACTCTATATTACAATTCCAGTTTCTCCTTTTTCCATCAAATTAAATTTTCTTTGCGATAAACTTTTTATCGTGTAGAATCGGATAAAAAAGTTTCGCAATTTTAATTGTAGTTTTAATTGCTAATGTTCATATATATATATATATATATATATATATATATGCGCGCACACATGCACAATGGTTGCGGTATGTTCCAAATGCATTCACATGTGAAGAGGGTTTACGTCAAATATGATTTAAGGTAATTGTCTGATCCGCACAGTTAACCTATTGACAAGTTTTATTGATATATTTTCATAACTATTTTGAGAATTTTATAGTTCAATTTTATTTTGAGAAGCGATATGATAAAGCATGTTCACGAATTCCTAGTTATAAAAAGAAGTAAATATATGAATCTGTGGTAGAATATTTGTTTAGCTAAGATATGAGAGATCATAAGTGACGCGAGTTCTTGGAACCAGATTTCAAGTGGATTTCAACTTGTTTCCGAAGAGTTACCGATATAAACAACTTACATATGGCTATGACTTACAGTTCTGTGAACTTAAGAGCAGTAAGGGAATATCTGTATATGAGATTGAAATAGTACATTACAAAGCTTTTTGGAAGCGAAATCACGTATATTATAACTCGTACGTTCGCAGGGTAGCAAGCCAATTTGTGATGTTCCTCCATTCTTATCCCTCATTCGGTCATCTCTCACTCGAAAGTAAAACCACATATATTTACATTGTTTACTGAGTTTCGAGAATGTTTTTCGAATTGAAAACTTTTAATTATGCTCTGCGACTGTCAAGGGGCACGCCGTAGCGTAGTGGTTAAGGCACTGAGCTACAAGCCGGAGGGTCGAGGGTTCAAGTCCCGTTAGGGTCAGGATTTTTAAACTGACCCAAACCCTCTGGCGGCACTATGGCCCTGGGGTCGACTCAGCCTCTAACGGAAATGAGTACCAGACGCTTGTTCTGGGGTAAAGGCGGCCGTCACGCAGGGCTGAGAACCCGGCTGACATAAAGTGCCGATTGTCTAGAAAAAGTGGGAGCCTTAACCTCCTACTACCCCAAGGGCCTCCGGGCCTGTTGTGGGATCACTTTACTTCTGCGACTGTCAAATGTTCTATTAATCAAGTAATATTTGTATACGAATACATAATCTATTAATATATGCTGCATCGTTTAGATATTTCAGTATCTGAAATTAATTCTTAATTACTTTTAATCAATTTACAATTGCCGGTCTGAGTAATTCGTTGATATAGCGCTTGCCAATGAACTCGAAGACCCCTGGTTCAAACCCGGCCAATGTCCATGAATTTTAAGCTCTTAATATTCAGAGCTCACCAAAGATGATCCCTTACAGATTTATTTTACAGTGTTGAAGTTCAAGATATAAGCATGCTGTGTATAAATAACATTTTTGTTTTGTTGTTATTTTTATGACATGTAGTCTGTTGTTATTTTAATTTATTTTACAAAGACTGATATTAAAATTACTGGTGATTAAGTTGACAAACGAATAAGTTCATGTTCTTATTGCGTTCATACGATAATATCTTTGATTCCGATTTCATAAAATTATATGTCATTATATAGAACATCACTGTTCAGTTAGGTTAAAACAGTAAATGTTGTTTGATATTTCCAGTGACGTAGAGATGAACTTGCAAGTTATACTCATGAAAACAGTACATTACAATCCGAGGTTGGGAAGTGGTTTTTACACAAGCGAGGAAATGATTAAAAACCAAGCGATAGCGAGGTTTTAAATTTCCCAGATTCTGTAAAACACTTCACAAATGTATGTTGTAAATTATTCAAAATAATGGTGTTTTCAAAATAATAAATAATAACATATTTGTTGGAAATATTACGATGTAATAGTCAAATACCTGCTAATCCCAACCCTTAGGGCAAAGAGATTGTCCACCGTTCTGAAGTCTTCCCTAAAACCGGCTTCATATTACGAGATTTTATCATTTTTACTTACCTACTTTAGTCTGTGATGAAGCACTGAGCAATAAATTTTCCCAAATACCAGCAAAAGAGAGACACTGCGGTAATTGCCCGGATTTTTAACTCCACTCTTGCCCATGTAAATAAGATGTGGAACATTCATCTTCTCAAAAACTTGTTAAAAATACCCGCTATGTTGGTCTACCCTGTCCACCATATATATACCAGGTAGCCCATCTGCGCCATCTTAAAAATTAATATAGACAATCAACCTGCAACTAAAGTTTAGTGATTTCATGAAATTAGTGATATCGATTGACACTGATTCAGTACCATGGCTAAACATACTGAAACAAATTTGTAGTTTTTATTATTACGATTATTTATTATTATTATTATTATTATTATTATTATTATTATTATTATTATTATTATTATTATTATTATACATATACAAAGAATGCCAAATAATCGTTTATCAAAACAGCTGCTTCATTGTAGGCCTCTAGGCCGAAGAAATGTAGGAAGACCAAAACGTGGTTGGAAGGACGACCTGCGCCTGGGGCATGTAGTGCCCATACCTTGAAGATGATGATGATTATTATTATATGGATCAGGAGTTTGGACAATGACACAAAAACATGCCAACAGAATAACTGTAGTTGAAATGGATTTTTGGAGAAGAACTGCCAGAAAATCTCGACTGGAAAGAATTGGAAATACAGAAATTAGAAAATAGATGAATGCAGAAAGTAGTATAATAGATTATATTGAACGCAGAAGGCTAATATGGTATGGACACGTAAAAGAATGCAGGACGGAAGACTACCGAAGGCCGTTCATACATGGAAAATTGAAAGAAGGAACAGA
Source organism: Diploptera punctata (assembly GCA_030220185.1). Classification (NCBI taxonomy): domain Eukaryota; kingdom Metazoa; phylum Arthropoda; class Insecta; order Blattodea; family Blaberidae; genus Diploptera; species Diploptera punctata. Next base: position 239,497 of record JASPKZ010003859.1, on the reverse strand, counting down.
AAAGGAAGACCAAGAACAAACTGGAAGAATAACATTCAACATTCAATGATGAAATTTGGTGCAATAGATGAAGACACAGAGGACGATGGAGAACTTTAATGAAGGGAAATTTGTGAATGTGTATTACAAACTGATAATCTGCAAGTCTGTAGTCATTTACGTATTTATTTTTTCAAAACTCATGTTAATTATTAAGATTAGTTGGAATAAAACCTCAATGATGAGGAAAATTATCAATGAATAATAAAAAAATATGATTATTATATTAATATTATATTATTACTATTGTGGTCCACCGCTGTGGTATCCGGGTAACTTCTTTTCCTCGTACGCAGTGGATATATTGGTTCAATCTCCTGTCGGGAAAATGTTCCTGACTAAGCTTTTTTATACTACGTATAAGACAAATGTCAGAAAAGTTAAGGCAAAAATAGTCCCTAAATATCATTTGACGATCACAATAATTCCTATCATCGTGTTTAGATCAAATGTGTGAATGAATGGCGTGTCTTGTCTTAAATGTTTGTGTTATCTCGGAGGTTACTTTGATATCAAGCTTATCACTCATTTAGGTAGACCCTCAATGTTCTTGTGTAATCAAAGAGGTAAGTGTGTGTGATCGAGAGTAGGTCGTGTCCCTGGGGGACGTGGGGCGCATAAAAGTACTAAAATGGAGAGGTTAAACTAAGGTTTAGAAATCAGGAATTTTATTATTATTATTATTATTATTATTATTATTATTATTAGTAGTAGTAGTAGTAGTAGCAGGAATAATAATAATAATAATAATAATTCCTATGACAATAATAGTAGTAATAATAAGTATTAATTTGCAAAGCATTTACCAATTGCAGATTGTCGTCAAAATAATGAAGACATTTTGCACAGTTCTCTCGTTATCACGCTCAGACATCTGTCTTGCTGAGTCTGATGAAATGTTCCATCAGTTCGCAACTCAGTACTGTAAGTCCGAAAACAAGGGCTGAAAGAATTCGTCATGCTAACTCTTGATAAAGACTACGGGCTGCAGTTGGATTTTGTTGTGTTTCGCCATAGAGCAGTACAATGTCGGTGTGCTCTTCATTCGTAAACACACAAGGAATATCAACTATCGCCTCACAAAGTGAAGGCCCGCTGTTAAAATAAATAAAAATGGAAGAGACACATCGAAAGTGCAAGAATGAGGGCTAGGAATCGGACAAGCGAAATACTAATTAATATGGCAAAATTATTAAATATACGAGTGTGTAAGTTACAACTGTGAGAGCGACTATGATGTATGGGACGCTAGATAACATTCAAGTCATGTGTCGTAATAGAGCGTTGAGATTAGCAATATGGACTTTAATTTGTGGCATACTTAAAGAATTCGGTACTTTTCGGACACAATAAGGGGCTACCAAGTGTTGGTTGGACGTAATAAACGGGAGCCAGGTCACGCTCAGAGCAGATAGTTACAGGGAACAGAGAAGGCAGTTTATTTCAGGGGATTGGATAAATGGTGTAGAAAGGGGACTGAATGGCATGGGATATATGGAAGAGGGACACAGGGAATAATATAAATGTTTGGAAGAAAATTAGTAAGAAGAGATTAATCGATAATAATATTAATAATAATAATAATAATAATAATAATAATAATAATAATAATAATAATAATAATAATAATAATAATAATGCTTTATTTTAGCTGGCAGAGTTAAGGCCTTCTCTTCCACTCAACCAGCGAATAGTAGAATTATACAAAAATTACATACATATTACAATTTTAAGATATTATTAAAATACAGTCTAAACAAAATACAATGATGATGTGATCTAATACTAGCTAATACTAACAAAAACATAGAATATAATACAATTAAAATTATATAAAATAAAGTAAGTAGCTTCCTAGATGATTATTTATAGAATGCTCTATATAGTTGTTATGCAGTTAATGTTTTCATTGTGTCGAACGTAAGATATCAGTTAATTTGGATTTGAATAATGATAGCGATTGACAGTCCCTGACATGACTGGGAAGTGAGTTCCATGCTCTAGCCATAGATATTGTGTAAGATTCAGAGTATAGACATGTCCTATGCTGTGGTATCAAAAGTAAAGAAGAGTCTTGTGATCTTGTTCCTAAATTGTGATGAGCCGATAAATTTTGAAAACGTGTTGTTAAATAACTTGGTAAATATGTGTGCAGAATTTGGAATAGTAAGGTATGTGAATGTAAAGTTCTTCTGTCATTTAGGCGTAGCCATAATAAGGCTTGAAATGAAGGAGACACGTGGTCATAACGACGGAGATTGAATATAAATCGAATGCACGCATTATGAGCACGCTGTAGTCTGTCAGATAGATCAGTTGTCAGATTAGTCAGTAATATGTCGCAGTAGTCGAAGTGTGGCATTATAAGAGTCTGTACAAGTATTTGTTTTAATTTTGTAGGAAGGAAATTTTTAAAACTATTTAGGGAGTAAAGAATTGAAAACACTTTCTTGCAGGTATTATTCACCTGGATATTCCAGTGCAGGTGTTGGTCCATGTAGATACCAAATTTTTTTATTACTGAGCTGTAGGGGAAGTTTTTGTCATTTAGGAGAATGATAGAGATGTAGGACAGACAGCACATAGAGGCTCACTCTGCAGTCAGAACTTAAATTATCTTGGGGCAGGAAGAAGTACATTGGCACTTTGGATGGGAGTTGTATTGCATAGTTTCATTTGGCGGTTGGATGAACCATAATTAAACAAACAATGAGGGCATTAAAGTATGCCCTATGTTCAACGAGCGGGAAAATTGGCAACATATTATAGCATTTTGTAGAGAGATAGAACAACTTAAATTATAGATGCTGCCGCAGAGATTTCTCAAGTCGGATCGTGGGAAAGTGGCGTGTTGGAATCTTTTAAGAGTTTTAAGAGGGATCGAGCTCAAAGTGAGAACATGCAAATTTTTGAGCACAGTAAGGATATTGAGGGATAACAAAACTGGAGATCAATGAAGAAAATATATATTATTAATAATGAGAACTTCACAACGTGGTATTTGTTTGCGATCTTCCATTGTATTATCGGTACAATACGTTGTCTCAGTTAAATAGCCTTCTAGCGTATTTACTGTGTGCGGAGTGATATGCGCGCGCGCGCGCGTGTGTATGTGTGTGAGTGGGGTGTTTTGTACTTTTATATGTACGTTGAGGGTAGGTGTGTAAATACTATATCCATGTTCATATATTCTTATGTTTTTTTTCCCCCTTTTTAATTCGTGGAACATGAACGTACGGCCAACCATGCCAATTTGCAATGTAAATGAAAATGCATGAATTTCTTTCATTCTAAAAAAAGTCAATAAATTCCACTATTACCACTACTGCTGGTGCTATAAATCCGATTTGATCGGTGCTAAGTATGCCGTGCTCAAGCAGCAAATTCTCTGACGTGATTGTGTTGCGTATAATCTGATTGAAAGGCATTGGAAGTTGAATAAGTTCACCGAAACGTACTTCATAGAGTCCATAGAGGTTACTCCAGATTCGCCAATGTTTCTTTTTTCCCTTCTTTTAAGGTTCAACATTGAATCTCAAAATGTCAGATAATGAGGAAAAAACCGACGCCTATAGTATTGCCACTTCCGTGGCTACAATTGCTTTACAATTTAAGAATTATAAATCTAAGTGGGCTCAAATTAAGGCAAAATTAACGAGTTTCAAATAATTAGTTAATTCTATTGATGAACCATTATTTATCGACGAATTAAAGATACGTTTGATTCATATTGAACCAATATTATGCGAATTTGAAGACATTCAATGTAAGATCGATTTATTATTATGATATCGTGACCGCGATAAAGAAAGGTTAGATTTTGAAAACAAGTACTTTCAAATTATCTCGAAAGCTAAAAAACTAATCACAGACAATTCGTTATAAACTCAAATTCCAATTGGGAACAATATTCATCAAGATACCTACCAGGTATACTTTCCCTAAGATTCATTTACCATAATTTTGTGGCAATTATGAGGATTGGATTCCTTTTAAGGGGTTTTTAATTTCTTTGGTTCTTTCAGATAGCACTTTGCCTATTATACAAAAGTTTCATTACTTACATATTAGCTTAAAGGGTTCAGCATCTAAGTTAATTGAATCATTGTCTGTTACATCAGACAACTGTATAGTAGCATGGGAATTATTAAACCAAAGATTCGAGAACAAAAATAGTCTCACCAACCCGTTGTTGGGTTCTATAATTGAGTATCCTAAGCTCAATTCCGAATGTGCTTTTCAAATTACGGCAAATGTTATATCATTTTGTAAGGCAGATTCATAGTTTTAAAATCTTTGGGATTTCCCATCGAAGCATGGAGTGTAACACTATCCTGTCTGATGTCGATTTAAATTAGACACGGCTACTCATAGAGATTGGGAATTAAAAGCCCATGCTAATGCTCCTGCCATCTTTCAAGAGTTGATAAAATAAAAATGTCAAACTCTTTACCCTAATAACTAAAGAACAAGAAGCTGCTCCTATACATAATAAAAGTTCAAAAAGGGATACATTGTCACAATCTAAAACGTATCACTCTAATTTAAAACATTTATGTGAGTTCTGTACTAAGAACCGTAAGTTATTTACGTGCCATAAATTTAAGATTATTGATCGGCAATTAAAGTTTAATTTTGTCAAACAAAATAATATTTGTACTAATTGTTTGACAAAAGGTCATTATAGCAAATTCTGTAAGAGTAAGAAAACTTGTAGGAAATGTCAAAAGAGACATCATACGTTATTTTATAATGATCATTTCTTACGTAAACATCGTAATCCTAGTCAGGATAATATTAATAGACAAGTTGCTGATCAATCAAGTGGAAATGTACAGGCATTATGCAGCAAAACTGTTGGTTTAGCTACACAAGCTATAATTGCTACAGTTTAGTTTTAGTATTCAATGGTGACAACAAATATATACCTTGTCGCGGGATACTAGATACTAGATACTAGATCATGGCTCAACTGTTCCATTTATTATTATTAAGCTAGCCAAGGATTTAAGGCTAAAGATAAAAATACTACAGGAAGTTAGGTGGCCAGGAGAAGGTAGTCAGGAATCAGGAAGCTTTGCATTATACTATGGGGGTGCAGAAAGACCTGCATTTGGAACGGGTTTTTTAGTCAGAAGGAGGATCCTATCCGCTATCCGAGATATTAAGTTTGTTAGTGATAGGATATCATACATAATTCTAAAGGGTAAACGACATGATTTTATAATTGTAAATGTACATGCCCCCACAGAAGATAAAGATGACAAGATCAAGGATGAGTTCTATGAAGAATTAGAATGCTTATTTGATAGCCTTTCACGATATCATATGAAAATTCTCTTAGGAGATTTTAATGCAAAAGTGGGGCGGGAAGATATATTCAAACCAACAATAGGCAAATTCAGTCTTCATGAAGATAGTAACGACAACGGGGTTAGATTAGTCACATTTGCCACATCAAAGAATCTCATTGTTAAGAGCACAACATTTCAGCATAAGGATATTCATAAATACACCTGGACGTCCCCAGATGGAGAAACTCGGAACCAGATAGATCATGTATTAGTGGATAAACGCTGGCACAGTAGCATCATCGATGTTAAATCAGTTAGAGGGACAGACTGCAATTCGGATCATCATCTGGTCAGAGTGAAAATCAGACAACGGCTATCGCTTATGAGAGGAACAAACGCTAAAGATGATTCTGTAAAATATGAATTAAAAAACTTGAAAAATGATGAAATGCGGCAAGAATACCAAATCAAAATTGCTAATAGATTTGAAGTACTGGAATCTTCAGATGACAATGTGGCAAACGAAGAAGAAACTGATATAAATAAAGAATGGGAGGCTATAAGAGATACTATTAAATTGTCAGCATCAGAAAGCATTGGTTGTTTAAAAAAGAGGCAAAACAAGAAATGGTTTGATGAGGAATGTGCCGACATTGTAAAGAAAAGAAAGCTAGCAAAAATGAAATGGTTACACGAGCCAAATGAGGTAAATTTAGAGCAATTGGGTAGTGTTAGACGGGAAACCACCAAGTTACTAAAGAGTAAGAAGAGGAATATTTGAGAGAGAAGATTAATGATCTTGAAATGAATGCAAAAAATAGGAACATTAGAGAATTATATCAGGGAATTAGTATAGAGAAGAAAGGGTTTCAGGCTAGAACAAACATAATTCGGAATGAAAATGGGGATATGATTGCAGATTCCAAGAGTATATTAAATAGATGGAAAAGTTATTTTAATCAGCTATTAAATGTACATACAGAACAGGACATTGAGGAGGATAAGTTACAGACAGCAGAAATGCTAGTCGCAGAGCCAAGTGCATTAGAGGTTGAAATGGCAATTGAAAAATTGAAGATGTACAGGGCAAGTCAAAATGTTGTGCAGGTTTTCAGAAATTTATTATGTGAAATGTAATGAACATATAATATTGTGAGACATATTGTATGAAAGGTAAACTCTCAAAGTTTTTTTTTAAATATTCACAGATGTTCTATGTGAGCGCCTTTTGTTACACGACAGATGTCAAGCCGATATTCAATCTCCTGCCAAACTTTCTGTAGCAGTCCGCGGTCGATATCAGCAATGGCTGCTGTGATGCGGGCACGCAGTTCATGCAGTGTTGTTGGAAGTGGTGGTACGTAAACATGATCCTTTACAAGACCCCACATGAAGAAATCACACGGGGTTAGATCGGGTGAACGAGGTGGCCAATGAATGAGTTGTTGATCACCCTGAGATGCACGGCCTATCCAGCGTTGTGGTAAAGCCGTATTCAAATGGTCTCGAACACTGCCATGGTAATGTGGAGGGGCACCATCCAACTGCAGAATGAAATCTGGACTATCCGCTTCAAGCTGCGGAAGGAGCCATTGTTGTAGCATATCAAGGAAAACATGTCCGTTCACAGTACGTTCATGAAAGAAAAAGGGCCCATAAACCTTTGCATGGGAAATGGCACAAAAGACATTCACTTTCGGAGAATCGCGTTGATGTTCCAGAGTTGCATGGGGGTTACCAGTTCCCCAAATCCTTACATTGTGTCTATTCACTTTTCCTGAAAGGTGGAAAGTCGCTTCATCACTGTAAACTACCCTCTCATGGAACTCATTCTCTTCCATTAATGCGAGAAAATCAACACAGAAGGACGCTCGCAAAGCATAATCGGCGGGTTTTAAGGCTTGAACCAGTTGCAAGTGGTAGGGTTTCATCTGTAAACGTTTCCGGAGAATCCGCCATACAGTTTTTTGTGGTAGTTGAAGTTCTGTCGCTCCCCGGTAGGTGGATTTCTGTGGACTCCGCACGAAGCATGTGCGAACGCGTTCGACTGTCTCTTCACTCGTCGACGGACGGCCAGTCGATTTTCGTTTACAGATACAGCCTGAATCCCTAAATTGTGTGTACCACTTACGAATGGATCTCCCATCCGGCGGGTCTTTATCGTATCTGGTACGGAAATGTCGTTGAACACTAGTCACAGAGTTGTTTACATGGTAATCAAGCACACAGAAAGACTTCTGATCCCCAGTCAACGCCATTTTCCTTTACTGCTCTGCTGTTGACATCTTGCGGGTGAACGCGGAACTTTAGAAGTGGACAACTAAACTTTGAGAGTTTACCTTTCATACAATATGTCTCACGATATTATATGTTCATTACATTTCACATAATAAATTTCTGAAAACCTGCACAACATTTTGACTTGCCCTGTATAAAGCATCAGGTTCAGATGAGATCCCAGCAGAACTGATAAAATCAGGGGGAGAAAAATTGATGGACAAGATACGCTGGTTGCTTACTATGATTTGGGAAAAAGAAGCTCTTCCAGATGAATGGAAGGAATCAATTATCGTACCAATTTATAAGAAAGGAGATAAAAACTGATTGCAACAACTACAGGGGCATCTCATTACTTTCAACTTCGTACAAAATTCTAACAAATATATTAGTAAGCAGACTTACTCCCTATATTGATGACATTCTAGGAGATCATCAATGTGCATTTAGAAGAAACAGGTCTACAACAGATCAGATTTTTAGTATAAGACAGATTTTAGAAAAGAAATGGGAATATAATGGTACTGTACATCAACTATATGTAGACTTCAAAAAAGCATATGATTCAATTAAGAGGGAGAAGTTATATAGTATCCTGCTGGAGTTCGGAATTCCTAAAAAGTTAGTTAGACTTATACGAATGTGTCTAAATGGCTCAACGAGTAAGGTGCGTGTAGGCAAACAGTTTTCAGACACTTTTGAAATCCAGAATGGGTTGAAGCAAGGAGATGCACTATCTCCTCTACTATTTAATTTTGTACTAGAGCATGCCATTAAATCTTTAGAGAATGAGGAAGGCCTACAACTGAATGGTATTAATAAGCTGTTAGTTTATGCAGATGATGTAGTACTACTGGCCGATAGCGAGGAGATACTAAAGGCCAACACGCACACACTATTGAGTAACACTAAGAAATTAGGACTGGAAGTAAATATCAGTAAAACTAAATATATGGTCACACGTAGAAGTACATTATATAATGGAAATGGACAGCTAATGACAAATGAGGGAAATTTTGAGGAATTGGCTGAATTCAAATACCTAGGAACAATAATCACAAATAGGAATGAGATGCATAAAGAAATTAAACATAGGCTCAATTCTGGAAATGCATGCTATTATGCATTGCAGAGACTTTTGATGTCCCAACTCCTTTCAAAAAATGTTAAGCTGAAAATATATAAAACTATTATTCTACTAGTTATATTATATGGGTGCGAAACATGGACTCTTACTTTAAGGGAGGAAAGGAGATTACGAGTATTTGAGAATAAAGTTCTTAGGAAAATTTTTGGACCAAAGAGAGATGAACAGACAGGTGAATGGAGAAGACTACATAACAATGAACTACATGGTCTTTATAGGAAGCCAGATATAATAAGAACAGTTAAGTCCCGTAGACTGCGATGGGCAGGACATGTTGCGCGTATGGGGAATGAAAGACGTGCATGGAAACTTCTTGTAGGAAAGCCAGAAGGAAAACGCCCAGTTGGTAGACCAAGAATGAGGTGGGAGAACAACATTAACTATGATTTGAGGGAAGTAGATTATACAGGGAATGATTGGAAAGCATTAGCTCAGGATAGGGATGTATGGAGAGCTTATGTCCGTGCGGCCATGAACCTACGGGTTCGATAGTGCCAGTGAGTAAGTAAGTAAGTAGCCTAGAAACTATAAGCAATCAAACTTCTAAAGCTCTTAAGCTAGCTGATATTACCCTCAAGGATAATGTTGGCAATAACTACAAAAAGAGAATTGGTGATTGATGTTATTACATTTAATCTATCTTCCGTCGAACTTAAGGTGGATAGATATATTTTTCCTTCAGACGTGAAGTTGTCTGATGTAGATATATTAATTGGTACGGATATCGACGATGGATGTTACTCATTGTGCTACTTTTGCTATTTCTAAAGACAAGGATTCTTCTTTGGTATTAAGGAGTATATACATCTTTAGGATGGATTATTACTGGGGACTTATATAATGAAAATATTCAAGCTAATATTACTCGATGCAATTTAAACGTCTCCACAAATCCATTGAAAGATTTTGGAATATAGAAACTATTCCCCATAAAGTGAAAAATTGATTTTTATTGTGAAGAGCATTATGAATCCACCACTGCAGAACAAATACTGGTAGGTATGTAGTCAGAGTGCCTTTTAAGCCTAAATCGAAGGATCTAGCTTTTTATAGATCTCAGGTTCTTAGAATATTTTATATGCTTGAAAATAAACTGCCTAAAAATCAAGATTAAAAAAAAAACAAGGCACTAATGAATCAATATTTAGAAGTTGATAATATGGAATTGATCCGTGAGGATATGAATGCTTGTGGTCATGATGTATAATACCTTCCGCGTCTTAAAGCCCTCAAGAACATATACAAACCAATTTATAATAACGGAGATAAAACTGATTGCAACAACTACAGGGGCATCTCATTACTTTCAACTTAATACAACATCCTAACAAATATATTAGTAAGCAGACATACTCCCTATATCGATGACATTCTAAGAGATCATCAGTGTGGATTTAGAAGAAACAGGTCTACAACAGATCAGATTTTTTTTTGCATAAGACAGATTTTAGAAAAGAAATGGGAATATAATGGTACTGTATATCAACTATATGTAAAAAAAAGTTAGACTTGTACAAATGTATCTAGATGGCACAAAGGGTAGGGTGCGTGCAGGCAAACAGTTTTCGGATACTTTTGAAATTCACAATGGGTTGAAGCAAGGAGATGCACTATCTCCTCTACTATTTAATTTTGTACTAGAGCATGCCATCAAATCTTTAGAGGATGAAGAAGGCTTACAACTCAATGGTATTAATAAGCGGTTAGTTTATGCTGATGATGTAGTACTATTGGGCGATAGCGAAGATATACTAAAGGCCAACACACACACTCACACCCACACACACACACACACACACACACACACACACACACACACACACACACACACACACACTATTGAGTAACACTAAGAAATTGGGATTGGATGTGTATATCAATAAAACTAAATATATGGTGACACATAGAAATGCATTACATAATGGAAATGGACAGCTAATGACAAATGAGGGAAAGTTTGAGGAAGTGGCTGAATTCAAATACCTAGGAACAATAATCACAAATAAGAATGAGATGCACAAAGAAATTAAACATAGGCTCAATTCTGGGAATGCATGCTAATATGCATTACAGGGACTCTTGACATCCCAACTCCTTTCAAAAATGTTAAACTGAAAATATATAAAACTATTATACTACCAGTTATATTATATAGATATGAAACATGGGCTATTACTTTAAGGGAGGAAAGGAGATTACGAGTATTTGAGAATAAAGTTCTTAGGAAAATGTTTGGACCAAAGAGAGATAAACAGAGAGGTCAATGAAGACTACTACATAACAGTGAACTACACGGTCTTTATAGAAAGCCAGTTATAATAAAAATAGTTGAGTCTCGTAAACTGCGATGAGCAGGACATGTGGCACGAATGGAGAATGAAAGACGTGCATGGAAGTTTGTTGTAGGAAAACCGGAGGGAAATGCCCAGTTGGTAGATCAAGAATGAAGTGGGAGAATAACATTAACTATGATTTGGCGGAAATAGATTGTACAGGGAATGATTGGAAAACATTAGAACAGGAAAGAAATTAGCTATGGAGAGCTTATGTCCGCGCGGCCATGAACCTACAGGTTCGATAGTGCCAGTGAGTAAGTAAGTAAGTAAGTAATGCCACCAGTTAGTAATTTTTGGTATTCACTTCTGGCATTGGTGTATTGTAACTCACTTCTGAGTTTGGGGCACCTGGAAGGAAGGCGGGGTTACGCTGCCCCACTGATATGATGGGTGATGATGCACAGAGAGATGCCTTAATTCTAAACTTAATTTAATGAGGTGAATATGATAATGATGACCAGATGATATTCGGGCACGGTTTTTGGGCCTTCTTAAAAAGTGGTTTACAAGGATTCCCTAGTATTTGCTTCTCTGTATATTCAGCCAGGAAGTAGGGGATGATGTCGCACAAACTTTAATTGTGATTTCAATCTCGGTTTGGTTTTAATTCCTAGAAGACATCTTAGCCGCTCGCTTTTACTCTACTCGTTTTTAGAGAAGTACGTGTGTATGTAACAATCATAGTTCTTTTTGTCTTGCATCTAAAAAACACAATCAATATTATTATCGGCCTCACTATTGATGCTTAACAAACGGCTAGCTTTGTTTCCCCGCAGCTGTTATATGTTATTAAAATACAAAGATCTCGAATGCCCGGCGACTAACGACGATGTTGCCCACCGTTTGATTCTTCCCCCAATTTCAATTTAAAATTAGGAACGATGTGGAACATTCGATCCCGGTTATAAAATTGTATACCGTAATTAATTGTATAAATATCATTGATTTATTATTGATATGTAGCTAGCATAATAATACAATATCTACATATTATATTAGTTTATATATAAAGGAATTTCAAAACATGTGGCGGCCATGGGAAAAAACATTTCAAGACTGAACAGTTATTAATAATAATAATAAGTAATAATAAGTAATAAAAGGTAAAACAAATATAATAAGATGTTGTATAGATATTAAAAGTATATAGAAGGGTTGGAATTAAAATTATGTAATAAAATAAATGACGTATAATAATTTTAATTTTAACATTAAAACAAATACCAAATAATAACATAAAACTAAATAATAAAACCTAATAATCAGTAATAAAAAACGCACCATTTAGCGCTATGGAGACACGTGACAACAAAACCGCATGTCAAATTCATTTATTTTGCCGGCGACGGCAACCGCTTTTATATAAGCTGGGTAACCATCAGAGTGAGGGTTTAAAATACCAGCCCCTCATGGGTTAGTTTAGTGGTCAGCGTTCGTTCGGACTACTGTTCATGAGGTCCCGGGTTCGATTCCCGGTCAAACCATAGGAATTTTTTTCCTCTTAAAGGGAATTATTCCTGCGGTTGTCCATGGGTTGGAATTTACGTTAAGAACTGTCCTGTCGCTTTATTATCGTCCAATCATATCATCGGGGCAAACGTAAACTCCGCCTTCAGGCGCCCCCCCCCAACTACAAAGTACGCAATGTCAGGAGAGAAAACACCGGGAAACATGTCGTCGAACGGAAATAACAATCTGAGGTTATTGGAATAAAAAAATGTTACATTATTTGATAGCGATAAAATTGTAAATTAACCGTATTTGCTCGTGTAATTTGCGCACATTTTTAGTTACTTGGGCTACTGAAAAAAGGGGGAGGGAAGGGAGAAGCGGTAAAATATGCATGATTTGTTAATTAGATGCCCTGTTCTGAGATACCTCATTCAGGGTAGGGTAAGTAGAGTAAATAAAAATACAAGTAATTTTGTCAATCTTTTATAAATTTATAGCCATAACACTGAATTAGACAAAATAATAATCATTGTTGTAATAATAAAGATACTTACTTAAACTTACTCACGGTGCCAATATCGAACCCGGTAGGTGCATGGCCGCACGGACATACGCTCTCCATACATCCATATCCTGAGCTAATGCCTTCCCATCATCCACTGTATAAGATACTTCCCCTCAAATACATAGTAAAAGTAAAGTAAAGTAGTAAAGTGGTGATCCCCAAAAACAGACCCGGAGGCCCCTTGGGGTAGTAGTGAGGTTAAGGCTCCCACTTTTACTAGACAATCGGCACTTTATGTCAGCCGGGTTGTCAGCCCTGCGTGACGGCCGCCTATACCCCAAAACAAGCGTCTGGTACTCATTTCCGTTAGAGGCTGAGTCGACCCCAGGGCCATAGTGCCGCCAGTGGGTTTGGGTCAGTTTAAAAATCCTGACCCCAACGGGACTTGAACCCTCGACCCTCCGGCTTGTAGCTCAGTGCCTTAACCACTACGCTACGGCGTCCCCCTCCCTCAAATCATAGTTAATGTTATTTTCCCACCTCATTCTTGGTCTACCAACTGGGCGTCTTCCCTCTGGCTTTCCTACAAGAAGCTTCCATGCAAGTATTTCATTCCCCATACGTGCAACATGTCCTGCCCATCGCAGTCTACGAAACTTAACTGTTCTTATTATATCTGGCTTCCTATAAAGACCATGTAGTTCATTGTTATGTAGTCTTCTCCATTCACCTGTCTGTTCATCTCTCTTTGGTCCAAAAATTTTCCTAAGTACTTTATTCTCAAATACTTGTAATCTCCTTTCTCCCTTAAAGTAAGAGTCCATGTTTCGCATCCATATAATATAACTGGTAGAATAATAGTTTTATATATTTTCAGTTTAACGTTTTTTGAAAGGAGTTGGGACATCAAAAGTCTCTGCAATGCATAATAGCACGCATTTCCAGAATTGAGCCTATGTTTAATTTCTTTGTGCATCTCATTCGTATTTGTGATTACCGTTCCTAGGTATTTGAATTCAGCCACTTCCTCAAAATTTCCCATCATTAGCTGTCAGTTCCATTATATAATGAATTTCTACGTGTGACCATATATTTAGTTTTACTGATATTTACTTCCAGTCCTAATTTCTTAGTGTTACTCAACAGTGTGTGCGTATTGTCCTTTAGTATCTCCTCGCTATCGGCCAACAATACTACATCATCAGCATAAACTAACAGCTTATTAATACCATTGAGTTGTAAGCCTTCCTCATTCTCCAAAGACTTAATGACATGCTCTAGTACAAAATTAAATAGTGCATCTCCTTGCTTCAACCCATTGTGTATTTCAAAAGTGTCCGAAAACTGTTTGCCTACACGCACCCTACTGTTTGTGCCATTTAGACACATTGGTATAAGTCTAACTAACTTTTTAGGAATTCCGAACTCCAGCAGGATACTATATAACTTCTCCCTCTTAATTGAATCATATGCTTTTTTGAAGTCTACATATAGTTGATGTACGGTACCATTATATTCCCATTTCTTTTCTAAAATCTGTCTTATACTAAAAATCAGATCTGTTGTAGACCTGTTTCTTCTAAATGTACATTGATGATCTCCTAGAATGTCATCAATATAGGGAGTAAGTCTGCTTACTAATATATTTGTTAGAATTTTGTACGAAATTGAAAGTAATGAGATGCCCCTGTAGTTGTTGCAGTCAGTTTTATCTCCTTTCTTATAAATTGGTACGATAATTGATTCCTTCCATTCATCTGGAAGAGCTTCTTTTTCCCAAATCATACTAAGCAACCAGCGTATCTTGTCTATCAATTTTTCTCCCCCTGATTTTATCAGTTTATATAAACAATAATTATTATTACACACAAATGAAACAATACAAATACCGTATATGTTGTGAGAATTAGGAATTTCACGTATAAGAAACATGAAAGCAGAATAACGGCTTGTGAAATGAGATTCATGCGCAGAACAGCGGGTTACACCAAATTGGATCGGAAAAGGAACACCGATATCTTAAAAGAATTGAAGACTACGCCAATTTTGGAATATATTAAACAGTACCAACTAAATTGGAAACACCATCTTGAAAGAATGAGTTAAAATCGGATCCCCAAAGCTGTTTATAATTATGTACCAAGAGGACAAAGATCTCTGGGCCGTCCTATGAAACGCCTGGAGGGAATTTTTTTTATAGGATCGTAACACTAATACTTGGTAGGAAGAAGAAGAAGAAGAAGGAGAAGAAGAAGAAGGAATTTCACGTAGTTGTTGCATGTCATGTTTAACTGCGATACCGTCGTTACGTAACTGTTCAAAATCAATTAAAAGTTTATCTTCTACAGCAGGATATTTACCTGTTTTCGGGCCACGAAATGCCCTACATCATTTACCGTGTATTTTTTTGTTTCCTCCAATAACGCACGTTGGATTCGAGAACTCCGAATTCTCTTTCTGCTGCAAGATTAACGAAATGTTCCGCGAAACTTATCACTTACAATTTATTTGATGCTTTGCAATTGCTATTTTTCTTTCCCATCTTGAAATATAGTATAAATGCAAGCGCACATTAGAAGTGTTGAAAGTCAACTGAAATACCTGTCTTTATTTTACTAAAACGTGCCTCTACCAATAGTCCGGTCAAAACAGACATTCCAATTTACAAAAATTAGCATAGAGCTGAAAATTAGTACGAATGAAATGTGAAAAGTCCCCACAAAGTACTTGGCGCATTTTTTTTTAATGTAGTGTCTTCGATAGGTATACTCCACGATCTATTGTGATTACTCGTAAGTTTCGTTAAATAATGTTCCATTGATTAAAAATGGTACTATTGGGAATGATTTAAGTGACAAAAATTATTCTTACGAGTAATTCCGGGTAATGTTAATCTGACTGATAAACTTCGAATTCTACTTCGACATTTATGTCTTCTTCGATTTCATCTTCTTCTTGCTGGATATTTGTTAATTGTTCTGAGAAAGATGTATCAGTTGTTTTCTCATTGAAATCACATAAATCATCATCTGTTCCATTTGATTCAACATTGGAGCAAGACTGGCCTTGACAACATACCGGTGAACAAAATAATCCGACTTTTTTACAGCCACATTTCGCACTACAGCCCCTTTTGCAATTGCAAAAAAATGATGTTAAGAATATTTGTATAGTAGGTGGGAGTAATGTTTCAATTGGTTCCAAAGTATTATTTATTAATTGACCCAATTACAATTTTGATTTGAAATATCTAGACTAACAACAGTCATAATACTGTGACTGATATTAGTACATACTAGTTCTAGTTTCAATTGTTCATTTTTAAGAATTATGTGTTCCAAAAAATAAGTCAATGATTCCGGAATATCGCTGTTAATATTTTCAGTTTCAATTAATTATAATCAACTTTTATAAGATTCATGATGTGTTCCGTTGAGGTTTATTCAAAATTAATATAAAATTATAGAATATTCACCTGAAAGGTCCGTCTCCTCAGTTAAATGATAATTAAGTTGAGGAGACGGACCTTTCAGGTGAATATTCTATAATTTTATATTAATTAATTATAAAATTATAGCAGTTTCCTGTTCCTTTATATGGATCTGAATCTTGGGTACATACAAAAAAAGATATCTCACACATTCAAGCCGCTGAAATCAAATTTTTAAGATCCGTAAAAGATGTACACGTATGGATAGATTACACAATGAATCAATAAGAAATGAACTAGAGATATTTTCAATAGTCAATAAACTAGATGAGCACAAATACCAATGAAAAGAACATTTAAACAGAATGAACAATACAAGATTACCCAAAAAGATCAACACCTACAAACCACATGGAAAAATATCTTTGGGACGGCCAAGGAAACGATGGACTTGAGACCGGAACAGGTCGCATTGACCTAATTCTGGAAAGGAAGAAGAAGTAGAAAAATATTTTCAAACATTCGACTAGGCGGGGGGTAATTGGTATTATCAAATACCAAAGATTGAGTGTCCTCTCGAATGATTGCTGCTGCAGCAGTTTTGATGATTCTAAATCGTTCTTCCTTTTCATTTTGACTTTTTTTCTCATACCAAGTTTGGTTAAGAATATCGTGATGATCATACTTCAATTTAAATTGAATCTTATTTGATTTATTATCTAAAGCTGGATTTCTACAATTATTTTGTAATCCTTCCAATGAAAATTGACAGTCATCACTTTTTTCTCCATCGCAACATTAGTAGATTCATATTGAGAACGACCGATTTTACCCCCAGTGGTGGGTCTCAAGAAGGAATTATAGCAATTATTATGGTACCTAGCCTCGGCAGCAATTAAATCATATTCGTACTGAATACGTGCGGTAAAATGTTTTGCTATGTCATCAGAACGAGTCCGAGCTACCTTCAGAATGGATTCTTTAAATTCAAGTGTAGCAAGTTTATGAATTTTACGCCTAACATTTCGCGCATTTTTCTTTTCAGCCTCTTCATTCGCTTCATCTCCACAAAATAAGCAATCTTTTTTTAAATAAAAAATGGATTCACTTACGCGTGCTCTAGTACGAGGTGGACTGATTTCAGATGTACTAGATTGCTTCGTCTCATGCTGTCTTTTAACTGCAGCAATAGAACTCTTCCGAGTGTACATTTTACGGCACTGCACATGAATTGTCACAGATTTCTTGCCCGTCAGGTATTCAAAAACCCATTATTTCTTTTAACTCTTAAATCGATCAAAGTCTTCATTCCACGATCAAGAATAACTGTTTCATTTTCAGTCAAAGATTTACTACAAACAAGGCAAAATTGTGACATTTTTTAATTATTGAACAGCACAAATTGTTTTAAAAAATATTATTAATAAGCACGTGCATCAGTAGTCACGTGTATTCACTGTAAAGGCACACTATGCTAAAAGTATTTCGTTTATGCCTTCCAGAAAAAAAAGGTATATGACTGTCGTCACCCGGACAAAAATAGAATAGTTGGCAGATGTTGCTTAAGGTTATATGGCCCAATTGAATTAGGGACTGAGTTTCTTTTTCATGTATATTCTCACAATCATATAATATATAATTTGTATATATGTTATTCAACCTATATTGTGATTATATTAAATATCCCATGATGTATAGGAGGTTAACTTGCGGTTGAAAAGCGTTCATATAATTGTTTTCAGTGTTTCAAATGGCGATATCTCATGAATGGTGATTCTTATGAAAAAAGTATAAGAACAGTTGTTGTAGACAAAGCAATTATCTACAACAACTGTTCATTGTCTACAACGTTTGTTTGACCTATTTTTATGATAAAACTTACCGTTTGGCTAAAAATGCAAAATACCTATATTCACGAAATTTTGACCTTGAATATTTTTTTTGCAGATATGAAATCGATGGGGACTTTCCACATTTCATTCATAATGGTTTTCCCAACATTCGTACCAATTTTCAGCTTTATGCGAATTTTTGTAAGACTACCCCTATTTTTTGAGCTAACTTGACCGGGCTACAAGGGCACGCATTGTTAAAGTAGCGGAACGTTTGGTTTCTTTGTGAAGCAGGTAGTTCAGTTGCTAGCAAATGTTCATTTTCATTCATAGTGTTCTGCTCAAGAGCAGGTCTTTCAATGCAAACTCAGCATTCTCCATTCTTTCCTTAAATCAGCTTTCCTTTTTGTATCTGCATACAAACCATTTATTTTTATATTGTCTATCATCTGATGTCTTTTTCTGCATCTAACTTTCTTTCTATTGACTATTCCTTCTAGAGCATCCTTCAGCGGGCAGATTCTTCTTAGCCAAAGGCCAATCCAATTTATTTTCCTCTTCTTTATGAGTTCCAGCATTGTTCTTCTTTCACTCACTCTGTCTAGCACATAATTATTTCTTACTTTGTCTGTCCATTTTATACGTTCCACTCTTCTCCACATCCACATCTCAAAAGCTCCCAGTCGACTTTCCTCATTCCGTCGTAATGTCCAAGTTTCTGCACCATACAATGCTACACTCCACACAAAGTACTTCACTAGCCTCTTCCTTAATTCTTTCACCAAAGGTCCGCAGAAAATGCTTCTCTTCTTGTTGAAAGCTTCTTTTGCCATTGCTATCCTCTGCTTTACTTCTTGACCGCAGTTCATGTTACTACTGATAAGTGATAATACAACCCAAGTATTTGTACCTCCACTTGCTCAATGGCCTCATCTTTAATCCTCATGTTTATCTTCCTTGGTTTCTTTCCTATAATCATGGACTTCGTCTTATTTATATTTATCTTTATCCCATAATCCTCGCACTTATCATTTAGTTCCATCAGCATGTTCCTCAGTGTGATTGCATCTTCTGCTAACAAAGCCATATCATCAGCAAATCTTATGTACTTTATTCTTCTTCCACCCATGTTTATGCCTCCCATATTGCTGAAGCAGTTGTTCATTAGGTCTTCCAGGTAAATGTTGAAAAGAGTAGGCGATAGAGGACATCCTTGCCTTACCTCCCTTCCAATTTTTCTTCCCTCTGACATTTCTTCTCCTATCTTCACTTTTATTCGCTGTTTCATATAAATACTACTTATGAGCCTCCTCTCCTTCCAGTTCACGCCAATTTTCTTCAAGATCTTCAGGAGTTTATTCCAATTTACTCTGTCAAAGGCCTTTTCCAGGTCAACAAATACTGCATAAACATATTTATCTTTTTCTATATATCTTTCTCCTATTGTTCGTATCAATCCAATTGCATCCCTTGTACCCTCTCCTTTCCTTAAGTCAAACTGTTCTTCTTCCAATTCGCTTTCCATCGTAGAACGTAAACGTCGATTCAGTATTCGTAGGAGAATCTTTGCAGAGTGTGATATCAAGCTGATAGTCCTGAACTCCTTACATTTCATTGCATTGTTTTTCTTCGATATTGGTAAGAGGGCGGATCGGAAAGTAACGCACAATAATTTTTTTTTAAAAAGTTTAATAGTAAAAAAAAGGAAAAAAATCACAAATGAACTTACAACTTTTACCTACTTTTCGACATAATCACCAACTTTCTCAACACATTTTTCCCATCGTGTTACCAGTTTCAATATGCCCTGTTCGTAGAAGTCCGTTTGGTTGGAGTGTAGCCATCTGCGCACTGCTGATTTCACTTCCACATCTGTCTCAAAGCGTTTGCCGGCCAGGAATTTCTTCATGGGACCAAACAGATGAAAGTCCGATGGTGCAAGATCCGGACTGTATGGTGGATGCTGGAGCACCTTCCAACCAAATTCTGCGATTTTCTGACGAACGACAGCAGCAACATGGGGGCGAGCATTGTCATGAATAAGTTTAACGTTAATGTTGTGACGTTTGTCACGAATGGCACGACGCAACTTCACCAAAGTTTTAATGTAGGCCGCAGCATTCACAGTGGTCCCGTGTTCAGCAAAGTCCACCAATAAAACACCATGCATATCCCAGAACACTGTCACAAGCACTTTCCTGGCAGATTGAGTCACTTTGAATTTTTTCTTTACTGGGGAACCAGCATTTTTCCACTCCATTCATGCCTGCTTTGTTTCGGGCGTGTAGTGGTACGCTCACGACTCATCACCTGTGACGATTCCTTCCAGAAAGTCATGTCCTTGTGCGGTGTACCGCGTTAAGTGGTCCAAGCTTGCCATCATTCGCTGGCCCTTGTGGTCGTCTGTCAGGTTCTTAGGCACCCAGCGAGCACTAACTTTACGGAATTTCAAATTTTCATGAACAATATCGTACACCGCACCATAGGAAATGTTGAACTTCTGCGATAAGGCTCGCAGTTGCACACGCCGGTCGTTCAGAATTGCCGCCTCAATGCCTCTGACATTCTGCGGGATTGCTGCTGTTGTCGGCCGGTCGGAGCGTGGCGAATCACTAAGGTTCATGCGTCCCTCTTGGAAGAATGTGCACCACCTGGAGACATTGATACGGTCCATACAATCATCCCCATACACGCCACGCATGTCCCTGTGAATTTCACTGGGTTTATGCCCTTTGGCCCACAAAAATTGAACAACACTTCTCTGTTCCTCACAGGTGGACGACTGTAGCATGCGCGCCATCTTTGTTGCATAGTTCAAGCTTCTCTCGCAAGAGGTGCACCTGAGAAAAAATACCATCTGTAGTGAAAACTTCAAACTATATCTCTGTGAAATTTCAACATTCTAGCTGCAATACCAAGGCAGAAAAAATTATTGTGCGTTACTTTCCGATCCGCCCTCGTATTAACACTGTCTCAGTCAATTCTTCGGACCATTCACCTTCTTTATATATCTTGTTGCATAAACACAGAATTTCTTTCTTTCCTTCACCCAAGCATTTAACCAATTCAATGTGGATTCCATCTACTCCTGTTGCTTTCCCATTTTTCATTTCCTTAATTGCTAGTTCAGCTTCTTCCTTCAGAATTGAAAATCCCTTTTCATCTTCTGATACGTCTTCTTCATTTTCTATATCCAAGTTAGCCGGACGATTTCTTGTCTCATATAGCTCTTCTACATATTTTCCCCATGTATTTACAATTCCCTGTTTGACTGTTATTTCTTCATTATTTTCGTCCTGAATCAGCCAATAGTTTTCCTGCTCTTCTTTCCATAGTCCAAGTTTTTAACTTCCTGGTACATTAAATCATATTTTCTTTTCCTCTCCAGAATCTCTAGTTCTTCACATTTCTGCTTCATCCATTCTTCCCTTGCCTTGTCAGTTTCTCTTCTAAGTTCGTTGTTTAGTTTCCTGTAGTTTCGTTTGGCTTCTTCTGTATTGCTATTTTTTCATTTTCTTCTTTCTTCCATCTTCTCTAACATTTTTTTCTGTGACCCAAGGTTTCTTAATATTCTTGCTCTCTTTGTATCCTATTGTTTCCTCTGCAGCTATCTGTATAGAGGTTTTCAAATGACTCCAGTGTTCCTTGGTATGGTCATATGAGATTTCCATGATAGAGGCTTTCTCCTGAAAATGTTGTTGGAATTTTCTCCTTTCCTCTTCATTTTTGAGTTTCTCCAACTTCTTTGTTGCCTGTCTTCCTCTTATCTTCTTCAGGCAAATATCTACTTCGCCTATTAGTAAGACATGGTCTGAATTGATATCTGCTCCTGGTAGGGTCTTCGCATTTTTCAAGCAATTTCGGAATCTTTTCTGTATCAGTATGTAGTCGATCTGGTATAGTTTGTTGACCTGCGTTGGGAAGTAAGAATTCGCAATGGAATTCAAAGAAGGAAAATCCCAACTACACTGAAATGAAAATGTAGGCCCAACCTAAAATATGTGGCAAAATACACGGAACAAAAAGTTAAAAATAATCCTTTAAAATTAGGGTACGAAAAATACACGGGGCGTAAATTACACGAGCAAATGCGGCAGTTTTTCAATGTATCATAATCACATTGGTCCACAAAAATTAACTTTTTTCTTTCTTTCACAAGAATAAAAATAATAGATTCCAGAAGTATTTTTCATGCCGAATTCAAATATCATTTCAGTTTCTCCCCCATCAAACAGGAATTTTGTGTGATATTCATTTGAATTTTTTATAATACTACTCATTCTGACTTACCTAGAAAGTGGTAGATAGTTATTATCGGGCATATTTTGCATCTGGAAAATCTCTCTTCTTAGTCCAGCAGTAGTCAGCCAGCACATTACAACTTAATTTGCCTTGGTACGTAGTTTCCATTGACATATTTGCTGATGAAAACGCTGACAGCCTCAAGATTCTTCGGGAAGAAGTCTGAATAAGAGTCCAAGAAGTGAATATTTAAAGACAAGTTGCATCCCATAGCTTTATAAGAATGCAGAAGATCAGCCACTAGGTCACGATAGTTATCTGCTTCATGGTTTTCAAGGAAATTGCAACATACATTTTTGAAAGACTGCCAGACTCCTTTTTCAAGTGGATTTAACAGTCATTCAAAATGTTAATTAGCCATTAATGGCAGTATTTGTGGTCCTATAAAAATCCCATTTTTAAGTTTAGCATCACCGACTTCGGGTAATTTCAATTTCAAATACAAAAATCCATGACAAATTTTATCCATATTACTCCTAATTTAATATGCAATGGACGTAAATATATATATTTTTCCGGATTCACTAAAGGGACATGTGACAGATTTTTCTGGCCAGAGATAAGAGATTCACGTTTAGGCTATGATTTTCTAGCGTAACGAGACTAATACATCAGAATGGCTTATCAAGAGGTCTAAGTATGTCAAAACACGAACGAGCCTGCACGGTCCCTATCTTTTGGTGCTTCAGCAAGATATTATATATATTTTCCTTAAATACAACTTGAATAAAATAGCTACATATGATGTAAAGATTCCTATGACAGATCAAAGAGAATGTTAAAATCAGATTTTAAAAAAATAGCTGTCACAAAAAAAAAATTGCCCGATGGAAAAATTCTGATTACATTTCTCAATTCAGTATGAAAAATTGCACTAGATTCACCAATTATAATTCTTGTGAAGAAAACCTTGTCGACCAGTGCTATGATTTGATATTTAAATTGTCATATTATCTACGTTTATTTATACTCATTTTTTATTATTTATGCTTTCTTTATTCATAAACTATTTTTATATATTTTGAGAATATATGGTCCCATAAGTTTATGTTAAATAGAAGGAATAAATTGTGCAGAAGAATTTGTTCATGGGCTCATATATGGATATTACATACAAGGTAGTAAAGAGAATCAATGATGTGGTCTACCGAATTCAGCGCCAGCCCAGAGGAAAAATTATAGTGGTACATCTAGATCGACTCAGAGCATACAAGGGAGCTGATTGCCCGATCACCTTTAAGGAGGGAGCAGTGTTCTGCGTCGTATAGCGACGTTTAAATTACACGTGTAAGACGAGAATGTCGTATCGCATTGGTCAGGATATATTTTCGAGTCGCCAATCTCGAGTCAAAAAGCCCGCGAAAACCGGCCGAAGTTCTGGGCTGATGGTTCCAGACGTCTCCGCCAACATCTCCCTTGCCTTTCGGGAAAAAAAATCGATGGCCAGAGGTTTCTACGGTTCGAAACGTCTCGAACCTAAGTTTAGGAAAGTTCCTCGCACCTCTATAAATAAGGCCAGGGCAAGACACCAATTAACCTTTAATTGTACGGCGAGAAGTTAAGTTTACGATAAATTGTAGTGAACGGATTCATCAGTGACTGTAAAATAATTGTGACTGGGATAAACATTGAAAGAAGATGTAATGTGAGTGAAAGTTGAGATTAAAAGGTTAATGGTAGTTAATAGAAAGAAATTAAGTATTAAGTGACATTTTAAACCATCTGTGTGTTCATTTACCCCGAAATAACATAAAGGAAAAATCGTGGTCATCGTGACAATATATAATCATAAATAATTGTTACATGGGGGCACGCCGTGGCTTAGTGGTTAAGGCACTGCGCTACAAGTCGGAAGGTCGAGGGTTCAAGTCCCGGTGGGTCAGGATTTTTAAACTGACCATAGCCTCCTGGCGGCACTATGGCCCTTGGGTAGACTCAGCCTCTAACGGAAATGAGTACCAGACGCTTGTTCTGGGGGTAAAGGCGGCCGTCACGCAGGGCTGCAACCCGGCTGGCATCAAGTGCCGATTGTCTAGAAAAAGTGGGAGCCTTAACCTCCTACTACCCCAAGGGCCTCCCGAGGCCTGTAGTGGGATTACTTTACTTTAAATAATTGTTTCATTGATACTAAATAATTCCTGCGTTACAGGATCTCATCGACAAATTCTAGGAACAATAATAAATTTTGTTAAGAACCGTTTACTCCCAAATGCATTTTCCGCACTGGTTACGTGACGTAACCAAGTACTAGTTAGTTTTGCATTGTAGTATGCCCTTCACTCTGCCTTACCAATACTTCAGTTAGTTGTGAGGGTATGTATCAATAAACATGAACTACGTTTTCTCTGACCTGTCTGGCATGTGTTAACGGCGGGGCAAGGGTAAATGGAAGAGAGACTCGTCGCATCTACAAGCAATATCTTATCAGGAGACGTTCATCACCACGATATAGGCCTATTCGCTATAATTCATTATGGCTTCGAGACACGGGAATCTTTAGTCCTTAGCATGTTGGCTGTGGAAGACGTGATGGGAGGACAATGACATTTGAGGGTGATGTGATCGAGAGATTTAGTCAGATTCAGATACATTTAACCAGTACGCATCTTGTGGTTAATTAGTCCTATGTTGCATATAAGTAATTTGTTATTTTGGAATACACTGCAAGAGTATAGCCTATATATCTATACCACTTTCAGAAAGTTAAGACATTACAATCACGAGATTTTGCACCTCGTATGCCATTTTTACAGTGATTTCTTCATCACATTGATATTTTCTTTCCCACCTTCATGTTATTCACGTATAAAGCCTGCATTATGTGTAACAATTATTATATTAGTAGGAATGCTCTCATCTGGGTCTATTAGAACACAGATGGGATTGCTAATCGAAATTAACAAATGATTTTCGTGAACTTCTGAGCTGGAATTGTTGGTATTAATCTGCTGTAACTACATATCTGCGAGCAAAGTTCACTGGAGTCAGCTTACCCAGAGTTCCTGAAGCCCGCACTTCCGGACCTACCAAACAATGTATCTCTTGTTGTGCGCAGTAACTGCTGGTTTAACATCATGGAGTCCCAACACACTTCAGTATTGATTCGCAAGCACAACTGATCGTCGACTTTGGGAAACAATGGAATGCACAAGCAGGACCTATTGGTCAATTAATGTGACTTTAACGACTCTGACTTTTTATTTGTTGGCATGTCATATGGCGTAAGAAACGCAAGTTACTACCACCAGCTCAGTGATTGCCTAATTAAAATAGGCACTTCGCCACATCAAAATAGAGTTGTATCATGCTTGACAGAGTTGGACGGTCGTTGCTGAAAAAGTATCTTGCATGTAACGACTACTAAAACACGCTGGACATTGTTCGAGCAAACACTGCAAACCGTAAAAAAAGACACTTCAATAATTGGAAACATTTTGGGTACTATATCGACTTAGGCTTCATGGCCGGAGTTATTATATGATCTGGAAGAGGATTTCCGGGCTGTTGGTCCTGGTCTTGAGGCTTGTGGTTCCCCGATGTTTCACCAGACACTGCGTCCGGCATCCTCAACGGTTGTCTTCAGACTGGCAATTTTGTCGACTACCTGCCCTCTTTATACATTTATCCGTGACGTGTTCTTTGCGCGGTCCGTTACTTCTTATATTGTATCTGCCTTCTGGTTGGATGGCATTGGGGTCCTCTATTGCACCAATGAAGTTGCTGTATGATGTTCTAGTAGCTTCTTCGTGTAGTGGTTTACATCTGGCCTTTTTTAAAGACCGGTATCCATGCTTTTTGACTTTTAACGATTCTTCCTTTCTATTGTAACTATTTTGATGTTTGAATATTTCAATGTCTTCTCGTTTGCAGACGAGTAAAATAGTGTGTGCAGGTAGATAATATATCTGTGTTGTTGTAATATACTGTGTGGCCTGCAAGTAGA
The DNA here is from genome assembly GCA_030220185.1 of Diploptera punctata. Lineage (NCBI taxonomy): Eukaryota > Metazoa > Arthropoda > Insecta > Blattodea > Blaberidae > Diploptera > Diploptera punctata. The sequence goes on along the minus strand of JASPKZ010003859.1, from coordinate 212,940 downwards.
GAGTGTTCTGCTACTGCCGACTTTTCCACGTGTTTAAGACGGCTGTATCTTTCGTGTTATTTAAGTCTGGTCGTGATGCTGCGTTTAGTGGTGCCTATCTACACTTGGCCGCAACTGCACTCCCGTGCAGTATATACTCCTGTATATGCTGCTGATTGATAAGGATGAAGTTGATCCTTAATTGGTCTGAGGAGGTTTTTTATTTTCATGGTAGGCCTATATACTGTTTTATGTCTTCTTTCTTTAGCAGTTTTCCAATACGGTCAGTTACATTCTTGATGAAAGACGTTTTTTCTTCCGATTCCTTGTTGTTGTATCGTCTGGGATGGTTTGGTCTGTTGATTTATTTGTTGATGTATCCATTGGCTGTGGATACTGTACGGAAAGTTCAGTTTTTAATAATTCAGATTGGCAAAGTTTCTTGGCGCGATTTGTCAATGTTTTGATGATACCAAGTTTCTGTCTGGGGTGATGATTGGAGGTTTTATGAAGATATCTGTCAGTATGCGTAAGTTTTCTATACATGGTGTGATAAATGTTGCTATCTTCTTCTCTTCTAATTGAGATGTCCAGAAAGGCTATGCTGTTATATTTCTCTTTTTCTACGGTGAATTGTATATTGGGGTTTATGTTGTTGATGTTGGCAAGAAATTCTTCTCTCTCATCTTCCCCGTCGCTCCAATACGAAAGTGTCGTCTACATATCGAAGCCATGTCTTGGGTTTAAGAGGGGCAGTTTCTAAACATTTTTGTTCGAAGTTTTGCATAAAGAAATTTGCAACTACAGGGCTTAGGGGACTACCCATAGCTATCCATCTATTTGTTCATACAGTCGTGATTGGATAAGAAATAGCTGGTGGTTAAGCAGTGTTCGAAAAGATTAGTGATATCTTGATGAAACTTGGCAACGATGAGGTGAACGGTTTCCCTTATAGGAACTTTAGTGAATAGTGAGACCACGTCGAAACTAACCATTAGATCGTCCGGTTGCAGAGCTATCTCTTTTAGTTTACCTAAGAAGTCCATCGAGTTTTTGACATATGTATCACTGTTGGTTGTATAGGGTTTTAGTAGAGTAGATAAATGTGTAGGTAGGTTACAAGTTGGTGATCCTGTGGCGCTGACGATCGGTCTTAGAGGTATATTGTCTTTATGGATATTAGATAGTCCGTAGAGTCTGGGTGGCAGGGCCTTGTTCTTCTGAAGTTCATTCTTCACGTCGTCTGGAAGTGAGGAGACTTTGTTTAAGTTGTTAGTTTTACGGAGTATCCTTTTGGTTGGGTCGTCTGACAGCTTACGGTAGTTCCCAGGATGCAGTAACTCCGTGAGTTTACGATTATATTCTTCTGTGTCTAATGTAAGTGTAGAGTTTCCTTTATCTGCTGGTAGAATTATAATAGTTTCATCCATTTTTAAGGTTTTTAATAGCCTTCCTTTCTTCAATGGAGAGATGTGTTCTGGTTTGGGAGCCTTTCTCAGAATGCGAGAGACTTCGTTGCGGATAGTTTCTGCCTTTTCCAGTGGTAATACTCCTATAGCAGATTCGACGTTAGATATTATTTCTTCCACAGGTATAGTTGAAGGTGACAGCGAAATTGCCTCCTTTCGGTAGAAGTGAGATTTCTGCATCTGAGAGTGGACGGTTGCTAATATTTACTACGGTGCGTGTGGTGTCTAAGTTAGTTCTAGGAATTTGTTTAGACGTAGACTCGAATTTTTTCTTTTGTGTTCTGGTGGATTGTTCCCTAGCTGACATCATACATTGATAGGTGATCTCGCCTATTTTGTTCCAGTCTTTTCCTGATAGTCTATTGCTAATTAGAAGGTGAAGGTCTAGAAGATCGGTGTCTGTAACGGCGAGGTTCTTGCGTGTTGGGTGTATACGTTCCCTTAATAAAGATATTTCTGTGCTTTGGTAAATCCTTTGCGCTTGTGCCGATATTAATGTTCTTTTTATCCCGATGAATTTGGGAATCGTTTTATTATTTCTATGACGCAGAAGAAATGTAAGTGATGAGAGCAGTCGTGCCTTTTTCTTGCGCAATTTCTCAAATCGTCGAATGTATCTGTAGATTTCCTCCCCGTAGAGGCGAGTAATATATTGAAATAAGCTTTCACGGCCGGAGTTATGATGATGACCTTGAAGAAGATTTCCGGGCTGTTGACCGTGTCTTAAAACTTGTGGTTCCCCGACGTTTCGCCAGCGACTGCGTCCGGCATCATCAAGGGTTGACTTGAGACTGGCAATTTTGTCTAAGTGTAGAATTGAAAACGCAGATATATATCACATTAATAGAGAATCTGTCACTTTCTGACTGTTTTAGGGACTTATTGTTGCCCTCTTCAGCCCATATTGTTAGTAGTATGTCGTAGAATATATTTTATGTTGATTTTATGTCATCCCTGCTTCAGACCGAACTCCGTATCTAAATGACTCGGGGCGCGATCCTCGGCGAGGTCTAGGTAAGCAGGGTGCTATACTGGTTTTTCTCTCGATGTTCTACGATGATGATGTGTAGTGCAAAGAGGAAGACCGCCGTTGCCGTGGACGCAGCCCAGGCCCCAAGCAGGCGAGGCCGCCCCTCCACGCCCCCGGAGCCCCCCGCCAGTAAGAAACTACCCATCTCAGGTTTAGCTGATAGTAGTTTTGCGAGAATTTTGAAAAGTATATAATTGGAGTAGTAATGGGAATTTTTAATTTAGTTTACTGGTGGACACTAGGGAGCCACTCCGACATTTGTCGTTGCGCTAAGGGAAACCACCTAAAACCTTGGTGAAGTTAAGAAATTATTTATAATAATATATGTTTCTAAATTTTGTAAAAATAATTTGGAAGAGTTAAAATTTAGTGGAATTATCGAAATTATCAACTTCATCTTCATCCTCGTCTTCTTCTTTCTTCTTCGTCTTCTTCTTCGGATCTGAGGTGTATAACCGGCGATGTCACTTTGTCGTTCTTTTTGAGTGGTGAATTGGAGTTTGGTCTGTGGTTTGAGTTATTATTTGGGGTTTTATGTCTGTGTATAGATGATATCTGGAAAATTTGGAGTTGGTTGTGGTTTTTTGTTATGGTATGGTAAGTGGTTTTGATTGTATAGGTCTGTGTTTATGTGTTTTATATGCCTCTTTGTGGTGTAGTGTTTTGAATTGATTTGTATTGTATATATGTTATTCTGAGTTTGGTTGATTGTGAAAGCTAGTTTTAGTTTTGTTGTGTCCTTTATTGCTTATGAGTGTCTTCAATATGTTAGCTGTTTTATAGTTTTGGTTAGTCTAACTCTGAATCTTACACAATATCTATGACTAGAGCATGGAACTCACTTCCCAGTCATGTCAGGGACTGTCAATCGCTATAATTATTTAAATCCAAATTAACTGATATCTTAAGTTCGACACAATGAAAACATTAACTGCATAAAAACTATATAGAGCTTTCCATTAATAGTCATCTAGGAAGTTACTTACTTTATTTTACATAATTTAAATTGTATTATATTCTATGTTTTTGTTAGTATTAGCTAGTATTAGATCACATCATCTTTGTATTTTGTTTAGTCTGTATTTTAATATCTTAAAATTGTAATACGTATGTAATTTTTTGTATAATTTTACTATTCGATGGTTGAGTGGAAGGGAAGGCCTTATGGCCTTAACTCTGCCAGCTAAAATAAAGCATTATTATTATTATTATTATTATTATTATTATTATTATTATTATTATTATTATAAGTGTTTCACTTATATATGGTCTCTTTTTTGTTAGGTTGTTCTTAGTATTGTTATGGAGGTTTGATTATTGAGTTTAATTTGTGTATGGTATTTTCTTATGTGAATTGTATTTGTTTGTAGTTTGATTAATACAGTGTTTATATGATCATCATTTTCGGATGGTTTCTTTTGTGTGTTGGCTCAGGTAATGGGCGGTTGTATTTGGAGGGGCGTTAAGGAGTAGATCTTTGATTTTTAGTTTGCTTTGTGTTCGTAGTTTGTACTTTTTGCTTATGTTCTTGATGTAGATGTCTAGTGGTTCTGTTCTTGAAATGTTGTGTATAGCTTCGTTAGGATATCCTCTTGGGAGGTTGAGACATGTGCGTATAGTTTGTCTGTGTAGCGCATTTATGGCTTCTTTGTTAGTTTTGCTGATGTTGAGTAGTAGTGGAGCGGCATATGTGATGGAGGATTTTGCTACTGTGTTATATAGATGTACTCTTGTGCGCTTGGCAATTTGTGTGTTTTTCTTTGAAAGAAATTTAAGGGTGTTTCAGAACGGGGTTGTTCGTTTGATAGTTTTTGTAACATGTTTATGTAGACTGAGTTTGTCAGTTATTGTGATACCTAGATAGGTCATGTTTTTTGTAAAATGTATGGCTGTATTGTTTATGACGATTGGATTGTTATTGATTACTTTTTGTCTTTTTCTTTTCCGTTTGATTGCCATCGTTTGTGTTTTGTCTGTATTAATTGTGATTCTCCAGTCGTTAATCCAGTTTGTGTATGTTTTCAGGTGGTTATTTATGATTCTACTAGCTATGTCGAATCGCGGTGCACTCACCCAAAGGCAGGTGTCGTCCGCGAATTGTGCTAGTCCTATTCTGTTGTCTGTTGGTTGCGGAATGTCAGATACGAATAGGTTATAGAGCGTGGGGCTGATTGCCGATCCCTGTGGGGCTCCTGCTTCCATTTTGAAGTTTTGTGAGAAGGTGTTGTTTATTTTAACACGTGCTGTTCTGTTAGAGAGAAAGTTTGATATCCAACGAATTAGTGTGATGGGGAAATTTAGTTGGATGAGTTTCATTCTGAGGTCATCGTGCCACATTGTGTCAAATGCTTTGCGTGCATCTAATGCTGTTATTATTGAGGCATATCCTCTGTTATTTGCCTCTTGTAGTGGTGTGAAAACTCGGAGCAGTTGGTCTGTAATTTGTACTCCTGGTCGGAATCCAGCCTGACTTTCTGGGAGTGAATTTTGTATGAGGTCGGTGTGCTTCTTTATTATGATTCTTTCTAGTAGTTTTGAGATGGTGTTTGTCAGGCTGATGGGTCTGTATGAGTTAATGTCTCCTGGACTTTTGTTCGGTTTGGGAAACATTAATATGTGGGTCTCTTTCCAACGTTTGTGGTATGTGTTCAAGAATGTAGCTTGCTGAAAATAATTTTGCTAAGTGAAGATGGGCTTTTTCTGAAATGTGTTTCCAGATGACGTTTTGCTATTTCGTCTAGGCCTGGGGCGGTGGCTTTTAGTTTCTTTGAGGCTAGTTTGATGTCTTCTACTGTGATGTGTTAATATACTTATGGTAGTCTCTCTAGTGGTTTGAAGATGAAGGGATGTGAGTTTATAAATGTTTCTGTTTGTTCGAGAAGTTCGTTGTTAAAATTTGGGCTCCTTGGGGTTCTATATATCCTGGAGCATGGTTCGAAATAAGTTTGTTTTTCCTTCGTCGTCAGAGATGATTCTGTTTCCGTCTTTAATTGGATGGTTTGTGAGTGTTTTGTTTCCTCGTAGTTTGGAAATGTTATTCCAGAATTTTCTTGGATTTTCTTGCCATAGCTTTTGTATGTTTTCTGTACTTTGTTTGTAGGTTTGTTCGTTATGTAACTTTATGGCTGTTTTGACCTCGTCTTGCATTTTTCTGTATAATCTTCTGTTGTCTTCGGTCTTGGTCCTCATGTAAAGGCGGTGGGCTCGTCTCTTTATTTTTATGATGTTAAGTATATAGGCTGGAAGTGGTTTTCTGTTTTGGAAGTTGTTGATTTTTATCTTTTTGCGAGGGATTGATGTTTTCTGTGCTTGTCTTACGGAGATTAGGATTTGCTCGTCATATGTGTCAATATCTTTAGCATTGGTAAGGTTAACATGTTGTCTAAGACTTCCTGGAATTTATTCCAATCGGCATTTCCTAAGTCTGGTATATATTTGATGCTAACTGGTGATGTTGGTTTCCAATGTGGTGTGGTGAGTGTTATTTGTACTGGTGAGTAGTCTATGTTTGGTGGGTAATGGACATTAATTTTCCTGATGCAGTGATATATTGGGAGTGTGACTAGTATTTTGTCTGGCGAGGTGGTTTCCTTCTGGGTATATAGTTGGGTGTTGACTTGTGTTTAATAAGTCTGCTAGGTCCTTTCCTCTGCGGTTCGATGTGGAGGGGCAGTCTCCTAGGTGCGGATGATGTGCGTTTAGATCTACCAGTAAAATCGATTCATGATATGATGAGAAATGTTGTATGATGTCGTTGGGTAAGTTTTCGCTAGGTGGGACATATATTGTTCTGTCATGTATTGGCCAGTTTGGTATTGCGACAGGGCCTCGTGTTGATTTAGTTGTTGTGTTTTTTATTTCATAAGCTGGTAGGTGTTTTTTACAAGATTGCTACTCCTCCTCTATGTTGGTGTTTTCTGCCTCGGCGTATTATATTGAAGCCTTTAATTGTTAGTCTGTCTGTTGGATTTAACAATGTTTCATTTAGTGTTAATATGTCGGAATTTGTTTCGTCGATGAGAGCGTCGAGCTCTGTTCTGCTTGTGTAGATCCCTCTTATGTTTATGTGTATGATGTTCAATTCTTTAATTCTGTGCGCCATTATAGATTACTTGCGATTATGTCGGTTGGTTCTATCGTTTCTTCTAGTGGTTGGTTGGTGTGTAGGAAGGGATTGCAATTGTTCTTTATTGGTTTCATGTCATCGATTAATATATCTGTTGTGCTATGAGTGATTGGAAATAATTGAACTCGCTTGTTCCATAGTTTCTTAGCTGTGTTGTCTGCTGTGTTTTCAATAGCTTTTTGTTGTTCCTTGGTAGTGACTACAGCCTTTACTAATGTTGTGTATTTCATCATTTATTTTATTAGCATGTCTATTCTTGCATCTATGTATTTTTCTATTTTGGTGATCGTGATTTCCTTTACTTTTGCTATGGATGTTTCGATTCTTTCTTCTAATGACTATAATACTTTTGTCATTTCGGATGTTTCGATTCTTTCTTCTAATGACTATAATACTTTTGTCATTTCGGATACTGATGTGTTAGTTGTTTCGTTGGTGGTTGTTTCTATGTCAGATTGTGTGCTTATTGTCCTTTCTGTGGATGTTGTTGTCGTGTTGGATGTGGCTACAGGGGCTGTTGTCGGTTTTTGCCAGACGTTCCTACCTAGGACTGGGAAGCTTTCATGGCTGGGTCTGGGCGGGGAGTTCTTTTTACATTTGTCGCTTGCGTGTCCATATTGTGCACAGTTCCTGCATGGGAGGTGTCTGGCTTCCATTCTTGATGCTTCGACTCTAAATGTTCTGCAAAGTATGGTTATTCCATTAAATATGACATTTCGTACCGATTCCTGATCGTCGAAACATATTCTTACCATTAGTGCCTTGTTTCCGTTAGGTGTTGATATTGATTAGTTTTCTGAATTTTAGTCCAATGTTTTTTAATTCTTGATCTAGGTCTTCTAGCTCTATTTTGGTGTCTATTCCTCTTATGACTGCATTCCAGTCTTGAGTTATATTCAATGGTGTTGGAGTTGTCCTGTTTGGTCTATATATTTCATATGAAGCTCTTTCATTAAATTCTATTCGTGGAACTTTTGTATAAATATTTGTGCTATTTCGTTTGTTTAAAATATTATTGTAGTTTGCTTACTGATGCGTCCATAATATTGGGTTTTATAGGGAATGCCTTATTTGGATAGTGTATCACGTATGTAGATGAAATTATCCGGTTTGATACTCTGCTTATGGATTTTTATGGCATTTCTTTCTTGGATTGTTTCAGTGCTTATAGCTGGAATTTCTGGATTATGCAGTGGTGTTGGCTGTGTGTTTGTATTTGAGTTGTATTTTTCTTTGTCTGAGTTTTTTTCTTTGTTTATTTTTGTTTGTTACTGTCTGGATTGCACTTTCTTTCGTATTTATGTTTGTTTCCTCTTCTGCGGTGCCTTGAGATGGGCTTTCTTTCGTAGTTCTGTTTGTTTCTTCGTCTTCCGATATTTGACGTACTGCTTGTGTGTTTTCTTTGTTTCAGTATGTAGCTTTTCCTTCTTTCTTGTATGCTTCTTTGTTCGACTACCTGCCCTATTTATACATTTATCCGCGACGTGTTCTCTACGCGGTTCGTTACTTCGTATAGCCAAGATGGCGAACGAGGCAGAATTGCGGTGTGAAAGTGCTCTAGAAAGTATATTAAATGTGGTGAAAATAGGAGGCCATCTGAAAAAGGAAATGAAGGACGACATTCAGCGAGCGGTAAGTATCATTAGAGATTGCTTTACATTAATGAAAGTTGCCTTGGAGAATGGAAACAAACAACAAGAATATATTCAAGGAGACGATGTAGTGGCAAATGCTGGAGACATGCGTAAGGAAGAAGACACACGTATAGCGGAACAACTAGCGACATCTGTCGGGGAAGTGGAAGAATCTGCAGACGGCGGGAAGCTCCATAGCGAGCAGACATCCCCACCTACTGGACCCCAGCGGAACAACCATGAGAACTTCGGCGGCCCCATCGGAAAGAAGTGCGCTTCGACCGAAGAAGGAACGAAAGATCAAAACAATGATGATAGACACGGAGATGATAGTAAAATCCAACGCCCGGAAAAGTCAAACTTAACTCACTCACGACTTACAGACACAGAACTAGAAAGAAAAATAATACACAAAATAAGCCAGCAGATGCAAAGTATGATGCAAAACATCACAACCAGCATCAATAAGATGATAAAGGAAGAAAGGCAAGAAGGGGAAAACACAGCTTGCAGCCTCAACTCGCATCCTTTGACACACGTCACCACAGGAAAGGAGATCGATGGAGACGTAACACAAGGAATAATTGAAAATGAATATAACCATGAAAACCAGGAGAGCTGGACTGAAGTTCGAAGAAGACACAGAGGCAATACGCGCATCACGGGGACCAGAGAGAACAGGGAGAACACACTTAGAGCAGCAGACCGGACAGCGTGGCTATACATAGGCCGCCTCCACCAGACAACCGAGTGTGAGGACCTCATAAATTATATGAATGCTAACGGCATAAATGGGGCGATAGAATGTGAAAAATTGGAGGTAATCGGCCGTAACAGGGCATTCAGAGTAGGAATCCCCTTTGACTTACAAGACCAGGCAAAACAACCACAACTATGGCCGAAGGGAGTTATCGTGAGGCAGTATATTTTTCGGAGACAACAAAGGCAAGGTATACGACTATAACAAACAATCATGTAACGGAAATCCAAAATCAGCAACAACAATACAGACCCCTGCAAACTTAAGGAATGTAATAAACGCGGTACCGAAAAGGGGACCCCGTGTTCCGGATAGCACGTTACGAACGGTGAACAACAACAATAACGCGAATGACCACGTCAAAATAATGGAATGGAACGTGGAAGGACTGAACTCCGTATTAACCGCGATGCCCATAATTACATTTCAAGAAAATGATATACTATTTTTCTCAGAAACTTTCTGCATGGAAGACACAGAAATATCCAACTTTTATGGAATTCACTCCCCAGCCAAAAAAGGAGATAAAGGTCGTCCCTCAGGGGGACTAAGCTGCTTTGTAAAATCGCATCTACAACCCCTCAACGGAATCATCTGTACCGAGAACACATTAACGATATCCACCAGAATAGTAAACATAATTGGTGCATACTTCGCGCCCAACACTGAACCCGAGAGCATCATAGATGACCTAGGAAGGGCTCTGGAGAACATAGACGACGGTAAACCAACCATTCTAATGGGAGACCTCAACTGTCGCATAGATAAGTGGAACACAAAAACCCAAGCGGTAATAGACTTCCTCCTAGACTACAGACTGCGACTCCTAAACCGAGAACAGGAATTTACCTATATAGCTCCAAACGGGAGGAGTACAATCGACCTGGTCTTCACAGATAGCCAGGGACAAGCCCAAGTCAAAATAGAGAAATATGCAATTAGAAAACACCTACCAGTAATAACTAAACTCCAGCTGAGTCACCTAAGACAGCCAAGACCAAACTGCAACCATAGAACAAAAATATCACGACATATCGACGAAGAAAAATGGCAAGCAAGCAAAGCAGAAATACCGGCAATAATAAGTATGATGAGACAGGGAAATCTTGACGGAGCAACAGCAGCCTTGACCGAGAACATCGCACAGGCCACCAATAAGGTAACCAGGGCCACACGCACGGCGAAGCCATGGTTCGACGAGGAATGTTACTTATCAAGGCAAAGAACTCTACAGCTCCTCCACGAAGCCAGAAAACCTGAAAACATCGCACTAACGGACTACGCAGAACAACGCCGGGAGTACAAACGCCTACTAAAAGAAAAGAAGACAGCCTATGATCTACACCTAGAACAAATCCTAATCGCCGAAACAGAAATTAAGCCATATAATATATTAAGGACTTCCAAGAAACGTCACCCAACTCCTCTCGTGAATCTGGAGCAATGGGAAACCCACTTCAGAAACCTACTAGGAGAGAAGGGCGAAACAGCAGTTGATCCAGCGCCGCACATGCATAATACAAGAACAGAACTCGACGACCCAATCACTCCTGACGATGTAGCCCGCTTCATAAGCAATACTAAAAACAACAAGGCTGCTGGTCCGGATGGGATATTCGCGGAACACCTGAAAACCTTGTCTCAAGATCTGGCAGTACCGCTAGCCCTCCTATACAACGAATGCCTCACGAACAGCACAATCCCACAGCAATGGAGAAAGACAATAATAGTGGTACTCCACAAAGGCAAAGGCAGGAAAGACGACCCAAACAGTTACAGGGGAATCGCTTTGGAGAACACAATGTTCAAACTATTCTCCAAAATCATACTAGAGCGCATCGAGCTAAGATTACGAGCAAACATCCCCACGAATCAATTCGGATTCACTCCAGGCAGATCGACTTTACATGCAGTACAAGAAATCCTAGTTGAGATAGAAAATAGCATGGCACAACCAAACACCCCCCTGTATGCAATATTCATAGATTATTCAAAAGCATTTGACAGCATTAACAGAAAGTTACTTTGCCACAAGCTGGAGAATGCACTGGGCAGGTCAAGTCGCGAACTGGAGACAATAAAATCGATTCTCAGCACCAACTATGTAGCAATCTACGATGGCATATCAATGTCAAAAGAAATTGCTCAAACACGAGGAGTCCTACAAGGAGACCCACTGAGCCCAGTCCTCTTTAACATTATGACGGCCGATATTGGACAAGCTATAAACGCAAGAAATACAAAGCTATTAATGTATGCCGATGACATGGCCATCCTTTCCAAGAGTCCTGAAGATCTGCAGGAGGCCATGAAGAATATCAGAAAATGGGCGTCAGAAAATTCAATGGAAATAAATAGCTCCAAAACAAAAGCAATGAAGTTCAGAAGAGGAGGCAGATTATCAAAAAATGACCACTTTATGTGCGGCGACTCAGCCCTAGAAATAGTCCCCAACTTTAAGTACCTGGGAGTGACGCTGCAGACCACTGGAACCACGTTCACCATGCATATACAAGACAGGACCACAGCGGCAATAAATTCGATGTTCGACATCCCCAAGCTTGAGAGACTGTCCCTGCCAACGGCGATGGCACTGTTCCAACTCAAGGTAGCACCAGCGGCCACATACGGTATTCAGATAATTTGGATTCACCTAACAGCGAAAAACCTCAAGAAATTGGAGAATGTCAAAGCCAGATATCTCAAGAGGGCCTTGTCACTCTCAAAGTACACAAGAAACAGCTACGCCTACAGAATAGCACATGAATCCTACTTCATTGAGGACATCAAGCTTCGCTTCAATCTACCAGAAACCCAGGCATATAAAGACGCCATCAAAGAGAGACAAAACAAAGCCAATGCAATACCGATGGAAATAATGGACACAGAAACAATGAAAACCGATGTGTGGAAAGGACCGAACTTCCAACTTCGCCACCTATACACACGCTTCGCCGCGCATGGTTTCCACTGGAAAATATGTCAGAATCCGTCATACCACGACCCGAAGGAGGACTGCAGATGTAAGCTTTGCGACGAGCCATGCTCCAGGTACCACCTAATGAAATGCCAAAGCAGAACTCAGCCTCTCACCAAAATTACAAAAGACTGGTGAAAATTCTAAATGTACACATTGTGTTTAATAAAATCAATTATTACCAGTCTGCAACGAGAAGCCATTCAAATATTCAAACATCAAAAAAGTTACAATAGAAAGGAAGAATAGTCAAAAGTCAAAAAGCATGGATACAGTCTTAAAAAAAGGCCAGATGTAAACCACTACACGAACAATCTACTAGAACATCAGACAGCAACGTCATTGGTGCAATAGAAGACCCTAACGCTAACCAACCAGAAGGCAGATACAATTTACGAAGTAACGACCGCGCAGAGAACTCGTCGCGGATAAATGTATAAATAGGGCAGATAGTCCGACAACATTGCCAGTCTGAATACAACCCTTGAGGATGCCGGACGCAGTCTCTGTCGAAATGTCGGGAACCACAAGCCTCAAGATCACGGTCAACAGCCCGGAAATCTTCTTCAAGATCATCATAATAACTCCGGTCGTGAAAGCTCATGACAATATATTAGTCGCCTCTACGGGGAGGAAATCTACAGATACATTCGACGATTTGAGAAATTGCGCAAGAAAAAGACACGACTGCTTTCGTCACTTACATTTTTTCTGCGTCACAGAAATAATAAAACGATTCCCAAATTCATCGGGATAAAAAGAACATTAATATCGGCACAAGCGCAAAGGATTTACCAAAGCACAGAAATATCTTTATTAAGGGAACGTATACACCCAACACGCAAGAACCTCGCCGTTACAGACACCGATCTTCTAGACCTTCACCTTCTAATTAGCAATAGACTATCAGGAAAAGACTGGAACAAGATAGACGTGATCACCTATCAATCAATGATGTCAGCTTGGGAACAATCCACCAGAACAAAAAAAAAAATTCGAGTCTACGTCTAAACAAATTCCTAGAACTAACTTAGACACCACACGCACCGTAGTAAATATTAGCAACCGTCCACTCTCAGATGCAGAAATCTCACTTCTACCGAAAGGAGGCAATTTCGCTGTCACTCCTTCAACTATACCTGTGGAAGAAATAATATCTAACGTCGAATCTGCTATAGGAGTATTACCACTGGAAAAGGCAGAAACTATCCGCAACGAAGTCTCTCGCATTCTGAGAAAGGCTCCCAAACCAGAACACATCTCTCCATTGAAGAAAGGAAGGCTATAAAAACCTTAAAAACGGATGAAACTATTATAATTCTACCAGCAGATAAAGGAAACTCTACACTTACATTAGACACAGAAGAATATAATCATAAAATCACGGAGTTACTGCATCCTGGGAACTACCGTAAGCTGTCAGACGACCCAACCAAAAGGATACTCCGTAAAACTAACAACTTAGTGAAGGTCTCCTCACTTCCAGACGACGTGAAGAATGAACTTCAGAAGAACGAGACCCTGCCACCCAGACTCTACGGACTATCTAAAATCCATAAAGACAATATACCTCTAAGACCGATCGTCAGCGCCACAGGATCACCAACTTGTAACCTACCTACACATTTATCTACTCTACTAAAACCCCATACAACCAATAGTGATACATATGTCAAAGACTCGATGGACTTCTTAGATAAACTAAAAGAGATAGCTCTGCAACCGGACGATCTAATGGTTAGTTTCGACGTGGTCTCACTATTCACTAAAGTTCCTATAAGGGAAACCGTTCACCTCATCGTTGCCAAGTTTCATCAAGATATCACTAATCTTTTCGAACACTGCTTAACCACCAGCTATTTCTTATCCAATAACGACTGTATGAACAAATAGATGGATAGCTATGGGTAGTCCCCTGAGCCCAGTAGTTGCAAATTTCTTTATGCAAAACTTCGAACAAAAATGTTTAGAGACTGCCCCTCTTAAACCCAAGACATGGCTTCGATATGTAGACGACACTTTCGTAATTTGGAGCGACGGGGAAGATGAGAGAGAAGAATTTCTTGCCAACATCAACAACATAAACCCCAATATACAATTCACCGTAGAAAAAGAAAAATATAACAGCCTAGCCTTTCTGGTCATCTCAATTAGAAGAGAAGAAGATAGCAACATTTATCACACCATGTATAGAAAATTTACGCATACTGACAGATATCTTCATAAAACCTCCAATCATCACCCCAGACAGAAACTTGGTATCATCAAAACATTGACAAATCGCGCCAAGAAACTTTGCCAATCTGAATTATTAAAAACTGAACTTTCCGTACAGTATCCACAGCCAATGGATACACCAACAAATAAATCAACAGACCAACCATCCCAGACGATACAACAACAAGGAATCGGAAAGAAAAAACGTCTTTAATCAAGAGTGTAACGGACCGCATTGGAAAACTACTAAAGAAAGAAGACATAAAGACAGTATACAGGCCTACCAAGAAAATCAAGAACCTTCTCAGACCTATAAAGGATCAACTCCATCCGCATCAGACAGCAGGCATATACAGGATTTCATGCAGTTGTAGAAAAGTGTATATAGGCACCACTAAACGCACCATTGCAACCAGACTTACGGAGCATGAAAGATACAGTCGTCTTAAACAAATGGATAAGTCGGATTCAAACATAAAAACAGTTTCAATAGAAAAGAAGAATCGTTAAAAGTCAACAAAGTATGGATACCGGTTCTAAAAAATGCCAAAATGTAAACCTCTATAAGCACAGTCGACTACCTAGAGCGAATATTTAAGTGTGTAATGGTGCCGACCTTGTGAAGGTCTTGACCCAGTAATTTGCGTGCTTATAGTGAAGTTTTGTTTAAATTTTGTTTTATGACAAAGAGAGTGTTCCTCTCTCTGCGTTTATCTTAATGTGGCTTGTTTATAGAGTATTAAATTTTTGTATGAGTGTATATGTTTGTGTTAATTACTTTTACGACGAGGAATATTTAAACTCGAATAGAAAGCATAAGTATCTCGGTCTTAAAATTCTTAATGTGTTCTATAGTGTATTATGTAAATTAAAGTGTAATGTGCATGGGTGTTCTGTATTGTAGTGTAGTGTGAATTTGTGTATTACCAATGTCATGTACTAGTCTATTGTTGTGTGTTAGAATTGTGTCTTTCTGTTTGCGTGCTAGGTGTTTAATGTGATCTATTATGTAAGAGGTTTCTGTGATGTCGTGTAATAGTGGAATCTGGGTTTGACGGTCTGCATGAAGTATAATTCTTAGGGCTTTGTTTTGAACTATTTGTAGATTTTTAATGTATGAAGCTGCTGCATGTCCCCAGGCTGGACTGGCATATGTCATGATCGGTCTGATAAGTGCTTTGTATAGATTTATTTTGTGTTTTAATGAAAGTGTGCGTGATGTAAGTATGGGAAAGATGTGAGAAATTCTAGTTTGTGCTTTAGTTTTCAGTTGTTTAATGTGTTGTTTGAATGTTAGTTTTTTGTCAAGTGTTATTCCTAAGTATTTTACTGAGTCCTTGTATTCAATGTTTGTGTTGTTTATGTGTAATGTAGGTGGATTTGGTCTTCTTCTTGTGAATGTGATTGCTAGTGTTTTCTCAGCGTTTAGTCTGATTCTCCATTTGGAGAACCAGTTGCTGATCTTGTTTATGTGTAACTGAATTTTTCTAGTAGTGTGATGTATGTCATTATGTGTACAGTAAATTGCTGTGTCGTCTGCGTATTGTGCTATTTTAGTGTGTATTGAAGTTGGGAGGTCTGAAGTGTAAATGTTGTAAAGTGTAGGTGCCAGTACAGATCCTTGGGGAACACCAGCTTTGATCGGGTGCCAGTCTGATTTTTGTCTGTTGAAAATAGTTCTGAAAGTGCGCTTATTTAAAAAGGAATGAATTAATTTAATGTAGCTGTCGGGGATTTTATACTGGATTAATTTGTGAATTAAACCTGTATGCCAAACGGAATCGAAAGCTTTTTCTATGTCAAAGAAGACTGCAGTTGTGTATTGTCTTTGTAGGAATCCTGTCGTTATGTCATCCATGAGTCTAGTTAGTTGTAATGTAGTTGAGTGTTCTGATCTGAAGGCAAATTGTGTCAAAGGTAGTATCTGAGTTATGTATGGTAGTAGTCTCTTAAGTATTAGTCTTTCTAGTATTTTGCCTATGGTCAAGTAAACTAATTGGTCTGTAGTTTTGAGGGAATAAAGGATTCTTTCCGGATTTGAGAATGGAAGTGATGTTGGCTTGTTTGAAAGGAGCTGGGAAATATTGTAATTTTAGTGCGGTATTTAGAATTTTTGTCATGTGTACTAGTCCTTTCCTAGGGAGTTGTTTCAAAGAGATTGTAGTTATTCTGTCTTGTCCTGAGGCTTTATTATTGTCTAAAGAGTTGACGATTTTCTTTATTTCGTTAGTAGTAGCTATTGGTATATGAAATGTCGTGGGTGCGTTTAAGTAAGTTCTTGTTTGTCTTCTAATTTTTGCTTGAAACTGTTCATGATTATTGTTATTTGTCCTTGATCTGAATTGATTTTCTAGTGTCTCTGCGAATGCGTTAGCTTTGTCTAAATCGTCATAAAGTAGTCCGTTTCTTCCATGTAAAGGTCTGTTTCTAGTCGTTTGTCTGTGTGTAAAATTTTTAATTATCTTCCATGTTGTGTCAGTCTCAACTGCAGTCTTTAATTCTTTATTTAGTTGTTCAAATTTATGGTTCTGTATATGTAGTTTTATTCTTTTAGAGATTAAATTTAGTTGGTGTTTGTCTTCCTGTGTTCTTAGACGTTGCCATTGTCTTCTGATTTGTCTTTTCTGTTGAAGTAGTTCAGTTAGTCCTGGGATGTTGTGTGTATCTTGTTTTCTTTTTGAACTGATGGTAGTAGAGTTGTTGTAAGTTTGAAGTAGCGTGTCTTGGAAAGTTTTGGTGGCTAAGTCTAGTTCTTCTGTAGTATTTATCGTAATATTTGGAGTTATACTGTCGTTCAATTTTTGTCGAAATGAAGCCCAGTTTGTTGTTCTGGTAATGTAATTTATAGTCTGAGATCTGATGGGATGTATGTTAATTTCCATTATTACTGGGCTGTGGTCAGAGTTTAATTCATCAAGAACGTCAATATAGTTTATGATAGGTCTTGGTCTCATGATAAAGATATCCAGTACGTCTGGTCTGTGTCCCAGATAACTGTAGTGTGTCGGCTGTAATGGTCCTGTTACTTGGTAGTGGTTGTCTAGTGAGTGTTGTAGTAATGTTTTACCTTTTGCATTTGTAAGTCTTGAGTTCCACGTTGGGCTTTTAGCATTAAAGTCTCCTCCAAATATGAATTTATTATTATGCTTCGTAAGTGTCTCTAGTTCTGTGGCTGTTAATAAGTTTCTAGGCGGTATGTATATAGCTCCAATAGTAGTTGTCACATTATAAGAGTATATGTCTATTGCTGTAAGTTGAATGTTAGTCAGTCCTTGAATAGTTGTTGGAGAGTGTTGTATTGTAGATTTAACTATTACTGCTGTGCCACCATGTCCGTTGTCATTGTCAGTTCTGTATATGTCATAGTTTGGTATTCTCCAAGTAATATGTTTCTTTAGTTTCGTCTCTGAGATTAAGGCAACGTCTATGTTCAGTCTAGTTAGTAAGTTGGTGAATTCTAAAGTTTCGTTTCTTATTCCGTTGGCATTCCATTCTAATATTAGCAAAGGTTTTATTATAGTTTTAGGTTTAAGGACCATTTTGGGTTAGAGCAGTGAGAAGAGAAATTATGGTGTTAAGTAGTTGAGGATTTTCTATGACTTTTTAATGAGTGAAATTAAGACTTCTATTGAACTTGAATTATTGTTATTATTACTGGAGTTTCTCACTGCGTCGGCTATAGTGTTGTTTCTAGTTAGTGGGGGGAAGTTAATTCTGTCTATCTTGGGACTTTCAATTTCAGTGTTTTGTGTGGATCTGCTGATGGCAGTTGGTCTTAAGTTGTCTGGTAGTGATCTTGGTGTTCTATTTATGTCTAGTTGAGGTGCTGATACTATTACTGGTTGCTGAGGTCTTGCTGTTGATGATTGTTGTGGCCTTGCTATGTGTTTTTTTTATAAACTGGGCAATCCCTGAAGCTTGCAGTATGTTCTCCTTTACAGTTGGTACATTTTATAGTGTTGTTGGTGCAAGCTGAGAGCCTGTGCGTCCCAGAACATCGGACACATCTCTCAGTTCTATTACAGAACTGAGCTATGTGTCCAAAGCCCTGGCATCTGTAGCACTGAGTAACCCCAGACAGGCCGATGTATTTTTCCAGTCGTACTTTGATATAACTTATATGGCTGAGTTTGTCTAGTTTTTCATTTAAGTGTTCTGTTCTTTTAAATGTCAGAATCCAGACTGGCAGAGGAGTTTTAATTCTGTTTCCACATTGGAATGTTTGTTTTGTGATCTGTCTGATAGCTATTATTGGGTAGTCATGATTCTGCAGATATGAAAGTATGTCGCTAGTGGGAAATTCTGTTGGCAGACCTTTTAAAGTGACTTTTAGTGCGGAATTTTCTCCATTTGCGTGTGTGTAATACTTGTAGTTGTTAGTTTTCAGTCTTTCTATAACCTGATCATAAGTTTTGTTGTCTGCGGTTTGTATTTTCAAGGTGTTGTTTGTGTATGACATTGATATAGTTTCATAGTTTTTTCCAGCTATTGTTTCTAGTGTTCCAGCATCAGGGACTTTGATGTCAGCTATTATTGGCGGAGGTTTGCGAAATTTAGGCTTAAGTTTTGCTGTTTCTTCTGTGTCTGTATTTGTGTCACTCAAAGGATTGAATCTATTTTCTGTATTGATTGCTGAGGTCATTTCATTTAGAGTTGATGGTTTGCTAGTACGCTTAGGCAATATGTATTCTGTGTCTTGTGTCTTGTTTACTCCTACTTTCTCTTGTTCATGTGTGTTAGTTTGTATTTCATGTTTTAGCTTATGTGTGTCTTGTGTTATGATATCTTCATCTGTATCTGAGTCTGGAGTAGTATTTTGTGTGTCTTGTGTAATGTTTTCTTCGTCAATTTCTGAATCTGAAGTTTCGGAATCTGTGTTTTTTGTCTCAGGTTCTGAATCTGTTTGATTTATGTCTGGTCCGTGGGGAGGATGTAGGGATTTGAGGTCTTCTTTAGGTTGAATCTTCATCATCTTATGATGATGGGGAAGACAGGGCCGGATTCGCTATATATGGTCCTAAAAGTTTGTCGGTGAGTTCCTCTAATATCCTGTGTAGTAGACATTTAAAATCTTACTTGGCACAATCCATCAGTTAATCTTAAACATCAGAATGACCATATTATATTTCTCTGGTGTTACTCGTATTCTTTGATGATTACCTCTGATTACCATTGTTGTGAGCAAGACATTTCTGCTGTGGCCACTTAATTCCATATGATTATGACTGACTATTTTACATCATCGTCATCAACAATCACGGATTAAGCCCATGTGGCATGTTCCGGTCTCATAGATTCTCATTCAAAAGTTGGATCCATCTCTTCTTCGGTCTACCAACATTGGTCTGCATTTAAGTATAATTTTGGAAATGCGATCATCTTCCATTCTTTGAACATGTTCTTTCCATTTTTTCTAGATTATTTTATTCTATCTAAGAGTTTAAAGATATTTAGCTCATTTCTAATATCTTCACTTCTTCTCTTATCTAGAAGTTTGCAACCAGCCACACTTCTCAGAAATCTCATTTCAGCTGCTTCTGTGATCTTCTCTTCTCTTTTAGTTAAAACCCAAAATTCACTACCATACAATAGTAAGGAGACTGCCACTACTTTATAAAATTTAGTTTTGCTTCTTTTCTTGTGCTTTGAAATATCCTTTTGATTGTTCCATTAGAGAAATATATAACAATTTATGATAGGTTATCACGAGAGAAAAGAGCAGCAGCTGGAACTGCAATATTAATAAGAAGAAAATGGAAGAATGGAATTCACAGTTATGATTATATCAATGAAAGAATAATAAAAATAAGGTTAAAAACGGTGAGAAATTATGTAACGATAATAGGTGTTTCTAATCCAGGGGAAGGTAAATTAGAAGAATGTACAGACTTTTATGACAACCTGCAGAAACAAATTAATGAAGTTAATCCAAATGATTATTTAATAATAGCTGGAGATTATAATGCCAGAATAGGCAATAAACCTATTAAAATATAATGGGGAAACATGGAGAAAGAACCGAAAATAAAAATGGAAGACTTCTAATAGATTTTAAAAATTATAATAATTTAAGAATTACAAACACCTTTTTTCCACATCGAGATATACATAAATACAGTTGGTCAGCAAGAGGACAAAGAAGCTGACTATTTAACTCATGCCCCAAATGGGAGTCAATGACCAATCACATTTCAATGATTTTTATTTACAACCAATCACAGTCTTTTTCGCCTCGATTTTATCAGTTTAATTTCATTACTTTAAAATCAAGATCCTCCTATTCTGAATAGGTCATAGCATTATTTTACAGTGACTACATGTGGCTACCAGATTGTACATATAGTGCACGAATGTAAACACATAGTGCTTGCGGGAGATAATATAAAAACATTTGTAGCAATTGATTATATCACAAAAAAAAAGAAACCACTGTTTGCACTTTCGTAAACGAATTATTTCGCAGGAAATAACGTTGCAGAAAAATATATTTGACATATTTACATCATGGGACATCAGAAATTAATTAATACCAATAATGTTGGTTATAAATTTCTCCACTAGGGTGTATTCTTACAATATTGCGATCCTTTGGCAATAAATAATATGATCTGGTTGCAGTGATGAACAAATGAAGCGTACCAATCGTTTCTCATTTATTTTCAAACATCGCCGTTTACATTAAGCATATAAATATTTTAAAATTACTAAAAAAGTGGGAACCTTAACCTCCTACTACCCCAAGGACCTCCGGGTCTGTTGTGGGATCACTTTACTTTACTTATAGTTAAATAATGATTTGTGAGTAAACAGCTTAATTTTATTTGTTGAATAGTCCTAACAAACGCCACTCATGATTTTCAAATTCTCTAGATAAATTGGAAATCACTCGTGACATTACTTGTGATAATCGTTTTGAGACCTGTTTTTTTCAGGAATATTGTGCTTCGAATTTCCAGACATTTCACTTATAGTCAAGGAAAAGCTTGAAAACTGTAATAAGGAAATTTAACCCAACCGATAAATCGAACCCTATGAGGCAGAACGTTGCTACGTCTAACCTGCCGGATGCATTTCACTAGGTTCGTAAGCTTGGTGTGCTTCTGAGATCAGTTCATCCCATAATGTAAAAACGTTATAAGACGAGTAATTGAAATGTTTCGCATCTCGAAATTACAGTATATAACACACAGATATCTGAAGTAATTCACTGCGAGAAAATTTATAATTATATCATTCGCTGTATTATAAAGAGTGAAAAATAAATGAAAATCATCACAGGAAGATTTGCTGCTTGTGCAGTTTCTGCCACTTATACATTCACTCCCTTTCAAATAAAACCTTTTGATCTTTAAATCAGGACAATGAACTCACAATGCAAACTTCTATATTTGTAGCATCCGTTTCGTTTTCACGTCGACATAAACAAGTAAATAAAAATATAATCTTAAAAACCTTCACCCTCTATTTAGGCATACTATCGGTTTGTTAGATCTATGGCTTAGGTATATTATCGGTTTGTTATATCTATGGCCTACTTTGGTTATGAAGCTTTTGTTTTAATAAAATTGTCGCTACGTAAAAATACTGATAAAATAGGGAAGGATGAATGTTCATTTATTTTTCTTGAAAATGCCTGATTCCTGCTCCAGCAGTTCGAAGAGTGCTAATGAAGTAGGCCCTACACAATAAAAATTATTTTGAATAGTGTATAGATGTATTTTGGAAAAACTGACCCTCCCGCAAGAGTATAGGCACGCCAGTAACCCTCCCGCAAGAGTATAGACACGCCAGTAACCCTCCCGCAAGAGTATAGGCACGCCAGTAATAATTATTTCATTGTCAGAGAGTTTAATCCGCATGATTACAACATATCAAAGCTCAAACAGTGTCATGTTAACACTTAACAGAATGTTGTCATTACGTCAGATTTTGAACCCAGATATCGTAATTCCCTAACTAAAATATTTATATAAGTTTTCTTACAATATTAAAAATGGTGTTAATGAATTGATGTACATTTCTTATGTGAAGTAAATACGAGCATCAAATGCTAAAGTTTACAGGTTTATTTTACATAGGCTCTTTTATCCGCGTCTTTCTTTTGAAACATTTTATTATTTTTATGCGTCATACACGTGTTGCAGGTTGCAGTCTGCTAATATGGCAAGATAGACGGCGTTTCTTGGAGCAGATTTCTACACCTGTGTGTGATATTTAGATTTTCGTTAATTCCGGATGTTTCCTTCTTGCATTTCACACAGCACGTCACTCTTGTTCGCTGACGTTGTTTAACATTTTGCCAAGTAAATTTCGTCACTGTGATTTAATTATTCGTCAGTTTAATACTCTGTTCCTTCGGTTTATTTTGGGATTTTAAGAAAAACTTTCTACATTTGAACTTTGTAAAGTTCATTTTGTTGATATATAGAGATAACCATACAAGATTTATTTATTTATGTGACTGTCTCTGTTGTAACTGACTACGGTCCGACTTTAACTTTCAATGTAGTATCTGGACCAGGGTTCACTCGAGGGTATCCGATTATTACTTGAATCGATAAATAGCGAAATCCGAAGCTGAAACCAACAGGGCTTACAATATATTATATTGCAAATAAATAATAAATTTAAACAATCACCGTGTTGTATTATAAGTATAAATAGGCTACCTATTTACATTTGAAATTTTAACCGTTCTGTTTATTTACATTTACTTAAAAATATATTTCCAGTCCTATTTTATTTGATATCAGTATCCTTTGATCTTTTCCATTTTACATTTTTTCTCGATTCTCAAAGTTTTCCTTGCAATCTTTGCAGAATATTTTAAAGCCTAATTTCTCTCCGTATCGGGTTTTGTTTCTGCCTAGAAATTGTTATAATTTATTTTATACTTTAATTTTCGTTTCTAATTAATATTAATATTTATTTCTCTACACATCGTCAACAAGAAATAGTTTGATGAGGAGTGTGGGGAATGAAAGAGGGACATGTAAGATTCTTGTACGAAAAACATACGGAAAACGCCCAGTTGGTAACTAAGAATGAGGCGGGAGAATAATATTAACCATGATTTGAAAGTAGATTATACCGGGGATGATTGGAAAATATTAGCTAAGGATAGGGTTATGTGGAGAGCTTATATCCGCGCGGCCATGGACCTAGACGTCGTCAGTTTTGATAGCATTAGATTTACACAACTATAAAGAGAACCTTTCTTTTTACCTGAATCGGGATTTGAACCCAAGGTCTTTAACGCTGACGCACTAACCAATTATGCTATCCACGCAATCCAGGAGCAGGCACAAATTGTTCTCTGTTTCAAATCCCCGTGTACCAAATAGTACTGAACTTCTATTTACTTTACAACAGGGAATTATTCGGTGCTACAACACTGGGCAACACTCAAATTTGCACCTCACAAAAATTATATGTTTCTAATGTATTTTTATGCCCTGATTTCTAAACTGAAATCCCTTTTGCGTTATCGCCTACCGTATTGAAGTAATCGCCGATTTATGATCATACTAGCGACCCGACCGAGCGCAAAGTAGCGGGCTATTGTATGCATAATCTATTGTATTGTGGTTACCTCACCCTTCAACTCTTGTTCGTGAAGAAGGAGCGTATGACAACACATTATTTTATTACTGGGAAAGAAACATTTCCAGCCTATTGGGTGGCCTGTTTCAATTTATGAACCCTATAAATGGCATGGCCATCATGCATTTCATGATGTAATAGATTATATGTTTACACAATTTATTTTATTGCGGTCTCTTAACCTCCCCACTTTTATTGTTATGACAGAATGCAAAATCGGTAATTTAAAAATATATTTCATCTTCTAAGGGATTTCAATTTAACAAAAGTCAGTCGGAACTGTTAAGCTCTCGGTTACAGAACTGGTACTTGTTGAGTTCAATGCCAAAATAACAACTTATAGGAAACATGAACACTATTTGAATGAACTTGTCTATTGTAATGACGTTATTGGACTAATGGAACAATTGAGCGGTAAAATTTGCAATCCACCAGAATGGCGCTTTGTCATCGATTCTTCCAAGTTAAACAAAAGCCTTATGAAGTAACAGAGTGGCCTCTAAGGGATGCTTTGCTACCAGGGGACAAGAATATTAAACTCCAACCATTAGTTAAGAAAGAAAACATATTGCTGCCACCCCTTCACGTTAAGCTAGGCTTAATGAAACATTTTGTTAAGGCTCTAAACAAAAATGGTAAAAGTATTCTGTATTTGAAAGAAAAATCTCCAAGAATTAGTGAAACTAAATTGAAGGAAGTCATTTTTATTGCCCACAAATTCGTGAAGTGACGCAAGACAAGAAGTTTGATGATGTGCTGAGGACAGTAAGAAATCAGCATGGGTGGGATTCAAGACAGTGTGTGCTAATTTTCTAGGAAATGTAACGGCCGAAAACTACCAAGAAATTATGGAGAACACGCTAAAGACAAATAAAAACTTGGGATATAATATGTCATTGAAAATACATTTCGTGCATGCCCACCTGGACTTCTTTCCTCACAACCTCGGGGATGAACACGGAGAACGTTTTCATCAAGACATATCTCTTATGAAAAGAATATACAGAGGGCAATGGTCACCCAGAATGTTAGATGACTATTGTTGGCAGCTAATTAGAGCACAAGCGGAAATGTTCCAGAAAATATTTTTAGAATGTGAGTATAATTAAACTTTATTTTTCTATATTTCTATACGTGTTTGCATGATAAATCAGAAAATTGGTGACTAAATCTTACCGAAAGTTATTTAATCTATACAATTCTTTCTTAATAATCCTTGTATTTATAAAAATAACATAAGGAATTACGAGAAAACTCAAATTAGATATGTTCGGTCATTTTCTTTTTGTATTTGTATGGAAATTTTCAATCACGTTTCCTGCAGAAATGTTACGTGATAGAAAATTTTGGATGCAGTTCTGAATTCAGCATAGGTCAAATATATATATATATAATCACCTATTTTCATTCGAGTGCAAAAACAAAAGTTTGAAATTTGTTGTCCAGTGTAATTAGCCAATCTAAGAGCAGAAAGAAATATTGTTAATCAATGGTAAAGAGAAAATGTTTTTCCTGAACCAGAAATCGAACCCCGAACCTTTAGCTTACCGTGCTAATGCTCAGACCACTGAGCTAATCCAGGCTTCATTCCCATCCAAGCAGAAATCCTTCCTTTACCTTACTCTACTGGTCCCACATTCAATTGCAATGAATCATCATTCACAAATACACAATGAATGTCTTCTACCTGAAGAAGACATGAAGGGACTCCACACAGCTATAGCATTATTTATTAAATTAATATTGAGAAGCTAAAGCTATTACTATGATTTACAATAATTTAATTTACTTATTTCTATCTTAGTAATAGCTTTAGCTTCTCAATATTAATTTAAAAAATATTGTTCTCTATTTGACAATTAGCTGATATGGTACGGAATAAGTCCCATCATAATGTTAGTAGAAACAATCCTGTTGTAGGTCTAATGTGAATAGAAATTCACTACCACTGGATACACGGGGATTTCAATTAAAGGAAAAAATTGTGTCCGCTCCTGAATTCCCTTGATAGCACAATTATTGGTTAATGAATCAGCCGCGTAAAACTGGCTTCAAATTCCGGTTCAGGCAAAAACTTTTATTTTTAGTTGTAACTATTGCCTGAGTACATTGATTTCAATATAACATTAGATATGTATTGAAAATGACACTTTTGGTAGATGAAAATTATGAGTGGGTTGTTTTGTTGGCAAAGTGTCGCGGCGCAGAATGTTTAATGCGGTTATTTGGACGCCGATCATTAACCCGCAGGTAAACAAGGGGCCGGACATGTTGGCCACTTGCCACACATCCCCTAGTGATGCATACAAACTACTCAGGTTATTTTCCTTACTTCTATTTCTGATTATTCGACACTGACACCATTACACCAGCAGTACAATCCACATTAACCCGGATCTACAATGTACTAGTGCAATATGATCTTTTAAAAATTGTATTTCATTAACGCAGTTTAACCTCTCACCTTATAGATACTTTTAACGTGCCACACGCCACCCGGGCCTTACAGTGACACGACGTGTCGGGAGAGGGATTTTAAATTGTGGATCACACGCATACGTGTTTGACCTCACAAGGAAAACGTAGGTCTCCCCGAAAGAGTGGCAATATATATATATATATATATATATATATATACACACACACACACTAGCTAATACCCGGCGTGCGCTGCCACTCCTAAATAAATGTTGTGTTTTTACCACCAGACGTGCGCTGTTATGCTTGCCACGGAATCTGCTTATCCCGATCTTCTTATCGTTATTGTGAGTTATCCGTAGAAGATAAATATATGCTGTCGCGGACTTTTTTGTAGAGTTATTTGTGATATTCAATTCTGTGTACATTAATTTAGTGTATTTTTTATGGTTTAGGCAGCGTAATCCATTTAAGCGTCAAAGTAGGGACTTTATTTCATGTTTTTCACTACAAAGGGTGATTTTTAGGGGTGAAGGGGTTGAGTATCACAACTATCTTATAACCTATGTTCATGCCGGGAATCTCCTGAACATTTTGCAAAAAAACCATCAACATTGGATCAATGGTATGGCCGCGCATAGAATACGAACAAACAAACAAACAAACAAACAAACAAACATTGATTTTTATATATTATATATATATATATATTTATATATTTTATATATATTATATATGTTATATTGTCGATTTTCGCGGATGTAAGTATGATTAAGAAAGTTTTCTTGGGTTTTCCGCGTCATGGATTGAAGGTTGGCCTCTCCCCACTGATTTTGACGTTTCGACATGATCCCACATGTCATTATCGAAGAATCAATCATTCATTCCTTTATAATGGCATGTGGGACCATGTCTAAATGTTGGAATCAGTGGCCAAAGACCAACCTTAAAATCCATGACACGGAAAACCCAAGAAAACTTTCTTAATCATATATATATATATATATATATATATATATATAATTAATTTAAAAATTATTATTTAGCACCGGCACACCAATATCGCTATTGGAAATATTATACTTTTGATAGATGATAGGCTGTGTCTGTATTTTTACAATCATTTTCGTATTTTTTCGGCCTCCAATTAATAATTTCAGCATCTGTTTTAAAATACTCTCTTACCTTTAATTGTAGTTTATAATCGCGTAGAAGAGTGCAGACAATATTAGTAGTAGTAATATGTTTAGTGTATAAAAAGAACGACACTTTATGTATTACGATCTTAATTATTTAAAGTTTTGTAACTTAATATAACTTGTAACTATTGGCGGCTGATTGTTGAGAATTTTGGAGGGGGGACTATAGTGCCCTAACTTTACTAATATGCATTACTCATAAATTGGTGATTATGTGTTACGTATCATAAATTCAAATAAAAAAATAGAAAAAAGTAGCAGTGTGTGAATATTGAACTCAGAAATATATTTGGTGAATTGGGAAGAATATCGATCACTTTAGCAATTAGTCGAATAACTGTAATATTATTTGTAAAAAGACATTAAAAAAATTGAGAATTGTTTACTTTCTATTACTTACTTAGGTATACATAAAAATACAAACATATTATTAAATAACCTGATAAAATTGTATTCTAGTGCCTGGGTTTGATGGGAGTTCCCCGACACTTGGGTAATTCCGATCACCTTATTGAAAGCTGAAGAAAAAGCTGATATACACAAAAATGGGAAACAAAAAGCACACACATAATCCTTTACTGTGTCATATACATTGTATTTTGCATGAACCTTTTGAACATCAAGTGGACCTGTACCACTTTGCTGTCCCGGCCTACATCAGGTGCTTAATTGCATTGTTAGACGTTAATAATGAAAATAAAATAAAAATTCGAACAATGCCGAGTCACTTCTACCACTCGGGGTAATTTCGATTAGTACTGATCGGAGTTACCCCCAGTGTGCCAAGTTGGAAATCGTTTGGCAACATTTCGTATTGGAGTTATATGTTGAAACTGTAATTATTTTAAATAAATGTTCACCCTGTTTTTAAAATCTAAAAAAATAATACATTTAATTGACAAATACCTAACTTTCCGGACTTGAATCTGGATGGCTTCCTTACAAGAAAAGTATATGTTCATCACACTGCAAAGATACTTCTCAACTCGCATTATACACAATGCTTGAAACACTTGACAAAAGATGCCAGCAATATGCAGAACCCGATTATACGAGTAATAGTAGTTTCTGAATAAAATTGTGGTCGGAATTCCCCTACTTTACGCTAAATGTATTTTTAATACAGAAAATACGCAAAAATTTAATAAAAGGTTGATGTAAAACTAACCTAAAATGTGCCATACTAACGTTGGAACGTGTGTCTATTATCATTACTAAAACAGAATAACTAATTTATGAAAAAAACACTAACAAAAATTTAGATCTCCGAGTATCTATCTAATCAACCCTAATGTACCTAAAATGCAGGCTAACCTATCTTACCTAACAACATGAATAAGCACTTTGGCAATTAGCTAGTATTAACGTGAATGAACATGTTGGTACGAATCTCGCTAGCACGAATGTTACCAGATAAGTATTATATAACTATCGATATAATTAGTAAATTATAAATCACTGACGCTATTCGTTACTTAGGTGTCAGCTTTTCAGATCATATAACTTTTGATTCTAAGCAAACTCTTACTAAATTAGGGAATAATATTGAAACTCTCATTGCTTCACCGCTGTTACAGTCTGATCAGAAATTTACAGTTTTAAATTGTTCCATATCTCCTACTCTAATCTACCCGTTTCAAACAGTATCACCAAATCATATACCAAAAACATTTTTAGTGAATTGTGATAAATTTTTGAGAAGTGAACTTAAAGAAATTTTACATCTTCCGATGGATGTCCCTGATCACATGTTATGTACTGAACGTCGGAATAAAGGACTTGGTTTATTTTGTGCAACGTGGGAAACAAAATTACAGCATATAAACATTTGCCACATTCTTCATCAAGACAATAATACATACATTACTACTCTCCGAAACCTAAAAGAGGAAAGTTTACATTGTGTGAGAGACCTTAACATTGAACCTAGTGACATCAACATTAACACTCGAAGTCTTCTACCAGATGCAAGGAAACTCAGGAAACAACTAAGAGACAAAGAAGCAGTTCTCTGGAGTCAACTTCCTCATAAAGGAAAAGGCGTTGTTCTCTACAATGAATATGCACCGGCAAATCAATGGATTCGTGACCATCAGGGATTGTCTTGTTCCGAATGGTGAGAAGCAATTAAAATGCAAGCCAATGTATCGGCGGTGCGTTCTTTGCCGGGCAGGTCTAGGGACGATACCCTCTGTAGACGTCGCAGAGAGCACGAAAACCCTTGGACACGTCCTTGGGGCCTGTCCGTTTGGAGAATCACTGAGAAACATTAGGCACCACACTATTCGAAACATGATGTCAGAAGCCTTGCGAGATTATGGATACAGAGTTTATGAGGAAGTTCATGGATGTGGCTACTAATGGAAGTAAAGATCCCACAATCCGTTTTCAGACTCATAGTGGCCAACCTGAGGATGTTGACTGTGGAAAGAAAACCATATATGAGCCAACAATAGACTAATACAAAGATAAATACCAATTAGACAGTATAACAGTCACAGGATTGATGATCGGGGCAAGAGGTACTATACCAGGATTCGTAGCTAAATTTTGGAATTTCTTAGATTTGGACAGAGTGTATCTTTCTAAAATTGTTATCGCTGCCATTAGAGGATCAATTTCAATTTTAAGAAACCATCTTTACAAAATTTATATTTTATAGTATGTATACTACAATCACAATTTGAATTTTTTTAATGTAGGCCTATTTACAAAATGTATTTCTTACAATTATTTGAAAATTTTTAATATATCTACAAAATGTATTTCATCAATTTCAAAAATTAATTGTCTGTACCGCTTTGTCCTTGAGGGAATCCTCTATTGTATGTAATAAAAAAAATGATCAATTACAAGATTCAAGACTAATACCTGACATAGAATAGCCAATAAATATAGTTAAAATATAATTTTGAAGGCAGTTAACAACAACGATCATCGTGATAAATGAAAACGCACCCAGTACATGTAACCCCCTCTGCCAGATCTTCAGCGAAACACCAGTTTTGAATCCTGCTGATGATGAGAGTAGTCCCGAAAGCGCTACAGATAAATAACTAATAAAGTTGAGGAGACGGACCTTTTAGGTAAATATTTCATAATTTTATATTTTAATTTTGAATAAAACCTCAACGGAACTTCATCACAAATCCTATTAATCTAATATATAAAAATGAATGTTTATTTGTTGGTTTGTTTGTTTGTTCGTACTTTATGCGCGGCCATACCATTGATCCGATTGTGATGGGGATTTTTGCTAAATGTTCAGGAGATTCCCGGGATGAACATAGGCTATAATAGAGTTGCGATACTCAACTCCTACACCCTTAAAAATCGCCCTTTGTAGTGGAAAACGTGAAAAAAGTAGCTCTTCAGACGCTTAAATGGCTTACGCTGCCTAAAGCATAACAAATACACAAAATTAATGTACACAGAATTGAATATCTGAAAACTCTCTACAAAAAAGTCTTCGACAGCATATGTTTATCTCTTACGGATAATTCACAATAACCACTTTAGTCTTTCAATGATGCCAAGAAGATCGAGACAAGTACGTAGATTCCTGTGCAAGCATAGCAGCACATGACCGGTATTCTTTTACGGGTAACTCACAATAACGAACTTTGCATTTTAGCTCATTTATGCCAAGAAGATCGAGATAAGTAGATTCCCGGGCAACACCGGGTAATCATCAAGGCGAATCTTGAAATAATTACGATATACATTTATAATTATTTTTAATTCTACTTATTCAACTAATCGTAAGAAGTACATTAATTTTTGTCTTTCAGCTCATTTATGCCAAGAAGATCGGGATGAGTAGATTCCCGGACAAGGCCGAGTAAACAGCACGGGGTATCTAAAAATAATTACGATATAAAATTTTCCCTCTACTTATTTAACTAAACATAAAACATTAATTTTCGTATTTCAGATCATTTATGCCAAGAAGATCGGGATAAGTAGATTCCCGGGCAACTCCGGGTAACTAAAAAATATAAATTTATAATTGGTTTTCCCTTTACTTATTCAATTAAACATAAAATCACATTAATTTTCATTTATTTAGGCGTAGCAGCGCACGCCGGGTATTAGCTAGTGTTGAATAAATATAGTATAATAAATAATAGTTTAAAAACAACTAAAACAACACGCTTTATTAGAACACCGAACTAAAAAATGAAAAATAATTTTAATTTCCAACACGCTTGGGATAAAATTAAAGGGGTCAACAAAAATTCATCTCCGACACATCTAGAATAAAACTAGAGTTATCTACAAAAAAAAATCAAAAGCGTGGGGTGCTTTTTTATAGTTTTTACGTTTTCTTCTTAGAGACTCTACTTTTACAAATATCTGTTTATTATCAAATATATTAATTGATAAAGAGCACCCCACGCTTTTGATGGTAAAATTATTTTTTTTTGTAGATAACTGTAGTTTTATTCTAGATGTGTTAGAGATGAATTTTTGTTGACCACTTTAATTTTATCCCAAGCATGTTGGAAATTAAAATTATCTTTAATTTTTTAGTTCGGTTTTATAATAAAGCGTGTTGTTTTAGTTTTTTAACTATTATTTATTTTTTATTTTTTAGTTATAGTATTTTACAGAATAAGATAAAAATATAAATATCTTTAAATTCGATACTATTGTGGTATGAGCTAAAAATAATATTCTACTAAAAAACCCTCCAGGCCGGATTTGAACCAGCGACCTATGGATTACTGAAATTATATACCACTACATTCCACCGTTCTACCAACTGAGCTCTTACAACGATTGAGTAAGAATTTGATAAGTCCGCAACCTATCATACCGGTTTTTATTATTTTGATTTTCTGCTGATTCTGGGCAACATTTATGAAATTATTGTATTGTCATTGGTCCTTTACAAGTATACAAAGTTTCAAGTCGATCCAATGATTTTAAGTGGG
This sequence comes from Diploptera punctata, assembly GCA_030220185.1. Classification (NCBI taxonomy): domain Eukaryota; kingdom Metazoa; phylum Arthropoda; class Insecta; order Blattodea; family Blaberidae; genus Diploptera; species Diploptera punctata. The sequence goes on along the minus strand of JASPKZ010003859.1, from coordinate 180,591 downwards.
TGAAAATCGTGTTGAAAGATTCCGTTACATAATTACACAGACACTTTTTTGATTTTCTGATGATTCTGGCCAGGATTTTAGAAAAAAATGAAATTATTGTATTGTCATTGGTCCTTTACAAGTATACAAAGTTTCAAGTCGATCCAGTGAATTTAAGCGGGTGAAAATCGCGTTGAAAGATTCCGTTACATAGATAGATACAGGTCAAGCTAATATAAAGCGTGTAATAAAGGCACCTAGAAGCTAAAGATTCGTATTCGTTTTTTGATCAGTGCACCTAATCTCAAACTTAATAGCTCAGAGTGACAGTTGTATGAGGAGCAAAGGAGATATGCTATAAAATATACGGGAGCTTAGTTCATAATTAGAGGATATTAATTTTGAGGAAAAAAATATCACAGATAAAACTTAAAACTTCATTTTCTCAAAATTGTTTAATGCATTAACATCCCCTGGCTTCTAACACGCCTCAATTATTTAGATAATATTAATTTATATGTTTACCTTATTAGTTATTTTTATAGGAATTCCTGCGACGGGCTTTCTCGAAAAAAAAAAATTGAATCACTAGTTTGTTGAACGCAGCAATTTATGATTTTTCGATGGACAACAAATCGACAGCATTTAATCTCTCTTCTCCTATCCGGATCCTTAAATAATTATTTATGAGTTTTAGACTAAAGTTTAAAAAAATCACTTCGTGAGGTTGACTTAGCCAACGTAATCCAATTCTCAATGGTTTAGATATTTCTTTGAATGTATCAGAATTCAGTCCAAATGAAATAATAAATTTTACGATATTCAGCCATTCACTTACTTCGCGAAATTCTGGTCGGTTATAGAAAACATGTAAGTCAGTCTTTTAGGCCTACATGAATTGCTTAAATTATTGGCAATGTTACCGGCACTAATACAGCGAAAACTGACTTTATCTTGTGTTTGGCAGAAAGTTATGTTTCTTTATTTTATTTTGTAGATGTTTCAAGACACTTACGCCATTTTTCGTCCATGTGCTGTCACCACCGCCAATGAGGAGACACAATAAAACAGTAAAATCGGCTATTTTCATCACAACCACACACCCAAGAAGTATTGTCATAGATGCCCCTAAAAACTTTATTATGTAGGTTGACCATCTTTTGCACTACGATTGTACCAAGACTATATTCAAGTCGGGTGTTGACCTACCTTTTTTTTTCTCTCCTATATTTAACGCATCAAAACATGACACTTTAATTCCAAAACCTTCGTTTTACACACGGACAATTGATAACCAACTATTATCGACAGAATGACAACACGAAAATTAGATGCGTGATTCTAAAGCTAATTTTCAATCACATCCAAAGGTTTAAATTATTTTCTGCAATATGTTTTAAATATTTAGCATTTAACTTTTCAGCGTATCAGATTCGTACGCGCCACTGTTGTTTCGTTTGGAGCTCACAATGAAGAAAGAATGATTTTACCGGTAACCTGATAATGCTTAAACGCCTAATTTAGGACATTAAAAATAATAAAATAACATTTCATAAAAGATTGCTCGCAAACTGACAATTACTACGTAAATAAATGATATTTTGTTGCTTGTAATTAAAAATATAGCAGTTTAGTTTGAATATCATCAGAATTGCCAACAGAATAGAGCAACAGAACCTTCGTGGCAAATTTTTAATATGTGTGAGAGACACTCAGCCCGACATGAAGACTACGTATCATAAAGTACGTATTATGTTTGGATCTATGCTGACATTACGAGTCGGCAAGCACGTGTTACCATGGCAACTGCGTATGCGCTTCACATTTACACTGTATAAAAACTATACTAGTTAGGCACGATTTCTCCATAATACCAACCCATACATCTGTGAACGCCACATTGGTTATTTTTAACTCGAAATAAATTATCATGTTATAACATTATTAACAATTTTAAGTAAATCACCACAAATACAATTTTAAAACATAGTTATTTAATTTTTTTTTGTCCAATGTCATCAGGTTGACATTTCTGGATTTCTTCCCTGACACTAGCAGAAAATGTAATCCGTTTCTTAGGTTGGAGCATCTGGAAGGCGGAGTTACGTTACCCTGTGATAAATCATAATGAAGTGCCAAGAGAGTTCTTAACGTAAACTTAACCTAAATTCCAGATCTTGGGCAACCACTGGAATAATTCCTTTTAAGGAAAAATGCCTTTGGTCTGACCGGGAATCGGACCTGGGACCTCATGAACTGTAGTCAAAAACGGTGACCACTAGCCATGAGGCTTTTCTATTCAGTAAAATAATTCAGAAATATTAATGCTAGAGAATAACGCCCGTTAACCCCGTACAGTAGTCATCCCTCCTTGTAACTTACATAAAATCATAAAAATATCACTTTAATCTCTATTGTATAGGTTACATCTGTGCTGGTTGAATGGAAGAAACTTGCTCTGCAAAAATAAATAAAACATTATTACTTACTTACTTACTTACTCACTGGCACTATCGAACCCATAGGTTCATGGCCGCGCGGACATAAGCTCTCCATACATCCCTATCTAGAGCTAATGCTTTCCAATCATTCCCTGTATAATCTACTTCCCTCAAATCATAGTTAATGTTGTTCTCCCACCTCATTCTTGGTCTACCAACTGGGCGTTTTCCCTCTGGCTTTCCTACAAGAAGCTTCCATGCACGTCTTTCATTCCCCATACGCGCAACAGCCCATCGTAGTCTACGAGACTTAACTGTACTTATTATATCTGGCTTCCTATAAAGACCATGTAGTTTATTGTTATGTAGTATTCTCCACTCACCTGTCTGTTCATCTCTCTTTGGTCCAAAAATGTTCCTAAGAACTTTATTCTCAAATACTTGTAATCTCCTTTCCTCCCTTAAAGTAAGAATCCATGTATCGCACCCATATAATATATCTGGTAGAATAATAGTTTTATATATTTTCAGTTTAACATTTTTTGAAAGGAGTTGGGATGTCAAAAGTCTCTGCAATGCATAATAGCATGCATTTCCAGAGTTGAGCCTATGTTTAATTTCTTTGTGCATCTCATTCATATTTGTGATTATTGTTCCTAGGTATTTGAATTCAGCCACTTCCTCAAAATTTCCCTCATTTGTCATTAGCTGTCCATTTCCATTATATACTGAATTTCTACGTGTGACCATATGTTTAGTTTTACTGATATTTACTTCCAGTCCTAATTCCTTAGTGTTACTCAATAGTGTGTGTGTGTTGGCCTTTAGTATCTCCTCGCTATCGGCCAGTAGTACTACATCATCAGCATAAACTAACGGCTTATTAATACCATTCAGTTGTAAGCCTTCCTCATTCTCTAAAGATTTAATGGCATGCTCTAGTACAAAATTAAATAGTAGAGGAGATAGTGCATCTCCTAAGCTTCAACCCATTCTGGATTTCAAAAGTGTCCGAAAACTGTTTGCCTACACGCACCGTATTCTTTGAGCTATTTAGACACATTCGTATAAGTCTAACTAACTTTTTAGGAATTCCAAACTCCAGCAGGATACTATATAACTTCTCCCTCTTAATTGAATCATATGCTTGTTTTGAAGTCTACATATAGTTGATGTACAATACCATTATATTCCCATTTCTTTTCTAAAATCTGTCTTATACTGAAAATCTGATCTGTTGTAGACCTGTTTCTTCTAAATGCACATTGATGATCTCCTAGAATGTCATCAATATAGGGAGTAAGTCTGCTTACTAATATATTTGTTAGAATTTTGTACGAAGTTGAAAGTAATGAGATGCCCCTGTAGTTGTTGCAATCAGCTTTATCTCCTTTCTTATAAATTGGTACGATAATTGATTCTTTCCATTCATCTGGAAGAGCTTCTTTTTCCCAAATCATACTAAGCAACCAGCGTATCTTGTCCATCAATTTTTCTCCCCCTGATTTTATCAGTTCTGCTGGGATCTCATCTGAACCTGATGCTTTATACATCTTCAATTTTTCAATCGCCAATTCAACCTCTAATGCACTTGGCTCTGCGACTGGCATTTCTGCTGTCTGTAACTTATCCTCCTCAATGTCCTGTTCTGTATGTACATTTAATAGCTGATTAAAGTAACGTTTCCATCTACTTAATATACTCCTAGAATCTGCAATCATATCCCCATTTTCATTCCGAATTATGTTGGTTCTAGCCTGAAACCCCTTCTTCTCTATACTAATTCCCTGATATAATTCTCTAATGTTCCTATTTTTTGCATTCATTTCAAGATCATTAATCTTCTCTCTCAAATATTCCCTCTTTTTTATTCTTTAGTAACTTGGTGGTTTCCCGTCTAACACTACCCAATTGCTCTAAATTTACCTCATTTGGCTTGTGTAACCATTTAATTTTTGCTACCTTTCTTTTCTTTACAATGTCGGCACATTCCTCATCAAACCATTTCTTATTTTGCCTCTTTTTTAAACAACCAATGCTTTCTGATGCTGACAATTTAATAGTATCTCTTATAGCCTCCCATTCTTTATTTATATCAGTTTCTTCTTCGTTTTCCACATTGTCATCTGAAGATTCCAGTACCTCAAATCTATTAGCAATTTTGATTTGGTATTCTTGCCGCATTTCATCATTTTTCAAGTTTTTTAATTCATATTTTACAGAATCATTTTTAGCGTTTGTTCCTCTCATAAGCGATAGCCGTTGTCTGATTTTCACTCTGACCAGATGATGATCCGAATTGCAGTCTGTCCCTCTAACTGATCTAACATCAATGATGCGACTGTGCCAGCGTTTATCCACTAATCCATGATCTATCTGGTTCCGAGTTTCTCCATCTGGGGACGTCCAGCTGTATTTATGAATATCCTTATGCTGAAATGTTGTGCTCTTAACAATGAGATTCTTTGATGTGGCAAATGTGACTAATCTAACCTCGTTGTCGTTACTATCTTCATGAAGACTGAATTTGCCTATAGTTGGTTTGAATATATCTTCCCGCCCCACTTTTGCATTAAAATCTCCTAAGACAATTTTCATATGATATCGTGAAAGGCTATCAAATAAGCATTCCAATTCTTCATAGAACTCATCCTTAATCTTGTCATCTTTATCTTCTGTGGGGGCATGTACATTTACAATTATAAAATCTTGTCGTTTACCCTTTAGAATTATGTATGATATCCTATCACTAACAAACTTAATATCTCGGATAGCGGATAGGATCCTCCTTCTGACTAAAAAACCCGTTCCAAATGCAGGTCTTTCTGCACCCCCATAGTATAATGCAAAGCTTCCTGATTCCTGACTACCTTCTCCTGGCCACCTAACTTCCTGTAAAGCGACTATATCCAAGGGCGATTTATCCAATTCCCGCGTTAATATCTCTAATGCCCCGCTATTGTATAAAGTCCTAACATTCCATGTTCCTAGGAACATGTCCCTGTGTTTGAGCCTAATAAAACATTATTATTATTTATTATTATTAATAATAATATTATTATTATAAAGATTTAATAATAGAAGATCAAAAGGGGTATATTAGAGATGTAAAAAATTTGAGTATCTGGGAGTAAAAGTAGATAAAGAGGATAAACAAGAAAGTGATATTAAGAACAGAATACATAAAGAGAAGATTAATGATCTTGAAATGAACGCAAAAAATAGGGACATTAGAGAATTATATCAGGGAATTAGTATAGATAAGAAACGATTTCAGGCTACAACAAACATAATTCGGAATGGAAATGGGGATATGATTGCAGATTCCAGGAGTATATTAAATAGATGGAAAAGTTGCTTTAATCAGCTATTAAATGTACATACAGAACAGGACATTAAGGAGGATCATTTACAGACAGCAGAAATGCTAGTCGCAGAACCAAATGTATTAGAGATTGAAATGGCGATTGAAAAATTGAAGATGTATAAAGCATCAGGTTCAGATGAGATCCCAGCAGAACTGATAAAATCAGGGGGAGAAAAATTGATGGACAGGATACGCTGGTTGCTTAGTATGATGGGAAAAAGAAGCTCTTCCATATGAATGGAAGGAATCAATTATCGTACCAATTTATAAGAAAGGAGATAAAACTGATTGCAACAACTACAGGGGCATCTCATTACTTTCAACTTCGTACAAGATTCTTACAAATATATTAGTAGTAGTAGTAGTAGGACTTTATTAGACAAAAAGTAAGATATTTACAATATTATTTACAAATATGGGTCGCACGGGCAGTAAGCCGTACGTGCTGTTGACAGTCCGTTACAATAAAGTAATAATTGGTACTAGTGTAAAGAAAAATAAACAAAAACAGCAATAACATTACAATTACATAAAGAAAACACAATAAAAATATTACCATTAAATAATAACACAATAGCATTATACACTAAAAACATTAACATTACAATTACATAAAGAAAACACAATAATATTACAATTAAGTAATAACACAATAGCAATAACATTACAATTACATAAAGAAAACACAATAATAATATTACAATTTAAAAAGAAAACACATTAATATTACAATTAAATAATAACACAACAGCATTATACACTAATTAATTTATATATAATTGTTAATAATTAATGGTATTGCATTTTGATAACATATATTTATTCATGAATGAGTGTTGTCCTTATTTTTCGCGTTTTGTCCAGAAATTTACCGAGGTTTATCCAATTTTCTGGATTTACTAATAACTCGTAGCATGCCAATCTTTCCCGATTTGAATTTAGAAATCTTTCCGGTAATAACTGACGTCTCCAATATTCTAAATCATTACATTTTCCTAATATATGTATCTCATCTTCAAAGTTCCCGCACATTGGACATATTCGCATATCGTGATCGTCGCTAATTTTTAGAAATTTCCATGCCCCTAGCCTAAACCAAGCAAGCCCTGATCTCTCCTTAAATCCTAGGTTGAGTATATACGATTCTTTTCCCCAGACGTGTTTTAGGTCTCTTTGTAAACACAGTGAGCGTTTTCCTGTACATTCGGCGAAGGTATCTTGTTGGTTTACATCTAAGTACCTCCTCCTTATTTTTCTCCACACGTTCTTGCGATTTTCAGTCCCTTTTTCCCATATCCAGCCCATCCCAATCTTTTGGAGTTCTCTCCTAACCTCGTCTGCCCAAAATTTAACATCTATGTTTTTAATTTGGTGGTCGTAGCAAATTGCTCTAAGCATTGTTTGTTCACCTTGGATTACTCGCAACCAGTATTTGAGTACACGAATTTTACAGTTAATATCGTCCTGGAATGACCCGAATTCATATAAAATTCCACAGTTAGAAACGGCCTTACTAAGTCCTGTAATATACTTTAGAAAATGCGTATATACCTTATTTAGTATTTCCGTTCTTTGGAAACCCCAAATCTCACTACTATAGTGCATGACTGGCCTGACCATAGCTCCATACATTTTTTCTAATGTGCTGACTGGAATATCAGGCACTCGACCTAGAATAACGCGAGTACACTGTTAAGTTGTCCCCTCCCTTTAAATAATGCTATATCAATGTGTTTTTTTCCACTTTCCGTTCATTTTCAACGTCGTACCAAGATATTCGAAATGTTTCACGTTTTGAAGAACTTGATCTCTGTATTTCCATTCCTCTGTTCTACCATAAACCGTCCCATTTTTAAATGTCATTGTTTTTGTCTTACTAGCATTTACAGTCAATCCCCAATTCCTACAGTATATTTCCAGTAGGTCAAGACCTGTTTGCAATCCCTTGATTGTCTTGGAACAGATAATTAAATCATCTGCATACAACAGGACTGGGATTCTAACATTTCCTATCTCCGGAGCCTCAATTTCTCCTTCTAGCATTACGTCTACAATATCATCAACGAATAGATTAAATAGCATTGGTGATAAAATGCAACCTTGTCTCACTCCCCGATTGGCTTCGCTGCTCTCTGTAATGTGCCCTTGGTCTACTTTTATACAAAATTTAACATATTTATAAATTGACATTAAAGCATGTATCATTTTACGAGACAATCCTTTCCGATTTAATTTTTCCCAAAGTGCGCTTCGGTCCACAGTATCAAATGCCATCTTAAAATCAATAAATGCACAAAATAACTTACCCCCTTCATTTTCAGATTGTCATCAATTAATGTTCTCAGAACAATAGGTTGTCCACCGTGGAGTACCCTTCTCTAAAACCTGCCTGATATTTTGAGAGCCTATTGTTCTCTTTAGCCCATTGTCTGATTCGTTCGTAAAGTACTTTACAATATATTTTCCGAACACTGACAAGAGACAAATTCCCCTATAACTTTCTGGTATCTGTGCCCCCCTTTCCCTTTGTATAGCGGTTGGATGACACCTGTCGCCCAGGCTTCCGGATAATCTCCTCCATTAAAAAGTTTGTTGAACGCAGTTTTCAAAACGTCTAATAATTTATTGGATGATATCATATTTTTCAAGAATTCCCCTGGTATTCCATCAATTCCAGGTGCTTTGCCATTCTTTAACATTTAATGGAAGAAACCACTTCATTTTTCGAAATATCCTGATCCAGTAATTGATATGAATTGGGTCAGGGATCTCAACTATATTTCTTGATTATATCTTAACCTCTCATTTCCCAGCACCCTATCAAAGTAACTTCTCCATTCCCCGGGCGTTATTCTTGTCCGATTTATGGACTTTACTTTGAGTTCCCTTATCGCTTTCCATATGTCCGCAATGTTCCCACTTTCAGTCGCGACTCTTATTTCTTCGGATTTCTTATTTTGCCATGCTAGTTTTGTTTTTTCTGCCAATAAGTCTTTATTTTCCTTTCTCTCTTGCGCATAATTTTTTCTGCTTTCATCTGTGCTTTCTTTTCTAAACTTTAAAAGACTACTTTCGACAATTTTTCTTCTTCTTTCTACATGCATTATTGTACCACCCTTTGTCCTTCTGGTTCATTGCGTATTTAACCTTGAATTTTTCCCCTGCTTTTTGAAAACATTCTGTCAAAGTTTTTATAATTTCCTCCCCGTTAAGATCATTTAATTGCAGATCCTGTATTAGCGTTTCCAAACTCCTGTTAAATTCTTCTCTCAGATCCTCGATCCACCTGAAACGTGTAATTGGCCGCAATATTGTTGCCACCTCATCATTAACTGTCTCACTAATACCTTTCATATTTAAAATAAGTTTGCTTGGGAAGTGGTGTGATTCGATTCTGGAAACTATACAGAAATTACTTAGGACTGGAATCATGTCTTGTGTGCATATTGAATAATCGATTACGCTACTTCCATTTTTATTAATAAATGTCAGTTCTCCATTTTTATCTTCCCCATATTTACCATTCAGAATTTCAAGTTCAAATGCATCGCAAAAAGCTAACAATTGGTTTCCTTCTGAATTTAAAATCTTATCTTTGCTTCTCCTACCCTCACCTCGTGTTTCATTATCATCCGATTTTATAGTGATATTTTCCTCCCCAATCCTACAGTTAAAGTCCCCTAAAATTATTATTCCCGCTTCCGGAAACCTATCTTTTATTTCTGCCAACGAGTCAGACAATTCAACGAAAAAATTTGGATTGGCATACCTGGAATTTAGTGGTTGGCGATAAATAGACAACAGACACATTTCTGCTCTTTCTGTATGGTAATATATACAAATTGCCTCTTTTAAAGTAATATTTACCTTTTTAATATATGGGTCTAAGTTAGCTTTATATAAAATGGCAACACCGCCTGGATATCTACCTCTCTTTCCTCTCTTTTGATTAGTAAGCAGACTTACTCCCTATATTGATGACATTCTAGGAGATCATCAATGTGCATTTAGAAGAAACAGGTCTACAACAGATCAGATTTTAGTATAAACAGTTTTGAGAAAAGAAATGGGAATATAATGGTACTGTACATCAACTATATGTAGACTTCAAAAAAGCATATGATTCAATTAAGAGGGAGAAGTTACATAGTATCCTGCTGGAGTTCGGAATTCCTAAAAAGTTAGTTAGACTTATACGAATGTGTCTAAATGGCACAAAGAGTACGGTGCGTGTAGGCAAACAGTTTTCGGACACTTTTGAAATCCAGAATGGGTTGAAGCAAGGATATGCACTATCTCCTCTACTATTTAATTTTGTACTAGAGCATGCCATTAACTCTTTAGGGAATAAGGAAGGTTTACAACTGAATGGTATTAATAAGCTGTTAGTTTATGCTGATGATGTAGTATTATTGGCCGATAGCGAGGAGATACTAAAGGACAACACGCACACGCTATTGAGTAACACTAAGAAATTAGGACTGGAAGTAAATATCAATAAAATTAAATATATGGTCACACGAAGAAATTCATTATATAATGTAAATGGACAGCTAATGACAAATGAGGGAAATTTTGAGGAGGTGGCTGAAATCAAGTACCTAGGAACAATAATTACAAATAGGAATGAGATGCACAAAGAAATTAAACTTAGGCTCAATTCTGGAAATGCGTGTTATTATGCATTGCAGAGACTCTTGATGTCCCAACTCCTTTCAAAAAACGTTAAACTGAAAATATATAAAACTATTATTCTACCAGTTATATTATATGGGTGCGAAACATGGATTCTTACTTTAAGGGAGGAAAGGAGATTACAAGTATTTGAGAATAAAGTACTTAGGAAAATTTTTGGACCAGAGAGAGATGAACAGACAGGTGAATGGAGAAGACTAAATAACAATGAACTACATGGTCTTTATAGGAAGCCAGATATAATAAGAACAGTTAAGTCTCGAAGACTGCGATGGGCAGGACATGTTGCTCGTATGGGGAATGAAATACTTGCATGGAAGCTTCTTGTAGGAAAGCCAGAGGGAAAACGCCCAGTTGGTAGACCAAGAATGAGGTGGGAGAATAACATTAACTATGATTTGAGGGCAGTAGATTATACAGGGAATGATTGGAAAGCATTATCTCAGGATAGGGATGTATGGAGAGCTTATGTCAGCGCGGCCATGAACCTACGGGTCGATAGTGCCAGTGAGTAAGTAAGTAAGTAAGAGCAATAACAGCAATGATGAATGGAGTCTTTTCGAACAGACATATAACCAGAAATATAAGTTATAAATATATAATTCAATTTCCACCGCTGTGGTCTCGAGATAGCGCGCTGCCTTGTCACGCAGCGGGCCCGGGTTCGATTCCCGGTCGGGACAGGCTCCTGGGTGAGGTTTTTTCGGGTTTTTCCTCACCTGTAAGACAAATGTCAGGAAGCTTAGGGCCCAACGGTCCCCGAAAATCATCCGGCCATCATCATCATCCTTACCATTATCATAATCATCTTTCACCGGTTGTGGAAAGCAACGGGAAGCTACCACACCTATAATTCCCTAGTAAAGCTGCAAAGCATATCATGAAAATGCTATAATTGCAGCGAGAGGCCTGCCCTCGGGCAGAACACTATGGAATGGAATGGAATGGAATATAATTCAATAGTGAGAAGTACTGTCACCTATGGAGCTGAAGTTTGGAAATTCAACAAAAACTTAGAACAAAAACTTATGTCGATGAAAATTTATTTCTTGAGGAGAGCAGCACGATGTTCAAAATTAGAAAAAAAACTGCCATACGAAAAAAAATGAATATTGGATATTCAATAGTTGATAGTATAAGATATAAACTATTAAATTGGTATGGGCACGTACGACGAATGCAAGAAGTTAGGTTATCCAGGAAAACATTGGAATAGTGTCCACCTAAAAGAAGAAGGAAAGGAAGACCTCGAAACTTGTGGATGCAAGAAATAAGAATTTTAATGAGAACAAGAGGACTGGAGGACATGGAGTGGAATGATAGAGACGAGTGGAGAAGAAAAATAAAACTTTAGGCACAAAAAGATGTGTAAACATTACAAATCTGTATATACATAAAATTATTATTATTATTATTATTATTATTATTATTATTATTATTATTATTAATTGCACAAGATTATGAAGATTTAGAATATATGACTAGAAAATTAATAGAAGAACATTACAAATGGGGATTCATTTTGAACATGAAAATACATAATATTTATCAGATGGTGAACCACAACAAAATTTAATTTTGGAGTCTGGAGAAACAATAAAATCTTGTAGTGAGATCACATATTTAGGAATTAAAATAAGTAAAAATGGGAAATAAGAAATAGAAATAATAAAGGAAAATTTGCAATTGCTTGCCTCAATGGAATACTTTGGGATAAAAATATAAGTAATAAAAATAAAATGATATATATCATACAATTGTCAAAAGCATCATTACTTATGGAGCAGGACTTTGGTCATTAACAACAAAAGCAAATAAGTATCTTTTGGCAACGGAAATGGATTTTATACGAAGGGTAGCAAGAATTTCAATAAGAGAAAAAAATTAGAAACCAAGTTATAAGGGAGAAAATGAAGATTAAAGACACTATTTTAGATTATATTAAAACTCAGCAATTAAGATGGTACGGACATGTCCATCGAATGGAAGAGGATCGGCTACCAAAATCTGTTTTGGAATGGAAACCTGAGGGAAGACGAGGCTGAGAAAGACCTAAAACCTCCTGGAGTCAGGTAATATGTTTATACGTGAAGGAGAAACATCTACAACCAGGAGATTGGATGGACCGACAAAATTGGCTATTGGAATCGGATGATGTCAAAGACATTATTCAACCCATGATCTAATAATAATAATATAATAATAATAATAATATAATAAAATAATAATAATAATAATAATAATATTATTATTATTATTATTATTATTATTATTATTATTATTATTATCATTAGACCCTTAAATAAGTCGGTCTATAATTTAGTTGTATTCAGTAGACTAAATTTCTATTACAGCGTTTATCTTGTGTTCTTCTGTAGGATGTTACTGATTTAATTCTAATACTAAAATGAAAGGGTGATTATGATGGCTGATAGCGAGGAGATACTAAAGGACAACACGCACACGCTATTGAGTAACACTAAGAAATTAGGACTGGAAGTAAATATCAATAAAACTAAATATATGGTCACACGTAGAAATACATTATATAATGGAAATGGACAGCTAATGACAAATGAGGGAAATTTTGAGGAGGTGGCTGAAATCAAATACCTAGGAACAATAATCACAAATAGGAATGAGATGCACAAAGAAATTAAACATAGGCTCAATTCTGGAAATGCGTGCTATTATGCATTGCAGAGACTCTTGATGTCCCAACTCCTTTCAAAAAACGTTAAACTGAAAATCTATAAAACTATTATTCTACCAGTTATACTATATGGATGCGAAACATGGACTCTTACTTTAAGGGAGGAAAGGAGATTACAGGTATTTGAGAATAAAGTACTTAGAAAAATTTTTGGACCAAAGAGAGATGAACAGACAGGTGAATGGAGAAGACTACATAATAATGAACTACATGTTCTTCATAGGAAGCCGGATATAATAAGAACAGTTAAGTCTCGTAGACTGCGATGGGCAGGACATGTTGCACGTATGTGGAATGAAAGACTTGCAAAGAAGCTTCTTGTAGGAAAGCCAGAGGGAAAACGCCCAGTTGGTAGACCAAGAATGAGGTGGGAGAATAACATTAACTATGATTTGAGGGAAGTGGATTACACAGGAAATGATTGGAAAGCATTAGCTCAGGATAGGAATGTATGGAGAGCTTATGCCCGCGCGGCCATGAACCTACGGGTTCGATAGTGCCAGTGAGTAAGTAAGTAAGTAAGATTACGATGAAGTCGGTAATGTTAATGAAATTTAAACCCAGCATTTGCCTTCAAACTGAGGTAAATCAAGAAGACCCCTTTTAGGTTAGTTCGCCCCGGGATTTGAAGTAGGATCTTTCTGAATACGAGTTCCAAATGGTACCGTTTAAGCGAACTCATTCGATATAAACTACGCCCTGTAGTTACAATTTTTATTAATTGCTATGATCGCAATATTAAATAAAGTAATACAAATGTACAAGCTTCAGATGTAAATGCCTGGGCTTATATTTACGATATGAGTTATAGGATTTTGTGCGCACGTGCAGTTCGCTCACATAATTAATGTAAAATAAAATGTGACTTATTAATAAAATGTGTTGGTTTTGTGCCCAGTCACAGCTGCAACTGAAATACTGACATCACATCTCTCAAATTCTGGAAAGTATCGCATTATTTATAGAAACAAGCACTTCACACCAGAACCCATAAACACAGCTAAAACAGTATAGTCCTTAATAAAATTCATTCAATGTTCTTATAAGATTATTGCTGATGATGTACTACTGGCCGATAGCGAGGAGATACTAAAGGACAGCACGCACACGCTATTGAGTAACATTAAGAAATTAGGACTGGAAGTAAATATCAATAAAATTAAATATATGGTCACATATAGAAATGCATTATATAATGAAAATGGACAGCTAATGACAAATGAAGGAAATTTTGAGGAAGTGACTTAATTCAGATACCTAGGAACAATAATCACAAATGGGAATGAGATGCACAAAGAAATTAAACATAGGCTCAATTCTGGAAATGCGTGCTATTACGCAATACAGACACTCTTGATGTCCCAACTCCTTTCAAAAAACGTTAAACTGAAAATATATAAAACTATTATTCTACCAGTTATATTATATGGATGCGAAATATGGACTCTTACTTTAAGGGAGGAAAGGGGATTACAAGTATTTGAGAACAAAGTACTTAGGAACATTTTTGGACCAAAGAGAGATGAACATACAGGTGAATGGAGAAGACTACATAACAATGAACTACATGGTCTTTATAGGAAGCCAGATATAATAAGAACAGTTAAGTCTCGTAGACTGCGATGGGCAGGACATGTTGCACGTATGGGGAATGAAAGACGTGCATGGAAGCTTTTTGCAGGAAAGTCAGAGGGAAAACGCCCAGTTGGTAGACCAAGAATGAGGTGGGAGAATATAATTAACTATGATTTGAGGGCAGTAGATTATACAGGGAATGATTGGAAAGCATTATCTCAGGATAGGGATGTATGGAGAGCTTATGTCAGCGCGGCCATGAACCTACGGGTTCGATAGTACCAGTGAGTAAGTAAGTAAGTAAGTATAAGATTATTTATAGATTTTACTTGTTTAACTTCCATAATAGAATTTGAGAATTTTTAAGGGGAACTTTGAAGATTGGGTACGACCCTCAGATTTTATACCATGTAGGTATACATAACCCAATGAGATTTTGCTGTAAAAATAGAAAACAACTGGAATCTGTATATAATATTTTTGAATGTAGCTGTGATGCTAGTAGGTACAGAGGGTGTGTCGAGAGTTGAGTATCAAGTTGAGTAACATAATCAATAGTAAAACACTACAGACAAACAATCTGCCAAATAACTACTAACATTCTAACTTTTTGGCCCCTTGTTGGACGATTTCGTATGTTTTTTCTAACTAAATATAAATACATATATATCAATAAAATCTAATATTTGTTTGTTTGTTCGTACTTTATGCGCGGTCATACCGTTGATCCGATTGTGATGGGGTTTTTTGAAAAATGTTCAGGAGATTCCCGGGATGAACATAGGCTATAAGAGAGATGAGATACTCAACTCCTATACCCTTAAAAATACCCTTTGTAGTGA
Organism: Diploptera punctata; assembly: GCA_030220185.1. NCBI lineage: Eukaryota > Metazoa > Arthropoda > Insecta > Blattodea > Blaberidae > Diploptera > Diploptera punctata. Next base: position 164,979 of record JASPKZ010003859.1, on the reverse strand, counting down.
AAAACATGAAAAAGTCCCTTTTTTACCCTTAAATGGCTTACGCTGTCTAAACCATAACAAATACACAAAATTAATGTACACAGAATTGAATATCTCAAAAAAAAAAAAAAAAAAAAACTACAGAAAAGTCTGTGACAGCATATGTTTATCTTTTACAGATAACACACAATAACCATTTTTGTCTTTTATTTATGCCAAGGAGATCGGGGTAAGTAGATTCCTGGGCAAGCATGTGCTGCCATACCATTCATCCGATTGTCATGGGGCTTTTTGCAAAATGTTCAGGATTTTCCCGGGAAGGTTACAGGTTATAAGAGAGTTTTAATGTCCAAGCCATTCACTCTTAAAAATCACCTTCTGTAGGGAAAAATGTCGCTTTTTGTAAGCTTCAATGCCTTACGAACCATAACAAATATACAAAATTATTGTACACAGAATTGAATATCTCAAAAACTCTACAGGAAAGTGCGCGACAGCATATGTTTATCTTCTACGGATAACTCACAGTACCTTTTTTGTCTTTCATTGATGCCAAGGGGATCGTGATAAGTAGATTCCCGGGCAACCGTAGGTTGTGGGTATTCTTTTATGGATAACTCAAAATAACGAATTTGGTCTTTCAGCTCATTTATGCCAAGTACATCGGGATGCGTACATTTCCGGGCATCGCCGGGTAATCAGCACGGGGCATCTTAAAATAATAACGATGAAAATTTATATTTATTTTTCTTTTTACTTATTCAACTAAATGCAAAAACACATTATCATTTATTTAAGTGCAGCAGCGCACGCCGGATATTAGCTAGTATCATATAAATATCATCACTCACTGGCGCTATCGAACCCGTAGGTTCATGGCCGCGCGGACATAAGCTCTCCATATATCCCAATCCTGAGCTAATGCTTTCCAATCATTCCCTGTATAATCTATTTCCCTCAAATCATAGTTAATGTTATTCTCCCACCTAATTCTTGGTCTACCAACTGGGCGTTTTCCCTCTGGTTTTCCTACAAGAAGTTTCCATGCACGTCTTTCATTCTTCCCCATTCGTGCAACATGTCCTGCCCATCGCAAGTCTATGAGACTTAACTGTTCTTATTTTATATGGCTTCCTATAAATACCATGCAGTTCACTGTTATGAAGTTGTCTCCATTCACTTGTCTGTTCATCTCTCTTTGGTCGTCCAAATATTTCCCTAAGAACATTATTCTCAAATACTCATAATCTCCTTTCCTCCCTTAAAGTAAGAGTCCATGTTTCGCATCCATATAACATAACTGGTAGAATAATAATTTTATATATTTTCAGTTTAACATCTTTTTAAAGGAGTTGGGACATCAAAAGTCTCTGCAATGCATAATAGCACGCATTTCCAGAATTGAGCCTATGTTTAATTTCTTTTTGCATCTCATTCCTATTTGTGATTATTGTTCCTAGGTATTTGAATTCGGCCACTTCCTCAAAATTTTCCTCATTTGTCATTAGCTGTCCATTTCCATTATATAATGTATTTCTACCTGTGACCATATATCATCTCCTAGTTAAACCCTTAGAATACAGAATCCGTTAAATTCTACAAGTAATGTTATTTGATATAATACAAACAATAAATCTTAAAAGTATTTTTACGAAATATGAATGTTAGCCCAATCCCGAACCATCAGAAGTCGTGAAACGAGATTCATTTATGTTAGGATATACACCTTTAGTTGTATGGTAGAGCTTTGTAGCTTCCTTTTTTATTTTTTATAATTTTATAAATTACAGCCATTATAATATTGCGTATAATAATAATAATAATAATAATAATAATAATACTTTATTTATTCTGGCAGAGTTAAGGCCATAAGGCCCTCTCTTCCACTCAACCAGCACAAATACAAATAAATATTCGACAAATATAGATATACACTATACTAATTATAAACAGTTAAAGATACAATAAATGTAGCAATGCAAATGTCATGTACAAACAACATTTTATAGGGTAATAACAATAATGATACGATAATAATAATAATAATAATAATAATAGTAATAATAATAATAATAATAATAATATAAATACAGGGTGGACCGCTCGAATGGACCTAATTTCAATTGCTTGTTACTGGCAAACGGTTGAAGATAGAAACTTAAAACAACGTTCATAGTACAGAAAAACTCACCAAGTTTCGAATCCTGTCGGTAGATGGCACAAAGATACGTTTCTCGTTCTTAGATTTAATTGTTTGTGAAAATGGCGACTCCGCAGATGAAAGCGCAAGCTGTTTTGTGGTATTGAAATTAGGTCCATTCGAGCGGTCCACCCTGTATGATACATTATACGGGAAACACCAATTAATATATATATATATCTTACACTGGATAATAATGAAGTCGAGTTTAGAGCAAATATAAATTTAGATTTCTTTTAAAAGATGCCAATGTCCGGCAGCCCCTTATTTCTTGTGGTAGGGAATTCCAGTTGCGAGAAGTGGAGATGGTATATGACATGGAGTGATGTGATGTCCTATGTTGCGGTATATTAAGTAAGAGACTATGTTGTGATCTTGTGTTTAAGTTATGGTTTGAGGATAGATACTGGAAACGGGATGATAAATAATTGGGAATCGAGGTATGTAGGATCTTAAATAGGAGAATTAGACAGTGCGATTTTCTTCTCTCTTTTAGATGTAGCCATGACAATTCGTGGAATAATGGAGAAATGTGATCGTATTTTCGAACATTAAATATGAATCTGATACACATATTATGGACACGCTGCAGTTTGTCCGACAATCCGTCACTTATGTCAGTTAGTAGAACGTCACAGTAGTCAAAATGCGGCATCACTAAAGTTTGGATTAAAATTCTTTTAAGAGTTGTAGGAAGATAATGTTTAAGTCGCTTTAGGGAATGCATTATGGAGAAGATCCTTTTAGATGTTCGTTTTACTTGCACATGCCAATTTAAATTAGAATCTAAGTAAAATCCCAAGCTTTTAACGACGTCAGTATAAGGAATTTGTTCATTATCTAATATGAAAGCCGGCATATTGCCATTGTTTATGAGGTGTCCGATAATTATTGCTTGCGTTTACTATACAGCTGCAAAAATGAAAGTAATCATTGTCTTCAAAACTAAGGTTTGATCGAGTGTCTTCGATACTGCTCGGATGTTACACGTTATGGGACCCCGGTCTCAAATATCCTGATATTTACTATGTATATTATATGCAGTAAGGTGGTACATTAAAAATAAATGCTATTTTTCACACTAACACACAAGATTTAAGAACATCAATGTCAGATTTAAAGAATCCTTGGACATTGTATTACATGTTACATTTCTTCAAACAAAATTACTTACTTAAATTAAACAGTAGAAGTAAAAATATAATTAGTATAAAATGATTCGTAATGTACCTCAGTGGATACAATTTGGATCATCGCATGATAAAATTTAGCCCACAGACATTTTCCACTTATGAACTCTTTTTTTACCATCTCCACCTACACAGATTTAATGATATCAAATTTGGCAGCAGATCCAGTCTCCTATTCTTATCGATTTCAAATCGCAATGGTTCAGCAAACAGAAACCACATTCATCTATACTTATCGGCGATTGCTTGGGGACACCACCATTCCTCCCTTTCGCATCCTTGGTCTCCTATACTTTGATTTTGTTGGTACTATTTCCTATTTCTATACGATACATCTTAGCACGAATATTTTCAATTTTTTGTAATTCCGCAGTTTTCATTTTAGAAAAGGCTCCTTTTGGACTGAAGATGGCAACATACATTTTATTGTAGGAGATGAAGAGCTGCCTTAAGATTTGGGAGATTCTTTACAACATGTGATACGAAAAAATATTCTAAGTTCCGATCATACACCATGCGCATGCACCAACAAACGCGAAGCGGTCTACACTATGGAATCAGAGGATGCGGCCAACATACACACGATATTTAATGAACCTAAAAGCTAACCTAACGCAATTTAAACACTCTAACCCGTGAAAGAATGCAACATACAAAAATAAATAGTAAGTTCTGAAATTCTGAAGTATATGTGTACAGTTAATTAGTATATACTCTACGTTGACTGCACTGGAACACGATTTTGTTTTTTCTTAGAATATTCGTTAAAATAAATATGGCTGCCACGTCTTCATGCTACGTACGAGTATGTAGTTAAATATCATAGAAACATACATTGAAATAATCGTTAGAAAAAATGTAAAACTCATTTAAATGGTGGGAAATAATTTGAAAAATGGAACCCTAAGAATAAAATTTGACAGGAGTTTGTGAAGAAATTTGAAAAGTCGCATCACATGTGGTAAATAATAGCCAAGATTTGATATGCTATATTTAGTTTTTGTGGACGTCACACTTTCTGAAACTTTAAATTTTCTGGACCAGAGAAATTCGCTGATGTGATCTGCTAGTGACAGCAATTACAGGATTGCCATTATTTCTGATATCGTTTGATGATACATATGTGATTGCCGTTTCAAATTTTTCATGTGGAACAATATCACCGTTGAATAGAATGTATTACTCCCGCACATTGAAAACCTATAAAAGCCGTGCTGATCCATGCTTCGCTGAAAATGGACAAACTTTTATCTTCGTCAAAATGTTATTAGGGTGACGATGAACCCATTCCGTTGCAATCTTACGATATTTGCTCTTCAGTAACTTAAAAATATGTTCTACGTAACGATTTTAGGACATGAGTACTAGAAGTTCTTTTCCATTCTCATTGAAACTCGCATGACTTGAATGATTGTCTAGACTCTATACAAACTGAAATGATTGAGCCATGTCGTGAAGATTTTCATTTCCATATCGATTCCGAAGGAAAATCATCCTGAACGTTTTTTTAACCTCTTTGAAAATTACCACTGAAGGATTGAATCCACTGAGTGCATTTAGAGCATGCACGATGATTACATTTTCACCTCTTTCTATATTCGTAATTGCAACAACTTCTCTTTAAAATATTTCACATATAATATTAGAAGATTTGTTATTGGGGGAGAAGCCACACTTATGCATTATGCAAACTTTTGTCATAAAATTCAAATAGTCCATTACTTTTTTAAATTGTTAAAAAGTGCACAACTTATTCTCGATTAAATCCTTGAGCTATAGCACATGAAAGACACTCTGGCTTCCGCACATTCAATTAGAATGTATTTTTATAAATGTGCGAAACCATTCAACTTCTGCAATTTTGTTCGTCCTACTCCATGGATGTTATTCCACTTGCTTGTGCGAAGTGATGAAATGGTGTCAAACCAACACTTCATTTCTGTTGCGTTAGAAATACATTACCTAATGTTATATCAATTTTGGCATACAGCTCAGTTGGATTTAACCCGCGCCCTCTCTACTATGGAGAGTAGTAGGGGACCTAAACGGAATTTGATACAATTCTGTGTCCAGTAACGCTCTTCACAGTGCTATCAAACACTGGTAACTCCCACTTTTGTCTGTATTTACGCTCTGTTTTGCGAAAAGTAAAATATAAAATCTTCAACAAAAGTAAATGTTTTAAGGTAGCCTATTAAGTTTAACATTAATTCTTTGTCCAATGACACCAGGCTGTCTTACGGCATTTCTGTTATTTTTCTTCTAGCATTGGCAAATTGTAATCCACTTCTGAGATTGAGGCGCCTGGGGCGGACATACGTTACCCCGATCATATCTATAATGGCGTAGCCCATTGTCTCTCCTTTGTTAGAGGAATTCCTAGACCAAGTTACTTTATTTGCCCATAGATGTCTTGAATGGCATACGGTCAACATGCCGACCCAATGAGACATCTAGCAGACAACCAAAGTATTACCAGGACGTTGAGGTCAGTAAATTTTGCTCAGATGTCTTTTTATTCAGGCTCAAGGATGTTTTACGAGCCTGGACATCTTCAGACTCGGGACCCACAGCTTAAAGTCCCCCCCGGAGTACTTTCTCCTTGGATTTTTCCGTCCTAAAAAAATCCATCGACCCCGGCCGAGTTTGAACCCGCTACACCCCGATCAAATAAGTGGTAACTGAGCACCAGGAGGGTTCTAAAACCTAAATTTAACATCAACTCCAGATATGAGCGACCACAGGAAAAATTCTTCTGGTCTGACCGGGAATTGAAACCAGGATCTCATGAACTGTAGTCAGTAGCTCTAACCACAAAACCATAAGATTGGTCAGTTTGACATTAAATAAAATTAATAATAATAACTTATCAACTTTCTTTAGTGTATAAAACTATTATATCCTTATTGTACCTGGCACATTGAATCACATTGTACGTCTGCTTCTTCTGATTACCCCACTTATAGGTTTGCCGTCTTCAGTTTCCATTTATTTCTATCATTCCAATCTCCTTCTTGCAAATTCCTGTCATCCATTATAGTTGTGACATAAGTTTTCCATTTCCATCTTGGTCTGCCACATTTAATTCTTCCAGGGAGTGACCATTGGTGTATATTTTTTGGCAATCTTTCATCTTCCATTCTCTATACATGGCCATACCATTTAAGAGTTTGATTTTCAATTCTCTTAACAACAGATGTGGCGACATTCATTTATCTCCAAAGGAATTCTTTTATTATTTTATCCTGTCTTGTTTTTTAAAGGCTTCTTCTAAGATTATCAAATTCAACTGTTCTAATTTTATTCTTTTGTAATTCTGTCAAAGACCAAGTTTCACTTCCATATGACAAAATATTCTGTATTATGCTCTTATAAATTTTCGTTTTAGTTTCCTTTAATATTTTTGTTCCAAATTATTCCATGTAATGACTTAGTTGCATTTTTTGTCATTGCAATTTTAGTCTGTACATCTCTGTCACATGTTCCTAAACATATAATTATTGACCCAAGATATTTAAAAATTTCACATCTTTTTTTACTTTCTCTGTTTCGAGTATGAGGTCATCCACATCCTTTCCCAAACACATATATTCTGTTATCTGTAAATTTATATTCAGTCTCCATTTTGTATATTCTTCCATTAATTTATTTATCATATATCTCATATCATCTTCGTCCCCTGCAAAAAATATTTGGTCATCTGCAAACAATAATGAATATAGCATTTTTCCTCCTTTAGGAATAATACCCATTTCAAAACATTTTTTATATCATAAATTAAGGGACAAATGTTAAAAAGAATTGGCGATAAACTGCATCCCTGCTTAAGGCATTTGTGAATTCCTCTGTTAATTTATTCTGTATTTTTACGTTACCTCTTGTATTACTGTAGATCCTCGTAACAATATTAATCCATTTATCACATATATATATATATTCATATTTCTCATTGCCATCCATAACAATTGTCGAGGTACACTATCATATGCCATCTCTAAATCAATAAAGGTCACATATAGTTCTTTATTTTTTGCTAGGATTTTCTCTTGTAATTGTCTAATACAGAAAATATTATCAATAGATGAACTTCCACTCCTGAATCCACATTGTTCTTCTCTTAACTTATCTTTTATCTCCTTGAGTTTAAAATTTATAACATTCTCGTCATGATCCCTGACTGCAGTCATAATAGATTGAAGCTAACTGGATGGGACGAAAGGCAAGTTTCAGCACCTTAAAACTGAGACTGTTGACTAAAGGAGCAAACCCTAAAAAAAAACCCAGATCCTCCATGCATTTCCATAATTGACCCTTTGTTTAATTTCTTTGTGCACCTCATTCCTATTTGTAATTATTGTTCCTGGTATTTGAACTCAGCCACTTCCTCAAAATTTTCCTCATTTGTCATTAACTGTCCATTTCCATTATATAATGCATTTCTATGTGTGACTATATATTTAGATTTAATGATTTTCGAGCCACAATTTCTTAGTGCTGTTCAATAGAGAGGAATGTTGGACCTATTGCCTAACAATACTATATCAGTAGCATAAACTAACAGTTTATACCATTGCGTTGTAGGCCTTATTCATCCTCTAAAGATTTTATGGGAAATTGAATAATAGAGGAGATAGTGGATCTCCGTGCATTAACCCACTGTGAATTTTAAAAGTATCTGAAAACTGTTTGCCTATATGCACCCTACACTTTGTGCCATTTATACACATTTGAATAAGTCTAACTAACTTTTTAGGAATTCCAAACTCCAGCAGGATGCTATAATATATAACTTCTTCTTCCTTCCAAGTATTAGGCCAAGGCCTGTTACAATCCTATAGAAAATTTTCTCTCCAGCATTTCATAGGACGCCCCAGTGATCTTCGTCCTCTTGGTATATAATTACAAACAGCTTTGGCGATCCAATTTGAACTCATTCTTTCTAGAAGGTGTTTTCCAATTTAGTTGGTACTGTTTAATATATTCCAAAATTGTAGTCTTCAATTCTTTTTAAGATATTGGTGTTCCTTTTCCGATCCCATCTGGTGTAACCCGCTGTTCTGCGCATGAATCTCATTTCACAAGCCGTTATTCTGCTTTCATGTTGTCTTTTTAGTGTCTATGCTTCACTACCATATACTAATATATAACTTCTCCCTCTTAATTGAATGTATGCCTTTTTGAAGTCTACATATAGTTGTTGATACACAGTGCCATTATATTATCATTTATTTTCTAAAATCTGTCATATATAAAAAAATCTGATCTATTGTAGATCTATTTCTTCTAAATCCATATTGTTGATTATGTCATTAATATAGGAAATATGTCAAGTGTGTATATTTACCAATTTAAAAAAAACCTTTTTTCTGCATGAAGTAGGTATACAATTTCTGGTAGGTAGTATTAAGATTATTATGGTCCACCGCTGTGGTCTTGAGGTAGCATGCTTCCTTGTCACGCAGCGGGCCCAGGTTCGATCCCCGGTCGGGACAGTTTTTCTGGGTGAGGTTTTTATAGGGGTTTTTCTTCACCTGTAAGACAAATGTCAGGAAAACTTTAAGGCCCAAACGGTCCCTGAAATCATATGGCAATCGCAATCATCATCATTCATATTTATCTTAGATTAAGCTTAGGATTAGGGACTCTCCTGGTGCACCACTATCATCATCACTCATCATATCATCGGGGCAATGTAACCCCGCCTTCCAGGAGCCCCAACCTCAGAAGTGGGTTACAAGTATGTCATGCCAGGAGAGAAAACCAGGAATGTCGAAAGACAACCCGGGGCATTTGCAAAAAAAAAGTATTAAGATTATGTCATTCAAGAATGATAATGGAATATTAAAAAAAATATTTAGTCAAGTTACATACTAAAAATTTAGAAATATTCCACAAATATAATTGTATTTAATATTTTCAATTTTAAAATGTTTTATTTAAAATTTTCCAATAAAAAAATGTCTATTTTATATACAGGTAATTGATTGTTTTGAGCGTGAGTCAGCAAACTGTGTGACATTATCATAGAAAGCAGTTGCTGAAAAAAAAGTAAAGGGCAACCGGGCATACATTCATGCCCATTTTGCAACAATACCAAGAACCATAGAGCAATTAGAAGGAAGTCAACTGGCATTGTAGGTCTCTATAAACTATGTGGAGGAGCTACAACAACATCTGAAGACAGTTCCTGGAGATGTTGGAAAGACTGCTGCTGCTAAACTTGAAACAGTGCTGGAAAAAAACAGATCTTACTCCACACTTCGTGAAATTAGCAAAGTACTTGAAGGTAAGATGATCATTATTCCCATTGACATCAAGCTATCAAATATAGCACAATACAAGTAAGCTCTCATCACATTATGTGATGTAGAGTGTGCTTTTCATCATACAGAACAATTCTGACAGACAGGCGTTAACAGTCTATTACCAGAAAATATAGAAAAACTTCTGATTGTGTACTGTGAACAGAATTGACAATATTGGATTGTTAAGAGCACAAGTCGAGCAAGTCCAAAACCTGAGGTAGGCACATTTCATGAAAAAACTAACGTTGAATAATAGTAACTACAATTCACCATGTTCATTGTTTAAGAATGAATCTAAAATGTAATTGGAAACAGAGTTTTCAAATACTCCCCAGAATTAAATTGAGAATTAAAATATTTTAACATCTTGTTTCTTCAAATATGACATAATGGACTTGCTCTAATTTGTTCTTTGAACATTCAATTTAATCAAGTTTTTTTGAGACTGGAAACACCTTACCTCATTTTAATATTGATTTGTTCTCGAACATGTTTTGATATAATCTTCTATATCATCTTCAGCTTGCCCAGACTGATGAGTTTTATGTTGTGAACCATGGATGTCGATATCAGCTCCCTCTTCCAGCTGGCTGAAGAACCTCCAAACTAGGTCACGTTCAGCAGGAGTATCGAAATTCATCTCTATTTTTGTTCTTCTGAATGTAATTCTTTCCCCAAATGGTGAGTTCCTTTGTATTTTCCGTTTTAATAATTTAGTGTTCAAATTTACATTGTGTTTTTCGGCCCAAACATGAGCAGCAACTGCAGGTTTTTCTATTTCCCCATTTTTAATATTTCTTACGTGTTCTTTGGTTCTAATTTTCAGGTTTCTTTTTGTTTTCCTTATATGTGTCTTTTCACAACCAATACATTCAATTTGATATATTCCTGATTTTTTACTTTGATCAGTTTTTCTTCATACTTGTTGGTTTTTATTAGTTTATTTAAACTGTGGTCATTTTTCGGTGTTAATTTAATATTAGATTTGTCAACTTTTGGAATTTATTGTGTGCCCAAGGATGATATGTGAATTACCTGTATTTTTTATAGGTGGTTTATCTTTATTAAGATTTAATTTAATGTTACTGTTACATGTACATCAATTAAAGCTCAGTATATTTATGCAATATAAATAGCTACCATACCAAACTATAATAGCCTCAATTTTGTCAGTCCTATATTTCATGGAAAGCTTTTTGTTTTGGTTGTTATGTATTGTTTCTTGGATTTCATAATTCAATATCCATCCATAGTAATTCTGCCCAAAGGCAGGCCCTTCGCTGCAATCATAGCATTTTCATGTCATACTTGCACCTTTACTAGGGAATTGTAGGTGTGGTAGCTTCTCGTTGCTTTCCACACTGGTGAAGGATGATGATATGATATGATAAGGATGATGATGATAATGATGGCCATATGATTTTGGGGACCGTTTGGGCCTTAAAGTTTTTCTGACATTTGTCTTACAGATGAGGAAAAATCCGAATAAAAACCTCACCTAGAAAAACTGCCCCAACCGGGGATCGAACCCAGGCCCGCTGCGTGACAAGGTAGCACGCTACCTCGAGACCACAGCGGTGGACTATAATTGAATATAACTGAATAAATAAATAAATAACTTATGTTTTATATATGTATATCAACAATCTAATTTAAGGTTATTGCTACATATACATTTACTAGAGTTTGATATCTTTATGCAACGTGAATAGTAATCATGCCAAACTGTACCTAATCTAAATTTTTAGTGCTACATTTCATGAAAGCCTGTTTTGTTTTGGTTGCTATGTTTTGTGTCTTGGATATTGAAATTCATAATTAAATATCAATGAATAAATTAATGGATTGTTAGATTGTGTTATATATATATTTTTTTTTTCCAATAGACCTATCTATTTATTAAAATTGTTTCAAATCGTAAGCATGATTTTTCTACTGGCTTTGAATTAATGAAAAGCTAATTAAAATAGAAATATGGTGAATATCTTGATTTTTTTTGCCACAAACAAGGTCTCCTTGTCTCATTTAAATGCTGTTGGACCCTATAAATTATACAGAGTGTATGTATATGTAAATATAAATATATAATAAATAATAGCTTCATAATATTTTTGTGTTATGATTTCCATATTTTCTTAATTTGATTTCATATTTTGGTATAATTTTCTTCATATAATTCCTCACTCTAGTTATGAGCCTCCTCTCTTTCCAGTTCATGCCAATTTTCTTCAAGATCCTCATGAGTTTATTCCAATCCACTCTGTCAAAGGCTTTTTCCAGTTCAACAAATAAACTTATTTATCTTTCTCCTATTGTTCGTATCAATCCAATTGCATCTCTCATTTACTTTCCCTTCCTGAAGCCAAACTGTTCTTCTTACAATTTGCTTTCCATCATAGAATGTAAACGTTGATTCAGTTTTGTTGAGTTGTTTCTTGATTCACCTCATACTTCTTACCTACCTCGCGATCCTGATTTCGTCACTGTATTTGTGACATTCTCAATGCTGTTCACGTTCACAACTGACGTCCAATGATTATTTATTGGATTATTATTGGACATCAGTTGTGAATGTGAACAGCATTGAGAATGTCACAAATACAGTGACAAAATCCGGATCGCGAGGGAGTTAAGAAGTATGAGGTGAGTCAAGAAACAACTCAACAAAATTAAAATAAACCTCATAGTGTTATTTCCTACCTACCTAACTAAATAAAGTTGATTCAGTTATTCTGAGTTTTATACATCCATTTTCTATATCCAAGTTAGCCAGATTATTTACACATATATAGGGTGTTGCAAAAAAAAACCGACAATGGAAGTGAAGTGGTATATTGAGATATGTTGATCGTTTTTTAATAAGGTACCCATGTCCAGAAATGATGCGTTTTTACACTATGAATAGCCAATTTCTCAAGAGTTCCGTTAGTTGGATTTCAAGACTCAATACTTGATAATACTGTCACAGTCACATCAAGTTTTCAAAATATCCACCTCCCATCTCACTGCAGAGCGTAGATCAGCAGTGTAGTGATTGGCACACACGTTCAAATATGCCTGACCTCGTTTGAATTATTTCTGCTGCAGCGCGGATTTGGGCTACAAGATCCATACATGACTCTACTGGAGTCTGATAAACAGACTGTTCATATTTTGACTTATTGTTTCATATTTAATTTTAGGAAGTGATATTTTGAGATTATTTTAATTATATTATTCTTGGTCTGATCATCTTACCTCAATATTAATGTTGATTTGTTCTTGAACATGTTTCAAAACAATTCTGTTTTATCGTCAGCTTGTCCAGACTGGTTTTATTTATGTTGCATTATGTTGCACAAACTGGATGTCGATGTCAGCTCCATCCTGTGGTTGGCCAAAGAACCTCCAAACAAGGTCACGCTCCATCGGTATATCAAAATTCATAACTCTGTTTTTGTTCTTCTGAATATAAATTTTTTCCCAAATAGTCAGCTCTTTTGTATTTTCTAACTGTTTTAATAATTTAGTGTCTGAATTTATATTATGTTTTTCAGACCAAACGTGAGCAGCAACTGCAGATTTTTCTATTTCCCCATTTTTAATATTTCATGTGTTCTTTGGTTCTAATTTTTAGGTTTCTTTTTGTTTTTCCTATATATATCTTTTCACAACCCATGCATTCAATTTGATATATTCCTGACTTTTTATTTTTATCAGTTTTTATATTTTTGTTGGTTTTTATTAGATTGTTTAAACTGTAGTTATTTTTCGGTGCTAATTTAATATTAAACTTCTCAAATATCTTTTGGAATTTATTATGTACCCAAGGGTGATATGTGCATTTCCTATATTTTTTCTTAGGTGGTTCTTCTTTTTCAAGATTACTTCCGTTTATCATTTTTTGTTTTTTATACTTTTCTATCCTTTTATGTACCATTTTTTCATCAAACCCATTTTCTCTTGCTACTTTGATTATGTGTTTTTTCTCATGTTTGAAATCTTCTTCCTTCCAAGTATTAGGCCAAGGCCTGTTACGATCCTATAGAAAATTTTCCCTCGTTTAAGGGTAAGTTTACCAATCTATGAGTTAAACTATTAAAGGCTGCTAATTTATGTTTAATTGGATTGAACCCTGTTGATTTAATAAAATTTTCCATATGAGTTTCTTTCCTATGAATCCCAAATTCAATTTTTCTTTTTTCTTTGTTTCTGACCAATTTAACACATTGATGACGGACAGCTGTGCGTTCCACCCACCGCTGCTAGACCGGACATTTCTGTCAGTAGCGTGGACTTTTAAATTTTAAACCGCGCTAACACAGTGTGATTTTTACATCAATATATTTACAGTCAATAACAATAATGCATAAGTAAATCTTTATTAGTGTTCTCACCAGACCTTCTAGTAGAAATTGAGGGTTTGATAGCGTTAGAAACATTTCCCTTTATGTAAAGGCACAGGGCTAAAGAGCATAATATTATGTAGCCACTTTCTTTTCTTGTGTTCACTACAAATGTGGAAAGGTTTGGAAGGTTTTTCTTTTACAGACACAGTTGGTGTTAATTTATATTTCTTCATGTCTCGGCCTTCTTGGTGGGTCTTGACATGGTGTCCTTTTCACTCTGTCTTTCCTCCTCTTCCCTTTCATCTGTTCCTAATTTTATGACTGCCAAACAAGAGGCTGTTTCAAGCAAAAAACTTCAGTTTGACATATTGTTGTTAGGATTTTGAAATTTATAGACCCAAAAAGCATTAAAGAGTGCACAAATCAGAAGCCACAATACAACTTTCTTGCTTCATTTCACTGTTTTTCTAAGGATGGAGTGATATGATAGGTTACTGGTCAGCCCTGTCTACACCCTTCACATACTTGTGAAGTATTCAATAGGGCATTTTTACAACTTTACCCCTCCCACTCTCGTGTTGCCTGATGCAATGTGCTAACCATTCTTACGTCTCTTTTTATCTTTCGATGTTTGTAGCAAAAGGTCCCCCTTACTACAAAATACACATTCTCCTGGTTTGAGTTTATTTCTTGCTTCCACAAACGATTTTGGAAGCCCTCTGTTAATCCTTATTGTTCCACAAACTATCGTCTTTCTTTTGAGCAAATTTTCAGCTATAGCCACACTGTTATAATAAATATCCTGGTAGACATGATGCCACATATATAAATTCGGCTCCAGAACGCAAAATAGTGTTTCTTCTAATTTTTCCCCTCTTACTTACTTACTTACTTACTCACTGGCACTATCGAACCCGTAGGTTAATGGCCGCACGGACATAAGCTCTCCATACATCCCTATCCTCAGCTAATGCTTTCCAATCATTCCCTGTATAATCTACTTCCCTCAAATCATAGTTAATGTTGTTCTCCCACCTCATTCTTGGTCTACCAACTGGGCGTTTTCCTTCTGGCTTTCCTACAAGAAGTTTCCATGCAAGTCTTTCATTCCCCATACGCGCAACATGTCCTGCCCATCGCAGTCTATGAGACTTAACTGTTCTTATTATATCTGGCTTCCTATAAAGACCATGTAGTTCATTGTTATGTAGTCTTCTCCATTCACCTGTCTGTTCATCTCTCTTTGGTCCAAAAATTTTCCTAAGAACTTTATTCTCAAATACTCGTAATCTCCTTTCCTCCCTTAAAGTAAGAGTCCATGTTTCGCACCCATATAATATAACTGGTAGAATAATAGTTTATATATTTTCAGCTTAACGTTTTTTGAAAGGAGTTGGGACATCAAAAGTCTCTGCAATGCATAATAGCATGCATTTCCAGAATTGAGCCTATGTTTAATTTCTTTGTGCATCTCATTCCTATTTGTGATTATTGTTCCTAGGTATTTGAATTCAGCCACTTCCTCAAAATTTCCCTCATTTGTCATTAGCTGTCCATTTCCATTATATACTGAATTTCTACATGTGACCATATATTTAGTTTTACTGATATTTACTTCCAGTCCTAATTTCTTAGTGTTACTCAATAATGTGTGCGTGTTGGCCTTTAGTATCTCCTCGCTATCGGCCAGTTGTACTACATCATCAGCTTAAACTAACAGCTTATTAATACCATTCAGTTGTAAGCCTTCCTCATTCTCTAAAGATTTAATAGCATGCTCTAGTACAAAATTAAATAGTAGAGGAGATAGTGCATCTCCTTGCTTCAACCCATTCTGGATTTCAAAAGTGTCCGAAAACTGTTTGCCTACACGCACGCTACTCTTAGAGCCATGTAGACACATTCGTATAAGTCTAACTAACTTTTTAGGAATTCCGAACTCCAGCAGGATACTATATAATTTTCTTTTCATTTCTCCCTCTTAATTGAATCATATGCTTTTTTGAAGTCTACATATAGTTGATGTACAGTACCATTATATTCCCATTTCTTTTCTAAAATCTGTCTTATACTAAAAATTTGATCTGTTGTAGACCTGTTTCTTCTAAATCCACATTCATGATCTCCTAGAATGTCATCAATATAGGGAGTAAGTCTGCTTACTAATATATTTGATAGAATTTTGTACGAAGTTGAAAGTAATGAGATGCCCCTGTAGTTATTGCAATCAGTTTTATCTCCTTTCTTATAGATTGGTACGATAATTGATTCCTTCCATTCATCTGGAAGAGCTTCTTTTTCCCAAATCATACTAAGCAACCAGCGTATCTTGTCCATCAATTTTTCTCCCCCTGATTTTATCAGTTCTGTGCTGGGATCTCATCTGAACCTGATGCTTTATACATCTTCAATTTTTCAATCGCCATTTCAACCTCTAATGCACTTGGCTCTGCGACTAGCATTTCTGCTGTCTGTAACTTATCCTCCTCAATGCCCTGTTCTGTATGTACATTTAATAGCTGATTAAAGTAACTTTTCCATCTATTTAATATACTCCTAGAATCTGCAATCATATCCCCATTTTCATTCCGAATTATGTTTGTTCTAGCCTGAAACCCTTTCTTCTCTATACTAATTCCCTGATATAATTCTCTAATGTTCCTATTTTTTGCATTCATTTCAAGATCATTAATCTTCTCTCTCAAATATTCTCTCTTTTTACTCTTTAGTAACTTGGTGGTTTCCCGTCTAACACTACCCAATTGCTCTAAATTTACCTCATTTTACTCGTGTAACCATTTCATTTTTGCTAGCTTTCTTTTCTTTACAATGTTGGCACATTCCTCATCAAACCATTTCTTGTTTTGCCGCTTTTTTAAACAACCAATGCTTTCTGGTGCTGACAATTTAATAGTATCTCTTATAGAATTTTTCCCCTCTGCAACATATATTTACAGGTTACATACGTATCCCGTACTCGCCTAACTATCGGCACTAAAATTCCATATTTCACCAGCCATCTGTCTTAAAATTGTAAACAACTCTTTCTGTAAAGTTGGCGATTTCATAAAAGAGAAGAGAGGGTACAAAAAAACAACGAAAGTTTACTTCACAATGAGAAAAAACAAAATTGCATGCTCCTTCAAAAGTGAAGAGGCTGGAAAACCATAGAAAACGTAAACACGGAAATCTCTGTGACCCGTCGTCTAGCGCTGGCCATTTAAACACGGAGATCTCCGTGGCCTGTCACCAATGTGTTAAGATCTAAAAACGGTTTTTGTTTATTTTCTTCTATTTCTTTGGTAAATTTTATATTTGTACTCTGTAAATTTAACAGTTTTAGGGAATCTTCTGCATGTTTTTCTTTAACAATACAAATTATATCATCTACATATCTGCACAAAAATTTAAACATTGTGGGATGTGCTTTAGTGATTTTACATTCAAAATTGCTCATAAATAAATTTGCCAGGAAAGGTGATAATGGGTTTCCCATTGAGAGCCCTGATTTTTGTCTATAGAAACTCCCATTGAATGTAAAAAACATTTGGTCAATACATAACTCAGTTAATTTCAAATAATCTTCTTTGTTCTCTCTATGTTGTTTTTACTTAACCAGTTGTTCAATATCTCCAAAGTTTTTTGTTTTGGTACATTTGTGAACAATGAAACGACATCAAAGGAAACCAACCTATCTATAGGTTCGATTTCCACTTTTTCTAATTTCTTAACTAATTCCCATGAATTTTCAATCTGCAGACTTTCAAAATTATTAATTCTTTTAAATTAATTATTCAGCCATTTCGAAATTTTGTAGGTTGGTGATCCAATATTGTTAATTATTGGCCTCATTTTGTTTCCAGGTTTGTGAATTTTTGGAAGTCCATGTATATTAGGGTTTCTTGGGTTGTTTAACTTTTAATTGAAATTTTTCTTTCTCGGATAGAATTTTAACATTTTTAAAAGAGTTTTCCACTTTTTTTTATGGTTTTGGGTAGGGGATCATTCTTAATTTTTTTCATACTCTTTTTCTTTCAAAAAGTTCTTCCATTCTATTTTGATAATTTTCTTTGTCAATGTCACTCCACAAAAAGTAGTTGAGAGGGTTAAGATCAGGTGATCTCGGAGGCCATGGGTCTGGTCCCCCTCTTCCAATCCATTGACCTGCATACGCGGTATCCAAATGTCTCCTCACATTGGCATCTAAGTGAGCTGGAGCTCCATCATGTTGCAGCCACATTCCGTTGCAAAGTCACGTATCAAAGGTTCCGTACCTGTGAGGGGTTGTCAAGTAATGAGTCTTCAAATCCTTGGAACTAACACTGATCTTGTGACATAATTAACTAGTCAAAGTGTGAAAATGCATCATTTCCGGACATTGGTACCTTAATAAAAAATGATCATCATATTTCAATATACTACCTTACCTCCATTGTTGGTGTTTTATTGCAACACCGTGTATATAATAACTTAATGCCCAGAATGGGACATGAGACTATATGAAGACATTATAATATATATTACATTAATGAATACTTAAAAAAACAACAAAGTAATGTTTAATTCTAAGTACTTATTTCATAATTTTTGGGCAAACAAATGAAGAATTGATCATTTTTGTCATGTGTACTCTGATATGTTTTCTAGGAGAATGTTTGATTTCTACCAGTTCTTTTATAGCTACTATCCTATATGAGCAGTTCAGAGCAAAAGTGAACCAAGTCCAAAAATTGAATATCCTAGTTATATATGAATTTTGGTTCAAAATATCAATAATTCTTCAGAGCAGTGGTGAACCAAGTAATGGACTTGTTCTTTTTAACTATAAAAAATTAATATTTTTAACTCATCTTCAATAATTAAAGTGAGTCTGTTACATCTTACCTCATGCAAAGTTGAGTTCTTTCAGACATGTTTTAATACATATGATCTTCAGCTTGTCCAGACTGTTGGATTTTATGTTGTCAGCCCTGGATGTCAACTCCCACTCCATCTTTTGTGGACTGAAGAACTTGCAAATCAAATTCCTCTCCCTGGGAATTTTAAAATTCATGATTGTATCCCTGTTCTCCTTGATTTAGATCTTGTCCCAAATGGTGAGTTCTTTCAAATTTTCTAACTGTTTTACTGCAGATTTTTGTATTTCTCTGTTCTTTATATTTCTAATGTGTTCCTTCATTCTAATGGTTAAATTTCTCTTGTATATGTTATCACAATCAGCACACTTTATCTGGTATATTCCTGATTTTTTATCATCATCAATATTTTCATTTTTGTTAGTTTTGAATGGTTCATTTAGTATTTTTTTCATTGTGTGTATAACTGAAGCATGTTTATATTGGTTCAGAAACCCATATTGCAATAATTACAATATATATTCATATTTGTAAATGTCCTGTGTGCTACAGCTTTTTTCATCTAGAAAAAGGTCATTAATAACTAAATGCATCAGCAGCAGAATGAAATTAATTGTTTATTTTAATTTAATGTGTTCTTTCATTGATATAAGATAATAAAATACCAGTAATAATGAAACAATCTGGAGCACAAGGACTTGCTAATTCGGCTGTCAATACTGTGTACAAAATTTATTTGTGAATAAAATTTATTTTTATTCTTATTTGTTTGATAGTGTCTAGATTTTGTTGTCATATGTATACTAAAAAATTTTTAATTAAGTATGATAGACTGACAGATAAATTCTGTGAGCCAATGAAAGATACATAACTTCCCACTTTTCATTTTCAGCTAGTGCAATGATTGTTTGTATTTAGTTATTTTTTATCCTTGACTTTGTGTCTTGACATAGGCTGATTGAATAAAATATTCCAGCAAATCATCTCCATGTGCTTATTATTCATTAGTGAAATGGTGTAGTTTCTATTATTTAATATTTAAGTTAATATGTCTAAAATAAATCACCGCTGTGATCTCGAGGTAGCATGCTGCCTTGTCCCCAGTCAGGACAAGTTTCCTGGTTGAGATTTTTCCTCATCTGAAAGACAATTGAAGGCATGAGAATGATAAGCAGATAAAGACCAATTCACTACTTTTGAGAAAATAAAGAAAATTTTAATCAATTTATTTCACCATTTAGTATTTTTTTTGTAGTCACTGCAATATTACCGATATCTTTCAAAATTTTTTAGTATTAAAGTAAATATTAAGTCAGCCTAAAGTGAGTTATTAACAGAAAATGTCGATGGATTTATCCAGTTCTCATTCTCAATCAAAGTTGTGAATTTTTTCCAGCACAAAATCACTGATATGTGAACTGAAACACCACTCATCTGAATTATGTAACTTACATTGTGTTATAATATGCATCAGATAATATTATTATGTAGCTTTATGAAAAATTAACCAATTAATTAGAAAATATAACGTCACATTATTGTACATGATAGTCTTCACATTCATTCTTTTCATTATCCGCACCAAGTTCGTACCACTGCTTATACACTGGAGGAATAAACTTTTCCAACTTCATAATATCATCCAGTTTCTTCTGATTTATTGACAATGGTGAATTGTATAGATTTGTAGCTAAATCCAAATTAATTTTATTAGCATGCACTCCTTTCTTCAAAGCGACAAATTTATGATTTACAAAGATGTTGTGTGCTTCAGACACTGAAATACTATCTTCTGAATATACAAACATTCTATATTTTGATATTGTGAATGGTTGTTTATCATTTTTGATAGTCTTCTTAAAAAATGGTGACAGATGGGCTTTGAAATCCTTAATGAGGTCTTGAGTCATAAGGACAACTTCAAATTTCTGTGAGGCACTCCTTACTAGAGAATACCAATCTTCTGGAATAAATACATACTCTTTCTTTCTCTTTAATTTCTCAATAAGTCCAAACATCCTGTCACATGGCAAGAATGAATGGCCACGTTCAGGATAGTGATGTATTATTTTGTCAAATTTTCCACTTGCAGCTAACGTAGACAGGAACTTCACCATGACTAGATTTTTATTCTGACCTCCACAGTTGTCACTGTAGAGATACAAAGTTATCTATATAATGTTTCAAAAATGAGATTGTCTCATTACAGTCTTTGTTTCCCGTCAGTTCATCGTACATGTACATCTTGCTCTCATTAGTTGAGCAAGAATATATACACTGGTTATAAACCCATACTTGATGACAGTAACATAAGTCTCCTGTTGGGATCACTGGCACAGGAAGATTCTGCTGGAAGTCAAAACACAAAACCTCCACAGAATTATCTAATTTGGTAAGTTCAGATTTTTCTTTCAGGTCCTTATAAAAAGCATCAGCTTTAGTCAAATGTAGATCACGCGCTTGGATAAGTAGCATTTTGTTTGTTTCATCTGTTTCAGACTCTATATCAATTTTCAGGGAATCACATTTAGGACATGTGTCTGACCTTGGTTCTCCAAATGACAGATTGAATCGTGTTGTTGTAGTACTCATAACTAACACTTGGTTTTACCTTAACTTTACTGGTACTGTTCATTTTTAAAAAGTTTTCAGGTTTATATTTCTCCAAATAAACGAGATGCATCTTCTTTACTGTTAACTCTGAACTTATTTTCTTTTGGAAGTATTTGTCATAGAGAACCCGATAGAGGCGCCTCTCTGTGTTAATTTTTTACAAAAATTTAATGCCATCTAAATTTGACCGGGACGTAATTTCAAACAGGTCTTGCTGGCTCGGTCACGGTGGATCAGTCGCATGGAAAGCAGCCTATACACTCCCATCCATTTAAAAATAAAATTGAGAGCTCAACACAAGCAATGCTACTTTGTAAACAATTTTCGCATGTTTTAATTCTTACTCTTTTTAGAAAAAAAATACAAGGAATTTTCCAAATTTTCAGATGTCTTTAACTATAAATTATTTTCAGTTTTTTTTTCTTTCTTTCAGAATTCATTAAGAAAGTTGACTAAAATAATTTACATTATTTCCTAAGCATTTATTTAAAAAGTAGATGAACATAGTAGATAAAGAAGATCACTATTTATTAGGAAGTTATTGAAAAAGTTATACAAGAAACATATTGGCAAATATTTTGTAATTCTTTTTCAAAAGAAATAACAATTAAAAATGCAAAATTGTTTACAAAGTAACATTTCTTGTGTCATTTCTAATATCGAACAGATCTGGATAATGTATATACTATGGCAGTAACATTGGACGAGCCTGGTGTAATGAGTAGTAATATGCTCTTTGGTGTTTTAAGAAAACAAAGTAATTTAAGTACGAGTGAAAATTACTGGCATAATAAAAAAAAACATAAAATTATAGATAATGAACATTTAAAAATAACTTAATTTAAAAATACCTTAAGTTTTAGAAGAATTTAGCATATAAAATCCTAACTGAAACTTATGCATCATTTCTCTAATCTGAACGGTTTCATCATGTTTGTATGTGAATGTGCGCACATTAACTCTTAACCAGATTTGTCACGATTAGTTTGTTTTTAAAAACGAAATAACACTAATTTGATTTTATAACAACACTAATTCATTTATTGTTTTGAATTAATATTAATATTTCACAAAAACAAAAATTTTTATACATTTCATGGTCACTGTAGGAAGTACATTATTCAAGAGTAATAGAAATTTTCTAAATGAAATTACTGTACACACTGAAGTCACATACATAGTTCAAGATTCAACAATTCTACAAGTATACATAATTTTTTTCTATGTAACTTTATAGTCTATTTGCTTATTTAGTTACTATTACTTACCCATAAGCCTACCGAATCCATTAATGGAATCACTTACCTTTACTTTTTACTTAGGAAATCTAACAGTTCATTATAGAAGAAATTCAATGTATATTTTCCATAGTGCGATAGACTGAGAACGCCATTGGCCTATCAGCCAACTGTTGTCCCAACATCTATATATGACAAGAAACCAAATAGTTTGAATTTTTTTAGTCGTAAACATTTTTTAATTCTAACATCAATGCCTATCTTCGCATTATTACCAAGAAATCACTGAATAGTCAAAGATCAGGTCAAATTATTTTTGATAAAAGGCTCAGTTGTCTGAACAGTTAGGTTCTCTAAGTAATTACCATCAATTCATACTAAGATTTTCTGCACATATTAAACAAGTATAAAAGGCGTAGAAAGTTCTCAACAAGATAGATGTAATGATAAATTCAAATTTATGTAACACATTATTAACATAATTAATTTGTTTTTTCTAAATCACAAGCACATTTCTGTATAGTCTATAATGTACTGGTATGTTCTTGCAATAAATTTGTTGTCAATGTTCTTGAAGGAAAATCTCATTGCACCTACTGCAGAGTCTGAAAAAAAAAAAAAATTGTATGTGGCAACTTTTAAAATACCCCAAAATAGCCTGCACAATTGTGTCAATTGTACTCTTATGATTTTGTTTTAAATAATATCAGTATTTTAAAGTTTTTCTAACAATTATTCTAATTCTCTTCTTTACAATTTATTTCCAATTGATTTTAGAGTCATGTTGTTTTTCAAGCAATAATGATGTTCCAATGCAGCCCCACAAAATTCCAAAGTTCCTACAATAATTTCCATTGCAGTTAACATATAACTTTTAAGTTTCAATTTTCTATACTATATATCGATGGTGGCCCTCCATGGTATCTTTACCTTGTCGTGGTGGAGTGGCTTGCGTGCTTAAATAATCCTGAGAGCTATGCCGGCAGTAGCATTGCTGCCGATAGGGTTACCCATGCCGGACTGGTCGAAGGTGATAAGCCAGACGAAAAAAGTACCTTGGGCGAAAGAGTGACGATCTTTCACCGTAAAAAATACAACCGTCAAGAAATGCGGACATGGGTTCATCTGGGGTAAAATTTTTCCAGAGGTCAAATAGTCCCCCATTCGGTTCTCCGGGCGGGGACTACTTCAGGGAACCCATGCCAAAGGCTCAAACACAGGGACATGTTCCTAGGAACATGGAATGTTAGGACTTTATACAATAGTGGGGCACTAGAGATATTAACGCGGGAACTAGATAAATCGCCCTTGGATATAGTCGCTTTACAGGAAATTAGGTGGCCAGGAGAAGGTAGTCAGGATCAGGAACCTTTGCATTATTCTATGGGGGTGCAGAAAGACCTGCATTTGGAACGGGTTTTTTAGTCAGAAGGAGGATCCTATCCGCTATCCGAGATATTAAGTTTGTTAATGATAGGATATCATACATAATTCTAAAGGGTAAACGACATGATTTTATAATTGTAAATATACATGCCCCCACAGAAGATAAAGATGACAAGATCAAGGATGAGTTCTATGAAGAATTAGAATGCTTATTTGATAGTCTTTCACGATATCATATGAAAATTGTCTTAGGAGATTTTAATGCAAAAGTGGCGGCGGGAAGATATATTCAAACCAACAATAGGCAAATTCAGTCTTCATGAAGATAGTAACGACAACGAGGTTAGATTAGTCACATTTGCCACATCAAAGAATCTCATTGTTAAGAGCACAACATTTCAGCATAAGGATATTCATAAATACACCTGGACGTCCCCAGATGGAGAAACTCGGAACCAGATAGATCATGTATTAGTGGAAAACGCTGGCACAGTAGCATAATTGATGTTAGATCATTAAGGGACAGACTGTAATTCGGATCATCATCTGGTCAGAGTGAAAATCAGACAATGGCTATCGCTTATGAGAGGAACGAATGCTAAAGATGATTCTGTAAAATATGAATTAAAAAACTTGAAAAATGATGAAATGCGGCAAGAATACCAAATCAAAATTGCTAATAGATTTGAAGTACTGGAATCTTCAGATGACAATGTGGCAAACGAAGAAGAACCTGATATAAATAAAGAATGGGAGGCTATAAGAGATACTATTAAATTGTCAGCATCAGAAAGCATTGGTTGTTTAAAAAAAAGAGGCAAAACAAGAAATGGTTTGATGAGGAATGTGCCGACATTGTAAAGAAAAGAAAACTAGCAAAAATTAAATGGTTACACGAGCCAAATGAGGTAAATTTAGAGCAATTGGGTAGTATTAGACGGGAAACCACTAAGTTACTAAAGAGTAAAAAGAGGGAATATTTGAGAGAGAAGATTAATGATCTTGAAATGAATGCAAAAAATAGGAACATTAGAGAATTATATCAGGGAATTAGTATAGAGAAGAAAGGGTTTCAGGCTAGAACAAACATAATTCGAAATGAAAATGGGGATATGGTTGCAGATTCTAGGAGTATATTAAATAGATGGAAAAGTTACTTTAATCAGCTATTAAATGTACATACAGAACAGGACATTGAGGAGGATAAGTTACAGACAGCAGAAATGCTAGTCGCAGAGCCAAGTGCATTAGAGGTTGAAATGGCGATTGAAAAATTGAAGATGTATAAAGCATCAGGTTCAGATGAGATCCCAGCAGAACTCATAAAATCAGGAGGAGAAAAATTGATAGACAAAATACGCTGGTTGCTTAGTATGATTTGGGAAAAAGAAGCTCTTCCAGATGAATGGAAGGAATCAATTATCGTACCAATTTATAAGAAAGGAGATAAAACTGATTGCAACAACTACAGGGGCATCTCATTACTTTCAACTTCATACAAAATTCTTACAAATATATTAGTAAGCAGACTTACTCCCTACATTGATGACATTCTAGGAGATTATCAATGTGCATTTAGAAGAAACAGGTCTACAACAGATCAGATTTTTAGTATAAGACAGATTTTAGAAAAGAAATGGGAATATAATGGCACTGTACATCAACTATATGTAGACTTCAAAAAAGCATATGATTCAATTAAGAGGGAGAAGTTATATAGTATCCTGCTGGAGTTCGGAATTCCTAAAAAGTTAGTTAGACTTATACGAATGTGTCTAAATAGCTCAAAGAATACGGTGCGTGTAGGCAAACAGTTTTCGGACACTTTTGAAATCCAGAATGGGTTGAAGCAAGGAGATGCACTATCTCCTCTACTATTTAATTTTGTACTAGAGCATGCCATTAAATCTTTAGAGAATGAGGAAGGCTTACAACTGAATGGTATTAATAAGCTGTTAGTTTATGCTGATGATGTAGTACTATTGGCTGATAGCGAGGAGATACTAAAGGCCAACACGCACACACTATTGAGTAACACTAAGAAATTAGGACTGGAAGTAAATATCAGTAAAACTAAATATATGGTCACAGGTAGAAATTCAGTATATAATGGAAATGGACAGCTAATGACAAATGAGGGAAATTTTGAGGAAGTGGCTGAATTCAAATACCTAGGAACAATAATCACAAATAGGAATGAGACGCACAAAGAAATTAAACATAGGCTCAATTCTGGAAATGCATGCTATTATGCATTGCAGAGACTTTTGACATCCCAACTCCTTTCAAAAAACGTTAAGCTGAAAATATATAAAACTATTATTCTACCAGTTATATTATATGGGTGCGAAACATGGACTCTTACTTTAAGGGAGGATTATATGGGTGCGAAACATGGACTCTTACTTTAAGGGAGGAAAGGAGATTACGAGTATTTGAGAATAAAGTTCTTAGGAAAATTTTTGGACGAAAGAGAGATGAACAGACAGGTGAATGGAGAAGACTACATAACAATGAACTACATGGTCTTTATAGGAAGCCAGATATAATAAGAACAGTTAAGTCTCGTAGACTGCGATGGGCAGGACATGTTGCACGTATGGGGAATGAAAGACGTGCATGGAAGCTTCTTGTAGGAAAGCCAGAGGGAAAACGCCCAGTTGGTAGACCAAGAATGAGGTGGGAGAACAACATTAACTATGATTTGAGGGAAGTAGATTATACAGGGAATGATTGGAAAGCATTAGCTCAGGATAGGGATGTATGGAGAGCTTATGTCCGCGCGGCCATGAACCTGCGGGTTCGATAGTGCCAGTGAGTAAGTAAGTAAGTATATATCGATGGTGGGCAATGAAAACCTCATAACTCCATTTTGGTAAATTTACAGGAGAAACAAATAACTGTTTTAAATAATTATGAAAATTGATAAGCAATAGTTCCTAAATATTTTACTACAGAATACAAGTCATGTTATTAATAAATTTGAAGTCTGTGTTCTGCATCACATGAATTAAATTAAACCTCATAATGCTTTTTTCCTTGTGAAGGTTATATATATGCATCACATATTTCTGTGCTGGCAACTGGAGTTATGTGGCTTCCAATGACTGATGGAGTTACGAGGTTTTCATTGCCTACCGTTGATATAATCAGTCCACCGTTGTGGTCTTAAGGTAGCATGCTGCCTTGTCACACAGTGGGCCCAGGTTAGATTCCTGGTTGGAACAGGCTACTGGGTGAGTTTTTTTTGGGGTTTTTCCTCACTTGTAAGACAAATGTCAGGTCCCTGAAAATCATCCAGCCATCATCATCATCATCCTTATACTTATCATTATCATCATCATCCTTCATCGGTGTGGAAAGCAATGTGAAGCTACCGCACCTATAATTCCTTAGTAAAGCTGCAAAGCATTGCATGAGTGAAAGACCAGCTCTCAGGCAGAATTACTTTGAGCATGTAAGAAAATATAGTTCTCTTTATAACACTTGAAATAAAGAAAATAAAAGTATTATCTCGCACATGTATATATAATTATATACGAAAATTTTAAAATTTTAATTAATCATATGAACATTGTTATATTGTTACGCATGCAGAATACGTTGGTATTTCAGTTGTTTAAAATGGCCGGTTCTATAATAATAAAATATTGGAGAGCATATGAAAATCAGAGAGAAACAAATTATGCTCATTATTTTCAAACAGTTCAGTGAAAATTGTGCTACATTAGTCATTGAGGTTGTGGTGAAAATAACAGAATTTGCAGGTGAGTCAGCATTAGAGCATATATTCTGCTCGTAATGAAATTTTAAATAAGATATAATTTGACATCATGAAAAAGCATAAAAACGGATAAGGTAAGCACGTAGGCCTATATGCTATCCGCTCTTAAAGTGACCCTCGTCAAAATAAAACCGTGTGACCTGCTCGCTTTTCATTGGTTATTGACACCGACATACGATGTAGAAGCAATAAGTACGTGGAAAAGTAGTTGACTTCATTAAATTAAAAATACGTCCTCTGAATATACTTGTTATTCTTCTTAAATGAAAATAATAATATTAAAAACATAGAAAAATATTCTAAAATATATGTAATCAATAATTACATCTTAAAATAGTTTAGTACATATGGATGATGCATTTGAGTCATGCTTCAGTTGATTCTGATGTGACAACATAGCTGTAAGTGTCGAGCCTTCTGATGCTGTGTCGCCATCTAAATTTGTAAAACACAAGTTTGGCAAACCTTTGACTAGTGGTCAAAAAACAGTTATTTTAAATGTATTTTACAAGTTTAGTGAAAAGTATCCAGAACTTCTAGTAAAAGATATAGTGAATTTAATATCTGAGTTTACTGGTGTGTCGTGTACAAGTATAATAGTGCTCGGAGAGAAAAAACAACACGTAAGTTTGTAACTCCCATTACAAAAAGGAAATGTTTGCAATATGCTATTGATAAGTGTGATGAATTTGTGGCAAACGCAATTCGAGTAATAGTACATAATTTCTTTTTAAAAAATGAATTATATATTTAACCCGTGCTCCCTGTCAATACGACAGTAATTGTGGCACGAATGGTGGAAGGATACAATTGGCATTTGTTTATGTTAGTATCACCCTAACAGCGGATAAGGTATATATAATTTTTAGTCATAAATAAGTAAAGAAGAAATTAATGTTAATAATTATTGGTATCATTTTACCTTATTTCCTATAATATACGATAATGCCTAAGAACTCTGTTTCTATTGATGATGGTTCCGCTCACGTTTCAGTCACATTGCAGGTTTATAGGTTAATTTATGTTAAGATCACTCTTAACAGCGGATGAGGTATATTTAATTTTTAGTCATAAATAAGTAAAGAAGAAATGAATGTTAATAATTATTGGTACCATTTTACCTTATTTCCTATAATATATGATAATGCCTAAGAAAACTGTTTCTATTAATGATGGTTCTGTTCACGTTTCAGTCACATTGCAGGTAAAGTAGCACCGTGGTTATCACAATAGATAATGGCGGTGAAGTAATATTTCATGCAAGTTTGTTTATATTACAATAGGAACTTAGCTCAGAACTCAAATAGTTAACAATTTGAAATATTTGATTTTTGAACAATCAGAATAAGTTTATTAATGTACAGAGGTTTTTTTATATATATCATATACTGTATTGCATAAAATATGTGAGAAGTGTTGATTAAGCAAATTGTATGTTTGTGGAAGAGCTCATAATGCATTTTCTTAAGTTGAAATAAATAAATATAATTTAACACATTTCTTTACATTTCATTCTCCATTATTTTCCATTCCATTTTCTCTTTAATATAAATGCATATGTATAAATAAATAAATAAATAAATATATATAATAAAAATAGTGAATATATATTATAATAAAAAGTGGCTGGTTATAAGTAATTTCATAATTGGACGTTTGACGGCGCTGTTGTACAATGCAATTTCAAATTTGGTCAACAGATGGCGATGTTTTTCTAATTCCTGTTTCATAATCTCTGCCACCAGAGGTGCTGCTGTAGTATAGTTCTTCTTCTTCCATATAGTACCAGTACATGATATTAGATGTCAGTAGGCTACTTCTACACTAGCGCCGCTTGTGGCTCATACGCAAAACTCACTGTGGCATCCCTACTAATCCCTGCGGACGCCACATAATGTAGTTCATCATCATAGTACATTCACGTTACATAACGTAGTTCCGTTACCAATTGTAGATGACTATGTACCAGCCGTGGCATCCCTTCTAATCCCTGGTAATTCCTCTATGGCCTAGAGTTGACTACAGTGCCATCTGAAGATGACTGGGGTACTAGCGGCCATAAAAATGATGTAATATGTCCTTATAAAGTTTCATAAACGTGGTATTTGTAGAATAATGCGATGATTGGAATGGGAAACTTCTTGGGCGGGGTGTATCACGATCGATTTTTACTTACGCATTTTTACACAACTTAAATACAACAAATATGCATATATTATATATAATTATTCGGCCGGGTGGGAGTACACAAGCTTTTTTTCTACCCACTTTAAGAGTATCTAATTACAATAAATATTAATAAAACACTATATTAAACGTATTTAGCTAAGAGATGTAATTATCACTTCATTATTTTACTTGTAAATATGAAAATAAAGTGGAACTATTTCCTGTCATGACCACATAAGTTAGGGACTATGTCCTGTCATGACCACATAGGTTATAAGAGTCCTTACTTCTAACCAGCGATAAACTAACAATTTTCAAACTTTTAACCAGCGATATACCACAAATGAGCACAATGTGTACATTTAATCATGGGATTCATATCTATGTACCATATCTATGGTTTCAACAAATCAGGTCCGGACTTATCCTTTACTTATTTAACCGCGTAAAATAATAAAAAGGACGTTCCCTGGATTTCACCTACGTTAGAGTAATTGATTTGTTACAGTAATTGATTTAGGTTTGGTTAGCTTTTAGGTTCCTTGCGTTTTAAATGTGATTTGATACGTAAAATAAATTACATCTTCATATTTGTTACTCTATGAAACATTCAAAATGTCGGACGATTACCATGTTAAATCATATTTCCACTACTTCATTTCGTGTTAATTATACATATTTAAACAGCGGTTACATCTCTTAGCAAAACTGATTCATTAACACATTACAATACTTTAAATTACATCAAAAATGGCACAAGTCGCGTAAGTAAAAAGCTTGTCTTGTACAACCCCACCAATTATTCTTTTTAGCACTGGAAAATTATTACCTTATTCACATTTTAGTCGTATATATAAAGAAAGAGGGACTATTTCCTGTCCCGACCACTCTAATAATACATCATGGAGGTCATGACCATACTAATAACTGAGGTTACAACTATTATTCTATGAGTATTGTATGAACCAGCGCAGAGATAACCCACTGAACCAGAGGTTAACTCTCTAATAACGAACGTTAACCACGTTAATTATTAATTAAAAAATACGCACAAGTTGTGCATTATTAACCAGCGAAATCAATATCACCGATAACCCACTGCTAATAAGTATGGTTACTTTTTATACAATTACATCACTTTACGTCTGCTTTTACAAATTAAATTAATTTAGAGTACGTTAGAGTAATTGATTTAGGTTAGGTTAGCTTTTAGTTTCCTATACGTGTAGGTTAGGATAGTTTTTAGTTACAAATACATATATAACAGTTATCTGCAATAACAGTTGTCCTATAACAGTTCTTCTATTAATGGAAATTACATAATTAAGCTAATTTATTTCATATAATGTTTAAATACTTTAATTGTGCTTCTTTTCCAAAGATTCATTTCATTAATACCATTACGTAATACGAATATTTGCATTAAAATTGTAATCAATAGCGTAATTAAAAATCGACTGTAATACACCCCAACCCCTGTATGATGACAAGGGGCTAGTGGGAGTGTCAGCAAGTGGAATGTTGTCTCATTGAGACACCTAGTGGGTAATCAAGTTAGGGATACTTGACCATCCGTTTGGGATACTTGACCCATGTCTAATTATTTTCAAATAATGCTAAAACAGAGATGACATTAAAGTGGTTAGTAACTATGATAGTTGTTATTTTAAAGTGAAAATTGCATTTATTATATAACATGTCAGGTTATGTAACATTAACAAAAATTTAACTATTAAACCTACTTAATGAGGAATTCAAACTGAAGTTTACAATTCTATCGTTTTTTGTTATAAATTCAAAAGACTCCAATAAAAAATTTAATTTGCTATGGATCAACTTCAGGAACATTTTCACATTCTGGTCACTTGAATCTTGAACCCGTATATTTCTGTAAACATTTCAGAACAAACTTCACTAATTTGGCCTACAAACCTGACGACATTTCCCAATCACCCAATCATTTCATTTAGACTTGAATTATTGCTCTATGACTTGTGTCTCATCGTTCATTTCTAATTCTAAATCACTCTGAATAGGTTTCAGATCAGATTCAGAACTTTATTTCAGAAGACCAAATTGCCATTTTCCTTTTTTTTTTTTTTTTTTTATGAAAATAATTTTTATGAATTTGTTCTTCAACTTTTCTTTTCCCTTCTTGTACTTGGCCTGCCAAATCTCTTTATTATTGCCTCATTTATATAAAGGCAGGTGCCGCGCGACAATGCTTAACATGCAAAATTATTATAGTGGTGGTAGTTGGCTTCTTTGTATTTTATTATATATAACAATTGCAGGGAAACAAAGTGAGCCACTGGATAATGATCATAGTGAGGTGATAACATATATCCACAAAGTATTCTCATTAATGCCATTTTGCTTTTTGTTGCAATTGTATTTAGGGCACCAGTAACTAAAACTTCCTTAACTGGCTCTTTCATAATTTCTTTGGGGATGGCATTCTCTTTATTTTTGTGGATATGTGGTATCTGGGATCTAAAACTTATAATAAAGTTTCTATTTACATATATCAAATATGGGTCAAGTATCCCTGCACTGAGTTCATACACATAATCCAATATTTCACTGCATCTACTATAAAACAGCTAGGTGGCATTGTATGAGAAATAGTAATAAGTTTATCTCGAAGTAAACAAATGTAGACTGATGAAAATTAAATCACTCAAAATTTATTTATGACAGTACAAAACACATTTTTTCCCTTCCTTCACTAATCTCAGTAAACAATGTAATTTCTTTCTAAGTAAATGAGAGAGGGTACCAAGGGCTTACAGTGGTAGAGACACCATACATCCAAAATACCCCTACTGTGAGAAAGAGGCCATGGGTCAAGTATCCTAAGTTCCCCCTATAGCTGGTCTTCTCAACCTGGAGTCACTACTTATTGTAGCTAAGCAAATGCCTCGCAATGCTGGGTGGGCACCGGTCTCATACTGACCGAAATTCCATGAGAAAATTTGTTCCCGTATGGAGACCCAAACCGGTCCCATAGCTCAGTATCAAGGCGTCTTGCCTTAAGGGCACTTGGTACTAATTTCATTGCAATTTGGTTAAAATAATATGCAACATACAAAAATAATTTTTTCTGCTTATTCTTAAGTTATGTGCATGAAAATTATGTCACTAATTAAACAAGTCTTCCTGAACATAATGACACTCTGGTTAACTTTTTACACATATTTATTTCTTCATGAGTAATTTAAAATACAAGAAAATTAAAATAAAAAAATACAACTTCTTAAAAGTATTGTCTTGGTACAATTTTCTCAAAAACTACTTATCCAATTGTTTCCAAATTTAGTATGTTATTGTCCATAGTTCATTTGACAATAATAAGGTTTGTTTGTGTTCAGATATGGATTGTGATTTATTTAAAAAAATTCAAAGATCAAAATTTTTTTTATTAAAATTTTTGCATACATTTTTTTTTTTAATTTCAAACACTATCAATAGCACAAAGATAAATTTACCTTATTATTATAGAACTCTTTAAACTGCATATCCATGCCAAAAATTATTCTCCTATCTTTCATGGTTTCAGAGAAAAGTGTACTAAAATATGAAAAAAATACAAGTTACAGGAAAATGCAAAAAAAAAAGTGCACATTAGCAGAACACAGAGACACCATTTATAAAAATAGATTTTTATGGGTTTAAATGTCTAAAATCGACAAAATAATGTTATACAACGATAATACAGACCTTCCTGGATTATTTAAAGCAAAAAGAGAAAAATCTGTTTTTTAACCCATATAAGTACTGGGTGCCCTTAACCACAGCCTCACCTCAACAACTGTTTGATAGTTCGGGCACAAGTGAATTTGTGACTGCAGCAAGTGAAAGCATTACAATGTGTAGGCCCAACAGCAGCTTAACTTACCCTTGTTTTTCCATTTATTGTTGTGTACTGTAGCTCTTCTTCTGTATTTACCAACATTTTTTAATATTTTAAACTTTTTCAAAAAAAAAATTTAAGTATTTATTTAAATATGCAAAATACTAATATTATGACACGATTAGACAATATTGTGATGCTGACTGCTATTTTCTCCACAGGGTATATTACTTAGTCCATGATTTTCTCTCTACTCACTGGTTGCAACAACGTTAGGAAGAGATAAGTTGGTGTACATCCATTTTTAATAAACATTTGGGAATTTGAATATTATTAATATATTTCTCTAAAAAAGATTTGGGGATTTATTGCAAAAATTGGTCATTCAAATATCACAGTGATGTGCTGCCATCTAATGAAAGCTGTATAAACTTTAGTATGATATTGATAATAATTTGTGGCAAGCAGCGATAATCCACTAGGTAAGGATGATAATCTATATTGCATTATCGCTGGCTCTATAAATTCTGGTGCATACGCTCTGTTCTATAGAACAGAAAATATATTGAGTAAGTTAAACTGCTGTTCATCCCAATGTGTGTGTGTTTTTTGTTGCAGGCATCACAACAGTGAAGTTAAAATTGTGGAAATGAAAGTCGATGGAGGGATTACCCATATTTTCCTAGATACTGACGAGCTACACATCCGCGCGAAACATGTCAGTATAGGATGTAAGTTTAGGATCACCAATCTTAAGGGGGTGAGTACATTTGTCGTATCTAACACAAGTTTTACTCTTATAAACCTTAAGTTTGTAATCTATCCTTTTGGATACATCAGTTGGTTCAATTAATTTAATATTTTAAATAAATCAGAGGATAACGAACAAAAAGAAACCACTTAAATGTGTGTGTAATTACACAATATACCTAATACAAGATTCCGTTTTCACTGCGGTCTGCCACATTCAAATAACTAACAAATGAAATTTGTGTTTTGCAAATTTAAGGGTCAACTGCCATATTGAACATATTTAAAACTTTTTCTTGTGATTATTGCATTTTTTCTAATTTTCAACTATATAGTGCCACTGTTGCACTACACACTTTCACCAATTGTAATAACATTTCACAGGCTACTGTTTTTCACAGGGAGGGGACCATTTGGAAAACGTCTACTATTTGTCTCACATGAATTCTTCTAAGTTCTACAGAATCACAGTGCACATGCACAAGTTGCAGGAGTTGCTGTAATGGTTAATGTAGCTTCCAGTAGATGGCTCTGAAGTGGGTGTTACCAACTTTTGGAATAAATTCCCAAATGCTAAAAAAATGAACGTAAATCAACTTCCCGTTTCCTAACTTAACAAAATAAATTACATGCATATCATTTAATAAACTATAAACCAATTTAATGTACACTAACTTGTCCCATCAGAATCTAACAAAATTATGTTAATTTTTTGAAATATGGTTTGGAATTATTTGCAAATTTTGGTAACACCGATTTGAGAGCCATCTAGCGGAGGTTACATTAAGCAATTCTGCCTCTGTAGAATTCAATTCACAATATTCACGTAATTATATGAATATTTAAAAATTGTAAGAAATGTTTATAAAATGGTTCCAAAATGTTTAAAATAGTACAAAACGTTATTATAAATGGTCAAAAAGTGTTTAGTGTAACAGTGGCATAAGAATGTTGCATGGATAATTGTGGGAGACAGATAAGTAACCTCAGCCGAACATTTAATTCCTTCCATTGAAGGCTTGTCTTACGAGTGGCGTCTGTTAAGCCCCTGCGTATTGATAGCGTGAAGATCACTATTGATTAAGTGGTCTTTGGCCCGAGCGGTTGGCCTTGGTTTTGGAGGAAGAGTTCCACAATTAAACATGTTAAAACACAGTAAACGAAAAATTAACATAATTGATTAAAATAAAGTCAAACATAAAGAGATATTAGATTAATAACATATAAAACAAATCATTTAAAACAGCTGAAATCGCCACATTGTCAAACGTAAAAATATTCAAAATATTAAAGTGCTAAAATTCAGAGAGAGAGAGAAAACAATCATTTTAAAATATTCAACTTTGTTCGTTATTTTAAGTTCCTAGGACCATTTGGTCCCTTATTTAATTCTAAGTCTTAAAATGACCAAAGAATTGATAAATGAATATATATATTACCCATGTAGTCGCCACCGTCCCGCTGGACCCCGATGGGGGGGGACCGCAATCGGTCCCGCCGCTGTTCTCCCATTTCCACTCAAAAATCCCGGCTTTTATATGATTATCTTTACCTTTCACCATGCCCTAAAGCTAATGGAAGCCCTATTTTCTTGCCCCATCTGTAGTAATATTCCTAGTATGTTCATGGCCAAGTTATATAAGGTGTTTTTAACTTCTTCCCTAATGTGTTTGGGTTATATAAGGTTTCGTAAGAATTTCCTATTTGGTTGAAACTAATAAGTTGTTTTTGATATTATATAAGATTTCGTAAGTGTGACTTCATTGTTTGACAAATATATTGATGTGAAAAGTTATTTTATATTAATTTTTTCCTTAGTTTTTTATCTATAAAACACTTATGTATATTTGGATTGAGATTTCAATCCGCATTTAAAGGGTGAATATTTATGCCCTATTTTTTGGTATAATACACATGTATGTGTGTCTATCCTTTATCGGCTTTTTATAGTATTTTATTATTATTGCAGTTAGGCCCTAGTGTTGTATAACAGCTTGAACGAACCACCTGGACAGGAGCTTAGTGCAGCTATTAGTAATCATGCTTATGCATGGTGAATGAAAGGAAGAGCTATAAGCACTGGTCAGCTTTTGACCAAATTGATATTTCTTCTTTTTCATATCCCAGTCCCTTCTTTAACTTTCCTATCCAGTTTTCCTTGACTGATCTCTTGTTTTCTTCATCCCTGATGATATTAGAGTATTCGAGGGCTAGGGGTTCCTTTCCCCTCTATTGATCTATCCAATTCTTACAACCTCACCTTGATGGGTTAACCTTGTTATTGATATGTTAGGTAAACAAGGAACTAAGAAGTGTCCACGTAAGCTGTGTTTACAACAATGCAAGTTATGGAAAAATTATCAATTAGGTTTACAGGAGACATAAGTGTGCAGCTGGATACACTTAATGAAGAATGAACAATGTTTCGTACTATTTTAAACAGTTTGCAACATTTATATATATATATATATATATATAAGATGTACAAATGCTTAATGTAACTTCTGCTAGATGGCTCTGAAATCGGTGTAAACAACATTTGCAATTAGGACATAGTTCTATTTTAGAAAGAAAATTAACGTTTGAACGGTTTCAGAAACAAAGTAGACTGAAATGGTTTGGACCTTTAAAAAGAATGGAAGAGGAAAGACTACCACAAAGACTGTTAATTCTCAAGATACAAGGAAAACGGCCACAAGAAAGATGGATTAACCAAGTGAAGAAAAGTTTACAAGAGAAGATATGACTGGAAAGAACCAAAAAGAAGCAAAGCATGGGAAGATAGAGATGGTTGGAGGCGTATTTGGAATTGACCTTCCGAAAGGAGGGACACGATAAGAGGATGATGGTGATGAATGAAAAATGTTAAATTTAAAATATCACATCAAAATATTAAGCTTTAGTGGTTAAAAAAAAGTAGTGTAAAATTCTCATTAAAATACTTCAATAGAAGCCGGCCGTCGGCCATTGGTAGCGACACGACGTATAGCTGCCTTCTGACGATTTGAGAATTGTGTATGAATAAAGAAATATTAATGTTTGTATGGCAGCTTGAATGGTGTAATGGATAGCACACTTGTAGGAGAATGACGGGTCCCGGTTAAAGCGTTAATTTTTCTTTTCAAAATTAGTTTATAGTTTATTAAATAATATGCATGTAATTTATTTTGTTAGGTTTACAGTAACACCGATTTTCAGAGCCATCTAGCAGAAACTACATTGAGCATCTCGCACATGCGTACTGCAATTCTGTAGAACTGAGAAAAATTTGTGAGCTACAAACACTAGACTTTTAAGAAAAGAAGTTGTTTTAAAAGGGATGGTAAGTACCCTCAGTGGATGGTTGGAGATGGTAACATGTAAAAATTATAAAAAAATCTTCCTCTCAAATAATCAAGTTCAAAATTTTTACATTATGAGGTTTTCTTAATAAAAATTAAATGAATCGTGAATTTTTCTTACCACAGCTGAGGATGGGAATGATGTTTTCCAATACTTCAGTTCTGTGTTAAAAAACATAGATGTATGAGATAAGAAGAATTGAAGATTCATTTGATTTTTATTAAAACTTACTCTGTTTAACATGTTGCTATGAATTGTTTTCAGGCTGGTACGGAGGCAACACAATTCATCAGCACATATTGAGGTTTGTACTGCATTGTTATAAACTAATGCGGCGACAGCCTAACAAACACACTCCCAATGTGTAAAAGTACATGCGATCTCCATGAACTGTTATGAACTGATCAATTAATGCACAACATTCGTTTTTTTTTGTTGCAGGTTGTATTAACTGTAGACTTCAAAAAAGGCATACGATTCAATTAAGAAGGAGACATTATACAGTATCCTGCTGGAGTTCGGAATTCCTAAAAAGTTAGACTTTATAAGAATGTGTTAAATGGCACAAAGAGTTGGGTTTGTGTAGGCAAACAGTTTTTGGATACTTTTGAAATCCATAATGGGTTGAAACAAGGAGATGCACTATCTCCTCTACTATGTAATTTTGTGCTAGAGCATGCCATCAAATCTTTAGAGGACGAAGAAGGCCTACAACTCAATGGTATTAATAAGCTGTTAGTTTATGCTGATGATGTAGTACTATTGGGCAATAGCGAGGAGATACTAAAGGCCAACACGCACACACTATTGAGTAACATTAAGAAATTGAGACTGGATGTAAATATCAATAAAACTAAATATATGGTCACACATAGATATACTTCATATAATGGAAATGGATACCTAATGATAAATGAGGGAAATTTTGAAGAAGTAGCTTAATTCAAATACCTAGGATCAATAATCATAAATAGGAATGAGATGCACAAAGAAATTAAACATAGGCTCAATTCTGGAAATGCATTACAGAGACTCTTCACGTCCCAACTAACTCCTTTCTAAAAATGTTAAACTGAAAATATATAAAACTATTATTCTACCAGTTATATTATATGGGTGTTGAACATGGACTCTTACTTTAAGGAAGGAAAGGAGATTACGAGTATTTGAGAGAAAAAAGTTCTTAGGATAACTTTTGGACCAAAGAGAGAAGAACAGACCGATGCATGGAGAAGATACATTCATAACAATGAACTACATGGTCTTTATAGGATGCCAGATATAGTAAGAACAGTTAGGTCTCATAGATTGCGATGGGCAGGACATGTGGCACAAATGGGGAATGAAAGATGTGCATGGAAGCTTCTTGTAGGAAAACCAGAGAGAAAACGCCCAGTTGGTAGACCAAGAATGAGGTGGGAGAATAACACTATCGTTGATTTGAGGGAAGTAGATTATACAGGGAATGATTGAAAAACATTGGCTCAGGATAGGGATGTATGGAGAGCTTATGTCCATGTGGCCATGAACCTATGGGTTTGGTAGTGCCAGTGAGTTAACAGGTTGTATTAACACACACAGTGGTATGTCGAAAACAATTTAAATTATAATCGTTAATATGAAATTAATTCAGATCAAACATTTAAATTAAAATAACTGTGTATAGCTGGTTAAGAGATGCAGGTCTTAATATAAGGGGAACCATCTTTCATAAATCTGTGCAAATTCTTGCATATGCCGACGATATAGATATAATAGGAAGAAGTCAATTAGCCATGAAGGATGCATTTATTAGCCTAGAGAAGGCAGCAAAAATAATGGATCTTAAAATTAACCAGGCCAAGACAAAATATATGCCTGTGATTAAAGGTAAATGTGAAGCGTGCCCATCTAGTTTGGAAGTTGGCACATATAAATTTGAACTGGTTCATAGCTTTATTTATCTGGGATCTGAGGTAAATTGTAGAAATGACATTTCGGCTGAAATACATCTACGGATCATGGCTGCAAACAAATGCTTTTTTGGACTCAGGAAAATGTTTAGATCTCAGTTTATATCTAGAAAGACAAAAATACTCATGTATAAAGTTCTCCTTAGACCAGTGTTAACTTACGCATCAGAAACTTGGACCATGTTGAAATCTGATGAGGAATTATTGGGGCGTTTTGAAAGGAAGATACTGAGATCCATTTTTGGTGCCGTGAAAGAAAATAATGCATGGAGTAAGAGATACAATAATGAATTGTATAAATTGTACAATCAGCCAGATATTTTGAATTTTGTTAAAGTTAATAGATTGGCATGGGCTGGACACATTATTCGCATGGACAACAAAAGGATTACAAAAAGAATTTACAATGAACAACC
Source organism: Diploptera punctata (assembly GCA_030220185.1). Classification (NCBI taxonomy): domain Eukaryota; kingdom Metazoa; phylum Arthropoda; class Insecta; order Blattodea; family Blaberidae; genus Diploptera; species Diploptera punctata. The sequence goes on along the minus strand of JASPKZ010003859.1, from coordinate 124,618 downwards.
ACTATTGGCCAGAAAAGTTGGAAGACCTAAATTAAGATGGGAGGATGGTATAATTCAAGACATTAAAATTTTAAAAATAAAAAACTGGAAGAATGAAGCGCAGAACAGGGAAGTCTGGCACAGGTTTCTGAAGGCGGCCAAGGCCCACATCAGGCTGTCGAGCCAATTATGATGATGTATAGCTGGTTCCAGATGTCTACGGAGCAGATGTAAACAGTGGCTGTAACGGCACGCTTCACAAGCGGATAAACCATATGAGTACATTGACACGCAATTATGGTTTCTGAACATATTTGTTTGGCAGCAATGAAATGCAATACTGTCAATAATAATGAAAGTAATAATAATATAATAATAAGTACTCATAATAATAATAATAATAATAATAATAATAATAATAATAGTAATAATAATAATAATAATAATAATAATAATAATAATAATAATAATAATAATAATAATGTATCTTTATTTTATCGTTCTACATTTATTTGCTTTCTGAAGTGGTGTCACTGCCATCAGTAATAATGAGCTGCTCTACCTCTTCGAATCGGTCATCCAGGTCCCATAGTCGAGATTCTTCAACCTCGATCATGTGAAAAACACATTGTGCCCATTTTCTGGAGTAACGTGCCCCTGCGCTTCGTGGAAGAGTCTTTTCACTTCATTCAATTTAAATGACCAGTTGTGTTTATTATTGTCTTTTGTTTAAGTTTCTGTTTTTTCGGTGATTTTACCGTACCCGTACTTTGATATTCCTTTATAATTTTATGCAACACCTATCATTGACGTAACTTCATCTCTAATCGCCGTGTGAGGGTTCTCTTTGAATAACGTTTTATAAACATTTATAATTGTTTATTTTTCTCCCGAGCGAAATCCTTTCCTCTGTTTATGTTTCTTCACAGGAGACATTCTGGAAGGAGCTGGCGTAGAATTATCTTACATCTTTTCAAAAAGGGATACTGCACTTATTAAAAAACACTTGCAAACACCTGCTATATATAGCACATTCACTACGTAAACAATAGCTATATGCCGGCTATCATGTTAGATAACGGACATATTCCTTATATCGACGTCGTTAAAAACTTGGGACTTTACTTAGATTCTAATTTAAATTGGAATACCCAAATAAAACAAACATCTTAAAAGATCTTTCTTCCTACAGCTCTTAAAACCTTAGTGATGGCGCATTTTGAGTATTGTGACATTCTACTAACTGATTTTAAGTGATTGTCGGACAGACTCATTGTTAAAAAAAAACTGTGCACCTTATAACTTCACAAAATTGTCCACATCTACTAAAACTGGTTTAGGCCTTTTTCCTTTCTTGTTGGGCAGTTTTTTCTTTTAATTTCTGTGAATATGTACAACACTACTCTCCGACACACCAGTTAATTTAACTACAGTGCCAGGATTATGCTCCATAAACTTACAAAATGCATCTGTTTTTCAGCACTCTTTAACAATTTCTCTTTACGGTGCTTTTTATAATTACAGTTTTATCATCGGGTTATGTTACGACAGCCGTCATATTTGTAAGTGGCATTCAATTTCCTCTCAAGAATTGATTAGTTTCAAACAAATACAAAATTTTTAGTAACTCTCAGACCTTTGAAGAAACACTTAGGTGTATGCTGTATTCTGATCAAGTATTGTTGACATAAATAGCTTCAAATACTTAACTATATTAATCAAATATGTGATCTATTTTTTCGCTTCCGCTGAACTGTGCTTTGTCCATGAACAAATCGCAGTAACTGCAGCAGTTGTATGCTTCGGGGATTTCCTGTTCATTTATTTTCCTCAAGTGTGTTTTGTTAGGCTGGACAGACTTTTTTTATTTATTTATTTATTTTACCAGATGGAGTTAAGACCGTAAGGTCTTCTTTTTCACTTCACCAGGGTTCAATTTTAGATACAATAAGAATTATGATTAATGATACTTAATTAGTGATCCGTGAAAGTGGTTTTATTTTTAGGGAAAATTTGTTTTAAAATTTCAACATTTCAATGTTATTGGGAATTTGGTGGTGTTATTTTAAAAAAAATGTAAATTTGAGTCTTTTTAATCCTAGTTTAGTATATTAAACCCAATAAGAATGATATATCCAGTAGTTTAAGGTCAACTTTTAGCTTGTACAATTGATATTGATTTTAATGCACTAAAATGCTTAAAATTTGAATCCTAGTCACTAATTTGTAAACAAAATTTACCTATATTGTTTGTTTGTTTCTTCACTCACCTCATACTTCATAACTCCCACCCAGACTCGAGTTTCGTCACTTCATTTGTGACATTCTCAATACTGTATTACGTTCACAACTGATGTCCAACGGCCTCCTATCCTGCAGACTGACCTCTGCGCCATCTGATGATGGTTGACCGACGAACTTCCAAATCAATCCCCTCTCCTTATAACCAGGTATATCAAAATTCATAGTTGTGTTTTCATTCTTGCATATGTAAATTTTTTCCCAAATTGTGAGTTCCTTCGGTTTTTCCAATTGTTCAAGTAATTTTGTTTTGGTTTCTATTCTATGTTTTTCTGACCAGGCATGTATTTAGATTCCTTTTTGTTTTTCCTATGTATATCTTTTCACAATCTTTACAATTAATTTGATAAATTCCCGATTTTTTGCAGTCTTCAATCTTTTCATTTTTGTTGGTTTTTATTAAATTACCTAAGCTGTAATCATTTTTCAGTGCTAATTTAATGTTGAATTTGTTGAAGATTTTTTTAAACTTGTCAAATACTAAAGGGTGGTATGTGAACTTCTTGAATTTTTACCAATATCTTTATCTGTCTGAAGAGTACTTTCATTAATAATTTTTTGTTCCTTAATTTTATTAATTTTCTTGTGTATCATCTTCTCTTGAAATCCATTCTCCTTCGCAATTTTTATATGTGTTTTTTCTCTTTATTGTAATTTTCTTTACTCATGGGAACGTTCACAAGTCTGTGAGTTAAACTATTAAATACTGCCTGTTTGTGTGAAAAATGGTTAAATCCTGTAGCTTTTATATAATTATCACTGTGAGTTTCTTTTCTGTAGATACCAAATTCTATTTTCTTTTTTTCTTCATACCTGATCAATTTAAGGTCTAAAAATGGTATTTCATGATTATTTTCTGCTTTGATTGTTTTATTTTGAATATTTAACAGTTTAATGGGATCTTCTAATTGTTTCTGTTTTACTATTGCTATGATATCATCTACATATCTTCTCCAAAATTTAAACATCAAAGGGTATGACACTTTGGTTACATTGACATTCAAAGTTCCCTATAAATATATTTGCTAAGAATAGTGATAATGGATTTCCCATTGCAAGTTCTGATTTTTGTCTAAAGTACTTTCCTCTAAAGTTAAAGAACATTTGATTTAAGCATATTTCTGTTAATTTTATGTATTCTTTAACGCTATCATCATCTACTTTGTTTTCTTTCAACCATTTTTCTAAAATTTTCAAAGTTATGTCAGTCGGGATGTTTGTGAACAATGAAGTAACATAAAAAAATGTAGAAACAGAAAAATCTGCAATAGCTGCACATGCCTGGTCAGAAAAACATAGAATAGAAACCAATACAAAATTACTTAAACAATTGGAAAAACCGAAGGAACTCACAATTTGGGAAAAAATTTACATATGCAAGAATGAAAACACAACTATGAATTTTGAAATACCTGGTTATAAGGAGAGGGAATTGATTTGGAAGTTCGTCGGTCAGCCATCAGATGGCGCGGAGGTCAGTCTGCAGGATAGGAGGCCATTGGAGATCAGTTGTGAACGTAATACAGCATTGAGAATGTCACAAATTAAGTGAAGAAACTCGAGTCTGTGTGGGAGTTATGAAGTATGAGGTGAGTGAAGAAACAAATAAACAATATTAAAAAAATCTCATAGTGTTATTTTACTATCTATATAACTTAAAAAAATGTACCTTTTAAGAAAAAAGCAACCATGGTGAGTATCTCTGCATGACCATTGTTGTTCAAACTATCAATATTTGTTTTGTTACATTTTGTTAAAAATCCATGTTATAGATATGTAATCCAATAGAAAAAATGTGTTTATATAATTAAATTCTGTTTTAAGTAAATTGAGAATAATAATATTTATCAATATGATATAATTACTCATGGTCCATTGTCAGGTTACTGCTTATACTTAAAGAAATGTTTTCTTCAGATTTGAACATAGGGGAAAAAACTTATCTTACACGTTAATATAATTCATATTTCTTGGAATTCATGTTGACCATAGAACTAAAAATCTATGGGGAGACCATATTTGAGCTTGAGGAGACAGAAAATATTACCTCATTGTTGTGAACTGTTGCAACCATTTCACTTTACAAGAGTACATGGAGGAAGGAAATATGGTGCCATCAGATATGGCAGTTAAAAAGAAGATGAAATCCGAAAAAAAGTGTTGAAAAATGCATTATGAAAATGTTGTGAATAGAACAAAAAAAAACTCTGGAATTCGTTGAAAATTTTAAATTTCGATGTTAATTTTGTGTTATCGTAGGATTTCGCGATTCATAAATGCTTTTCTTGAGGTTATGGGAAGTGGAGTTAAGAAATGGTACAAGAAAATGACAAAATTAGTGCATTTTGCATTATTGAAAATGTTGTGAATAGAACAAAAAGAAAAACTCTGGAATTCGTTGAAAATTTTAAATTTCGATGTTAATTTTGTGTTATCGTAGGATTTCGCGATTCATAAATGCTTTTCTTGAGGTTATGGGAAGTGGAGTTAAGAAATGGTACAAGAAAATGACAAAATTAGTGCATTTTGCATTATTGAAAATGTTGTGAATAGAACAAAAAGAAAAACTCTGGAATTCGTTGAAAATTTTAAATTTCGATGTTAATTTTGTGTTATCGTAGGATTTCGCGATTCATAAATGCTTTTCTTGAGGTTATGGGAAGTGGAGTTAAGAAATGGTACAAGAAAATGACAAAATTAGTACATTTTGCATTATTGCAACTTGCGAATTTTAAGGATCTCTATACATAATAGATATAGACTACACAATATAAAATTGACAAGGGGGAAAAAAAGGAAAATATTAATAGTAATAACAAAAATAATAACCTATAAATGGATTAATTATTTGGCTAGGAAAAGAAAGTTTAAAATATAAAGAAATAATAAAAGTATACATGGAACATGGTTATATATTGTCTAACGAAATATATAGTGTGTTTTTTCTTAAACTGTTTTTGAGTTGGACAGTCCTTGATATGTGAGGGGAGGGAATTCCAGAGTCAGGTGGCTGAAACAAGGAAGAATTAGGAATAGTGAGATGTTCAATGTAGACGATCAGCTACAGTTAAATTATCTCTGGATCATGTGTTTAAGTTATGGTTGGAGGATAGCGAATGGTAGCGAGTAGAAATATAAAGGGGTGAAGAGGTGAACAAATTGTTGTATAAGAAGCAGAGGCAATGTATCTTCCACCTGTCTTCCAATCGGAGCCAAACATTTCAAATACTGGAGTCATGTGGTCTGATTTACGGAGGTTGCATACGTAACGTGCACAAGCATTATGAACACGTTGCAGTCTTTGTCCGTATGTGATATTCATGTCGTGAAGATTAAGTCACAATAATTGAAATGTGGCATAATCAAAGTTGAGACATTTACTTTCTTCAACATATGAAACATGATTTGAAGAGAATAATTTTCGTCCAGACTGAAACTTGAATCCAGAACCTTCGGCTTTCCGGGCCAGATGCTCTACCAACTGAGCTACTGGGGCGAGTTCCAATCAAGTTGCAAATTTTTCTCTTGTATATGTTGCAATTCCTGTTGTAAAAAAAAAATTCTCTTCAAATATAATTTATCCTTCAGTGAGAAGTGTTAAATTATAATAATACAAACATCAAAAGAAGCACTAATGGCTTTATAAAGTAGTGTTAAATTCGTAATAAATGTCTTCTTTACTAAGAAGCCGCTATTTGCGAAGATAGAAGTAAAGGTTTCATAGCATTTGGTGCGCGGGAATTACAACCTATGCAAGAGAAAAAATTGTGTCTAGATTAGAACTCGCCCCAGCGGCTCAGTTGGTAGAGCATTTGGCCCGGAAAGCCAAAGGTCTTGGGTTCAAGTCTCAGTCTGGGCGAAAATTTTTTCTCTTCAAATAGAATTTATCCTTCAGTGAGTAGTGTTAAACTAATAATAAAAACATCAATATGTGTTAATGTTTGTATAGTGTGTAATGGATTGCATTCTGGTGCATAGAACCAGAGGTCAGGAGTTCAAGTCCTGGTGCAAACATTAATTTTTCTTTTAAAAATAATATTGTCTAGTACTGGAAAGTGTTGATATTTAAAATTTGACTTGTTTAATTTACGCAGCATGATACACTTTTTTTGCTTTTTAGAATAAACATCACGTTCACCGCTCAGCAGCAGACCTGGTTTCTCAACAAGATATGAAGAACTTAAGACTCCTGAAGCATCATGTCCAGACACAAAAGAAGTTTGTAAAAAATTGTTGCCTTAAAGTAAAGATCAATAAAAGTAAATATAAGATAAATTAAAATGTTTCATACCTATCCACATAATTAATCTTCTAAGTAGATTGCGATTTCAGAGTCTTGGCAACCCCATCTCAGTACACTTATGTTATGTCTATCGGAAAAACCACTTCTCCTTCCCTCTGTTGATGGACCGATGAACCTCTGAATCAGGTCAGAATCCGCAGGAATTTCGAAGTTGATAAGTTTTTCTTTTTTTGTGTTTTCTGAATGTAGATTTTTTCCCAAACCGTGAGTTCCTTTTGTTTATCTATTTGTTTAATTAGATTAGCTTTTGATTCAATTATATGTCTAATTTAAGCAAATTGATAAACAGAAAGAACTCATGGGTTGGGAACATTCAGAAGAAAAAAAAAGAAAGAAAAACTTATGAACTTCGAAATTTCCACAAATTCTGACCTGATCCGGAGGTTCATCGGTCCACCAACAGAGGGGAGGAGAAGTGGTTCTTCCGATAAACATAACATGAGTGTACTGGGGATGTGGTCGTCTAGACACTAAAATCGCGATCTGTGTAGAAGATTAATTATAAGGAGAGCTATGAAACATTTTAATTTGTCTTAAATTAAACCTCATAGTGATTTATTCCTATAAAAGTTCAATAAAAGTAAATATGTTAATATTAATCATTTTTAAACATCTTAATGATGGACAAGTTATATTTGAAAAGAAAAATATTCGCCTACACTGGGGTTTGAACCCAGGACCTTTGACTCTCTATGTCAATGCTCTTCCATCTGAGCTACCTAGGCCTCCAATCTAAATGTGTATTTTTCTCTTATACATAGTTAATTCCCTAACCCCAAATACTACGAGCCTTTGCTACAATTTTGCAAATGGATTGGAGGCCTAGGTAGCTCAGATGGAAGAGCATTGACATAGAGAGTCAAAGGTCCTGGGTTCAAACCCCAGTCTAGGTGTATATATATTTTTTCAAATATAATTTGTCCATCATTAAGATGTCTAAAAACGAATAATATTAAAATTAAAAGTTAATATCTTTATATATAATTATATCTTCTTCATCCAACCAAGTCTTAGGCCTAGGCCTGTTGCGATCTCACTGATGAATTTTGTACCCAGCATTTCTTTGGATGGCCCAGAGATCAATATATATATCATCATCCATGCAAGTATTGGACCATATGGCCTGTTACGGTCTCAAAGAGAAATTTTCCAACCAGTGCTTTTTTTGGATGTCCCAACGATCTTTTGCATTGGGAGCAGTAACGAAGCATAACTTCTGGAATTCTCTGAGATGACATTTGTTGAAGATGGGCTTGCCAGTTGTTCTGGTAGTTATGAATATGGTGGAGAATGGGTTCTACATCAAACTCTTCCATAATTTCCTCATTTCTTTTATGGTCCCACTTTGTATAGCCTGCTGTATGGCGCATAAATCACATCTCATTTGCTGTTATTCAGCATTCATCTCTTCTTTGTATTGTCCATGCTTCACTACCATATCTTAATACAAGTCTTGCAAGAACCTTATAAAGCTGTAATCTTGTGTTGTTTTATATATATATATATATATATATATACATCATCATCATCATCGGGGCACGCCGTAGCGTAGTGGTTAAGGCACTGAGCTACAAGCCGGAGGGTCGCAGGTTCAAGTCCCGTTGGGGTCAGGATTTTTAAACTGACCCAAACCCTCTGGCGGCACTATGGCCCTGGGGTCGACTCAGCCTCTAACGGAAATGAGTACCAGACGCTTGTTCTGGGGGTAAAGGCGGCCGTCACGCAGGTCTGACAACCCGGCTGACATAAAGTGCCGATTGTCTAGAAAAAAGTGGGAGCCTTAACCTCCCACTACCCCAAGGGCCTCCGGGTCTGTTGTGGGATCACTTTACTTTTACATCATCATCATCATTATCATGAACAAATTCGTTTTAGGCCATGTGGCCTGTACGGTAAACCTAGCGAAGATGGTCTTGATCTTTCCACTGATGTTTTGGTCTTCCTTGGTCCCTATGTCCAGTTGGGGTATATTGGAATGCCAATTTTGGAAGTCTATTTCTTGCCATTCTCCTCAGATGATTTTTTCCATTCTTGTTGGTATCTTTGTATATCTTCATTTAAACTTGTTACTCCAAGTTTTCCTCTGATAATAGTGTTCATTTGGCGATCCAGTCTATTAACTCCTAACAATGATCGTAAGAAGCGCATTTGGCTTACTTGAAGTTTATGAGAGTTTCTTTTATTTAAAATCCAAATTTCACTTCCGTATTTTAGAGCAGCTTTTGATGTGATGTTATGTAATCGTAGTTTTGTCTCTGTCCTCATCTGTTTACCAAAATGTCTTCGTATTACCCCATTCATTTTATTATATTTTTGTAATTTTGAATCAATGTCACTCTTATACTCTGCAAATACACTTCCTAAGTAAGAGAAATCTGACACTTGTTCTATAAATTTTCCATCAATCTCAATTTTCACCCATTGTATGTTTTTTCCACACATTGCCATTGTTTTGGATTTTGAAGTGGAAATTTTCATATTATTTTGAATAATTGATACGCTGCTATTTGTAAGCTATCTTCGGAATCTGATAATATTATTTGAATATATATAGTGTAGGATCGGCACATGTTACCCATATCTGTCTAGATTATCAATTTCCTCTGAAAAAATGTAATAGTCCTAAGTGGTTAGAAAGTTGCAGGCTTCTCCCGCCAACAAGGTTTTTGTGTGTTAAAGAACGAAGGAGTTTAATAAAAACAGCATAACATAATAGTATGTGAAATTGTATAAAATAGAATATTTCTAATTTGAGAATAAAATTTGTTATAATTTGAATTAACATACCTTATATGGAGGGTTGTTTCTGATCTCTGATAACAAATGATTTTTGAGTTTTACCTTAAGGAAAGCCATGTCTCCACCATTGAGCATGCTCTAATTGATGGCTCTTCACCCGAGCTATGGCTTGGCATCGGAGTTTCCACTGAAGAAGACTCCTAAGCAGCACAGACATGTCTAGAAGTTCCCACTCCTCTTTATGTGCTTTCCAGAGACCGTCTATTGTTCGAGGACACCTGTTTCCCAATGCCCTTTTGAAGAGTCCAAAGACACAAAGTCCATCGGTGATGCATCAGGAGACTTCACTGGGATGTTGCTGAATGGAATAGCATGTATTCCAGTTTCCTGCTCCATTTCTTCAGGAATGTCAGGGTTGAACCCGAAGTGTGACTGGAGGCCTTGTCTTGGTGCACCCAGACTTGGTTTTTGTCTATACCATAGAGAGCCGGGATTTCAGTCCGGTAAATTGGGGTGAGGACTTCTTCCTGCTAGTACTGGGAGTTGATTTTGGCCTTTTTAGCTACCCTACGAATGGTCAGTTTTTCATTGTAGCAATATCCCACGATGACCATAAATCCCTTGGAGAAACTTTCTCTGCATTCGGCATACCACTTTAAGAATCAATAAAGCCACATAATGTTAAAAATTCCCAAATTTATTATATTAAATGATATTTTATATTGACTCAGAAGTAATGAAAAATTATTAAAAATGGAAATATACTGAAACTCTTGATTTCTTGAGCTACAGAAACGTCTTCTTGTATCATTTGTGTGCTGGTATGTATACGCATAATTTATACTGGGCTTGTGTATATAAATATACGTAAAAAGTTAAAAAAAAAATAACTTCATAATATTTTTGTGTCCTAATTTTCATATTTTTCATATTTTGTTATTATGATTTCATATTTTAGTATAATTTTCTTCATATAACTCCTCTCTCTTATTATGATAATTCAATTTTTGACAATGAGCAATGCAAGCTTAAAATGACATGATAAGAAAAATAAATGCAGGGTCGGGACTTGAAACCGGACCTCTGGATTTATATCCCACTACATCTAGTAATAATGAGAATATATTATTATAAGAGAAAATAATGTTTGTACTAGATTTGCTCGGTGGTGTAATCGGTAACGCACTTGGATAAATCCACAGGTTCGGTTTCAAGTCCCGTCCGAGCATTTATTTATTTTTCTTATCATGACACACACACACACGCACACGCACACGCGCACGTACAAAATTACAAGGAGGAATTATATACATTTTTATTTCAAAATTGCGCTTGTAATTTAGTATCACATAAAATCATTTCTAAAAAAAATATATAAAGACAGAAACATTTGAAATTTTATATTTAACTTTCTTATATGTTAGCTTTCAAATGCGAACAGCACAAAACGTAATATATTTTCAAACATTTTAATCCATGACAAATATGGTATTTCTAAATGTATTTAGTATTTACCTGATGAAGGATGAGCTGCGCTTTCTTTATTCCAAAAAAATACTGTTACAAACTAGATTGAAACCTGTCTAATATTTGTATTTTATTAAATTCAAATCAAAACTGACTTTTCAATTTTCACATAGAGTGGCGTTGCTCCGCAACCTAAGTTGTTATTACGTCAACATATCATTTTCTTTGCTAAAAAATCCATTTCATAGAATAGTGTTAAGAAGTTAATATTTTTTTATAAATCTTGCGAGGCGGATGTATGATATATATGTACACACATGTTATAATTAAATTTTTGGCATTGAGTAATGCAAGCTTAAAATGACATGATAAGAAAAAATGCTCGGACGGGAATTGAACCCGGACCTCTGGATTTATATCCCACTATACCTGGTATTAATGAGAATATATTATTATAACAGAAACATATGTTTGTACTAGACTTTCTCAATGGCGTAATCGGTAGCGCACTGGGATATAGTAATAATAATAATAATAATAATAATAATAATAGTAATAATAATAATAATGATAATAATAATAATGATAATGATAATAATAATGATAATAATCCAAATCATTACTCCAACTTGCCCATGGGTTTTCCTGTTGACACCGCTATATATTTGTACATAATTTTGTGTTTATTTCGTTCCTTTAAGTTTCTTCTTAGTCTCTGTAGTTATTGCAACATCAGTGTTTCTATTCTTAAATATACTGTCTACTGTCTACTTGTTTGCAGATGACCAAATAATAATAGCAATTTCAGAAGATAATCTACAGAAAGGTCTGTATGAACTTAACACAATTACAGAAGAATATGGTTTGAAGATATCTACAGAAAAAACAAATATTTTGGCATTTCAAGGTGTAGATCCTGTCATAAGTAAAATTGTACTGGACAATAACATTTATGGAGCAGGTGAATAATTTTACATATTTAGGATGCAATATCTCACATGAAGAAGAAAAGGATGTAAATGCAAAAATATCTAAATTTTTAAGAATTTTAGGGTTAATAAATTCTATCTTCAAGCCACAGTTAGTCCAAAAGCATTCAAGATTAAAAGTGTATAAAACACTGGCTCTTCCAACTCTTTTGTATGGTAGCGAAGTATGGACGTTGAAACAGAATGATATACAGAGACTTAGATCTGCTGAAATGAGATACCTTCGGAGGACTGCAGGATACACACTACTAGATCACAAAAAAATGAAGACATCTTAGAAGAATTACACATGGAACCTTTAGAAAACAAAATTTCAGATTATAAATCAAGATGGATGAAACATGTTCATCGAATGGAAGATCACAGAATACCCAAACAAATGTTAAGATCAACCTGCAGGAAGAAGAAGACCAAGACGTCCACTCAAAAGACTTTTGGATGGTGTTTCTCTTGAGGCCGAAACAGGTCAACAAATGGCCTAAATTCGTGAATGTACTATGATGATGATTATAATAATGATAATGATGATAATGATGACGACGACGATGATAATGATGATGCTGATGATAATGATAATGATGGTAATGATAATGATAATGATGATGATGATAATAATGATGATATTGATAATGATGATGATAATAATGATGATGATGATAATGGTAATGATGATAATGATGATAACGGTAATGATGATGATGATAATAATAATAATAATAATAATAATGATAATAATAATTATTATTTATCTTGAAAAACGGAAAATTAGAGCATACAATAAAAGCCAAACTGTCCAATCGTTGCTCAAATAATCAAGCTGAACAGATAGGAATTCTTAAAGCTCTAGAAGCAATACCATCAATTGACCAAAACAGCTCTGAAAAAAGTCTTGTTGCAGTTTATACAGACAGTCAAGTTACTCTCGACCTAATTAAAAACAACTTCAGACAGGGATACATCATATCAAAAATAAGACAAACAATAGCAAAACTCAGGGAACAAAATTGGATAGTACATTTCGGCTGGATAAAAGCACATGTTGGAATTTATGGGAATGAACTGGCCGATCAATTGGCAAAACAAGCTGCAACAGAAACCAGCGTAACCGTAGAATATACAAAAATACCTAAATCATCAATAGTTGCCCAAATAAAAGAAGAAAGAACCATTAAATGGCAGAACGAATGGGACAACGCAGATAAAGGAGCCACATGTAAGAAGTTCTTCCCATCAGTCAGAGACAGATTAAAACTTAAATGTGAAATAACTCCAGAATTTTCTGAATTGGTAACTGGTCATGGAAAAAATAAATCACATCTTTATCGTATTGGAATATTAAACAACGCAACCTGTCCATGTAGAAAAGCAATTCAAAATGTAGAACATCTCCTTTATAATTGTGAATTGCAGCAGCATTCTAGAAATAAGTTGAAAGAAGAAATCAGCAAAGAAGGAGGAACATGGCCTGTGACGGAGAAAGATCTAATACACAAATATTTAAGACATTTAAAAAAATATATAAAAACAATAGTGTACGAAAATGAGTGATTAACAAGTGACGAAGATAAAAAAACATGTAAACAAAAACCAAATATGTGATGTTATGTAATGTTATGTTATCTGATTTTATGTTTGTTATGTTATGCATGTAATATTATTACGGTAATGGGGCATGCTGAAAAAAAAAATGATAATAATAATAATGATAATAATAATAATAATGATTAATAATAATAATGAATAATAATATAATAATAATAATATTAAAATATAATAATAATAATAATAATAATAATATTAAAATATAATAATAATAATAATAATAATAACAATAATAATACTTTATTTATTCTGGCAGAGTTAAGGCCATAAGGCCCTCTCTTCCACTCAACCAGCACAAATACAAATAAATATTTGACAAATATAGATATACACTATACTAATTATAAACAGTTAAAGATACAATAAATGTAGCAATATAAATTTCATGTACTAACAACATTTTATAAGGTAGTAACAATAATGATACGATAATAATAATAATAATAATAATAATAATAATAATAATAATATAAATATGATAAATTATACGAGAAACACCAATTAATATATGTATACGTTACACTGGATAATGATGAATTCGAGGTTAGAGCAAATATAAATTTAGATTTCTTTTAAAAGATGCCAATGTCCGGCAGCCCCTTATTTCTTGTGGTAGGGAATTCCAGTTGCGAGAAGTGGAGATGGTATATGACATGGAGTGATGTGATGTCCTATGTTGCGGTATATTAAGCAAGAGACTATGTTGTGATCTTGTGTTTAAGTTATGGTTTGAGGATAGATACTGGAAACGGGATGATAAATAATTGGGAATTGAGGTATGTAGGATCTTAAATAAGAGAATTAGACAGTGCGATTTTCTTCTCTCTTTTAGATGTAGCCATGACAATTCGTGGAATAATGGAGAAATGTGATCGTATTTTCGAACATTAAATATGAATCTGATACACATATTATGGACACGCTGCAGTTTGTCCGACAATCCGCCACTTATGTCAGTTAATAGAACGTCACAGTAGTCAAAATGCGGCATCACTAAGGTTTGGATTAAAATTCTTTTAAGAGCTGTAGGAAGAAAATGTTTAAGTCGCTTTAGGGAATGCATTATGGAGAAGATCCTTTTAGATGTTTGTTTTACTTACACATGCCAATTTAAATTAGAATCTAAGTAAAATCCCAAGTTTTTAACGACGTCAGTATAAGAAATTTGTTCATTATCTAATACGACAGCCGGCATATTGCCATTGTTTATGGAGTGTAATAGTCTTGGATGTCCGCTAATTATAGCTTGCGTTTTGTTTACATTTAGTTTCAGCCCATATTGTCTGGACCATAAAGATATATGCCTCAGGTCAGTGTTTACTTTGTCAATATATTATATATTACATATATTGACATTGAGCAATGCAAGCTTAAAAAGCCGTGATAAGAAAAATAAATGCTCGGACGGGACTTGAACCCGGACCTCTGGATATACATCCCACTACATCTAGTAATAATGAAAATATATTATTACAAGAGAAATGAATGTTGTACTAAACTTGCTCGGTGGCGTAATCGGTAGCACACTGGGATATATATATGGTTCATGGCCGCACGGACATAAGCTCTCCATACATTCCTATCCTGAGCTAATGTTTTCCAATCATTCCCTGTATAATCTACTTCCCTCAAATCATAGTTAATGTTATTCTCCCACCTCATTCTTGGTCTACCAACTGGGCGTTTTCCCTCTGGATTTCCTACAAGAAGCTTCCATGCAAGTATTTCATTCCCCATACGTGCAACATGTCCTGCCCATCGCAGTCTACGAGACTTAACTGTTCTTATTATATCTGGCTTCCTATAAAGACCATGTAGTTCATTGTTATGTAGTCTTCTTCATTCACCTGTCTGTTCATCTCTCTTTCGTCCAAACATTTTCCTAAGTACTTTATTCTCAAATACTTGTAATCTCCTTTCCTCCCTTAAAGTAAGAGTCCATGTTTCGCACCCATATAGTATAACTGGTAGAATAATAGTTTTATATATTTTCAGTTTAACGTTTTTTGAAAGGAGTTGGGACATCAAGAGTCTCTGCAATGCATAATAACACGCATTTCCAGAATTGAGCCTATGTTTAATTTCTTTGTGCATCTCATTCCTATTTGTGATTATTGTTCCTAGGTATTTGAATTCAGCCACTTCCTCAAAATTTCCCTCATTTGTCATTAGCTGTCCATTTCCATTATATAATGTATTTCTACGTGTGACCATATATTTAGTTTTATTGATATTTACTTCCAGTCCTAATTTCTTAGTGTTACTCAATAGTGTGTGTGTGTTGTCCTTTAGTATCTCCTCGCTATCGGCCAATAATACTACATCATCAGCATAAACTAACAGCTTATTAATACCATTGAGTTGTAAGCCTTCCTCATTCTCTAAAGATTTGATGGCATGCTATAGTACAAAATTAAATAGTAGAGGAGATAGTGCATCTCCTTGCTTCAACCCATTTTGGATTTCAAAAGTGTCCGAAAACTGTTTGCCTACACGCACCCTACTCTTTGTGCCATTTAGACACATTCGTATAAGTCTAACTAACTTTTTAGGAATTCCGAACTCCAGCAGGAGATATATATATATATATATATATATATTTAAATTAAATTTTTGACATTGAGCAATGCAAGCATAAAATGAGATGATAGGAAAAATAAATGCTCGGACGGGACTTGAACCCGGACCTCTGGATATACATCCCACTACATCTAGTAATAATGAGAATATATTATTATAAAAGAAATGCATGTTTGTACTAAACCTCTCGGTGGCCTAATCGGTAGCACACTGGGATATATATATATATATATATATATATATAAATATTAAAATTAAATTTTTGACATTGTGCAATGCAAGCATAAAATGAGATGATAGGAAAAATAAATGCTCGGACGGGACTTCAACCCGGACCTTTGGATTTATATCCCACATCATTTAGTAACAATGAGTATATATTACACACAACAACAAAGAATTACTCGCAGGCTCGAAAGTACAATAACTACCTAACTATGTTTTCGGGCTCGCAGAAAGACGAAAATGATATTAGTTTTTTTCCAATCACCTAACTGGAGTCAGGTATTTCGACGACAACCTTTAACAGAAGTGATCGTTTCCGTGAGAGTCGCAGGCGCTATTGTCTCTCAAACTGGTCACCCTTATTTTTCTGTTGCGTGGTTTTATTTTTCTTGGGGATTGTTAAACCCTCAGGAATACACAGGTATACAAAATTTCCTGATTACCACTGTCAAATACGTGAAAGTAATGGCTTGTAATACCGCGTTCTGTTCAGTTAGGCTTACATTCCAATCATTGGCTGTATTGTGAAGTGTCAATGTATGACTTATTGTGTATCAATTATACAGAATCATAAATTTAAAACAATCTACTATAATGTATTTTAGTACGTAAGTTTTAGTGTTTTTACAATTTCGCAATGTGTTGCCGCTGTAAGAATTCTCCTAATTTATTCTGTTACGTAGCCTATGTGGAGAGTATTGTACAAAATCTCAGCGCAGAACTAGTTATAAAGGCGTACAATTTATATTTCGGGAAGTATAGTCAAGTTTGGAGATACAGATAATCTTGGGGTGGGCCCCCCCCCCAAATTTTTTGTGTAGCAGCTGCCAAAGTATTTTAATAGGTTGGTTAAAAGGTTCGCAATTCGTGCATGCCATGTGCCATTCCAATGTTGGTAGAGGGAACCTACGGACCACATCACTTACTTATTTCTGTATGGTCAATGTATATCTGGTTTCACTTTAAAAAAATAAGCCTTCTCTTCAGTATCCAAATTTGCAGTCAGCCATGCGACCTGTTAAACAGTGATTCATCACCGAACTTGGGTGACATCAGTGATAAACATGGCGAAAGGTTCCATGAAGACATTTTAGAAATGGAAAGGCGTTATAAAGGGAAATCAGTGACCAACGTGCTTACTGATTACTGCTGGCAACTAATCACAGACGTTTCGTAGCCTTCTTATCTGCGTAAGTCATCCAGGAAGAAGTTTTGAAAGGTGAGATATTTGCTACAATTTAAGCATGTGTTGTAACGTAACTTACTTACTTATCCTTCTTAGTAAACATTTTTTAACTTTTGGTTCATATATGATTTGGTTTTACGTAGATCAATTGCTTGTAGCAATATTATTGCAAAAAAATTGAATCTAAGTGCTTATAGGCAATAATATGCGAAATATAACGAAAAACGTTCAACACGTCCTCGCAAAAACCTGTTAGGTGACAGAGAAAAACGGACTTCAAATTTGAAATCAGCGCATGCCAATTAACTATAGTCACCTATTTTCATTTCTGCGAGCGACAAAAAGTTACAAATTTGTTGCTGTGTGTTATTATAAGACAAATAAATGTTTGTACTAGACTTGCTCGGTGGCGTAATCGGTAGCGCAATGGGATAAATTCACAGGTTCGGGTTCAAGTCCCGTCCGGGCATTTATTTATTTTTCCTATCATGTCATATATATATAAGCACGAGGAATTATATACATTTTTAATTCAAAATTGCGCTTGTAATTTAGTGTAACATAAAATCATATCTAAAAAATATATAAAGACAGAAACATTTGAAATTTTATATTTAACTCTCTTATATGTTAGCCTCCAAATGTGAGCAGTGCAAAACGGAATATATTTTTAAACATTTTAATCCATGTTATTATTATTGATTTCGTACATCTCAATGATGGATAAATCATATTTGAAGAGAAAAATTGTACGCTCAGACCGGGACTTGAACCCGGGACCCTTGGTTCTCTAGACCAAGTGCTCTACCAACTGAGCTACCTGAGCAAGTACCGATCTAAACGCAAATCTTTCTCTATATACATTATAATTCCCGTCCACCAAATGCTATGAAGCCATGCTTCTATCTTGCAAATGGCGGCTCCTTTTTATTAAGAAGACATTTGGGAATTATACATTACAGCCAGTACGGCTTTTTCCATGTTATTATTATTGATTTCGTACATCTCAATGATGGATAAATCATATTTGAAGAGAAAAATTGTACGCTCAGACCGGGACTTGAACCCGGGACCCTTGGTTCTCTAGACCAAGTGCTCCACCAACTGGACGGGAATTATAATGTATATAGAGAAAGATTTGCGTTTAGATCGGTACTTGCTCAGGTAGCTCAGTTGGTAGAGCACTTGGTCTAGAGAACCAAGGGTCCCGGGTTCAAGTCCCGGTCTGAGCGTACAATTTTTCTCTTCAAATATGATTTATCCATCATTGAGATGTACGAAATCAATAATAATAACATGGAAAAAGCCGTACTGGCTGTAATGTATAATTCCCAAATGTCTTCTTAATAAAAAGGAGCCGCCATTTGCAAGATAGAAGCATGGCTTCATAGTATTTGGTGGACGGGAATTATAATGTATATAGAGAAAGATTTGCGTTTAGATCGGTACTTGCTCAGGTAGTTCAGTTGGTAGAGCACTTGGTCTAGAGAACCAAGGGTCCCGGGTTCAAGTCCCGGTCTGAGCGTACAATTTTTCTCTTCAAATTTTAATCCATGACAAATATGGTATTTCTAAATGTATTTAGTATTTACCTGATAAAGGAAGAGTTGCGCTTTCTTTATTCCAAAAAAATTACTGTTACAAACTAGATTTTAACCTGTCTAATATTTGCATTTTATTAAATTCAAATCAAAACTGACTTTTTCAATTTCCACATACCGTGGCGTTGCTCTGCAACGTAAGTTGTTATTGCGTAAACATATTTGTTACTTTCGTTGCTAAAAAAAATTCTTAGAATAGTGTTACGAAGATAATATTTTTTACAAATTTTGCGAGGCAGAAATATTATATATATGTTATAATTAATTTTTTGGCTTTGAGCAATGCAAGTTTAAAATAACGTGATAAGAAAAATAAATGCTCGAACGTGACTAGAACCCGGTGCTCTCGATTTATATCCCACTACATCTAGTGATAATTAGAATATATTATTATAAGAAAAATCAATGCTTGTACTAGACTAGCTCGGTGGCGAAATCGGTAGCGCACTGGGGTATATATATAACAATTAAATTTTTGACATTGAGCAATGCAAGCTTAAAATTACATGATAAAAAATGTTCGGACGGGACTTGAACCCGGACCTCTGGATTTATATCCCACTACATCTAGTAATAATGAGAATATATTATATTATTATAAGAGAAATAAACGTTTGTACTAGACTTGCTCGGTGGCGTAATCGGTAGCGCTCGGGGATATATATAATAATTACATTTTTGACATTGAGCAATGCAAGCTTAAAATGACATGATAAGAAAAATAAATACCCGGACGGGACTTGAACCCGGACCTCTGGATTTATATCCCACCATATCTAGTAATAATAAGAATATATTATTATAAGAGAAATGAATGTTTGTACTAAACATTCTCGGGATCGTAATCGGTAGCCCACGATGATATATATATATATTATAATTAACTTTTTGACACTGAGCAAAGCAAGCTTAAAATTACATGATAAGAAAAATCAATCCTCGGACGGGAATGAACCCGTACTTCTGGATTTATATCACACTACATTTAGTAACAATGAGAATATATTATTATAAGAAAAATAAATGTTTATACTAGACTTGTTGGTGGCGTAATCGGCAGCACACTGGGATATATCTTTTATTTATATTATTATTATTATAATTATTATTATTATTATTAAATTTTTTACATAGAGCAATGCAAGTTTCAATGACATGATAAGAAAACTAAATGCTCGTACGGGACTTGAACCCGGACCTCTAGATTTATATCCCACTACAACTAGTAATAATGAGAATATATTATAT
Organism: Diploptera punctata; assembly: GCA_030220185.1. Taxonomy (NCBI): domain Eukaryota; kingdom Metazoa; phylum Arthropoda; class Insecta; order Blattodea; family Blaberidae; genus Diploptera; species Diploptera punctata. Next base: position 104,398 of record JASPKZ010003859.1, on the reverse strand, counting down.
TATTATAAGAGAAATAAACGTTTGTACTAGACTTGCTCGGTGGCGTAATCGGTAGAGCTCGGGGATATATATAATAATTACATTTTTGACATTGAGCAATGCAAGCTTAAAATGACATGATAAGAAAAATAAATACCCGGACGGGACTTGAACCCGGACCTCTGGATTTATATCCCACCACATCTAGTAATAATAAGAATATATTATTATAAGAGAAATGAATGTTTGTACTAAACATTCTCGGGGTCGTAATCGGTAGCCCACGATGATTATATATATATATATATATATATATATACTATAATTAACTTTTTGACATTGAGCAAAGGAAGCTTAAAATTACATGATAAGAAAAATCAATCCTCGGACGGGAATGAACCCGGACTTCTGGATTTATATCGCACTACATTTAGTAACAATGAGAATATATTATTATAAGAAAAATAAATGTTTCTACTAGACTTGCTTGGTGGCGTAATCGGCAGCACACTGGGATATATATTATTTATATTATTATTATTACTATTATTATTATTATTATTATTATTATTATTATTATTATTATTATTATTATTATTATTATAACATTTTTGACATAGAGCAATGCAAGTTTCAATGACATGATAAGGAAACTAAATGATCGGACGGGACTTGAACCCGGACGTCTGGATTTATATCCCACTACATCTAGAAATAATGAGAATATATTATTATAAGAGAGAAGAATGTTTGTACTAGACTTGCTCGTTGGCGTAAACGGTAGCGCATTGGGATAAATCCTCAGGTTCGGTTTGAAGTCCCGTTCGAGCATTAATTTATTTTTTGTTATCATGTCACATATATATATATATATATATATATATATATATATATATATATAAATTACGGGGAAAGGAGAAATTATATACATTTTTATTTCAAAATTGCACTTGTAATTTGGTATAACATAAAATCATAGCTAAAAAAGTACAAAGGCAGAAGCATTTGAATTGTTATATTTAAATTTATTATATGTTAGCTTTCAGATGCCAACAGTACAAAGCGTAAAATATTTTGAAACATTTTAATCCATGATAAATATGGTATTCCTAAACGTATTTAATATTTACCTGATAAAGGAATAGCTGCGCTTCCTTTATTCCAAAAATTACTGTTACCAACTAGATTATAACCTGTCTTATATTTGTATTTTATTAAATTTAAATCAAAACTGTCTTTTTCAATTTTCACGTACAGTGGCGTTTCTACGCAACCTAAGTTGTTATTACGTCAACATATTTGTTGTTTTCTTTGCTAAAAAAACCCATTTCATAGAATAGTGTTATGAAGTTAATGTTTCTTATCAATCTTGCGAGGCGGTTTTATCATATACACATATATATATATATATATATATATATATATATATATATATATATATATATATATATATAAATATTTGGCTTTGAACAATGCAAGCTTAAAATGCCAAGATAAGTAAAATAAATGCTCGGACGGGACTTAAACCCGGTCCTCTGGACTTATACCCCACTACATCAAGTAATAATTAGAATATATTATTATAAGAGAAATGAATGTTTGTACTAGATTTGCTTGGTGGCATAATCTGTAGCGCACTGGGATATATATATATGTATATTATTATATTAAATTTTTGATATTGAGCAAAGAAAACTTAAAATGACATAATAAAAATAAATGCGAGGACGGGACTTGAACCCGGTCATCAGGATTTATATCCCACTACATCAAGTAATAATTAGAATGTATTATTATAAGAGAAATAAATGTTTGTACTAGACTTGCTCGCTGACGTAATCGGTAGCTCACTGGGAGATATATATATATATATATATATATATATAAAATAATTAAATTTTTGACATTGAGCAATGCAAGCTTAATATGACGTGATAAGAAAAATAAAAACTAGGACGTGACTTGAACCCGGACAACTTAATTTATATCCCACTACATCTAGTAATAATGAGAATATATTATTATAAGAGAAACGAATGTTTGTAGCACACTTGCCCGGTGGCGTAATCGGCAGCACATTGGTGTATATGTAGATATTTATTATTATTATTATTATTATTATTATTATTATTACTATATTTTATTTTTATTATTATTGTTAAATTTTTGACAATGAGCAATGCAAGCTAAAATTACGTGATAAGAACGTCGCTGTGGCGTAGTCGGTAGAGTCCCTACCTTCCACTCCGGCGATCCGGGTTCGATTATCGGCGGGGTAAGGGATTTTTAAAACAAATCTCAACCTTGGGACTTGGTGTGTGTAGTGTACAAGTTGTACCCATAGGGTTTAATTCCTCTAAAAAAATAAGAAAAATAAATGCTCGGACGGGATTTGCACCCGGATCTCTTGATTAATATCCCATTACATATAGTAATACTGAGAATATATTGTTATAAGAGAATTGGATGTACTAGACTTGCTCGGTGGCATAGGATATATATATATATATATATATATATTTATTATATTTAAATTTTTGACATTGAGCAATGCAAGCTTAAAATGACATGATAAAGAAAATTCGCGGACGGGACTTGAATCCGTACCTCTGGATTTATATGCTAATACATCTAGTAATAATGAGAATATATTATTTCAAGAGAAATGAATGTTTGTATTAGACTTGCTTGGTAGCGTAATAGGTAGCGCACTGGGATATATATATATATATATATATATATATATATATATACATATAATTATAATTAAATTTTTGACATTGAGCAATTCAACCTTGAAATGACATGATAAGAGAAATAAATGCTCGGACGGGACTTGAACCCGGACCTCTGGATTTATATCCCACTACATCTAGTAATAATGAGAATATACTATTATAAGAGAAACGAATTTTTGTACTACACTTGCTCGGTGGCGTAATCGGTAGCAGACTGGGATATATATATATATTGTTTATATCATTATTTTTATTATTATTAAATTTGTGACATTGGGCAATGCAAGTTTAAATGACATGATAAGAAAAATAAAATATCGGACGGGACTTGAACTGAGACCTCTGTATTTATATCCCACTACATCTAGTAATAATGAGAATATATTATTATGAGAGAAATTAATGTGTGTACTAGATTTCCTGGGTGGCGTAATCGGTAGCGCACTGGGATATATATTTATGATGATTAAGTTTTTGACAATGAGCAATGCAAGCTTAAAATAACATGATAACAGAAATAAATGCACGGACGGGAGTTGAACCAGGACCCCTGGATTTATATCCCACAACATCTAGTAATAATTGAGAATATATTATTATAAGAGAAAATTATGTTTGTATTAGACTTGCTCTGTGGCTTATTCGGTAGCACACTTGGATAAATCCTCAGGTACCGTTTGAAGTCCCGTCCAAGCATTTATTTTTTTTATCATGTCACACACACACACACACACACACACACACACACACACACACACACACACACACACACACACACACACACACACACACACACACACACACACACACACACACACACACACACACACACACACACACACCCACGCACACGCACACGCACACGCGCACGCACACGCACACGCACACGCACACACACGCGCACGCACACGCACACGCACACGCACACACATACATATATAATTACAAGGAGGAATTATTAGTGATATCTTGACCTACTACAGTCCACCGCTCTACCAACTGAGCTACCAGAAGATGCTGTCATATGAAGACTCTTAAAAAAAAGGAAGAATTATACACACTTTTATTTGAAAATTGCACTTGTAATTTAGTATAACATAAAATCATATCTAAAAATATATATAAAGACAGAAGCATTTGGAATGTTATATTTAAATTTCTTATATGTTAGCTTTCAAATGTGAACAGAACAAAACGTAATATATTTTCAAATATTATTACCATTATAAATATGGTATTTCTAAATATATTTAGAATTTACCTGATAAAAAAACAGCTGCCCCTTCTTTATTCCTAAAATTACTGTTAAAAAACTAGATTATAACCTGTCTAATATTTGTATTTTATTAAATTCAAATCAAAACTGACTTTTTCAATTTTCACCCACAGTGGCGTTGCTCCGCAACCTATGCTGTTATTACGTCAACATATTTGCTACATTCTTTGCTAAAAACCCATTGCATGAAATAGTGTTACGAAGTATTAATATTTTTTTAAGTCTTGCGAGGCTGATATATCATATACGATATATATATATATATATGTTACAATTGAATATTTGGATTTGTATAATGCAAGCTAAAAATGACCTGATAAGAAAAATAAATGCTCGAAAGGGATTTGAACCCGGTCCTCTGGATTTACATACCACTACATCCAGTAATAATGGGAATATATTATTATAAGAGAAATAAATGTTTGTACTAGACTTGCTCGGTGGCGTAATCGGTAGCGCACTGGGATATATATCTAATAATATTTAAATTTTTGACATTGAGCAATGCAAGCCTAATATGACGTGATAAGAAAAATAGAAGCTCGGTCGTGACTTGAACCCAGACAACTGGATATATATCCCACTTACTTACTTACTCACTGGCACTATCGAACCCGTAGGTTCATGGCCTCGCGGACATAAGCTCTCCATACATCCCTATTCTGAGCTAATGCTTTCCAATCATTCCCTGTATAATCTACTTCCTTCAAATCATAGTTAATGTTATTCTGCCACCTCATTCTTGGTCTACCAACTGGGCGTTTTCCCTCTGGCTTTCCTACAAGAAGCTTCCATGCAAGTCTTTCATTCCCCATACGTGCAACATGTTCTGCCCATCGCAGTCTACGAGAATTAACTGTTCTTATTATATCTGGCCATGTAGTTCATTGTTATGTAGTCTTCTCCATTCACCCGTTTGTTCATCTCTCATTGGTCCAGAAATTCTCCTAAGTACCTTATTCTTAAGTACTCGCAATCTCCTTTCCTCCCTAAAAGTAAGAGTCCATGTTTCGCACCCATATAATATAACTGGTAGAATAATAGTTTTATATATTTTCAGTTTAACGTTTTTTGAAAGGAGTTGGGACATCAAGAGTCTCTGCAATGCATAATAGCACGCATTTCCAGAATTGAGCCTATGTTTAATTTCTTTGTGCATCTCATTCCTATTTGTGATTACTGTTCCTAGGTATTTGAATTCAGCCACTTCCTCAAAATTTCCCTCATTTGTCATTAGCTGTCCATTTCCATTATATAATGTATTTCTACGTGTGACCATATATTTAGTTTTATTGATATTTACTTCCAGTCCTAATTTCTTAGTGTTAATCAATAGTGTGTGCGTGTTGTCTTTTAGTATCTCCTCGCTATCGGCCAATAGTACTACATCATCAGCATAAACTAACAGCTTATTAATACCATTGAGTTGTAAGCAGTCCTCATTCTCTAAAGATTTGATGGCATGATCTAGTACAAAATTAAATAGTAGAGGAGATAGTGCATCTCCTTGCTTCAACCCATTCTGGATTTCAAAAGTGTCCGAAAACTGTTTGCCTACACGCACCCTACTCTTTGTGCCATTTAGACACATTCGTATAAGTCTAACTTACTTTTTAGGAATTCCGAACTCCAGCAGGATACTATATAACTTCTTCCTCTTAATTGAATCATATGCTTTTTTGAAGTCTACGTATAGTTGATGTACAGTACCATTATATTCCCATTTCGTTTCTAAAATCTGTCTTATACTAAAGATCTGATCTGTTGTAGACCTGTTTCTTCTAAATCCACATTGATGGTCTCCTAGAATGCCATCAATATAGGGAGTAAGTCTGTTTACTAATACATTTGTTAGAAATTTGTATGAAGTTGAAAGTAGTAGTAGTAGTAGGACTTTATTAGACAAAAAGTAAGATATTTACAATATTATTTACAAATATGGGTCGCATGGGCATTAAGCCGTACGTGCTGTTGAGAGTCCGTTACAATATAGTAATAATTGGTACTAGTGTAAAGAAAAATAAACAACAAAAAAGCAATTACATTACAATTACATAAAGAAAGCACAATAATATTACAATTAAATAATAACACAATAGCATTATACACTAAAAACATTAACATTACAATTACATAAAGAAAACACAATAATATTACAATTAAATAATAACACAATAGCATTATACACTAATTAATTTATATATAATTGTTAAGAATTAATGTTATTGCATTTTGATAACATATATTTATTCATGAATGAGTGTTGTCCTTATTTTCCGCGTTTTGTCCAGAAATTTACCCAAGTTTATCCAATTTTCTGGATTTACCAATAACTCGTAGCATGCCAATCTTTCCCGATTTGAATTTAGAAATCTTTCCGGTAATAACTGACGTCTCCAATATTCTAAATCATTACATTTTCCTAATATATGTATCTCATCTTCAAAGTTCCCGCACATTGGACATATTCGCATATCGTGATCGTCGCTAATATTTACAAATTTCCATGCCCCTAGCCTAAACCAAGCAGGCCCTGATTTCTCCTTAAATCCTAGGTTGAGTATATAGGATTCTTTTCCCAGACGTGTTTTAGGTCTCTTTGTAAACACAGTGAGCGTTTTCCTGTACATTCGGCGAAAGTATCTTGTTGGTTTTTATCTAAGTACCTCCTCCTTATTTTTCTCCACACGTTCTTGCGATTTACAGTCCCTTTTCCCCATATCCAGCCCATCCCAATCTTTTGGAGTTCTCTCCTAACCTCGTCTGCCCAAAATTTAACATCTATGTTTTATAGCAGGATTTTAATATCATAATAAATATGAAAGTTTAAGTTAATAATTTTATATTTTAAAATTCTTTTAATATTTAAATATAACTTAAATAAAGAAAAACATCTAAATAATTAATTGTTGTTCATTGGTGAATAAAAATGTCTCAGTAACAATTAAAGAAATTGTATTATATAACAGTCTTTCTAAATAATGCTTTTAAAATTGTGTTTTAAGTCATTGTTGTCTGAAATATAAAGCCTTCTGTTATAACTGTAATAAGAACACCTGCTTAACTTAATATTTTTAAATAAAAGTAAACTAAATTCTGATTGGATGTTAAAACAATTAACTTTTTGATTTAACAAATCAAATTTAAACCTGATATTTAATGGACCATTAACCAATAGAATTTAAATATAAAATCATGTGATGTAATAATGTTCTTTAAAATTATAAAAGAATTACCTAGTCATTCAGTATAGAACTTTCATCAAGGATAGAAGCAATAACAGCTCTCCTGATAAAATGTGAAATTTAATACCAGAAGAATAGTTGATTCAAGAAAAGAAAATAATTTAATTTTAATTGACAGTGAAGAATAATACCACTTAAATTTACTTAATCTGCTGGGAACCTACAAATTGAATAAATTTATAACTATTTCTACAAGAATCAGTTATTAGTGATTTTTAAAGTGTTTTCCTATCCTGTGTACCAACTTCCGACCTTGAGAAGAGAATCCAGCTCTACCGAAAATTAAACCCAACCTGAACCAGTAATACTTTTTAGGACACCAATCCTTCAAAATGTTAATACAACATCGGGCATGAAGAGAGTTAGATGCTTCAAAACGTCGCCACAACTTGGGACAAAGAATTACTTCTACAAGATGTCACCACAACCTGGAGCATAATGAAGATCTTATTAAAATACTTCTTCAGTTTTTAATTTGGTGGTCATAACAAATTGCTTTAAGCATTGTTTGTTCATCTTGGATTACTCGCAACCAGTATTTGAGTACACGAATTTTACAGTTTATGTCGTCCTGGAATGACCCGAATTCATATAAAATTCCATAGTTAGAAACGGCCTTACTAAGTCCTGTAATATATTTTACAAAATGCGTATATATCTTATTTAGTACTTCCGTTCTTTGGAAACCCCAAATCTCACTACCATAGTGCATTACTGGCCTCACCATCGCACCATATCCTTACTGTATCCTAGAAAATTGTCCATAACTTCCTTCAATTCTTTCAAAGCATGTTTCTCTTTAGACCTCACACTAGCTTCAGATTTTGTATCATCAGCTAGAGCTCTGATTTGTGGACCAACAAAAGTTCCTTATTTAATTCTGGCTTCAGACAGTGAATGGAATTTGTCACTGATATATTTAAAGCAATCCTCATATCGGTGAAAGGCTTTCACAAGCTGTTTAATTAAATAATATTTATACGAAGAGGTGGGAAAATAATTTTCTTAGGATCCACTAGGCTATCCCTCGTGATATTCCTTCTATCTGGTGTTAAACTCAAATTTTTGGCCAATGTATTTGCTTCCTATATGTATATCTTACACAAATAATTTTGTTATTTAGTGAACACTCTTTTTGGCCGGATTTCATACAAATAACTTTCAATTCTCCAGACAACAGCCAATGATGTTCGACATATTTAATGTTCACCAAAGTATACTTTATACGTATATAATTCTCCTTCAGCTGCACTAAGTGTGCTACTGGAATCGTAACAAAATGTTACCTTGTGTAGGAGCACACCCTTAAGACTTCTTTACTAGAATCCATAGTGGCATAGATAATAACTAACGCATTTTTATTTTTTTTATTTCATCACTGAAGTACTGCAAGATATATCTTTGTCTGTTTCTGTAGAAAGGTATTAACGATCAGCTGCAAGTTAAATGCTTCCTGTAGACCAGGACCTAACACTTCAGCTGCATCCTTGGGAAGACTTAAATCCCTAACTACATCATGAATATAACGGTTGTGGTGAATTAAATGTTCTATGAAATTGCTCGTCGGAGACAATAAAACAACGAATCACTGCTACTGGCTGTATCTGAAATATGTTTAGTAGAGTCTGTAGGTGTAGGAATAACAAGGACATGTGCAACTGGCCTCATAGCAAATGGCAAGTTTACGTGAATAATTAATTTTTTTTTCTCTCTCTCTCTCTCTCTCTCTCTCTCTCTCTCTCTCTCTCTCTCTCTCTCATATTGTATTGAAACCCTTAACGTAGCATGTACAAGCATAACATTCAGTACTGCGATTTTCAGGTTCACGCCACACCATGGGTATTAAAAAACTTAGTCATAGTTTCTTCTCATTTATCCAAATCGTTAAGTCTTAATCACAAACGCTGCACACAGTATCAGGAGCCCATGTTCTCGGTTGATCTCCTAGATCGATTCCGAAAAACACATTGTAAGTTTTCGTTAAAAATGTGGTCATGTTTATTCTTTGCATCGTCACAATAAAACCACCAAAGATGTAGCAAAATTTAACATGGATTATTTAAACATCACCGCTTTTCCATTACTCTGTACTTAATCCCAATCGAGAATGTTAATAACATGCTATAATGTACACGTTAATTTCAAAGATTAGGCCTATAGGAACTCTATTAAGGCGTGTATACATGTATTCACAATAAAAAATTGTGTACGTAGCTTACGTTATCATGCCATCTGTCTTAGAACAGTCGAGTACATACTTTAAATATTTTTCTTCCAACAGCTGTCATTATAATGGTTTACGCTCACACAAAATATAGTCAAATATATAAAATTTGTAAATATTAGTTTTCAAAGAAATGGTACGTGACGCGACTACATGGTGTTCATTTGTATCATCTTCCTACTTATTATAAAAATACCTCAAAATCTAAAACAACACAGTCGCTGTCTTCTAATTAAAAATGAATGTGGGTTTCGTATCAACGGAGTCAAGTTCCATTATTCAACTAAGATATTTTTTATGGAAGCTGTGATTGTTTGAACTGTTCAACATTAAATTCCATATTAACGATAAGTCGGTAAATTCAGCCGACATATTATATATTATTTTGAAATTCAGATTTATCTTTGCCGCTATGTCAGCTGATGTAGCAAAAAATGTACATGTTCATTGAAATAAATTCAGATGATCGGGATCTCAAGTGCAACGTTTTCAGCGATTGTTCTAATGAGGAACTACTGTAATTTACGGTACAATTTCTAATTTTACCTTGTAAACTAGGTATCTTCTTCAAACGGCCGAAGAAATTAAACAACTCTTTCCTCGAGCTTCTGGTGTAATAAAAACTTAATTTTAAGTAGATAATTGTTTATTCAGAGAACCCACCTTTGAAGGAACTAAGGAAATTCATCAACAAGTATGTTACAATGTTGCTTTTGTACATTAATGAGAGTCAAACTTAATGCATGGTTTGTTAACTTGAGGTTTTAATCTAATTTGTTGTCTTTACGGTCAATATAGTTGAACTGGATAGAAGTGTCCTATTACATTTGGAAGGGTTGGAATCTTCCATCTATTGTTATGTGCAAGGAACTGTTCGAGAAGGATTAAAATATTCGTTTGACTATTTTCTATCATTCATGCTTTCGCAGAGTTTCAAAGAGCACGACCTAATTTCCTCTCTTAATGAAGAGTACATCTTATATATTATGTATTGTGAAATGTTTTCTAGGTCTGTGTCCTCCTAAAACTGTCCGCGATTGGTTCTGTTATGGTTGCTAGTTAATTTATTTGAAATGATAATCAACTATAATAACTTGATGACATCAGTCATTTCATGCCTAATTGAAGGGCAATTCTCTGGCTTCATTTGATTTGTGTTATTCAATTATTGACTCAACGAATATTCATATTTTTAGTTAATTTAATTTGTCTGGTTCAGTCAATAGTTCATATGGGAATTAAAGAACGACTATCTGGTATTGGCTTGAGAATCCATTTGTTAGTTGGAAACTTTCACTGCCAACATAATGCATGATTCCAATCAACGCTGTTGAAGATTGAAGAAATGTGCCTAATTCCAACAGTATTCGATTGTTATTTTTAATTATTATGTAATGGTCCTCCAACTATTACTTTTTGGTTTGGTTATCTGATACATTTATCAAATTGTGATTTATATAATGGGCAGATTCCTGCTGACAGGTAGAGTCCCAACTTCCTTTCATTAAAGTCGGAACGGATATAAATAGGTCCAATAATTACAGTTATATGGAAATTTAAGTTTTGTCCGGCGTTTTTATTGCACAATGCAATTATTCCTCATTGAACAATGCTCAATCAAAATATGAACTTAGTTGTATCTCCATTACGTGCCAATTCTTCATAACATAAGGAACAGTAAAATATATTCTTTTATACTCAGTTCTATCGCATATCTTATATTTTAAATATCAGTTACTAAATCCACGATATTCAACACTAAAATCTTGATAATTTAATTATATTTCATATATGTTCTAAATAATCACTTAAATTTGATCATTAGTCCTATTATGTTACATGCTGCTTTGAAATGAACGGTTTATAAAATTTCTACTAAAGGAAGAATTTGTTACAACTCATTTCAGCGACGAGCGATAGTCAGTTATCATATTGATATTCCACTTTCCCTTGTAACGTTTTTCCATCTCCTTTATATCCTGGTGAAATTTTCATCCTCCTCGCTGTCATAGTCGAGATTTTCTGGGAAACACCAAATGATAGTGTAGGAAGTGTACTTAAACACTGATAATGCAGCCCAGTTTTCGAAATTTCTCAAGTATAACTTCAACTATATTTTTGTAATTTGGATTCTAGCAATTTCCTAGAAATTTGTTAATGACACTCCTAAAACCAATTTAGCCTCATTTTTCAGTATATGTCATCGTTTCTTCTAATAAGGTATCAGGAATTAACTTCCTAATTTGTGGGCCAACAAATATTACCTCTTTAACTTTAACATCGGATATATCAGAACACCTCTTGCAGATGTATTTGTTTCAGTTGCCATCCTTATTTTAAGCCTTTACAAATTGCTTCATTAGTCCTAACTGTATGTGCAAAGGTAGTAATAGAACATTTTTCGGGTACATAGACTCTCGTGAATAATGTTTTCCATTCCTGGAATGAAATTATCAATCTGCTTCCAATTTTGTTTTTGTCTAATGATCGGATCGGCCTCTACTATCCCACTCGCATATAAAACTTGACATATTAGTGTAGCATGATTGCTGACCAAGTAGCATGTCAATAACTTTTAAATCTCCACTTATGTTCTGGATATCTAACTCCTTAAAGTGAATTGAATGGGTAAGTGTGTACTTAGCAGCTCCCAAGGCAACCAGCAAATCAAGAATGTCGTGGCAATAAATAAGATTCTCTTCCTGAGATAAATGTGGACAAAATTCCTCCTCACGATGCCCGTACCACGAAAATGACGTTCCATTAGAGATGATGTATTCTCTTTCAGCCTTTTTTTTTTGATCCCACGACAGGCCTCAGGAGGCCCTTGGGGTAGTAGGAGGTTAGGGCTCCCACTTTTTCTGGACAATCGGCACTTGATGTCAGCCGAGTTGTCAGCTCTGCGTGATGGCCGCCTTTACCCCAGAACAAGCGTCTGGTACTCATTTCCGTTAGAGGCTGAGTCGACCCCAGGGCCATAGTGCCGCCAGAAGGTTTTGGTCAGTTTAAAAATCCTGACCCCACCGGGACTTGAACCCTCGACCTTCCGACTTGTAGCGCAGTGCCTTAACCACTACGCTACGGCGTGCCCCTTCTCTTTCAGCCTGGATCTCAATATTTCAGCAAAATCCTTAGAAATATTTAAGTTCCTAACTAAATCATTAAGTTTTATCTGTGTGAATCGTTGAGCTTGCTGAAAATCTATCTAAATAATTTCTGCTATTTTGAGAATTTTCATGAAGATCTGAATACGATACTTTTTCAAATGTTTCCAGTAGAAGTGGCAGAGGAAGACCGGGACCATGTGATATGGATACTTTTGCTGACAATAAATTTGGATAAACGGTTTATTCTTATTTTTGTTTATGTTGTAGCATGTACTAGCACATATACAGAAATAGCAATCATCCCTGTAGTTTCAACGTCATGCTAGATTATAGGAATAGCAAGAGCATACTTGCTTTTTCTCCTTGACTCCGTTTCCTTAGTTGTTCTACACAAGTATAGTATACTTTTTACTGAAGCCCTTTTTTCACGATCTCCAAGCTTCATATGAAAGAAGGCATTACATGACTTTTTTAATAATATTTGTAACATTTTGTCTTCTCTTTCTAATAACAAAATTATAACATATTTGGCAAAATATACAAGGGTTATTTTTGCACTTTCTACATGATATATTACTTGAATTGGCATAAATGTATGGCATACAACAGCCACTCATAAAAATAGCTGCATCGAACTTGAAGAAAATAAATTATAGACTAAACTAAATTAGCAGGTAGTGTTATCTGTTACACTGGTGTAATTAAAATCAAACAATCATTTCAGGAATTAAATTCTTAGTATTTGTTTGCTCCATGATATAATATTTATGCACCGAACTATATTAACACTTTAGATATAATTGATAATTGTTAGAAATTTATGTTCTGAATAAAAACGGATTGCAATTTTGTAATCAAAATCAGTATATTAGACATAGTTTGCAGCAAACGTCACAATCATGCGTTATTAAGGGATACAATCCTCCAAGTAGGATTAAATGCGCCTACATTTTTGTTTGTTTGTTTGATCATTCGATCCATTCATTTAGAAGTGGCAAAAAGTTTCAGTACCAAGTATTTTTCGCAGCTTTTGATATTGTTGAGGCTAGGTGTGATTTACCTCAGTTTATATAGAGTTATAATGACACCAACATTTGAATTGAAAATGTCTTTAGGAATAATTAAATTTGAATTTCTTCTTCTTCTTCTTCTTCTCTGGTTTTCCCCCCTCTTTAAGTTCTACCGTCATCAGTTTCCATTTGTTTCTATCATTCCGATCTCCTGCCTCCAAATTCCTATCATCGATTATAGTTCTGACATAGGATTTCCATTTCCATCTTCGTCTGAAAATTTATTACTTCCAGGGGTGACCACTAGTATATATATTTTTGCCATCTTTCATTTGGCGTTAAATTTCAATGTTTTTATTATTCCGGCTTTTACAATGAATAAACATTTTTCCGGTACCCATGTTCACAGTTAACTACACATTTAAGGAAACAAATATACATATATTAATGCTGAGAAGCCATGTGTGGATATGTTGTTCTAGTCAAAGATGAAAATTTGTCTTCAATGGTTTGGAGAACAGGTATCAATAATTAACCACACCACTGTTCAGATGGGATTTGTAAGGAATAGTTTGTGAAGACTAAATATGGCATATTTCGAAGGGGAATTATAACATTTTATCAGCTCCTGTAATAATATAAAATGTGAACACTTGTACTTGAATTTATAAAATATCAGTTCAAGATCGAGTTTTCATAACGTATTGAGCATTAGCTCAACTGGGAAAAACGTGTTTAACAATGGGGGTTTCCTTTATTATGTATAAATTGTTTTATAATCACTGTAGTTTATTGTAATCGCTTCATTTTTCTAAATTGAAAAATACTGTTGTTGCTCCATTTCCATTCTTGCTGCAGTAAATATTGGTTTATTTTCGATTGATCTTGTTTTTCACAAGGGCATGGTTATTGGATCGTAATGCATATGGACATTCATGTGAATTCTGAGATTAGAATTACGTGCGCCCATTAACTTTTGTGCCTTAATGATCAATGTTATATATCTATATGAAATGCATAAATTTGTGGTGGTTCTCAGGATCTATAAAACATTGTATGTGAAAATTCCGTAGACAATGTTTAAATTGTATAATAACGTGAGATTTAAAATTCATGTGTGAACTCTAATAACAATGAACAAAGTGTTCCACATTATCATAAAACTGTTAAATACAGTCCATAATGCAATTTGTGCATTTCTAGATTGTTAAATCGTTCATATAAGCAATTAAAACACTTAGACACAAAACACACACACACATACATATATCCATCCATAGTAATTCTGCCCGAATGCAGGTCTTTCACTTCAATCGTAGCATTTTCATTCTATGCTTTGCAGCTTTACTAAGAAATTATAGGTGAGGTAGCTTCCCGTTGCTTTCCAGACCGTTGAAGGATAATGATGACGATAAGATGAATATGAATGATGATGATTGCGATGACCATATGATTTCGGGGACCGTTTTGGCCATAAAGTTTCCCTGAGGTTTGTCTGACAGGTGAGGAAAAACCCCGATAAAAACCTCACCCAGAAAAAATGTCCCGAGCGGGCAACGAACCCGGGCCCGCTGCGTGACAAGGCAGCACGCTACCTCGAGACCACAGCGGTGGACCACGCGCACACGCGCACGCACACACACACACACACGCACACGCACGCGCACGCACACGCACGCACACGCACGCACACGCACACACACACGCACACACGCACACGCGCGCACACGCACACACACGCACGCGCACAAACACGCACGCGCACAAACGCACGCACACGAACACACACGCACGCACGCACGCACACACGCACACGCACACGCACACACGCACAAACACGCACGCGCACAAACGCACGCACACGCACGCACACGCACACGCACACACACGCACGCACACGCGCGCACACGCACACACACGCACGCGCACAAACACGCACGCGCACAAACGCACGCGCACGCACACACACGCACGCACGCACACACGCACACGCGCACACACACACACGCACACGCACAAACACGCACGCGCACAAACGCACGCACACGCACACGCACACACACGCACACACGCACACGCGCACACGCACACACACACACACACGCACACGCACAAACACGCACGCGCACAAACGCACGCACACGCACACACACGCACGCACGCACACACGCACACGCACACACACGCAGGGCACGCACGCACGCACGCGCACACACACATACACACACACACATATATATATATATTAGTGGTCACTTTCACTGTATCATACACATGACTGGCGAAGACCTGTAAAATATTTCAATTTGAACAATCTTAGCATCTTCATTCCTTAGAAATTTGCCAAAATTGTGGGAAGAATTATAAGATATTGACACAATAATAATTATTAGAACAATAAATAATTTCGGTTTAAAAGTAGACACTTTTTTCAGAATAAACTACAGTAACACAGCGCCTTCCTGAGGGCTATGTCATATCACGGATATTATTTCAAATATCTGTACTTAAATAACTTCAAAAAGTATTGAGGAAACAGACCCAAAATAATCAGGAAATATACTAACATATTATATAAACAGTTTGCAGTTAATCAAGTAGTAAATCGACAACAGTATGGGGTTTTGTGGTTTTCTTTCAAAAGTGTATAAAATATACAAAAAATAATTATGAATAAAATAAATGTAGTAATGTCATTTTATGCAGGATACCTAGTATAATAGTACGTCTGGGTGAAGAAAGATATCCTAGGAATTCATGGCTCCAAGGGATGACATGATAACAACATGACACTCAAACCTGTAATGCGTAATGGTATTAAATTGATCACGATACCCCAAAATGTGAATCAAGGACAGTTAAAAGCCATATGAAGGAATGAAGGAAAGAAGAAGAATGAGGTAACAATAGCGATGATTGAAGGAAGTCAGGATAAAATGGAGTGGATAAGATTAGTGGAGGAGTAATGTAAAATTTAGTCGTGAAATATGTGTAAACAATAGTAATATGTATATAAATAAAAATATATGTACTTCATATTTTACAGGAGATAGTTTATGAAGAATTGGAGAGCATATTTAAAAATTCGGATCGTCCTCCCCGTATGCAGGATTTGAATGAAATGAAGTATCTGGAAAGAGTGATGAAGGAAACTTTAAGACTGCACCAATAATTGCGAGAAAACTGCAGGAACTTGTTGAACTGGGCACGTTTAAAGCTAAATATAATTTGATTCCATTTGGACATGTCCATAAAATTTTGTATTTTCAATTATAATCTAATTAAGTAATTAATAATAACTAATATCCATTTTTCTAACACTGAGTTATTGAACTTTGAAATAAAATGTTGTTTCGTTCAAGCTTTTGAATATTAGTTAGGCCTATTTTGTATTCGTCTTCCTAAAAGAATAGAATATTCTTACATATTACAATAATCATTTCGGAGTATCCTTCTTATCTTGTTTATTCATTTAGTTCTACAAATGAACATAATATGCAGAATCCAGTCATAAAAGCAAATATATAATTATATTTTCGTCATTATTTATTAAATATTATTAAGTATTTCATAGTGTTATTGCATACTAGCACAGTTCTGAGACTTCACGCCTGGAGGGTATGCTCCCACAAGAATTTGGATGTCTCATGAGATGCCGATAACTCGGCGTACACTTAAACAGAATCACATCCTCCCTCAAAAAAGTTGCCGTTGGTCGATATGCACGTTTGCCAACGTAAGTATTGCTGCTGGAAGTATCGCTGAAAGATATTGGCTGGAAGGTCTCGTTTGGCTTCTCTTGTGGTAAACATGACCTCTTCGGAAGAATGAAATCTACGCCCACGTAGGGTTGCTTTCATGCGAAGAAAAAGTGCGATATCGGGTGAGTACGGAGGATGTGGCAAATCTGTCATCTGTTGCTTTGCAAGTTCCTCTCGGACAAGGACAGAACGATGAGCAGGGGCGTTGTCGTGTATCAACAGCCAATTATTTGTACGCCATATCTCCGGTCGCTTACGGCGAATTTAATCGCATGAGTTGCCAATAATATCTTTGTAGCGGCTTTTGTTTACAGTTACAACTTCTGGGATGAATTATATGTCAACAATTCCATTTGAATAAAAAAACGGTTCAAGCATCACCTTGCCTTTTAACCTGTCTTGTCGCGGTATTTTCTGCCCTGATGATAATGGCGTTTTCCAGGTGGCGGATTGTCGTTTGAGTTGCGGATCGTAAAGGAAGCACCATGTTTTGTCTCCAGTTATTATCCGGTTGAAAAACTCGGATCATCGTCAGCACTACTGATGAGGTCATCACAAATCGTCATGCGATCATCACGTTGGTCTTGCGATAGGATTCGTGGCACACTGTACTGGGTAACATGAGACATGTTCAGGTCAGTAGACAGAATTTTGTAGCTAGTACCATGGTTGACCCGTACTTCTGCTGTGAAACCGTCTGCCGATTGGGAGCGGTTAGCACGCACCAACGTTACAACTTCATCGACCTTGCGTTCAGAACGAAATGTTTGTGGCCGACCAGTACGCATGAAACTTCCAAACTGTCTATTGTGGCCGACCAGTACGCATGAAACTTCCTTGCAAAAAACGTCGACTCAATGCGTTCTCTCCGTAAACTTGCTGCATCGATTGAAACGTTTCAGACCGGTTTTTGCATAATTTCTGACAGAACGTGATGTTTACCCGTTGCTGAAACTCTGACATCCCGAGTTCCGACGTGCGCATTCAAATCACCGTCATAATAAAGATCGTAGTTCTGCTTGCAATGCATGCACTCAAATGTCTCTTGCTGGGATGAGAGACTGACAAGATACCATATCACGGCGCCACCTATGAATTATAGTGCACCAAAGCGCCACTATGTGCTCAGTCTCAAAACTTAATGACTGTACCACGTATTACATAATTTCTAAGCAGAATTTTCTTCTCCGTCATATAAATCTATAGTCGGAAGTAGAGATTGAAAAATTTAACGCCTATAATATTTCCCTAATTCTCGGGGCCAATAATCTGAAGACATATAATATAGTTATGCGGGAATAACGTAAAAGTGCTATTTATGTTGCAATATGCTTACTTTGATGGACTTGATGCCGACTGCAAGATCAGAATTTTTAAAGGTGTAGCTTTTGTGTATATTACACGGAGAGATTTTAATTTGTTATATATCCACATTTCCGCCAGAACCCTACGGTTTAAGACATGATGCATTCGTGCAAAGTTACAGTACTTGCTGAGGTACGAGTCACCACCGAGGAAGAAACTATACTCATGGAAGTTTGGCTAGTAGAAACCGGTGCCCATCCAGCATCGTGATCAATCTGGGTAACAAAAATAAGAATGGTCTCCGCTTTAAGATTACTAGGTATAACGGCGAGGGTCCGAACATACTAACCACATGTCACCCGAAATGCTGTCGGATGAATGTCCATCTCTATGATTAGCACGTATGGATGTGAGACCAGCAGTCGTCTGGTAGGGCAAGTGCCTTGTAAGTATCGCGCCTTCGTGTTATAAATACTCTGATCTCCATGTCCACATTTTGAATGTCTGTATGTTACAATTAAAAATTAATTAGATATAACATTTAGATCGAATTATTTGTTACAGATGGGTACATTTTACCACGTAACGCAGAGATTTTGATTTCTCCGTACTTAACACATCGCCTTCCAGAACATTATCCGGATCCAGAGAAGTTTAATCCTGCCGGAGAGATGTGCAACAAGACATCCTTATGCTTACATTCCTTTCAGCGCTGGACCTAAAAACTGTATCGGACACAAGTTTGCCATTCTAGAGGAGAAAACAGTATTATCTTACATCGTACGTAACTACAAACTACACGCCACTCAGCACGTATCTGAACCTGCACCTGATATAATTTTAAGACCTCATAATGGAATCAAACTTGAAATTACACCGAGGAACATTTCTTGTTTGAAGTAGTTTCAAATATATGAAAATTGATTCTCGGTTAGATTTTAAATTGTAATCCTTCCTTCTAATGAACTAATTAGCATTTCGTGCTGGTGGCTGTAAGAATCCACTTCAAGGAATTTAGTTTAACCAGAATCGCCTAACAAATGGCAGATAACCAATTAAAATGTAAAACATACTTACTTTCACGTCTGGAATGTCAAACAGTATAACTCATGAAGGCGGAAAAAAATAACATGAATAAAATTATATTTCATACTACGTCTGACATCAGTATTTTATTTTCCTTTTAACTAAGTCAAGCGTCACATAATTATCTTTTTACAAATTTGCGCTTGTATGAAAAATAAAAAAAATAAACACATTAGCTCTACTCGGTACAAATATAGTTTCTCTAATAATAATTATTATGAAAGACTACATGAACAATTTTAATAACGATATATCCGATAAATGTTTAAAATATAATTACTTTTTAACTAAAGATTAATGAATTACTTTTAAAGACTTTTTAAAACTAATTAATTATTTGTGTTTCATTAACAAAAATTTGAAGATCACAACTTACTTGAGAGTTTTCATAATAAAGTACAGTTTAAATTACGAATTGAATCAAAACATTTTCAAAGACAGACAGCGCGAAAATATAGGAATCTCGTATCATATATATATTCTGAGGTACTTACGGAAAACACATTTAATAAAATTATTGGGAATTGTTAAGCAAATCATGCAATAACATGCGCCTATTTAAAATAAAAGGGTAAATCGTCAACTCTGTGTTCTAAAATATAATCAGCGACCTGAGGTGTATGTAATTACGTTACGTTGACGAGAAGAAAGTAAAGAACACATGAAATAATTTAACGTGAAAGTAAGTTGTGATGTAAACAAATCGAATATAAAATACAGAATGTTAGCAGCTATTCACGATATATCACTCGATAACATCATCTCCTATTCTCTGGGGTAGGAGTATGTTAGTGTATAGTCTGTCCAAACTGTCTGAGAAATAGTACCAAGTATACAAAACGGAAGATAAATTCCGTAACATATACTGTATTATGGGCCTACCGAATCTAGGAAAACTTTTACTTAACTTATCTAACTTAAAAATATAGGTTGTTGCAACACATATGTCGTTAGAAGTCCCAATACAAGAAAACAGTTGTGGTACCACAAAACTTTGTTGGTGTCTGATGTGCAGCTGAAGTCGTTAGTAGAGAACCACAAAATGTAGTTAGTCATACACTCGATACACTTTGTAACCTGTTGTCGTATATTTTCTAATTTTAGGTCCGGTCTAGCAGTCATAGGGAATCATTTCTCTAACAATATCCCATTCTTTTAATATATAAATCATAATTATTTCTACCACGAAAACATGAACTTATCGCCATGTGTTAGGAATATATTTTAATAACCACATTTATAAGATAATCAGGCATTCATAAAAAACAAAGATTATCATTTTTAAATGTGCTGTATATTATTAGATGCTATTGCATTTTAATACGAAATACAAGATTATCCTGGTTCTAGAATTGGACATACAATTTATTTCAAAAGTGAGATGGAAATATGTTCTAACACCTTGGATTATTAGTTCGTGTTTTCAAATTCGAATATTTACAAAATGTTACCTTGTTTTTGAGGTGATGTGTTACCTCCATCAATTTAAATAAAGGATACAATAAATTATTGTCACTACTTTATTTACATATTGAATAGTAAATTATAATGTTGTACATTTTTTATTAGAATTACATCTAATAAACCGTCTTCAAATTAAATATACGTAGAAGATATAATAATAATAATAATAATAATAATAATAATAATAATAATAATAGCCCTATTTTACCTGGCAGAGTTTAAGGCCTTAAGGCCTTGTCTGTCACTCAACCAGGTTTTAAAATATACAAAAAAATAGTCTTACTTCTAAATTACAATAAACATAAACGATTACATGTTATAAATACAATACAATTAATATTTATAATGTATTTTGATTTACTCTAGATTTAACGATTTAATGTATACAAGATATATAAAAAGAGAAAAAAATAATAATGACATAGCATACATTTAAATAAATAGAGGAAAATTAATTATTAGACAACAGGTAACTGTATACGCGTGACTTAAAAGTGCCAACTGTGGGGCAACTCCTGATATCTTGAGGAAGGAAATTCCTGGAGCGGGCAGAGGCTACTGTGAAAGAAGTAGAATAAGAGGAAGTGCAGAAGAGGAATTGTTAGCAGATTGTTATCTTGTGACCTAGTGTCAATATTATGGTAAGAGGATAACTTCTGAAATCTGGACGCCAGTTAACCAGGAATGTAGGAATTCAGAAGTTCGAAAAGAAGTGAATGATAGTGCAATTTACGCCTGTCAGTAAGACGCAGCCAAGAGAGGTTATTGAAGTGTTCGGATATATGGTCATGACGGCGGATATTGAAAATGAATCGAACGCAAGCATTGTGAACACGCTGCACGCTCTGCGACAAGTCATAATTTAGATCATTTATATAATGTCACAATAATCGAAGTGTGGCAACACACGATTCTGCACAAGGATTTGTTTTAACGAAACTGGAAGAAAATTGTTTAAACATCTAAGATAATGTACGATGGAAAAAGTCTTTTTACGTTGTGTTTCACTTGTGTTTGCCAGGTTAAATTTGTGCCTAGATGTAGTCCAAGATCTATTACTGAAGAAGAATAAGGGATAATTATATTATTTATAGTAATGTTTGGAAGTGTAGATATGTCAAATGTTGTAAGCAGTCTTTGTTGTCCCATTAGAATTACTTGTGACTTGTTAGGATTTAGATTTAGACCGATACTTTAAGACCAGTTAAAGATGGATAATAGATCGTCAATCATTTTCGTCAATCATTTTCGTCAAGCTGTTATAGAGAGGATGAGGAGGTGAATATAGGTAAATTTGAAGATCATCAGCATAGAGGTGATAATGGCAGTGCTTTAGTACAGTTGGTAAGTTATTTATGTGGACTCAGAAAAGAATAAGTCCAAGAACACTGCCCTGGGGGACTCCCGCCTGCACGTTGCGCCAAGACGAAGATCTAGAGTTTAATGAAACGTATTGTTGACGTCCGTTCAGGTATGAGTCGAACCAGGATACAGCGCTGTCAGACAATTATAGGTTCTTTAGCTTTATCATAAGTAGGTCGTGGTCTACTGTCAAAAGCTGTGCTGAAATCAAGTAAGGTTAAAGGAGTCAATTCACGTCTGTCCATGGCTTCACAAATATCTTCAGTAATTTTTAACAAAGTTGTGGTAATGCTATGATCAGTTCTAGAGCCGGATTGATAAGGATCAAGGAGGTGATTTGCTTGGAGATATTCAGTCATTTGTTTATGTAAATGTGCCTGGTCTTACAATATCAGCATTCCCATTCGTAACATTGTTTTTTTGCATTGAATTCTTATTTGATATAAGTTGACACAAACGTTATGAGATTTTAATGATCTGACACCATTGTTCTCAGCTCAGCATTTCTGTCTCGCCAGAAACGTATCTACATTCATGAAGCTATGGAGATCTATTCTTGCACTTAACAATGAATTTAATTGGCTCTTGATACGTGCTGTAACAACATAATTTCTTTGTTCAAGATAGCAGGGTATTCTAATATATTTTTTTTCTCGGCTGTATACTTAACTTGCACTTGGCATGTACTGATACAAATGTATACTGTTTATTGAGATAGGATTATCTAGTTTCTTTTTTTATCAACTCTCTATTTAACTCTCCTGAAATGAACAAACATCATGTTCATGTACTTAGAATATTTGTTTAAATGAAAACTGCAAGTGATAAGTTTGATCATAATACTTCCAGGGCATTTGAAAATAACAAGTCTCTTATACTATGATTCATATTCTAGGCCACTCGCTTACTGAACCTGTTTTTGGATTATTTCTAAATGAGATTACAATTTTCACATATGCTTGCATATATTTATTTGGGGAATATTGCTCACCATGCCATCAACATGAATTTAAATACAAAACAAAAAAAAAACACACGTTTTATTGTACCGATATTTGAATAAGTACCTAAGAGATATTTTAATGTTCATTTTTTTCCGAAAACCATCTCATAAATGCGTCAAAATGAAGTGAGACTTTGAGCTCAAGCAGCTAACCTATAATTACCTTATTTACTATGTAAAATTCGTATTATTCACTACTCAAGCTAAGTAACCAACGTATCACAATAATACTCTACCAAACAAGAAAATGGGTAAAATACGGACATAACCTTTCTTGAAATAAGTTGTCATCGAGAGGAATGCACTGTTATCTACTGATCTGTGTTGTTGAATATGTTTTGTGTCGATTATATTGACTCAGTCGTAAAAAAATGTTTATTGATTTTAATATTTTAAAATTAACCTAACGTAATTATATTACTATACCCTGTAAAATTAATAAATATAGAGGATGAAATACTGACAAAAATGCGGTAAAATAGGGATATAAATCTTTGCTGAAACTAGTTGTTATCGATAGAGACGCAGTGTTATCGATGGAGCTTTTGAAACCAGAGGTATTAGAATTGCGTGACAAGAAATAGTTCCACTTGGTTAAGTAATATATTTTATCAATATTTCTTGGATTAAAGTAGAGTTTATATAGTGACACCATCTGTTAAAATGTTGGCAATGATGACAGCAGTCACTTATCCTCCGATCGAATACTCAAAGTAGCCATGATGGTATCAGAATGGGCTAGAATAGCCATTTACATGCTACCCTAATATCAAGATGACGAATTTCAAACCCTAATATTCAACAGTATTGTCGCTGATAGCAGAGATAATAACTTCACAAAACCTTCCAGTTCATACTATTGTTCTAAATTATTCTTTCTTTAAGTTCTTGAAATACACAGAATAGCAGTTAGAGTTTATATCTTCTCACTCGTCAGAGCTGTTACAAGATCTTAGAGGGAGTTCTGAATTACATTTTACTAGTCGCTACCGAGTCTTAAATCTCCATCAGGTCTTATTTAAGCAGGGAAGACGCGAAGAGTTTTTAGAAAGGTCGCTATTTGAATAATCGCGTAAGCAATCTATCAAGAAAGCAGGTCTGGAGAGATCCCTGCGAGTTATACAAACATATTATAAATCACGTCTATACATTTCTTATGCTGTATAAAGCAAGATTTTATTCTTTCCGCCGCCGCAAAATACAAAACGGGATCATTAGAGTAACGGATCGAAATGCGTCACTTACAGGTTTCTCAAACAACAAAATAAACGTTTATATTTACAATATCGAGGGAGATTTTAATAGGTTAACGGGCTAGTTGTCATAGTGGAAAAGTGGAATGCCTAAATTTAACACGCAGTAATATTATTAAATAGTATTTATTACTGTTGCCGCAAATTTGCGTCTCCTTTATGTATTTTCATATTCGTTATCATTTTGTTGTTCAATTCTAATTGTCAAGTATGATGCCAAACTTTCATAATATCAATATAGTATTACTTCAGAAATAATTGTGGCAAAATATAAAATTACTTGCTTATTTTGAATTTATTCAACTTGGCATCACCGGATGACCTATTAATTCCCTCCAATCTTTTGTGCGGGATCTTATGATAGCGTCACTTGCTGCTAGTAGTTTGTCGTTGTCGCAGCTATTTTCTGCGCCTCGTAAATTCTTCATAAAAACTCGTAGCTAAATGGTCTGTGGGGTTTTTAAAGTTTATTGTGCAAGATGTTAATTTAGTGAGTCAATTGAAAATATGCATTCGTCAAATGAATATCCATCTACAGTAAACCTGCCCGAGGGCACGTCTTTCACTGCAATCATAGCATTTCCATGCTATGGTTTACAGCTTTATTAGGGAATTACACGTGTGGTAGCCACACTGGTGAAGGATGGTGATGATGATAATGATAAGGATAATGATGATGGCCGGATGATTTTCGGTGACAGTTGGGCATTATGCATCCTGATATTTGCCTTACAGGTGAGGAAAAACCCCCGAATAAACCTCACCCAGGGGCCTGTCCCGACCGGGAATCGAAGAATCGAACTCGGTCCTGCAGCATGCTACAGCGGTGGACCTAATGAAGATATGAATTCGAATTAGTCGCCATAATAAGTCTCAGTTATTTTTGCTCACTTTCTTTCAACATCATTATTGTTTAAATATTACCATAAATGTTCCTACCAGCTCCCATGTGCCACACTTTGCTCCAGAGAAAAATTGAATCAATCTGGAACATATGTTTGCGAGTCTACACTAAGTATTCATCCCTAAAATTGGTCTTCTACGGGTCAGGATATTTGTAAATTGATGCAACTTATTCAACGATAAATTATAAGAAGATAGGAAAATATCGAACATATTTCAGTAAAATTGTCATTTATAAGTTGCGAATCGACGTGTGAAAATCTGCATATAAACGTCTAGGGCTACTTCAAGGAAGCTTCGGATATATTCGTAAAGCTTCGTCGGATTGGTATGGCTACAACTGTTGAATGTCACAGCAACTGCTTAATTCACACAACGTCCAGGTCAAGTATACATTTTATTTTGTGGTATGTACCAAGTAAGATCTATTTTTGTTCTTGTTTAATTAATGCTACCTGACAAGTTAATAGTGATTTTGTTATTTGTAATATCTTTACAGGAGTCATGTATAATTAAAAAATAATGATTATTTTTATCAACTAAATATTCAAATACTTATTGTAAGATAATCTACCTACAAGGATGTAATTTGATAGAGGGATACTTAAAAAATATGTCACTAATTTAGAGATTTATTGGAGCCAATAGATATTTTATAAATTTGAATTATTATAAAGAAACAATAAGTTAGGAAATATAAGGGAGGATTTTAATGTTGTTAAGAAATATTTAGAGTTCGAAATCGACTCCTAAGTGTTTGAGTCCCATCAGGATTTTGAAAATAGATATTATATTATATTATATTATATTATAGTAGGTGAACTAACAGCATCATTTGATGTCCCATTACACGTGTAATACCCCATTGCGAGTATTTGAGGTTACATAACCATGTATATGCCTTTCAGAAACACATTTGTCAGTATTGTAGTCAATAATGAAGACTAGAATAATGTGCGAGGATTGCACTCTCTATTGTCATCTTTACAATGTGAACCCAGGTCATTAATGGATAATTTATTCATTTCTGACAAGAAGTTTAGAGTTTCCCGGTCGTTGATTGAAGATCGTAATCAATAGAAGAATAATTATAGGTCAGCATATAACATATTTATTGAGTTTAAACAATTGTACTTCAGGAACTTTTGTTGATTATAGAAAATTAATTAACCTGGGACTGGTGGCGCGGGGTACTATCCGACCCCACATAATTTGAAGTTTTAAGACTTAGTATTAATTCTTGCACTGTATCAGCCTGTGTCCACATACCTTATCACTGTATTCTTCCCCTTTTGTTTGGTATTAATAACCTCAAATCTTGAAGCCCAAATTCTAAAGATATGAGTAAAAATATTCAGTTGCGCGGTGACGATCCTATTCTCGCCCCAAGTCAACCGTTATGTTTGTAGAGCTTTTAGTGAAGTTGTTGTAAAACCTGTATTTCATAAGTGCAGCATAATTTGTGTAAAATTATCAGTTCATAAAAAAAAGAGTTTTTGTACTAAAAGTGTGTTTGTCACAATAATATAGCTACCATAAACAGTGACGGACGTTATAACTTCAAACATGTAAACATGCAAGTCTAAACAGTTGGACAGTACATAAATAATAATATATGCTAATATTAATAATAATAATAATAATAATAATAATAATAATAATATATGCTAATATTAATATTTTTTTTATTTAGGAATATTCCACAATACAGTGTTTCTCCTTAAACCCAAAGTGATTTGTCGCCAGAGGTTCCTGTCTAGAGCATCTTCTTCCCTCTGATCTCTAGCTTCCATACTTCTCCTCCGTCCATCCATACAACGTTCTCTAGGTCTGCCTCTTCCTCTTCTTCCATTCTTATGAGGTGCCCATACCATTTCAAACGTTTTTCTTCTATTTTTTTTTTCCAATATGTTTTTCTTCAACTTGCATGATTTATCTTATTATGCTGTTTCTGACCTTATCCCTTCTTGAAATTCTTGTCGATCGCCTCGAAAAATCAATTTCTACTGCTAACAGCTTATTGGCTTGTTTCTCCAGCTCTCGGACCCATGCAATAACATGCTGTGTAACAGAACTTGAAATATAATTTTCTTGCGTTCTTCGTCTTCGCTGACGATTTGCAAATCTTTATTCACTCCCATCCAAACGATGTACATGACACACTAGACAAACTAAATAGTGACCTGGACTCAATTTCCTTATGATCGACGAAACATGGACTTAATCTTAATGTTAACAAGACACAATGAATAATTATAGGACATCGACGAATCCAAAGCATTATAAATTACGAAAATATCCCTACCATTCTCCTAAATGACGAAAATATCCCCTACAGCTCAGTAATAAAAAATCTGGGTATCTACATGGACTAACACCTAGACTGGAAATTCCAGGTGAATAATACCATGTTTTCAATTCTTCGCTCCCTAAATAGCTTTAAAAACTTCCTTCCTACAAAATTAAAACAAATACTTTTACAGACTCTTATAATGCCTGCTCTCAGTCATTCACTCAGGCTCCTTTGCACAGAGCAACTGAGTAAATTAATAAAACCCAATGCCAGGCAATTAAAATCATAAACAATTAGATAGTCCATTGAGGGAAGCTGTTGTCAGACATAGGTCATAAGTATACTTGAATTAATCAGGAAAGCGAGTAGAATATGATCATGAAATGATAAATGGCAAATAAAATGATGAAATGAAATGAACATTATGGGAACGAACGACTAGTCATTAACAAGCAGGAGGAACTCATGTAGATGCAACACCTTCTTTTATGAAGAGACGCAAGCGACAGATATACACATCTTGGCAGAATCCTTCATCCTAAGGGTTTAACTAGCAGTTCTTTCAGAGGCAAAAACTTACCAATGCTACGCAGACAGCCAGAATACAATAACAGAATTTATGAGCGGGGATTTCAACTTGGAACAAACAACGTTAGTAAAAAGTGTGGAAAGATAAAAACCTTAAGCGTTAGGGCCTATTCGAAGTACAAGTGAATGACCTGGGAAACCCTGTGGCCTAAGTAACAAAACTTATGATCCAACTGTACGTGAAGCCAGAACGGATAGGGCATAACCTCCGACGACAGAATGACCAATAACAAAATTGCAACCTCTTCTCAGATTATACTATAAGGATACGTTTACCAATCATGTAAATTGTTACGTGTGCCTAAGTGCTGATCTCAAGTCCACGAGGTCGATATAGTGGGAGAATCTAATTTACGTAATGGACGAGGGAGACGAATCTCAGACACCTGTGCTTGGGCTTGTGCCGCGACTTCGTAAAACACTGACAGCATGGTCATCAGTGGTGAATAGAATTTAAGGACTTAGGATTTTCACAGAAGTATTTCGAGTATCTGAAAGTAAACATTTTTTTATTAATCTCAAGATAAAATTAGTGTCCGCAAGTAAGCTAGAGTAAGACGTAACAATTCTCGCGACCGATAGTAAACCCACGATAAACGCCATCGCCGATTGTGAGATCAGTGCGAAGGAATACATTTATATCAGTGAACAGTGTTGGCCATTTCGAGTGTGTTTCAAGATGTAATAAATTGCATTCAACATTATTTATTCGATACAACTAATTCTACCCGACGAAGTCCACGTGGAATCCCTGAAAAAATAACCTCATGCCGGTCGATGTTTGACCTGAGCAAACCGATTACCCAAATTCCTCAATGAACCGAGGAAGACCTTTTTAAATCCGGCGCCCACCAAATCCTTCATTGCCATTTACCATCTTATACTAGGACCCAATCGGCCCTATATTGTCTCCCAATAGTAGGTCTTCTATCCAGATTAACCTACATCAAGCATAATCGCCCTACATGCCACACTTCGACTACTGCGACATATTACTGACTAATTTGAAAACTGATCTATCTGACAGACTACAGCGTGCTCATAATGCGTGCATTCGATTTATATTCAATCTCCGTCGTTACGACAACGTGTCTCCTTCATTTGAGGCCTTATCATGACTACGCCTAAATGACAGAAGAACTTTACATTCACATACCTTACTATTCCAATTTCTGCACACATATTTGCCAAGTTATTTAACAAACACGTTTTCAAAATGTATCGGCTCATCACAATTTAGGAACAATATCACAAGACTCTTCTTTACTTTTGATACCACATCACAGGACATGTCTGTACTCTGAATCTTACACAATATCTATGACTAGAGCCTGGAACTCACTTCCCAGTCTTGTCAGGGACTGTCAATCACTATCATTATTTAAATCCAAATTAACTGATATCTGAAGTTCGACACAATGAAAACATTAACTGCATAACAACTATATACAACATTCTGTTAATAATCATCTAGGAAGCTACTTGCTTTATTTTATATCGTTTTAATTTCATTATATTTAATGTTTTGTTAGTATTACCTAGTATTAGGTCGCATCATTATTGTATTTTGTTTAGTCTGTAATTTAATATCTCAAAATTGTAATAAGTATGCAATTTTTGTATAAGACTATATTCGCTGTTTTA
The DNA here is from genome assembly GCA_030220185.1 of Diploptera punctata. Classification (NCBI taxonomy): domain Eukaryota; kingdom Metazoa; phylum Arthropoda; class Insecta; order Blattodea; family Blaberidae; genus Diploptera; species Diploptera punctata. The sequence goes on along the minus strand of JASPKZ010003859.1, from coordinate 74,157 downwards.
ATGGAAGAGAAGGCCTTATGGCTTTAACTCTGCCAGCTAAAATAAAGCATTATTATTATTATTATTATTATTAGTTCTATATCAGGGAATTAGTATAGAGAAGAAAGGGTTTCAGGCTAGAACAAACATAATTCGGAATGATAATGGGGATATGATTGCAGACTCCAGGAGTATATTAAATAGATGGAAAAGTTACTTTAATCACCTATTAAATGTACATACAGAACAGGACATTGAGGAGGATAAGTTACAGACAGCAGAAATGCTAGTCGCAGAGCCAAGTGCATTAGAGGTTGAAATGGCGATAAATAAATTGAAGATGTATAAAGCATCAGGTTCAGATGAGATCCCAGCAGAACTGATAAAATCAGGGGGAGAAAAATTGATGGACAAGATACGCTGGTTGCTTAGTATGATTTGGGAAAAAGAAGCTCTTCCAGATGAATGGAAAGAATCAATTATCGTACCAATTTATAAGAAAGGAGATAAAACTGATTGCATCAACTACAGGGGCATCTCATTACTTTTAACTTCGTACAAAATTCTAACAAATATATTAGTAAGCAGACTTACTCCCTATATTGATGACATTCTAGGAGATCATCAATGTGCATTTAGAAGAAACAGGTCTACAACAGATCAGATTTTTAGTATAAGACAGATTTTAGAAAAGAAATGGGAATATAATGGTACTGTACATCAACTATATGTAGACTTCAAAAAAGTATATGATTCAATTAAGAGGGAGAAGTTATATAGTATCCTGCTGGAGTTCGGAATTCCTAAAAAGTTAGTTAGACTTATACGAATGTGTCTAAATGGGTCAAAGAGTAGGGTGCGTGTAGGCAAACAGTTTTCAGACACTTTTGAAATCCAGAATGGGTTGAAGCAAGGAGATGCACTATCTCCTCTACTATTTAATTTTGTACTAGTGCATGCCATTAAATCTTTAGAGAATGAGGAAGGCTTACAACTGAATGGTATTAATAAGCTGTTAGTTTATGCTGATGATGTAGTACTACTGGCCGATAGCGAGGCGATACTAAAGGCCAACACGCACACACTATTGAGTAACACTAAGAAATTAGGACTGGAAGTAAATATCAGTAAAACTAAATATATGGTCACACGTAGAAATTCAGTATATAATGGAAATGGACAGCTAATGACAAATGAGGGAAATTTTGAGGAAGTGGCTGAATTCAAATACTTAGGAACAATAATCACAAATAGGAATGAGATACACAAAGAAATTAAACATAGGCTCAATTCTGGAAATGCATGCTATTATGCATTGCAGAGACTTTTGATGTCCCAACTCCTTTCAAAAAACGTTAAGCTGAAAATATATAAAACTATTATTCTACCAGTTATATTATATGGGTGCGAAACATGGACTCTTACTTTAAGGGAGGAAAGGAGATTACGAGTATTTGAGAATAAAGTTCTTAGGAAAATTTTTGGACCAAAGAGAGATGAACAGACAGGTGAATGGAGAAGACTATAACAATGAACTACATGGTCTTTATAGGAAGCCAGATATAATAAGAACAGTTAAGTCTCGTAGACTGCGATGGGCAGGACATGTTGCGCGTATGGGGAATGAAAGACGTGCATGGAAACTTCTTGTAGGAAAGCCAGAAGGAAAACGCCCTGTTGGTAGACCAAGAATGAGGTGGGAGAACAACATTAACTATGATTTGAGGGAAGTAGATTATACAGGGAATGATTGGAAAGCATTAGCTCGGGATAGGGATGTATGGAGAGCTTATGTCCGCGCGGCCATGAACCTACGGGTTCGATAGTGCCAGTGAGTAAGTAAGTATAGCAAAGCACTCAGTTCATCATAACAATGATTCTTCTTCCATCGGTTATTTTTCTTTCAATTTCTGTAGTTGAATTCTCACTTTTATCTGAAATAGATCCTAAATATTTAAGATTTTTAAAATTACGTATTCTTCCTGAATTACATTTTAGCTCATCAGTTGTATCTAATGAAAGATATTCAGTTTTATTATAATTTATCTGTAATCCCCATTTTTTGTATTCTATCTCTAATTTCCTTTCAATATATATCTTAGAACAAAGAAATTCGCTTTCCATTTACTGGGCAATCATATTATAGAGCCATATTGGAATAGCATTGCACATATCAAAAATGTGACACTGACACAGGACATATACACATTTAATAGAAATAGATTTTCTTTGTGACTTACTACTGGTCGTCTCTGCTTACTTGATCCAGTAGATGTCCAATTCCTCTGGTTGGCAGCTACTCCACGAATTCCAGTAGTTGTGGCAGCTATTCTCCGCCCGAAGTCGGTGCTGACTTCTGCTGGCCTCGTACTCGTATCACATTCACTGTCGCTCACTGCAGTGGTACCCCATGGCGAAAAAATCTAATGATCGTGCCTCAACGTTGGGTAAGCCATATGTAACGGGAAGTAGACGGGGGGTAATGCCAGGGACTATAACACTCAGGGTTGTGGATTTTCACCTTGGGAATAAGGCGAGGAGCGAACTAAGGACACTAAGTATACAATAAGGAGGCTTACCAAGACAAACACTGATGTGAAGATATTAATTAATTAAAATGTAGCACAGGCGATCAACTGTTACATTTGTTCAAATACACTATCCTCAGATGGATACATTATGCTATTCCGGTATTTTTACGTTATTTAGTACTTAATACAGGCTTTACACTTTACAGCAGTTTGCCCTTGATTACTGCTTTCCAGAGATTCCTATCTTCCCATTGACCATCCTCCATACCCCTCTTCATCATGTCATCATATATTCCCTCATACCATGCTCTTCTACTTCTCCCCCTCTTCCTTCTGCTTGGTACCATCCAATTCAACACCTGTTTAGGCCACTGGTCTTCCGACATCAGTTGTATATGTCCATACCACTGTAGAGCTCTCTTTGGTATCCTATCGATAACAGTTACTTGTGCATCCATTTCTTGTCTGATAGGCTATATGTATTTCGAATATGTTGTAGCCTGGATATTTTCATACTTCTCCGTAATCCATCCATTTCTATCGCCAAGATTCTTTTCTGCATCCTTTCATTTAAGGTCCAGCTTTCTGATCCATACGTAAGTATACTTTCTATTATTAGCTGTATAATCTCTTTTTTTGTTCTTCTGGTCAAATTTCTATTCCATAAAAGACCATTCAGGGATCTAATCGATTTCTTTGCACTATTTACTCTGTTAATAATATCTTTTCACAAGTACCAGATCTATCTATTATAGAACCAATATATTTTGATTCTTCAACACATTTAATTATCATATAATTTATTTGCAGGTCTTCTGAATTTCCTCCGATTACCATATATTCTGTTTTAATATAATTTATCTTCAGTCCACCTACCTCAAATGCATCGACCAACTTTCTGATCCTATATTCTATATCTTTATCTTGTCCTATTATAATCTGGTCATCAGCGAATAATAAATTGTGCAGTAAATGTCCATTAATGTTGATTCCCATTACCCTACATGACTTATTCCATTTCATTAATACATCTTCTAAATATATCTTGAACAATGTTGGTGACATCCTGCATCCTTGTCTTAATCCTTTTGTTATACAAAATTCTGAGTATACTCTATTTCCAACCTTAATACTTGCTTTACAATCATACATTCTTTTTATAAAATGTACAATAGATTTAGGTATTCCAAACTTCTCCATTGCCACCCAGAGCTTGTTGATGGGTACAGAGTCATATGCCTTTTCGAGGTCTATAAATTCCATATGCACTTATTTTCCTTTCGCCAACATCTTTTTCTATAATCTGCCTAATCACAAATATATTATCCAGGTACGATTTACCTGCTGTGAAACCTAATTGTTCTTCTGATATTTTATTTTGTATTAGTTCCTCCAATGTAATTTTAATAATTGTACTTAACATTCTACTAATTGCTGCCATAACACTGATCCCTCTATTGTTTGCTGGATCTCTCTTATTCCCTTTATTTTTGTATATTGCTCTAATATACGATAACGTCCACTCATCTTGAAAAGGATTTCCTTCTATCACTTGGTTAAAAAGTCTAGTTAAAATTCTTATAATTCCTGAACCACCATATTTAATTAGTTCCATGGTTATTCCTCCTGGACCTGCCGCTTTTCCATTTTTTGCTGTTCTCAACACGTTTCTTACATCCTCTTCTGTTATAGGTTCTATTAAGTCACCCTTTCATTATCCAGTGTAGCATAGTCTACAAATTCTCTCCTAGTTTCTGTTAAAAGCATTTTAAAATATTCCTGAAAAGTTTTCATTGGTACTAAATTAAAACTCTTTGTCATATTATCATTTTGCATGTTTGTGATTGTCCTCCATGCTTGGGCTGACTTTTAAAAGCCTACTGTATGCTCAATTTCTCCACATACCCTATTCCACATTTCTTTTTTATGTTTCCTGACTTCTGCTTTAACCTTTCTTTTAAGTATGTTATAACTTTGATAATCTTCATCTTTCTTGGAACTTAAATATTTTTGATATGCATTTTTCTTTTCTGTTATGATATCAAGTATTTCCTTATTCACCCATTGGTTTTTATGGTGTTTATCATTTTCCAGACCAAGTGCTTCTCTTGCTGCTTCATGTATATACTTTTTCAAATGTTCATAAATAACGACAGAGTTCCAATCTTCATCAAATTTTAATTTTTCGGTGAGGCGTTGGGCATATAGATTTTTAATACTCTCATCTTGTAGTAAATGTAGATTATATCTACATTTTTCTAATTCATTTTCTATTTCTATATTTTGATCTTTATTTACCTTTTGCCTGTTTATAGGGCATACTATCCTAGTTGACAGCATATAATGATCTGTTCCACATTCGGGTCCTCGATTCACTCTAACATCTTGAACTATAATATTTCTCCGTTTCCTCACTATTACATAATCAATTATCGATCATAGACCTTTAGTGCGTTGTTCCCACGTATATCTATGGATGTCCCGATGTTTAAACATCGAATTCATAATAATTAGGTCATTCACTTTGCATTCTTCTTTTAAACGTTGTCCATTTTCATTCTCAATATCTTCTCCATATGGACCAACTATGTCACCTGTCCCCTTTCCAACTCTGCTATTCAAATCTCCCATGATTATTAATTCCTTCTTTTGAGAAATATTTTCTACCAATCCAGTAATTTTTTCAAAGTATTGTTCCTTTATTACTTGTGATGCATCGTTTGTTGGGGCATATGTACCTATTATTACTAATTCTTTCCCATACATTGTTATTTCCATAACTATAAATCTTTCATCTATTTCTCCTATTTGTTTTATTGAGGATTTCCATTTCTTCTTAATTAAAATTGATACTCCTCCTTTAGCTCTCTCCGATTTTTCCACCCCACTCCATACATGCATGTATTCACCAATCATTTCTTGACCTTTCCCTTTCCTTTTCGTTTCTGTCAGAACTGCTATATCCACCCCCTTCTTTGTAATCTCGTTAAGTACTTCATTATTCTTAGTATTCCAACCTTGTATGTTCCAAGTTGCCAAAATCATTGTACGTTTTCTTAGCCAAAGTCTATGCCTATTGATCTGTCCGGCTTTATCTCTCTTTGCAGGAAACGTAACAATTATTTTTTATGGAACGGGTTGTCAGCCCTTCGCCAACCCCCGCATTTGGGGGACCTAACCAGAGCCGCATTTGCCGGTTTTCGGGATTCCTATTGGGCCTTCTCGGCTACCGTAGCGGTCACGGGGAAACTAGTCCCCACCGTACATCACCCCAAGAGGCTCTTCCGTACTTCCCGTTGCCCACCCCTCGGGACGTAGACCACTGAGGTTCGATTTTGAGGGATTCCGGTATTTTTACTTCGGAATAATACATGTGCTAACAGCGGTCAAAATCGAACCGATTTTATAAATATAGTGGCGAATCTATCGCGTTTTAAAATACTGATAAATACTGGTCTTCACACGATAATCTATTATGTTGATATAATACCCGAATATTACAGGATTGCCTATAATGCGATAAGCACATTGATACTTTCAAGATTAATTTTAAATGTGCCGTTACTTTCGGGCCTAACAGTTATCTAAGTGGCTAATGTGTCACTCGCCTGCGACGGCGAAATATCTGAGTCCGCACTGCCGCGGGACTCAACCAATTGACCCTGCGCGGGCGTCTTACGTTCTTTTCGCTCCGCTCGGGAGTCCTTCCCGGAGCAGACTACTCTCTCCTTATTTGGAATATATCCACACTCCACCTTAAAAACACAATTTCCAAAACCAATATTCTCATTGGCTGGTCATACAATTAACATATATAAAAAACGCCTTACTCGCAGAATAATATTTACTTATGAATTCTAATTGGATATTAGAATTCCCACTCAACTTAAACAGAATCACGGGGAAATTATTGGTCCTGTATTTCCAGGGCGTGTTTTTCACACGGCTGGTGAGTAGTTAGCTAACGAAGTCAGAAATCGATCATTAATTTAAACAGAAAACAGATGGTCATAGTTTTTCGCTACTGTCTCTATCTCCATAGGGGGTTTGATGATCTTCAACACCGAAGACTGACCGTCATTTATCTTAAGGGAAGGATGACTTCGATAGCCGGACAAGGGACATTTCCTAGTCTCCAGCAGTGAGACCTTTTTAAGAGAACCAATTCGTTCCGGCTGTAAAACAATTTTAGCTACACATGTGTTGATTTTAAAACTTGAGATACACAGACAGAAATATCCTCTTTAGTATTTACTCAAGCGTAACAAATTAAGTAAAAGGTTCTCACGATACCTTTTAGACAGTGTACTTACATATTTAATAAAGCCGTCTACACATGTTTAATAAGAAAATTAAGTAGTACAGTTATATCTGCTACACGTTTCTGCCTTTTGTCAAATATCGCTCCATAAGTTTCATCACAACATGATCAGAAACACGCTCATTAGTAGATTGAGTGTCATATTTACAGTTGTCAGTAATTGAAAACAAATAATTTTTTTTCATTGTTGACAAATTTTTGTATCAAATGACATTGTTGAATGAGTAAACAGAAAATAAATAGTAATTAACATTCAAAAATACCAACAGCATAATTTTAAACTCTTACGTACTTATGGGTCGAAATGTACCGGTTTGGGCGTTAAGAGTAAATTTCTTAACATATTTAAAAATTACAGAAAAATAATAGTTCTTTTTTTGTGAAAGTAAAGAACCCCTAAATTGAGTAAAAGTCATAGGAGAATGTAGTTCTATCAGCTTTTTAATACAAAAAAATATGCTTTCCATTTCATAGTTTGGTCAATTTGACCCGATTGCGCGTTCTAGTGTTAAACTATCTTGGTATGTGCAGCGATTATTTTTCTCAGTCATCGTTTGTTTATACGTTCAGCATAAAAATCGTTCTTAATATTTGTTTTTTATTACATGATATCGTGAATGTTTGTCTTGTTTAGTGTTTGTATTTTCACTGCAGTACAAGAACGAAACATAAAAGTAAGCACGAAGTCATTAATTAGTGTAAATAAGGTTAATGTGCAGGCAAGATTCTCTCACATTTCAAACCTAAAAGTTTTTATTGTTATTTCCTTAGTACCTATCTTTTTGTAATTCACTCAAATTTTACTCAGGCTCAATCTGTGTTTTAGAAAAACAATTGGAACCACACTCAAAATTAAAAGATAGAATAGATACTTTTTGAATTGCTGTATCTGAGAAAAAAAAAAGATAAAAAATAAAAGCGTCTTGAAGGTCAGTAATGAAATTATGTTTTCGTCAACTTTGATTTTTTTCAGTATAAAGTGGAAAAAGCAGAGCGCTAAAATTATCGACAAGTTTGACTTTTTACATAACTTCTTTATACGATACATCGCTTTCCAGTTAATATAATATAGTTAAGTTATAAAAATGTCATTGATTTGTTATCTATTTCATCTAATTTTAATGGGATTTGTCACATCCTATTCCTGCGTTCTTAGATGCTTAAATGAAACAACTTTTTACAGGTCGTTTCTACCTTAAAAGACAGTACGGAATTAGATGTAGTATGTACCTCTCACTCGCACTCCTATGTCCTGCTGTTAGCTTCATCCTACTCCCGCGATGTTGCCAATTTAAAATAATGCAAAAGTGATAATTTTAATAAAATAATTATATGGTCGTATAGAGAATTTTCCGCTCATTCTGAATATATCAATTTTGAAGTCTTAAGTAATTAATATATTGAATAGTTTTGACAAATACTTTATTTTGGCGCGAATCTATATTTTTACAGATAAAAGCTTGTCACGCGATTGGTAGAAAACTAGTGATAATGATAGATTAAGAATTTTTTTGTGGGTTACCTGATGATTTTTGATTACACTGTCTTTCCCTGGACAATAATTTTTACATAAGAAGGGAGTTATTTATTTTTTTATTAAATACATATTAAAAATACGAGATGGTAACACAAAAAAGTTATGTAGCGAGAAATGTTTTTGTTATTGACTGTATGTTGGTGACAAAGTGAGAATATGTATTTATAAATGTCTCAAATAGATTTAAAACAAACAAAACCTCGGTATCATTGAGCATTCTTACTTTATCGCCGTTTAAAGTTTGTTTACTTAGTGTCCTTTTCACTTCCGATCGCGTTTGACTGTACACTTCCTCAGGCTCAGAGTTCAGTGTTGTGATAGTTGTTGAGTCAAGTTCAACTGCGAGTGGCTCTCATAATCTTTGATTAATGTGTTTTTCATAATATTGTTTAATTTCATATTTATTATTATATTATGTCCGCTTTCCGTGATATTAAGTTTGTTATTGGTAGGATATCATACATAATTCTAAAGGGTAAACGACATGATTTTATAATTGTAAATGTACATGTCCCCACAGAAGATAAAGATGACAAGATCAATGATGAGTTCTGTGAAGAATTAGAATGCTTATTTGATAGCCTTTCACGATATCATATGAAAATTGTCTTAGGAGATACTAATGCAAAAGTGGGACAGGAAGATATATTCAAACCAACAATAGGCAAATTCAGTCTACATGAAGATAGAAACGACAACGGGGTTAGATTAGTCACTTTCACCACATCAAAGAATCTCATTGTTAAGAGCAGAACATTTCAGCATAAGGATATTCATAAGTACACTTGGACATCTCCAGATGGCGAACTCGGAACCAGATAGATCATGTATTAGCGGATAAATGCTGGCACAGTAGCATCATCGATGTTAGATCAGTTAGAGGGACAGACTGCGATTAGGATCATCATCTGGTCAGAGTGAAAATCAGACAACGGCTATCGCTTATGAGAGGAACAAACGCTAAAGATGATTCTGTAAAATTTGAATTAAACAACTTGAAAAATGATGAAATGCGGCAAGAATACCAAATAAAAATTGCTAATAGATTTGAAGTACCGGAATCTTCAGATGACAATGTGGCAAACGAAGAAGAAACTGATATAAATAAAGAATGGGAGGCTATAAGAGATACTATTAAATTGTCAGCATTATAAATCATTGGTTGTTTAAAAAAGAGGCAAATTAAGAAATGGTTTGATGAGGAATGTGCCGACATTGTAAAGAAAAGGAAGCTAGCAAAAATTAAATGATCACACGAGCCAAATGAGGTAAAATTAGAGCAATTGGGTAGTATTAGTCGGGAAACCACCAAGTTACTAAAGAGTAAAAAGAAGGAATACTTGAGAGAGAAGATTAATGATCTTGAATCGATCGCAAAAAATAGGAACATTAGAGAATTATATCAGGGAATTAGTATAGAGTAGAATAGGTTTCTGGCTAGAACAAACATAATTCACAATGAAAATGGGAATATGATTGCAGATTCAAGGAGTCTATTAAAAGGATGGAAAAGTTACTTAATCAGCTATTAAATGTACATACCTAGCAGGACATTGAGGAGGATAATTTACAGACAGCAGAAATGCTAGTTACAGAATCAAGTGCATTAGAGATTGAAATGGCGATTGAAAAATTGAAGATGTATAAAGCATCAGCTTCAGATGAGATCCCAGCAGAACTGATAAAACCAGGGGGAGAAAAATTGAAGGACAAAATACGCTGGTTGCTTAGTATGATTTGGGAAAAGAAGTTCTTCAAGATGAACGGAAGGAATCAATTATCATACCAATTTATAAGAAAGGAGATACAACTGATTTCAACAATTACAGGGGCATCTCATTACTTTCAACTTCGTACAAAATTCTAACAAATATATTAGTCAGCAGATTTACTCCCTATATTGATGACATTCTAGGAGGTCATCAATGTGGATTTAGAGGAAAGAGATCTACAACAGATCAGATTTTTAGTATAAGACAGAAATTAAAAAGAAATGGGAATATAATGGTACTGTACATCAACTATACGTAGACTTCAAAAAAGCATACGATCCAATTAAGAGAGAGGAGTTATATAGTATCCTGCTGGAGTTCGGAATTCCTAAAAATTTAGTTTAGACTTATATGAATGTGTCTAAATGGCACAAAGAGTAGTGTGCGTGTAGGCAAACAGTTTTCGGACACTTTTGAAATCCAGAATGGGTTGAAGTAAGGAGATGCACTATCTCCTCTACTATTTAATTTTGTACTGGAGCATGCCATTAAATCTTTAGAGAATGAGGAAGGCTAAAAACTCAATGGTATTAATAAGCTGTTAGTTTATGCTGATGTTGTAGTACTATTGGTCGATAGCGAGGAGATACTAAAGGACAACACGCACACGCTACTGAGTAACACTAAGAAATTAGGACTGGAAGTAAATATCAATAAAACTAAATATATGGTCGCACGTAGAAATCCATTATATAATGGAAATGCAGAGCTAATGACGAATGAGGAACATTTTGAGGAATTCAAATACCCAGGAACAATAATCACAAATAGGAACGAGATGCACAAAGAAATTAAACATAGGCTCAATTATGGAAATGCGTGCTATTATGCATTGCAGAGACTTTTGATGTCCCAACTCCTTTCAAAAAACGTTAAACTGAAAATATATCCGATTGAGTGTCTTTCCACTTTTCAGCGGTTGCCCTTTTACCAGCCGGCTGCTGGCTCTTCACATCCACATGTGTCAATCGCAGAGGTAGATGATCAACAACCACTGTAGGGGTGACATGTGGTTAGCATGTCGAGTCCCCCAGCCATTATAGCAGGTTGCTCAACCTGCAGCCGCTATTTATTGTAGCTACCCAATTGCCTCACGATGCTGGGTGGGTACCGGTCCCATACTGGCCGAAATACCATGAGAAAATTTCTTCCCCCATGGAGACTCGAACCAGCGCAAGTCCCGTAGCTCTGCGCCAAGGCTTCCTACCTTAACCGCTCGGCCACGGCGCGGGACAACTGAAAATATATAAAACAGTTATTCTACCAGTTATATTATATGGATGCGAAACAAGGACTCTTACTTTAAGGGAAAAAAGGAGATTACAGGTATTTGAGAATAAAGTACTTAGGGAAATTTTTGGTCCAAAGAGAGATGAACAGACAGGTGAATGGGGAAAACTAAATAAAAATGAACTACATGGTCTTTATAGGAAGCCATATCTAATAAGAACAGTTATGTCTCATAGACTGCGATGGGCAGGACATGTTGCACGTATGGGGAATGAGAGACTTGCATGGAAGATTCTTGTAGGGAAAACCAGAAGGAAAACGCCCAGTTGGTAGACCAAGAATGAGGTGGGAGAATAATATTAACTATGATTTGAGGGAAGTAGATTATACTTGAAATGATTGGAAAGCATTAGCTCAGGATAGGGCTGTATGGAGAGCTTATGTCCGTGCGGCCATGGACCTACGGGTTCGATATTGCCAGTAAGTAAGTAAGTATATTTTATCAATTATGAATATAGAACCTAAGCGACGTAGTATTGGCAAACTGCACAGTAAAGAACGGAATGTAGTATTGAACATATTCAATTATTTTTTAAAGAAAACGAACGTTTCCCAGGCAGTTAAACAGACAGCAGAAGCTACCGGGTGTTATGAACGTTTAATATATAGAATAAGAAAGGGACAAACGAAAGGTCCTCATAGAACGCCAGCAAAAAATAAACCCAAACGAACGAGCAAAAAAAAAAAAAAAAAGACAGATTAATTAAGTTCGATGGAATAGTACAAAGCGGAGTCCGCCGCATCGTTCATTCCTTGTTCTTTGAGAACATAACCACCAACACTAAATATAATATTAAGCAAGGTAAATAGTGATGCTACGCTACCAAATTTTTTGAGGTCTACTTTAAATAGATTTCTTTATGATATAGGGTTTGAATATTTAAGTAGGGCCAACAAATACGCCCTTATTGAAAGGGATGATATAATCAGGTGGCGTCATAAATATCTCAAAGATTTAAACAAATTTAGGAATGAAGGGAAATTTATTGTTTATACAGATGAGTCTTGGGTAAACATAGGTCACATCGTGACAAAAGAATGGAAAGATACCAAAATTAAAAGTGTTCAAGCAGCAATTGAGGGTGTTAGCTCAGGTCTCAGGCCACCTAGGGGTCGTGGGTCAAAGTTTGCGTTGGTTCATGCAGGGTTCGTTAATGGTGCCGAGTTAACATTTCTGTGCCAAAAGAACACGGCAGACGTCCACGATGAAATGACAGGTGAAGTGTACGAAAAGTGGTTCGCCGAGCAATTGTTGCCCAATGTCCCTAAAGGATCTGTGATAGTATTAGACAATGCCGGCTGTCATAGTCGGAAAAACTAATGTTTGCCTACAACTTCCTGGAGAAAAGATAAGATTATAGAGTGGCTCAATCAGAAGAAAATCCCTTTTGAAAGTGATATGTTAAAACGGGAGCTTCTTTTTATTGTGACTCAAAACAGAGACACTTATGATAAATGCATAATTGATCAGATGGCTAAATCAGCAGGAAAACATGTTCTTCGCTTGCCACCATACCACTGCGAACTTATTCCTATCGAAATGGTATGGGCACAAGTGAAGAACTATATAAAAATGAAAAACGTCTCATTCAAAAAACAGGAAATGAGGGATTTAATTTCGGCTGCATACCAACACGTGACAGTACATAATTGGGCAAACTACTTGGATCATACAGAGAAAATTGAAAACGATCTTGGAAAGCAGACGGGATTTAAGATGAAGAGGAACCATTTTTGATACATTTGTCATCAACATCATCTTCTTCTTCTTATTCTTCGTCTTCCTCCTTCCATGCATCGTCCACTGGTTCGGATTCGGGTAAACCAGGACCACCTAGAGGCACGGAGGAATTTATGGAAGGAATAACACCATTACGAGAGGATTGTGGACAGGCTTGATGGAATGCAACGTATTTTAATTATTACTTTCCTAATATTACTATATTCGTGAACAATTTTAATATTACAAAAGCTTTAATATTATTGTATTCGTTAAAAATGTTAACATTATAAAAATATTAAATATTTAATTAAATATAACTTCTTATAATATTATATTCTTAAAAAATTAAAATAAATTATAGGCCTATGTTAAAGTGATTGTAATGTATATATATTTGTTTATTAGGATATTTCTTGGCATAGGCCTATATTATAAATTTAATTTATTATAATTTAATTAGCCTAGGCCTATATCCGTCTGAAGAAGGTACAGTGTACCGAAACAGCTGTCACTGAATATATCTTAATAAATATGAAAATCAAATAAAACTAAGTTTTAGATTTATTTAATTAATATATCATGATTAATTATAATTTATGATAATATATATTTTCCCTTGTATTACGATGTGTGTATTTAAATATGGCACTGAGCTTTTTGGTGTTTAATTCATAGGCCTAAATACTTGTATTGTCATTCGATCAGTGGGGCATAAGGTGAACGTATATAAAAATAACAAATATATCGGACATTTCACGTTTTTTCACTCAAGTGTAAGGGGTTTTAAGAGTTTGGACACATCTGTTCCTTGCCTCGCATATTTTTGTATATGCAGTAGATCTGGCATCAGCGCGCTCCATTTAACGTGTACAGTCTTTTAAGGTAGAGACGAACTATAGAGACTATTCGATTTTACTAAGCCATAGGAGCGTATTATATTCTTGTCTTGTTTTAGTGTTATGTGCGTTTCCCAGACTGAATATAGCTGTTGGCATATAATTGTGTTTGATATACAACAACTTTTCAGAAAAAACACAGATAATTAAAATTAAAATACCTAAACTCTTTTTTTTTATTTAAGTGACAACCTCTCTTAATTGGTTTATATAAAGTAAAGCTTTATTAATAGACAGTGGCGTAACGTTTTTCGGTTCGACCTTACACAAAAAGTTTCTCGGGCCCCAATTTATTGATATAAGAATGTTGATAATTTTAATAAAAAATTACCATGAACTGTTTTTTATGGACAGATAACGTAAAACTGTTTACTAAAGAGGCCTCTACACTTATAATGTAAATTTATCCATGTTAAAAAAATATTAGAGTTATTCTTAAGATATTTTAGTGGCGTATTTCTATCTAATTAAACATTTCGTTAAAAGTTATTTTTTCAGCCCATACATTTAAAATTGCTTACACTGTACCAAGGGTAGAGTAGGGTCAGAGGAGTTGTACGTTACGCAACTCTTAATATATTACTATATTATATTATTAATATTCCGATCATTATTTTAGGAATGTCGAAATGACTGAAAACGCTCGAACCCAAACCAAATAAGTTCATACTTAAAAAAAGTAGAGAAAAGACATAAGAGCAGTGAAACACGGGAAATGCCTTTAATAAGATATAATACATCTTCATTACGTTGTGGTGATGAAATCATAATAGTAGTACTTTTTAAGTTTGTTTCGATATATCGATAATCTGAATATGAACACTGGAGAGCCAACTAGCAACGAAAACAAAAAGTGATATGTACTGGAATCGACTAGCAGTAACAGTATTTTAGCCAACGATGTAGGGATTTTTGTAAATAAAAAGACCAATGAATATACAAAGTGTCAATTATTGAAACGACTTTGGGAGCCACCAAAATCATATAAATTTTCACATCCACTTTACAAAAAAGGTGGGAAGGAGTTGAAATGTTATTTGGGTAATCAGCACTTGGAACAAAGGAATTGGCTAGCTCTTTCCCACACGAAACAGGGGTTATTTTGTAAGTTTTGTGTGCTGTTTGCTGATGAAAAGTGTGGCCACATAAAGGAATGAGCGCGCAAAACGTTGTCACCCAACCGTTGACATCATTCGCCAAGCTTTTAGTGAAAAATGGACACTTACAATCACATGAACACACTACTTACCACAAAGTATGTGTTCAAGCAAAATTCATGCAAAACTACCATAACTCACGAAAAGTTTTGAAAATCAGGTAAATACTCAACGACTGCAACAAATAAAAGAAAACAAAGAGAGATTTCTACCGAGAAGATGGCCGTCTTAACAAAGTGACTAGGCCCCATAATGAGGGTAAATTTAGAGAATTGTTAGGATTTAGAGCGTCTGCAGGAGACGAAAATCTTAAGCGGCGACGCTTGTCAACAGCCTCTTCAAGAACCGCATACGTACGCAATACAACACAAAACCAATGAATAACATGCTGTGATGAAATGGCAGATACAATACTTCATTAAATAAAAAAATGCTAAGAATTATTCTGTTATATTTGACGAAACAACTGACTTTCTAATACAGAACAGTTTTTTTTAGCTTGAGATATTTTTATAAAAATGGGATTCGTGAAGATTTGGTCAATTTTTTTGACGCTTATGAGAGGATTTCAAATGTCAATCCAGATCAAGATCCAAATAGTGAACGACGCCTAACTGGAGAGGTTTTGGGACAGATTGTTGTAAACGTACTGAAATAACTGTCCCTACACTTAAACAACTGTGTAGGAATTGGTACTGACAGATGTACTGTAATGACTTCTGAAGCTGTCGGTACAGTCACGGAAATACAGAAACCTGCGAAGGAAGCATACGCTTAGTTGTTTGGTCTTAAGAGGAGTTGTGATATTATGTTTATTGACTAAATACTCGCACTGTTTAAAAACTGCTCAAAATAGTTTTAAAACATGTCATTAGCACGCTAAAATTTACAAATTCATTTATTTGCTAATTAACACAGACCCGTGCGACCCCGAAAATTTACACGAACCCATGGCCCCTCTTCAAAAATCTATTCTGGAACCGTCCTTGGGAAGGGGTTCGCGAATCAAAAAATGTTGGGAACCGCTGAGATTGAATATGGATCAGTAGATAAAAGCTGGCACAATTTCATAATCGATGTTAGATCAGTTATAGGGACAGACTGAAACTCGGATCATCATCTGAATTGGATAACACAAGTCTACATTTGAAAACTTTTTCTCAGATGATTTATTTAAAATAGGTGTTCTTGAAACAACTGTTTACAGTGATTCTAGAAATGATTTCCATTTTTGTCTATCACGTCAGTTTTTGTACAAAATAAGAATTTATATTTTCACAATTTAGCTCATTAATCAAGAATTATTTAAATTTTCAACTAAAAATTTTTTAGACAGATTTCTTATTCTCCTTAATATGATATGGGAAGGACAAGAACCACCACAAAGCTGGAACAAATCCATTGTAATACCAATCTTCAAAAAAGGAAGTCGCCAAATCAAAGATAACTATCGTGGAATTAGCTTGTTGAACTCTGGATATAAAATTTATGCTAATATAGTTAAGAATAAATTGAGGATAATTTATGAAAATATAATTGGAGAAGAGCAGAATGGATTCAGAAAGGGTAGATCTTGTACAGATGGATTCTTTTGAACCGAAAGTGCCTTTCTGCGGTTCAGTATGGTATCTTTGTTCTCCTCCCTACTACAGAACATTTATGAAATATGCCAATGTCCTTCCCCTTCTCATCCTTTCCGCCGCGCATCTCTATGGCGCATATCCCCTCTACTTGCGAACCTTTATATACATTGTACTCTTACCGAACATCATCATTCGATCAGCCTAGCAACCGACGTTTTGGTTATTTAAAGACGGATTCAAAGGTGGAATCCAGTTCCAGCTCACCATGCGACTGGAAGGTTAATATGGTGGTCTATATAGACAAGTTGATTGAGGCCGAGAAGAGGTCTGTTTTGAGTTAGTCCAGCAATGTACGGAAGAAGTGATTCCTAAGGCTTGGACACGTGTGTGAGTGTGGTAACATGTATGGTATGTTATTTATTCTGTTATTTCTACAGCTATGCTTGGTCGTTTGATCAAGAATCTTTTTTTGTTATTAATTTATTGTTTTATTTAAAAACCAACTTGTTTATATTAAAAGGTTATCTTTTTTAAACAACGCCCCTCTGTTATTATTCAAGTATAAGTAGTTGTTCTCTATCCTGTAACTAAAATCACTCACTGTATGCTTTTAATAATCTGTATCTATATATGTATATATGTTCGTCAGGGAAAGAAAGATGAATTAATAGCTGCCTTTCATGGGCCCGAGGCAAGCTGCTTTCTTACAGATAACTTCTTGGAATATCAGGACCACATTAATAAATACAGCAAATTACAAAGCCCGATCCCGGACTAGTGTTACGCTGAGCGTGGTTTGCATTTCTAAACCCACAAATGGTAGCAGTAGCGTGGTTCTCAAATGCCACAAATGATAGCAGTCAGCGTGGTTTTCAAATGCCACACTTTACTCTAAAACTACTATTAGAAAAGCACAAGGAATTCAATATAGAAACTCATATCGCCTTCGTTGACTTCATAAAGGCTTTTGACAAAGTAGACAGAAATATATTACTACAAATTTTAGCTGATGATAACGTTCCACAACAATATATTACTAATATCTTCAACATCTATAAAGATAATGAAATCTCTGTTACACAAGATGGCAAATTATCTTCTTGGGAAAAGATCAACACTGGAGTAAGACAGGGATGTGGACTTTCACCGGTGCTTTTCATTATATACATGAATAAATTAATAAATGAATGGAGGAAAACACAACGAGGATATATACCCATCAATAGGAACCTCAAAGTCGATGCTATTCTTTTTGCAGACGATTTAGCTCTTCTGGCACTTTCCGAAAATAATTTGCAACGATCAATTTATAATTTACAAAAAATAGGTGCCAAATTTAATATGGAAATATCAATTAACAAAACTAAAATTATGGCATTTCATGGGAAGGACCCCATACAAAGTAAAATCTGTCTCCAGAATAAAATTTTAGAGAGATCTAATCAATTTAAATATCTTGGATATTATCTATCTGGGATGAAAAGGATATCCCTGAAAAAGTTACTAGTTATAATAAAAGTTTAGGAATTATTAATCAAGTTATGAAACCATCCCTTGTACAAAAAAACACCAGATTACGTTTATATAACACTTTGGCTAGACCAGTGTTGACCTACGGTAGTGAAGCATGGACACTAAAAAAACAACATGAAAGCAGAATAACGGCTTGTGAAATGAGATTCATGCGCAGAACGGCGGGTTACACCAGATGGGATCGGAAAAGGAACACCGATATCTTAAAAGAATTGAAGACTACGCCAATTTTGGAATATATTAAACTGTACCAACTAAATTGGAAACACCATCTTGAAAGAATGAGTTCAAATCGGATCCCCAAAGCTGTTTATAATTATATACCAAGAGGACGAATATCACTGGGCCGTCCTATGAAACGCTGGAGGGAAAATTTTCTATAGGATCGTAACAGGCCTTGGCCTAATACTTGGAAGGAAGAAGAAGAAGACAATTTAGCTACTACAAGCACAAATATATTCAAACTTCATTTCACACAAGATTAATTTTTGATAAAAATACATGTTAAAAATACTGCGGAGAACTGTCCTAATAATTTTGTGGCTACGTTGTAACAAAACAGAAAGTAAATGGTGTTCCATTAATGTTGAAACCTCTTCTTTGACTTCCTTGAACTTCCTCCATTTTCAGTCTCCCTCATCAACATCCAAAAGTAGTTTCATTCCATGTTCCCTGCTACCTCCTCTCCATCTCTTATTTTCCACAATTGCTTTGTAATTAGGATCTAGTTCCTTTTCTCTGTGTCTGTACCATGAGTAATGTGTTCCTAGTTCCAGATGATTCTTACTTTTAAGCCGTGATCTAAGTAGTTCTGCAGATTCCTTTGGCAAATTCAGATCATGAACTACTGTAGATCATTAAGGCCACTTTGAGAGAACCGTTGTGGAGTAAAGCCATCTTCAGGCTGAATTATATCATCAGTATCGTCAGTGATTGCATCAAGTTCACTTTCAACATTCTATTCTGTCAGGTTTTCTAAAACAGCTGGAGGAAGAGGAACAGGCAGCTCTTTTCCATATGGAACTGGCTTAATGGCTGAAAGGATGCTTGGATATACAATTTGGTTCAATTTTTTTAATTACACCCCTGAACATTAAGCAAACAGAGTAACACTCATTACGGTGGTCTTTACGCTCCCTCCACTTCATAGGAATGCATGATTTCTTCCCTTTTGTCCACAATCTTAACTTCTCAACGCAATAGCGGCAAACTTTGTTCGATGCCCACACCTTATTCTGGTCATCAAGTTTCACTTTTAAAATAAGGATAGTAAGCTTTTTTTTTTTTTTCCAGAAAGTCTGTAATATCCGTTCTTTACTTAAGCATTTCCCAAAATTTAGAAGAAAACGTTAGGATTGTTCACACACTTGCATATAGGGTTTAGACATTGTCATACTTGCAGTCACACTAGAGAGATAAAATGAGAACAGCATTGATAATGCAAACGACTTCCAATGTCACCCAATAACAATCTCAGCAGCAGTTGTGCCAAACTAAATTCTTAGAGGCTTGAATTGACTAATTTCCTCCAACAATATTCATTACTGTGTGGCACATATGCTTACACCCATAAATATATGAAAACAGATTAGGTCCATTGAGAAAAAAAAAACTGTACGTGATAGAAGACAACTAAGAACAGTTCTGGAAACAGTATACAAAAGTGATCTAATACAACATATGGGTTTTCAGTCATCTGATATCATGCAGACTAGTGTAATCGAAGAATTGTTAACGCTTTATTTTGAGAGAAACAAGCACTAAAGAATACTCTGGAAAATACGAATTAAAAAATGTATGTATCTATCTATCTATAATGGCGTAGTCCAAATAGTGCACTTTTTCCACATATTTAAGAATCGTACGGAATATTTAGAGAATCCTTCGAATTTTTTAAAAATAATTATACAAAACGTTACCTGACGTTATTACAAATGTTAAAAGTATGTAGTGCTATAGTGGCATAAAAATGTATGGAAAATCATAGTCGACAAATTGTAGACCACACCCCCAAGTGGTAACTGTACTAACCTATTGTGCAAATAAATATAAAACCAACCAATAATCGCGTAATTTATAAATATTTAAAAATCGTAAGAAATGTTTATAAAATGTTTCCAAAATGTTTAAAACAGTACGAAAGATTATAAACGTTGAAAAGTTTTAAGTTCATCAGTGGCATAAGAATGTTAGACGGAAAATCGTGTGGGCATTAAAGCCAACCTCAGCCCTAACCATGGAGGTTTTCAATTTGAACTGGAGTAAGCGACAAATAGTATACTTTTTCCAATGTAGACGAATAAATTAATAAATAATAATAATGTATAGCGCACAATGTGCAAATATTAGTTAATCTATATTAGTTTATCTGTCCTTACAGAATCCTGTCAGAGATTGCCCTCTGTTTTTGCACTTTAGCACATGGTATCTCTCGCATAACATGCCGCATCGCTCGCACACGCATTCTGTTCCCGGGTCATGAAACTGTTTCGTTTTGCACAGTCTGTGATGGAAGCCGTGTACTGCTAGCCGGGTCACTAGGTGTCGTAGTTCGGCTTCTTCCAGTCTTCTGAGATCATGGCATCGGTGTTGTAGAAATCGGTCCAAATGGATTCTTTTTTCAGCTGCAGCTCTCTTAGTACAGTATTATAGCTCGCTGTAGATGGCAGGAACAGTTTCAATCGGAGCTCTTCTATGAGAAGTAGCTCCTTTATCAGTTCATAGACCGTGCGGGAGGGTGCGAACTTTGACAGACCCGCTGCCTTTTTCAAATACATGGATTTCACTTTTTCCAGGAGTCTAAAGCTGTTGGCGTCCAGATAATCCCATATCAGTTGAAGACCGTATGTGGCTATGGGTACAATCTTGGTGTGGAAGAGTTTTATTGCTGCTTCCATGGACATCTTGGTTATGTCTTTTATTTCGTGCATGGCTTTGATTGCTTGGCTCGTCCTGTCCGATATATGCAGGTTGAAGGAGTTTCCCTTAGGCTGGAGAGTGATACCTAGGTATTTGAAACTGTAGACTGTGAACAGCGCTCGGGTATTCAGCATAACCTTGTCCTTTCCCGCTAGTCTGCCTCCTCTCCTGAAGGTCATATGAACAGTTTTGTCCTCGTTTAATTTCAGGTCGTTCTCATCTGCCCATTTTGCAAGTCGGTTGAAATGTTCTTGCAGTGTCTCGCAGCACAGGGATGTCAGGGCCATGTCGTCCGCATACATGTAGAGCTTGGCATTTCCCTCCAGGATCTGTGTGACGTCAGCTGTGGCGATCGAGAATAGAAGTGGGCTCAGGGGGTCGCCTTGTAGGACACCGGTCGTCTGCGATATTTGCTTTGAGACGGAGGTCCCGTCCTGGACGGACACCTCGTTCCGGGCTAGAATATCTCTTATTGTGGCCGTCAGGAAATGTTCTCGTCCGATTAGGCATTCCGGTTTTGCCACTAGCAGTTTTCTGTTGACAGTGTCGAATGCTTTGGAGAAATCAATAAATATTACTTACAGTTTTCCCCTTGGCACTCTCAGTGCCTCCTCTACATCCTGTAGTAGGCAGTTTACAGCGTGCAGTGCTGATCTCCCTCTTCGAAATCCAAACTGTTGGTCTGGGATATGGTGATCTGTTAGCATGGTCAAACGTTTTGTTAGGATGCCTGTCATAATCTTGAATAGTGTACATTTAAGAGCGATCCCTCTATAGGTATTCGAGTCCCCCACGTTGCCTTTGCCCTTATATAACATTTTGATGTCTGACCTTCGCCAACCCTCCGGTATCCTCCTTCTCTTCAGACATTCATTTATCAGGGATGCCCAGGTCTCTTTTAGCAATGGTAAAGCCGTCTTGAGGTGTTCATTAAATATTAGGTCCGGTCCACAGGCTTTCCCGTTTCGCGAGTTTTTGATCGCCTCCTCTATTTATAAATTAATAAATGTGGTAACGTAACTATTTCACTGCATACCGAATCATTAGCTTGGTCACGGCCTCCATTAACGCAACAGTATTCTGTTTTAATCGGTGTGCATATGGTGTGCATCTATTGGATTTTCGGCATCTTTCTTTGTTCATCATCGACAAGGTATTGTATCAAATCTGTTCCTATCTTCTAGTTTCATTAATCTGTGGATATAAATTATATGTACACGTGTTATGTCCTTTAATATGCGTTTATATTTTGTAATTTCGTTTACTTGCCAGTTGTATTTTTGTGTAAGAGCATATATAAACAATCCGAGAAAAAATAATCATGATTAACTGTTGGTTAATCCCTAATTTGCAACACCCACTGTTAAAGATGATTTCAGCTTATCTTTGTTCTATGATATTCAGTTATGTAATTATTTTAAACTTGACTCTCAATTCCATAACTTATCAACATAGGCCTACCAGTAGAAATGTGCTTCAATGATGGCATAAATATATTTTGTAATGGCATTTTATGTATTTTAGTGATTTCTCATGCACTGAATTTTTTTCTATAGAATTTTTTTCTATAGAATTTTTTTCTATAGAATTGATTTTTCATCATGTATTTATTTATTTATCTAATGGCATACGACATTGACAAAATGTCATTTGTTCATCTGATACATCATAATAATTCTGGCTTCCGAATATTATCCGGTCTCACATATACTGCGAGGAGTCATGCAGCACATTAGGTATTACATTTCTTAATCCAGGTTTGAGAGCTTGCAGGTGGTTCTAAAGCGAGACAGATTTGAGGGGTGATAGTATTGGTGATTCTGAACAAAAATCGGATGTGGTAGGTTTTATGTCTCTCACAATTCTACACTTACACTCTTATGCCACTGATGCACTAAACACTTGTAAACACATTTTGTACTGTTTTAAACATTTTCCAATGATCTTCAAGCTTTCTTTACAATATTTTATATTTATATATTTACGTAAAGCATGATCGTGGATAAATTACTTGCTTGCTACTTTCCCATGTTGTTCCAACGTTGCCAACATTTGAAAATAATTTGAAGCCATATTTAGTGTTAGTGTACGTAAAATTAGTTTATAGTTCATTAAATAGTATGCATGTAAATTGCTTTGTTACGTTAGGAAATGGGAAGTTGGTTTACGTCCATTTTTTTAAGCATTTAGGAATAAATAATATGCATGTAAATTGTTTTCTTTAGTTAGAAAATGGCAAGTTAGTTAACGTCCATTTTTTTTTTGCATTTGGAACCGGAGGCTATATTAACCATTACGGCAATTCCTGCAACTCGCGCATGTGCACTGCGATTCTGTGGAACCTAGAAAAATTCATCTGAGACATATAACCGACTTTTTCCCAAAAATCTTCTAATATACATATGGCCTTTTCTTAACTATTTCAGGGTAATTTAATGAAAACAACCAGGAACCGGAAAAGTGCAGGTGACAGTAAATCAAGATACTGTTATCTTAAGTTTTGTTTAATTGTGTACGTTCCCTCATAAAAGATGTTCAAACACTCCACCTCTAACTTCAATGCATTTTGATGCTCTTGTAGACAGCTGTTGTGTTTCAGATCCGAGCTCATTCGTACATTCCTTTACTTGAGCACAAGCATGTTAAATACAAGTGAGAAGTTTGACTCTGTACTTGTAGACTTCACTCTTAAGCCAACCCCACAAACAGTAAATAATGGGGTAAGATCGGGTGATCTCGGTGGACAAGCAATGATTCCATTGTATCTCAGCTGTCTACAAGAGCAGCAAAATGCATTGAAGTTGGTGGTGGAGTGTTTGAACATCTTTTGTGAGGAAACGTACACAATTAAACAAAACTTAAGATAACAATATCTTGATTTACTGTCTCCTGCACTTTTTGCAGTTCTCGTTGTTATCATTAAATTACAGTAAAACGGCTATGAAAATATATATGTATATTAGAAGTTTTTTTGTTCAGAATCACCAGTACTATCACCCCTCAAAGCATGTACCTTTCCTCCTGACTCATCCTGTATAGAGTTTAGAGGAGTGATATAATGTATCAGGTTTGAAGCAGTTAGGGAGCATGGCAGCTTTCTTTGCTAATAATGTTGCCTGTTCATTGCCAAAAATTTGTCAATGCCGAGGGATCCATACAATAACACTTTCTTTTGTGCATTTGGAACTTTTTTCATTGTGTTATAGTGTGTATGTAGCCTGAAGTTTCTATTAGGTCACTGGATTTTTAAAATACTGGTAACAACTTTTATTGGTTGAGGTTCTTTTTACTAACATTTCCTGGGAAAAAGTGCACTTAACTTACCTGATATTATTTTCAAAGTCCTATAGAACAACAGTGCGCATGCACCAGAGTTTATAGAGCCAGCGATAACCCACCATCAAACCACATATTATCATTGTTTCGATTATAATTTTTCTTTTGTTTGATGTATTTAGACACATTTAAAATGTAATGAACCTAAAAGCTAACTAACTGACTCAGACTTAACCTAATTCAGTTACTCTAACCTAGGATGGATCCCTTGAAACAGCCTTTTTTTTACTCAGTAATTGCAACCATCGATAACCCACTGGTTTCAACTATATAATGTACTCTCTGGAAAAAAATAGCAAGTCACCATCACAATATGTGTATTAGAATAAATACTTAAAAATTATAAAATATAGTTATAAAAATTGTTTTAAATATTTTAAAATAATTAAAAATGTTACTAAATACAGAAGAAGAGTTATAATTCACATCAATAAAGAGAAAAATCAAGGGAAAGTGTTTCTAGACTTGAGCCCATTTCCCGTTATCCTAAATGTTTTGTAAAATATGCTTCATAGAACGTTGTTTACAGTTCTTGATTAATAGAAAATGTGGGGATTCTAGCCCACCATACCACCACCGTAAGTTTAAATAAGAAACTGAAAACACACTTTTTATTGCTGCATATTTAAATAATTATCTGACGTATACATATATATGTTGATTTATTTCCCAAAAGAATCGTAGAAATGCCTTGAAATTAGGTAAGAAATTGAGCTCAGGAAAACAGCAGTTTAGCTTTCCCAATACATTTTCTACGTCCTACATAATAACTGTGGATATGTGTATGAGTTTATAGAGTTTTCGCTAGGTGGAACCACATATCCTTGAAGTCCTACAGAAAGTTTATGTATCTGTTGCTAGATGGCAGCACATGACTCTGAAATCGTTATGACCAACTTTCGAAATAAATTCCCAAACATTCATTAGAAATTGTTGTACACTAACTTCTCCACCAGCATACTGCTGGTCTCACATCCACATGTTTCAATCACAGATATGGACAATGATCCAGCCAATATAGGGGTGACATGTAGTCAGATTGTTGTATCCCCTCCTGTCATGAACCCGGAGTTGCTATTTATTGTAGTTACCCAAGTTCCTCACAATTCTGGGTGGGCAGCAGTTCCATACTGACTGTAATTCCATGAGGAAATATACATGGAGACTCATAGTAG
Source organism: Diploptera punctata (assembly GCA_030220185.1). Taxonomy (NCBI): domain Eukaryota; kingdom Metazoa; phylum Arthropoda; class Insecta; order Blattodea; family Blaberidae; genus Diploptera; species Diploptera punctata. The sequence goes on along the minus strand of JASPKZ010003859.1, from coordinate 48,405 downwards.
CATGAGTCCCATATCGCTACACCAAGGCATCATACCTTAAACATCATGGCTTTTTCATAACCTTACATTGAGAAAAATTGATTGTATTTTAATGATGTAATTGACATTTTCAGATAAACTGATTACACTGAATTACCAGTTAGCTAGTGTACACCAAGATCTGTAAAACATGGAACCAGGACTGCAAGTAAGTTACTTTGTAATGTTATTGTTAAATATGTCTTAATACACAGACCAGCTATCCATAACCAATGTTAATACAGCTAAAGAGAAAACTGTTTGTCTGTGCTGAGATCTGAATTTCATAACATTTACTTTTGCGATTAAACAAAGACAAGTTTCTTTGTACCCTGCAAGTTACCTGAAGTGTGCTACCATATAAAGTTGCAGGTTATAAATTCAAATCCTAGTTGATGCAGAATTACTGTAGGTGTGTTTCATTTAATTTCATATAATAAAGGTCTCTCATAACACAGGCCTTAGAATTTAATTTTTTTTCTGCAGCACAAGGTTTATCAAGTCTCAAAACCTAATATTGGTGAGCTAAATCAAATACGTTAACAGTTTTTTTTTGTATCACATTAGGTTTTTTATGCTATGTTGAGATAAAATAAATATTTTAAATATATTTACGTAATATGTAATATTCATTATCATTTAAATTCTTGTATAACCTACAGAGGCTTGATATAATATCAATTTTACAGTTAAAACAGTTTAAAACAAGTAAAAAACTAGTAAAATACCTTAAGATCTAAATGAATGGTGAATTGACTTGCGTTTGTGCTACTGCTGAGGATTTTCTCTTACCAATCATCAACGAAAATAGTAGGCAATCTTTAAGGCATCCCATCAACCCTGTTATCTCGTTTCCATCTCTTTTATGTCTTTATGATGGTGTCTGTCGCAGGATTCTTCACTTAGTGCTGTGTGAAATATTGAAGATGAGAGTGAAGGAAGTGTTGAAGAAGTAAATTGCTTTGTCACACGCTGTGGCGACGTTTTGAAGAAGTAATTCTCTTCATGCCCAATGTGTAGTAACATTTTGAAGAAGGAATTGGTGTCCCAAAATAAAAGAATTACTGGTTCAGGTTGTGTTTAATTTTCGGTAGAGCCAGATTCTCTTCTTAGTGTCAATAGTTGGTACCCTGGATAGGAAAACACTTTAAAAATCAATAAAAACTGTTTCTTGTAGAAATAATTTCACATTTACACTTTGTAGGTTCCCAGCAGATTAAGTAAATGTAGGTGGTATTATTCTTCACCGTCAGTTAAAATTAAATTATTTTATTTTCTGGAATCAATTATTCTTGTATTAAATATTACATTTTATCTTGAGAACTCTTATTGCTTCTATGTTTGTTGAAAGTTGTCTGCAGAATGACTAGTGTAATTCTTTTATAATTTTAAAGAACATAATTATATCACATGGTGTTATATTTAAATTCTATTGGTTAATAGTCCTTTAAATATAAGGTTTAAATTGATTTGTTAAATAAGAAAGTTAATTGTTTTAACATCCAATCAGAGTTAGTTTACTTTCATTTAAGAATATGAAGTTAGACAGGTGTTCTTATTACAGTTTTAACAGAAAGCTTTATAATTTTGACAACAATGGCTTAAAACAATTTTTAAAAGCATTATTTAAAAAAAACTGTTATTTAATACAATTTCTTTAAATGTTACTGAGACATTTGTATTCAACAATAACCAACAATGAATTATTTAGATTTTTTTCTTTATTTAAGTTATATTTAAATATTAAAATAATTTTAGATAGATAGATCATCGGTTTTGACATCGTCCGATTCCTAATAGCCAATTTTGTCGGTCCATCCAATCTCCTGGTTGTAGATGTTTCTCCTTCATATATAAACATATTCCCTGACTCCAGGAGGTTTTAGGTCTTCCTCTGCTTCATCTTCCCTCAGGTTTCCATCAAAAACAGATTTTGGTAGTCGATCCTCTTCCATTCGCGGGACATGTCCGTACCATCTTAATTGCTGAGATTTAATATAATCTAAAATAGTGTCTTCAATCTTCAAAAGTATTTTAAAGCATAAAATTATTAACTTTAACTTTCATATTTACTATGATATTAAAAACCTGCTGTAGTATAACTTCCAAGTTCGTATTACATCCCAGTGCCCTCAACTTTTCGAGCATGGTTTTACACGTTTCTCACATTGGTCAACTTTAGCATTACACCAGACAATTCTCGATTATGTCCTTGTATGTTTCCAAAGTTTGTAGTTCCATGTCAGACATACAGTTTTTAAATGTAACAAGTTTGTGAATCTGTGACCATGAAAAGTCCTCCTTCACTTTTGCCTCCGACAGTAACACAATTTTTAGCAATGTATTGTGGCATTTTTGTCCAAAATTTAAACAAACTGCTTCATTAATCCTAGTGTTGTGTGCAAAGGAGGTAGCAATATTTTTTCAGAATAAACTGTTCCTGGCACCAGTTGTTTTCTTCTCAGCCAATTTGTAATTTTCCAATGCCTTTCCCTGGCTCCAGAGTCTCAATCACACGAAAAACACAGAAATTTCATGTATCCGCTTTGTTGCCCCAAGAAAACACCGCACACTTTAAGATCACAGCACACGTACCACTTGTTTCATTAAATTTTATTACTTCTAGAATAGTACACTTGTTTGTATGTGCATACTGAATGAACTACTGGCTAATTTATTCCCATTAGCCAGAAGAACGCCCTTTAGACTTCTTTTGCTAGAGACAATAAATATATGTCAATCTGTCAGTTTGTAAACTGTTCCTGAGCAACCATTTAAGCCAACAGTACGCAACTTCTCTCTCTTTACGAAATACTTCTTAAATGTTTCTTCATAATTTCTAAACCAATGAAGAGTTATACACCAGCAGTTTAAAGATTGTCTTCTTTAAATCTCGTGATGAAAGTTAACTTTTTTTGTAAGACCTAAATCGCTTACCAAATTGTTTAATTTTGGTTAATTGATAGGACGCGGATAGTTTTCTTTTGATTGTTGGGACAAGTTTAAATTATTTTCTGTGCTGGAAGAGTGCTGGTACTACTATATTGTAGTGTTGTTGTGGTATTGGAATTGTAATATATGGCCCATGTGCTGGCAGCTTATTGCTTCCACAGTTTTTCTCCGGGAACTGGGTAATGTAACCAACTATTAAAGATACTTTTGGATTCCTAATTCTAATTATAACGCTAGCTGGAACTTTACCTCGCTATCGGTATGATAAGTTGATATATTTAGCGTGAAAAAGCTTCTTGCCTTTGTCTTTAAATTATTTATTATTTTTTATGGGTTTTAAGCTTTTTTTTATTTCCCTTATTATTTAGTGAATATATTTAAGTAGTCACAAAGTTAAAAGAGGAATTTAAGTTTATTTTACAACCAATTCTTATTAATAAATTATACACCCGAAGAAGCCCGTATCCTCCTAATTTTAAAAGAATTCCAGCTAAAATTATAGAACCTCTTACCGGAGCCTCAACGTGAGCCTTAGGAAGCCATAAATGAACAGAGAATATAGGTATTTTTACCAAAAATGCAAGAATTATTCTTATATAAAAAAAAAAGCTAATTAATTCTCCCGCCAGAGGATCATAGGATGAATATACCTTCAGTTAAACACAATCACAAACAACAATGAATAAAATCAGTGATTATATTATAAAATTGTATTATATTTTAAGTGTTTACATATTTAATACTTCACATGTATACTGCATACAAGTAGTGGACTGCATGCTCTCATTTTCTATGTTAAAAATAGAATTGTGCAAAAAATGTACGTGATATGCAAAATCTAGCAACAGATCCATTATCTAGGTATTTGACTCATTTGCATTAATATATCTCATGCTGCAAAATCTTCAAGGCCTGTGTATTTGATGTCGATAAATTTCAAGGATTTTAAACAAATCCAGAGGAAAATTTTGAGGTAAGGCACTTGTAGTCTGCTGTGCTTAATAAGGGTGTTTGATATTGAACATTATTACTCATATGTAAAGATGTGAATGTTTGGTAATAATGTTCCAAAAATCAATATAATTGTCAAATATTACCAATCTCATTAAGTTGGACAGGGAATTGGCCAATGTTTATTCACAAAATGAAAATATTTTCATGAAACTTCATGACTTGAAATCAGTATATGGAAACATATTTTTATGTGAAATACTCATGAAAATAATGAAAAAAAGCCATATTAAATTTAATTTACTCAACTTGAAAACTACCATTTTCATAACTATATTTTGTCACTTTGGACATTTTATTTTCATCTCTTCTCTACCTTTGCCATTGAGGCTAAACAAAATTGAGACTCTCACAATTTATCACGAAACTGTAGAGTCAACAATAATATTAGACCTTTCTGATTTTTCCTATATGTCACCACCTCTTACATCACTGGGAATGCTAAATCTCATTGCAACAAAAAAAAATCATCCAGCCATTATCATCATCATCATGCTTCACCGGTGTGGAAAGCAACGGGAAGCTACCACACCTATAATCCCCTAGTAAAGCTGCAAAGCATGCCTTCGGGCAGAATTACTATGGATGGGTAATTATTTTTAGCTTCCACTACCCCAAGGGCCTCCGGGCCTGTCGTGGGATCACTTTACTTTACTTTATGTTGTGTTATCCGCTAAATAGTCACTCAAAATCCAACATGAGGTTGAGTTTTTTATTAGACAAAATCACTCGTGATTTTTTCAGGAAAACACCTATTGTCGGACACTTTTGATAATATATATATATAGAGTTCTGGGTTCGAATCCGGTCCAGGCATTTATTTTTCTTAATTAAATGAAAATAAAACGTAGTTTTATTTGATTTTCATATTTATTATATAATTCAGTGACAGCTGTTTCGGTACACTGTACCTTCTTCAGACATGTTAACAAATTATGAATTGTGTTCCAACTGATCTAAGCAACAATACAACATATTTATTTAAATTTTTTAATTTAACAAAGGGGATTCATTCAATTCAAGTTGAGAATTTAACAGTTTTTTACTACTTTTAAATTTATTAATTTCTACAGCCTCCAAAAGATCTAACTTCTTACCCTTATCACAAATATGTAAAATTTCAAAATTTGGATCGAAACAATGATTAAATTGGAATAGGTGGTTAGCATAGTTTGAATTTTCTAAATTTCTGTTATATGCTCTCATGTGTTCCTTTATCCGAGAGATAAAAGGTCTACCAGTTTGTCCTATATAGACATTGTCACATGTGCCACATTTCAATTTATATACACGTGATAATTTTTCTTTTTTTGTTTTGGTTTTATTGTTTTTTATTATATTTTGTAGAGTTTTATTAGTTTTAAATGCCACATTAATGTTCAACTTTTTAAAGTGTTTAGATATTTTATTTGAAAGTGGGCCTATGTATGACATTACGACATATTTCTTTATTTTCTTGTTTTCTTTGGGTAAAGGAAAAACTTTGTTAATTGCTTTTTTGTAATGAACCTTCTTAATTAAACATTCTATAATTTCAGGGTCGTAGCCATTATTAACAGCCAATTGTTTAATAATATTCAATTCATTATTATATTCCAAGGGTGAAAGAGGGATATTTAAAAGTCTATGAATGTAACTATTAAAGGCTGCCATCTTTTGAGTATATGGGTGAAGAGAAGAACTATGGATAGTGGTATCAGTATGAGATGGTTTGTGAAAGATACCAAACTCAAACTTATTATCAATGTGTTTTATTGATAAATCCAAGAAATTTATACTATTATTTGTTTCTAATTCCATTGTGAAATTAATACTTCTGTGAATGTTATTAATAACATTTAAAAAGAAATTCAATTGTCTTTTATTTCCTGTGAAGCCTGCTATGACATCATCTACATAAATACCAAAATAGAACATTTCTAGCTAATAGATTCTTATGTATGGTTTGTTCTATTTAAAACTAATAAAACTCTACAAAATATAATAAAAAACAATAAAACCAAAACAAAAAAAGAAAAATTATCAGGTGTATATAAATTGAAGTGTGGCACATGTGACAATGTCTATATAGGACAAACTGGTAGACCTTTTATCTCTCGGATAAAGGAACACATGAGAGCATATAACAGAAATTTAGAAAATTCAAAATATGCTAACCACCTATTCCAATTTAATCATTGTTTCGATCCAAATTTTGAAATTTTACATATTTGTAATAAGGGTAAGAAGTTAGATCTTTTGGAGGCTGTAGGAATTAATAAATTTAAAAGTAGCAAAAAACTGTTAAATTCTCAACTTGATTTGAATGAATCCCCTTTGTTAAATTAAAAAATTTAAATAAATATGTTGCATTGTTGCTTAGATCAGTTGGAACACAATTTATAATTTGTTAACATGTCTGAAGAAGGTACAGTGTACCGAAACAGCTGTCACTGAATTATATAATAAATATGAAAATCAAATAAAACTATGTTTTATTTTTATTTAATTAATAAATATGGATTTTCATCAAGTAAACACCAACTCAATTGATTATTTATTTTTCTTATCATGCCATATATATAATATATATATATATATATACATACATACATACAAACATACATACTTACATACATACATACATACATACATACATACATACATACATACATACATACATACAAACAAACATGCACACAGATTGTCTAAATCATTTTTGAAGGGGAAAAAAATCATGGGTAAGGGATTGTGCGACATAGGATAGCACAAGTGGTTATTTCCTTTTGAAAAAATGATTTCTCTACATTGTGTGAAAATATTGCACATGAATTCTGAGAAGCATATATTTGAAATGATGATATATTGTAAGTTTCATGTTACAGGATCTCAAAGTTGAAATAAAATCAGAAGAAGGAGAAGAACAGACCGACTATCCTGATATTGAACATGTAACATTTCCAGCTCCCGGTGAAACGAAACTTGAGGTAATGTTTTTGTAGGTATTTCAGAATTGGAGAGTGAAACTAACGGATCCTTGTACTAGTGACAGCTACAACAGTGCTGCTGCTCATACCTGGAGTAACTCCACAGAACTTGTTATGCAAACATGATATGATTTCAGTCGGAATAGTAAAAAAATCCAGTCTATAGTAACTGTTGTAAAATAAGCAACATTCTTTAACAACATAATTTGGGTTTGATTTTGCTAGTTTGTGGAATGTATCTTTCTTTTTTTAATTGAATTGTATGCATCCAAGTAGTAAACATGGTCACCATTAGAGAGATTTTAAAATTTTGCCTTTTGTTTATATGCCAGATTATTTATTTTTTTCTTGAGATTATATTTATCATTGTGTTTCATTGACATATATTATGGTATGTTGCAAAAAGAAAAATGAAAATTGCATCTGCTGGAGTGATTTTTAGATTTTTTCTTCAGGTTAGCCTTCAGTCTAATGGTCTGATGTTCAAACTGAACCTTCCATTTGTAAGTTTGGTAATTCCATTACAGTCGTTGTGGTAGTAGGAGGTTAAGGCTCTAACCTTTCTAGACAATTGGCTCAAAATGTCTTCTGGGTTGTCAGCCTCACATGGTGGCCGCCTTTACCTTCAAATCTTTATAGGATGAAGAAGGCCTGCAATTCATTAGTGTTAATAAGCTGTTAGTTTATGCTGATGATGTAGTGTTATTACTCTATTGAGTAACACTAAGATTGTGGCAGAAATTTAATATCAATGAAATTAATTACATGGTCTCATATAGAAGTGGATTATATAATGTGAATGATTCAATTAATGACAGATGAGGGAAATTTTGAAGAAAAGGCTGAATTCAAATGCCTTAGGAACAATAATTACAAACAGGGGTCAGGTGCACTAACAAATTAAACATAAGCTCAACTCTGGGAATGAATGCTATTTGTATTAGAGGGACTCTTGTCATGTCAGTGTCTCTCAAAAAACATTAAACTGATGATATGTAAAACTGTTATTCTCTCAGTTATGTTATATGCATATGGATAATTGAATCTTACTTTAAAAGAGGTGAAAGATTGTGAACATAATGTCGTAGGACCAAAGAGAAATGAAGAGACAGATGAATTGAAAGACTACTAACAGTGATTTCAATTTAAAATGTGTAGCTTATAAAACAGTCGTCCTCAACTATAATAACTTCTGTTATAAACGTCGTTACACTATTAAAATTGTAGGCCTTTCAAGGAAATGCTTCATCCTCAAGAATACTTATGGTGCTGAAAAGATTTATTTCATACAGAGGGCTTTGGATGCTTCATCCTCAAGAATACTTATGGTGCTGAAAAGATTTATTTCATACAGAGGGCTTTGGATGTTGGGCGTGTTGTCATTTAGAATATTTTTATTTTCTCCTTCCTTGATAATTTCAATTTCTTCCAGGATATTGATTTTTTGTCTATTGTTCTCTTTGTGGATTATTGATATTGTTTTATATCTATGTTGTTGAATCTATGGCCGGTGTTTTAAGTGTGTTCAGCAAAACTTGATTTTCCTTCTCTTTTAATGAAGTTTGGAAAATATTCATTAAATCTTATTTTAAAACTTCTTGAAAATAAAAATATGCTTAATGAGAACACGCCCAACAACTACAGCCTTCTGTATGAAATATACAAATAATTTCAGTACCATAAGTATTCCTGAGGATGAAGCATGTCTTTGAAAGGCCTAGAATTTTAATAGTGTGACGATGTTTATAACAGAAGTTATTATAGTTGAGGGCGACTCTTTTATAAGGTACAAATTTTAAAATCGAAATAACCTTAACCCTAACGGTGTTCAAACATTATATTAAAAGTATAGATACTAACAGTGAGTTACACAATGTTTATGGGAAAACAGATGTAATAAGAACAGTTAAGTCTTGTAGACTGCGATAGACAGATCACGTGGCATGAGTGGGAAATAGAAGAAGGACATATCAACCCTCTTGAAGGAAAACAAGGATGAAATCTCCCAGTAGGTGGGCCCAGAATGGGGTGTGATTGGAGGGAGGAAAATTATATTGGGTATGATTGAAAAACATCAGCTCAGGATAAGGATATATGGAATCTTTGTTCCCCATGGCCATCAAACTATGACAGTGCCAGTGACTTAGTCGGTAGTAATAATAATAGACACAATAAAAATATGAATAAAAATTTGTGTATTAAGTACCATGTGTGCGATTGTCTCGAATATATCAGAAGACATTTTGTACATTTTCCTCATTCTGATGCATGGGTCTTGTTTTGCTGAATAATCTGTCAGTTTACATTTCATTACTTGGCATCTAAAACAAGAGCAGAAGGTAATGCATGATCTGGGCCTCTTTGAGCTGCAGTAGCATTTTATCATGTTTCACCATAGAGTAGAATAATGTAAGTGTACTCCTTATTTGTAAACATAGCAGAAACACCTCAAAATATGATGCCCACTGTTGTTATTACCCACTTTCACAAACAAAATAGGAACAACATACGTGGAACAGGTTCATAACCCTGGTAAATTAATGAGTCATTTTTTAACATCTTACCTGATATTTTATGTTTCTTCAAACACGGGAACTAGTTTTCGAGAGAAGGATCTCTCCCATTCTCAACCGACATTATGACTACCAGATTTTCTTTGGAATCTCCATCAATAATGTTGCCATTTGATGAACTTAGAGATGAGGTCACGTTTGTCAGGAATCTCGAAATTCATGGATCTAAATTTGTTCTGAATATATATCTTCTCCCAAATTGTCAATTCTAAAGGTTTTTCCAAATGTTTTAAAAGTGGGGCTTCTTTTTCAATTTTATGATTCTTGAATTAATTAAGTGCTGCAATAGCTGATTTTTCAGTTTCACCATTTTTAATATTTCTGAAGTGTTCCTTAGTGTGAGTGTCCAAATTTGGTTTTGTTTTTCCTATGTATACTTTATTGCTGTCCTTACAATTAATTTGATAAATTCCAGAATTTTTGCTATCTGGTGTGTTCAATTTCTTATTAGTTATTAATAGATTACCAAGGCAAAATTTATTTATCGGTGCCAATGTAATATTGAATTTCTTGAAAATTTTTTAAAATTTGTTAAGTATTTCAGGATGATAAGTAATTTTCTTAAACTGTTTTCCTTTCTTTGAATCAGATTGCAGGGTAGTGTATTCTTTCAATCTTTTTTGTTGTCTGAATTTCTTTAATTTATTTACAATTATTTCTTTTCCCTAACCATTTAGATTGGCCATGTTCAAAATGTGATTGTATTCTTTGTTAAAATCTTCTTTATTTAATGGAACATTTAATAATCTATATATCAAACTGTTGAAAATTGCATGTTTATGTGCCATATGATTGAAACCTGAAGATTTTATATAATTGTCATAAGTAATGCCACGAGTGATTTCCAAATTATCGATAAATTCACGACTCACGAAGTGAGGAGTGAATTTATCTAGAGAATTTGGAAATCAAGAGTGGCATTTGTTAGGACTATTTAACGAATAAAATTAAGTTGTTTGTTCACAAATCATTATTTAACTATAGTTATTTTAAAATATTTATATATTTAATGTAAACGGCGATATGAGAAGTGATAGGTACGCTTCATCTGCTTCTTTTGTTTATCACTGCAACGAGATCATACTATTTATTGCCAAAGGAATGCAATACTATAAGAATGCTCTCTAGTGGAGAAAAAATGAAACACATCAAACTGTATACTAATTCATTTCCGATGTCGTATGATGTAAATATGACAATTATATTTTTCTGGATTGTTACCTGGGAAAAAATACATTTAAGAAAGTGCAAACAGTGGTTTCTTCTTTTGGTGGTATAATCAATTGTTACAAATGTTTTTATATTAACTCCCACATGGAGCGTGTGTGGACATTCATGCACTATATATACAATCTGGTAGCCGTATTTCTCACAGGCTCAGTCACTGCAAAATAATGGTCAGATCTGTTCAGAATATTAAAAAGGAGGAGCTTTCTTTAATATGGTAATTATAACACTGATAAATATTTCGTGAAACACGACTCTGATTGGTTCTAAAACAGAAATCATTGAAACGTGATTGGCCCATTGAGTTCCATTTGGGGCATGAGTTAAATAGTCTGTATGAGTATCCTTCCTATATATATTGAATTCAATTTTTTCTTGTAGTTCATTCCTTATTAAGTACAGGTCTAAAAATGGAATTAGCTTATCCTTTTCCAATTCCATAGTAAATTTTACAGTTCCATCTTGAAGGTTGAGTAATTTCAATGCATCTTCAATATATTTAGAATTTATCACAGAGAAAATATCATCTACATATCTATACCAACATTTGAATATCCAGGGATAAACATTGGTGATATGAGACTCTAAATAACCCATAAATAAATTTGCCAAAAATGGTAAAAGTGGGTTACCCATAGCCAGACCTGAGATTTGTTTGTAAAATTTTTCATTGAAGGTGAAAACATTATTTATCAATGCAAAGCTTTGTAAGAATTAAATTTCTTCTATTTTTTTCTCTTTCTAGTTTTAAGGAATTTAGCAATTTTTCTAAAATAGTTAATATCTTTCCAATTGGGATGCTCGGAAATAAAGAAATTACGTCAAAAGAAACCAATCTGTCATCACCACATTAAAAATGGTGAAATTGAAAAATCAGCTATTGCAGCACATAGTTTATTGGAGAATGATAACATTGAAAAAGAAGCCCTACTTTTAAAACATGTGGAAAAACTTTTAGAATTGACAATTTGGGAGAAGATATATATTCAGAAGAACAAATTTAGATCCATGAATTTCGAGATTCCTGACGAACGTGACCTCATCTCTAAGTTCATGAAATCAACACCAGATGGCAACGTTATTGATGGAGATTCCAACGAAAATCCGGTAGTCATAATGTCGGTTGAGAATGGGAGAGATCCTTCTCTTGAAAACTAGTTCCCATTTAAGTTATGTAGATAGGAAATAACACTATGAGGTTTTTTAATATTGTTTATTTTTTATTATTTCACTCACCTCATACTTCATAATTCATAGCAGACCCTGGGTTTCTTCACATATTTTGTGACATTATCAATGCTGCGTCACGTTCACAACTGACGTCCAACAGCCTTCTATCCTGCAGACTGACCTCCGCGCCATCTGGTGGCCGACTGAAGAATTTCCAAATCAGTCCTCTTTCTTTATAACCGGGTATTTCAAAATTCATAGTTGTATTTTTATTCTTGCATATGTAAATTTTTTCCCAAATTGTGAGTTCCTTCGGTTTTTCCAATTGTTTAAGTAATTTTGTTTTGGTTTCTATTCTATGTTTTTCTGACCAGGCATGTGCAGCTATTGCAGATTTTTCGGTTTCTCCATTTTTAACATTTCTGAGGTGTTCTTTTAATCTTGCATTTAGATCCCTTTTTGTTTTTCCTATGTATATCTTTTCACAATCTTTACAATTAATTTGATAAATTCCCGATTTTTTGCAGTCTTCAATCTTTTCATTTTTGTTGGTTTTTATTAAATTACCTAAGCTGTAATCATTTTTCGGTGCTAATTTAATGTTGAATTTGTTGAAAATTTTTGAAACTTGTCAAATACGAAAGGATGGTATGTGAACTTCTTGAATTTTTTGCCTATATTTTTATCTGTCTGAAGAGTACTTTCATTGATGACTTTTTTGTTCTTTGAATTTATTTATTTTCTTGTGTATCATTTTCTTTTGAAAACCATTATCCTTAGCAATTTTTATGATGTGTTCTTTCTCTTTATTGTAATTTTATTTGCTCATGGGGACATTCACAAGTCTGTGTGTTAAAACTATTAAATACTGCCTGTTTGTGTGAAAAATGGTTAAATCCAGTAGCTTTTATATAACTGTCGATGTGAGTTTCTTTTCTGTAGATTCCAAATTCTATTTTCTTTTTTTCTTCATTCCTAATCAATTTAAGGTCTAAAAATGGTATTTCATGATTATTTTCTATTTCCATTGTAAATTTGATTGTTTTATTTTGAATATTTAACAGTTTAATGGCATCTTCTAATTGTTTATCTTTTACTATTGCTATGATATCATCTACGTATCTTCTCCAAGATTTAAACATCAAAGGATGTGCTTTGGTTACATGACATTCAAAGTTCCAAATTTGAATGTCATGTAACCAAAGCACATCCTTTGATGTTTAAATTTTGGAGAAGATACGTAGATGATATCATAGCAATAGTAAAAGATAAACAATTAGAAGATGCCATTAAACTGTTAAATATTCAAAATAAAACAATCAAATTTACAATGGAAATAGAAAATAATCATGAAATACCATTTTTAGACCTTAAATTGATTAGGAATGAAGAAAAAAAGAAAATAGAATTTGGAATCTACAGAAAAGAAACTCACATCGACAGTTATATAAAAGCTACTGGATTTAACCATTTTTCACACAAACAGGCAGTATTTAATAGTTTTAACACACAGACTTGTGAATGTCCCCATGAGCAAATAAAATTACAATAAAGAGAAAGAACACATCATAAAAATTGCTAAGGATAATGGTTTTCAAAAGAAAATGATACACAAGAAAATAAATAAATTCAAAGAACAAAAAGTCATCAATGAAAGTACTCTTCAGACAGATAAAAATATAGGCAAAAAATTCAAGAAGTTCACATACCATCCTTTGGTATTTGACAAGTTTCAAAAAATTTTCAACAAATTCAACATTAAATTAGCACCTAAAAATGATTACAGCTTAGGTAATTTAATAAAAACCAACAAAAATGAAAAGATTGAAGACTGCAAAAAATCGGGAATTTATCAAATTAATTGTAAAGATGTGAAAAGATATACATAGGAAAAACAAAAAGGAATCTAAATACAAGATTAAAAGAACACCTCAGAAATGTTAAAATGGAGAAACCGAAAAATCTGCAATAGCTGCACATGCCTGGTCAGAAAAACATAGAATAGAAACCAAAACAAAATTACTTAAACAATTGGAAAAACCGAAGGAACTCACAATTTGGGAAAAAATTTACATATGCAAGAATAAAAATACAACTATGAATTTTGAAATACCCGGTTATAAAGAAAGAGGACTGATTTGGAAATTCTTCGGTCGGCCACCAGATGGTGCGGAGGTCAGTCTGCAGGATAGAAGGCCGTTGGACGTCAGTTGTGAACGTGACGCAGCATTGATAATGTCACAAAATATGTGAAGAAACCCAGGGTCTGCTATGAATTATGAAGTATGAGGTGAGTGAAATAATAAAAAATAAACAATACTAGTTCCCATGTTTGAAGAAACATAAAATATGAGGTAAGATGTTAAAAAATGACTCATTAATTTACGAATGAAGAACCTCATAATATTATTTCCCATATTTAACTATGAATCATAACCCTTGTTCTTACCCTTTCCAGCACTATGCCACTCTATTTGAGTTCCACTGCAAATTTAAATGAGAAATTGTTCAGGCCTCCAAACTTACTCTGATGACAGAGGAATATCTAAGATAACACTGAATGGTGCAGATGTACCATTTGTTATGTATATAGTTTGATATACTGAAACTTTGTCTGTTTGCAGGCCACATCGGATGCTGTGAAAAATGAAATTGAAAACATAGATATTGAAGAACAGATAACTCATAATTTGGTAAGTTCACTTTGTATGGAAAATATAGGCCATCAAAAGTAAAAGGTTTTTTTTTTATTTTTCATTGCAATCATTGATTTTGGTACCTGTTTATATAACTTAATTAACACTTGGGAATGTGCGATGATCACAGCAATTACCGCAGCTGTCTGATGAAAATATCTATACCGGCAGTGGCTTTGCTGCCATAAGTTTACTTATGCTGAAAAGGTCAAAGCCAATAAGCCAGTACCTTGGTCGAATCAGTGACATCTTTTGCCCTAAATGTACAACCGTCAAGAAATATAGACATGGGTTCCACTAGAGTACAATTTTCCCGAGGTGAAATAGTCAATCACTGGGTTCTTGGGTCGGGAACTATTTCAGGGAATCCATGGAAATTGGAAAACATAGGTCAGGTTAGAGATGTATTGAGAGCTTATGCCTGCATGGCCTTGAACCTAAGGGTTCATATGCACTCTGTCTATCGGTTTGATAGTGCCAGTAGCTTTTAGTATAACAAGAATGTGCTATAGTTTATAAAAACTTCTCTTCCAAATTGTTCAGTTTATATAAAGCATAATAACTTACTATTGTAAATATGTTTCTATAAATTTATTTGAAGAGAAAAATTTTCGCCTAGACCGGGACTCGAACCCGGAACCCTTGGCTTTCCGGGCCAAGTGCTCTACCAACTGAGCTACCGAGGCGAGTTACGATTTAGATGCAAATTTTTCTCTTATATACGTTGTAATTTGCGTCTAAATCGTAACTCGCCTCGGTAGCTCAGTTGGTAGAGTACTTTGCCCGGAAAGCCAAGGGTCCCGGGTTCGAGTTCCGGTCTAGGCGAAAATTTTTCTCTTCAAATAAATTTATCTTTCAGTGAGAAATGTTAAATCAATAATAAAAACATCATGTTTCTATAAATCTACCATAATAGCAAGGTATACTCATGCATGCACATACTATAAGAAACACATCCACTTAAAATGTGAAGCAGACAAAAGCTGACGTCCAGTAAATTGTATACTTTGGTGTTGTATAAGATCAGTATCACTTATCACTTAATTTAAAAAAAAAATGTTTGTGTTCGATAAAAGTATAACTAGCAGAAATTAAGTGTTATGAATTTAAAAATATTATTTTGAAAAATTGTATTGTAGAGAAGTCAGCACTTCCCAAATCAGCCAATCTAATTTCTCATCTCACATCAGCCAATAACAAAGAAATGCTTGATGAATTGATAAATAAAAACTTAATTTGACCTATGGTTATCAATCAACTTAATACAAGTGTGCATAAGAAACATTTCAGTGAAATAATGAACAAAATATTTTCCATATTCTCCTGCTCAATGACGGATCATATCATCAGACAAGAACTAAACATGTACATTAAAATCATTAAAGCACATTAAGTACAATAACAATAAAATTCCAATTCCTGAAGGAGAGTACATCGTCATCATCCTGCCAGGTATTATTCCTAGAAGAACTGTTACGGCCTGAGAAAGGGTTTTCATGCCATCTTTTCATAGGTCGACCAAGTGACCATTTCCCATTTGGACAGTAGTTCGATATTGCCTTGGGGATCCTGGATCTAGCCATTCTTGAGTCATGTTCCTTCCAGTTTAGCTGATATCTGGAGATGTAGTCCAGTATTGGTGACACATTAAGTTCTTGAAGGATTTCTACATTTTTCTTTCAATCCCTTTTGGTGTAGCCAGCTCTTCGGCACATAAATCTCATCTCACAAGCTGTTAGTCTGCTTTCATCTCTCCTCCTGATAGTCCACGCTTCACTCCCACAATATAGGACTGGTCGAGCCATTATTTAATAAAGACGAGTACGAGTTGATTTTTGCACTAATGAAGGTTTTAAAACTCTATTAATGATTGCCATTGATTTGTTGAATTTCACAATTTTCTCTGATAATCCAAATTTCCAACAAAGGAGAGTTTATATCCTAAATAAGTAAACTCAGTAAATCTTTCTAAAATTTTGTTATTTAACCTTTAAGCACCCAAGTTTAAATGGCCAGGTAGCGGCAGGCTGCCCGGGTTTAAATGTCCACCTAGCTTTTAAACTCCTTGGCTTTTGACAATAACTTAGCTGATTTTATTAACTCATATTTTAAAATCTGTGGGGGTCACAAACATCAAATAACGTTTAAAGTGTTAAATATTATTGTAAAATCAGTGGTATTCACGGCAAAAACTCGTAGTGATATTTTATACCATAGAGATAATTTTTTAATTCACGATAGTTACCAAATAACTTTAGGGACTTTAGAGTGTTGTGAATCAGGTTAGAAGTGAAAAACTGTATATAGATTTAGGTATATTCTAACCCTCGTTCATTCTTTTGTTTATTATGTTGCATCTGGTCAGTTTTTCCCCTAAGCAGGAAAGTTTTGAAAAAAAAAACAGGTCACATTCCACCCACAGCCCTTATTCATTCACAGTTTTGCAACTCAGAGTGAAGTTTACGATATGTCTTGTACAAAATCACTACGTTCCACTGAAATACAAGACATTCTCGGATTGTGACAATGACGAAAACGATATCAATGAAAATCACAAGCTACAATCAACTGACACTTATAGCTGTGAGACACCTGACTTTTGTCAGGTCTTGGGTTCATGAAACTAGAATTGACAGCGAAGAAAACTGTACTCTTCCCCCTGATGTGACAGAATCAAAAATGTACCTTTTTCTTGGCGTAATTATTCTAATGTGATATGACGTGTTGTGAGATAGTAAGACCTAAGAGAAAAGGGATGCCTGATAATCTAAAAATAATAATAATTCCATGGTGCGACAGGCCTAGAAGGCCCTTAGCCTACCAGCCGGCTGCTGGCCTCACACTCACATGTGTCAATCACAAAGGTAGATTATCATCGAGCCAGTGCATGTGTGACATGTGGTCAGCATGTCGAGTGCCTCAGCCATTATAGCTTGTTTACTCAACCAAAAAATTATTTTTTCGTTTGTTAGACTTGACCATTCTATACAGTTTTCTTCTTCTGACTTCATTGGTGCCAAAACAACAGATAGAGACTTGCGACTTAGACTTGTCAGAGACGTTTTGCAACAGGCTGGTAGAACAGCCTGTAGACGCCTTTCTGGATAGACCAAATATATTGAGTACAGACATTTCGTGATTTGAAGTCAACTTTAGTCAACATTGGGCCAAAACAACACATAGAGACTTCCGACTTAGACTTGTCACAGACTTTTTGGAACAGGCTGGTAGAACACCCTGTAGATGACTCCCTGATTGGTAGACATAGTATATTGAGTACAGACATTTCGTGACTTGAAGTTAACTTTCGTCAACATTGGCCGGTAGCTTTACAAAGACTAATTTGTCGTGTGTGTTCGGCACAGGGAATCAGAAAATGTGTGCAAGTGAAGTGTAAAATGTATGATGTCGGTTTGTGGATTGGTGATTGTTTCGAGGCTTATCACACAAAAACAAACATTTAATAAACAAATGCTACCTTCACATCACGTTGCCAAGCATCTGATAACCCTGAGAAAAGGTATGTTACAAGAGTAGTATTATCCAATATAATTTCAAGCAACCAAACAGTTCCGCCTGCTCAGAACCCATAAGCTGGGTCTGTGGGCAGATTGGACGTACAATTTAAAACCCAGCATATGTGCACCTGGGCGTTTAAAGGTTAAACAAATTTTGCTTGGTATTGGGGATTTTCCACAAAAGGCCATTATTTTAGTTTTATTGGTAGATATTTCCATTGAATATTTCTGGGCTATGAAATTTAAATTCTGTACTGACCATTGTAAATCATCTTCAGATGTTGCTAGTAAAACAAGATCATCTGCAAACATTATTATATCTAATTTTAAATTTCTATTGATAGTGATACTTCCATGTTTTGTTTGTCTAAAGTCTTTTACAATGGCATTCATATATATGTTAAAAAGTAGAGGGGAGAGGCCACAAGCTTTTCTGACTCGTGAGTTTATTTCTTTCCACTGTGTTATTTTTTCTTTTATTTTTATTGCAATGAGAATTGACTTATAAATGTTATAAATATTGTATATGATCTGCTTTGGGGTCAAATCTTTCATCAAAATTTCAAATAACAGACTTCTGTTCACTTTATCAAATGCTTTTTTAAAGTCAATAAATGCCAAGTGTGTTTCTATATTAAATTCACGATGTTTCTCAATCAAAATTTGCATTGTGAAATATCCATCAGAGCATGATCCTTTCTGGAATCCATTTTGTGCTTCTCCAAGTATATCTTCATAATATTTATATAATTTATTCTTAATAACTTGTGGAAAGCAACGGGAAGCTACCACACCCACAATTCCCTAGTAAAGCTGCAAGCATAGCATGAAAATACTATGATTGCAGTGAAGGACCTGCCTTCGGGCAGAATTACTATGGATGGAATAGTGGAATAAATTTTGTAACCAGAGTTTAATAAGCTGATGCCTGTGTAATTATCACAATTGGTCTTATCTCCTTTTTTAAATATTGGAATTATTAATGACCAATCTTGAGGTGGATTTTCTCCTTGCCATATGATATTCAAGAGGTTTAAATATCTTTTGAGAAATAGATGACTGGAGTGTTTAAATAGATCAGTGGGTATTTCATCTTCACCAGGTGCTTTGTTACTCTTTATATTTTTTAAAGCTATTTGAAGTTCTTCTAAGGAAATAAAGTCTCTTTGTAAATTATCTGGCTCTTGTATCTGTAAAGAGGGACAGTTGTTTGTCCATAAATTTTGATAATAATTAATCCATTTATCATGAGGAAATATATTTATTCTAGCAATATCTTTGTTTTCACTATTTAAATTTTTCAAAATTTTATATATTGATGGTTGGGGCCTTGTTACATCATTTCCAAGAAGGATACAAATTGTTTCCAACTTTTCCTGTGATGCTTGCGGATTCACGTTTGGCAATGGCTCTTTTTTTGTGGTTCATCATCTTTTTTTTGTACTAATGAATTTTATATATGCCATCTGTTTTTCTTGTATAATCATTTTAATGTTATCATCAAAGTTTCTTAGGCCTTTAGCTCGTTTTTGCCAAGACTTTCATTAGCTGCTTGTTTTAAAATTGTTTTTATGTGTTTCCATTCTTCTTCTACATCAGTGCCTAAAGGTGTTGTTTCTATTATATTGTCTAATCTTCTTTGATAAAGCCATTTTATGTTAGTTGAATGCAGGCTCTCACGGCCGATAATCGTAATGTTGAGTGATTCCGGGTTATGTGGCCGTGGTCCATAGTTGGTGTTGATACCAGACGTTTCGCCCTCAACTGCGGAGGGCATCTTCAGTGGCGAGTGCTTCTATGCGTGTTTCCTGGTCGGAAGATCTACTTAGAATGAGCGCTGTGGACGTAGAGGATGTTGTATTAGTGGTGGGTGCAGGGTGAGTGGGCGTGGCTCTTGCTGATTGGCTAATAGTCGTCTCCTTGTTGTCACTGGTGTTAATGCATTTATTTTCTAGTGTATGAAACCAGGCCTTAGACAGTTTGATACCTTCTTCTTTTCTGTTAATATTTCCCTTATGCTTGTATATTTCTATAGCCTCTCGGTATAATCTAGGGAAATAGTAGGAAGTTGTGGCTAAAACTTGTGTATCGTCGAATAGAATCTGGTGTCCATTCGTAATGGCATGTTCTGCTACAGCTGATTTATCCATTTCTCCTTGTCTGCAGTTTCTTTTATGTTCTGATAAACGGGTGGCTATACTTCTTTTCGTGGTCCCTATATATGATTTACCACACGAACAAGGAAGTCGATATACGCCGCAAGTGGAGAGAGGTGGCCGAGGATCCTTAGCTGAGCGAAGGCAGTCTTCTATTTTTCTTGTAGGTCTGTAAACTGTTTTTATGTTGTATTTTCGTAGGAGTTTTCCGATACGATCTGTGACTCTTTGTACATATGGTAAGTAGGCTATGCTGGTTGAGGGTGTGTTATCCATTCTGACGTGCTGTCTTCGTGGATGTATGGTTTGTCTTATTTCCTTGGATGTGTAGCCATTTTTCTGGAAACAATTGAACAGATGGTGTTGTTCTTGTTTAAGGTGTTGTGGTTGGCATAACTTAGTCGCTCTGTCGAACAGTGTCTTAATGACACCTCGCTTTTGTCTTGGATGGTGGTTAGAGTCTTTGTGCAGATATCGGTCTGTGTGTGTAGGTTTTCTGTAAACTGTATGTTGAATTTCCCCATTGCCAGTCCTTATTATTTGAACATCCAGGAAAGGAAGTCTTCCATTATCTTCTTTTTCCATTGTGAACTGTATTTTGTTGTGTCTGCTGTTAAGGTGTTGAAGGAAACGTTCCAATTCTTCACTGCCATGTCTCCATACTACGAATGTGTCATCAACATAGCGAAACCAATGTTCTGGAGACTTGGGAGCTGTTTTTAGTGCTTCTTCTTCGAATTTCTCCATGAAAAAATTCGCTACTACTGGGCTTAGAGGACTGCCCATGGCTACTCCGTCGGTCTGTTCATAGTAGCTGTTGTTCCATTGGAAGTAAGTAGTAGTTAGTACATGCCTGAATAAATTGGATATTTCTTCTGTGAAAATCTGTCTAATGTAGTCCATGGTCTCATTTACCGGCACCATGGTGAAAAGGGAAACCACATCGAAGCTAACCAGTATATCTTGAGATGTTACGTTTATATTCCGTAGTCTCTCAATGAAATGTGTCGAGTCTCTGATGTAGCTGTCCGTTTTTCCAAGGAGTGGTTTCAGAAGTCCTGTAAGATGCTTTGCCAGTAAGTAGGTCGGGGAACCGATGGCACTGACAATTGGCCGGAGTGGAATGTTGTTCTTGTGTATTTTTGGAAGACCATAGAGTCTTGGAGGTTGAGCTTCGGATACGCGTAATTTCTTCTTAATTTCTTCTGGCAAGGACGATTGCTTGATAAGATTGTTGGTTTTTCGAAGAATGCCGGATGTAGGGTCTCGCTTGATAGGTTTGTATGTTTCTGGTGTCAGAATCTCTATTATTTTCTCTTTGTATTCGTGTGTATTCATAACAACTGTAGAGTTTCCTTTATCGGCTGGTAAAATGGTGATATTATTATCATTATTTAAAGTTTTTAGCGCTAGTCTCTCCTTCTTAGTTAAATTGCTTTTCGGTGGTTGGGCGCGACGGAGTATTCCTGCAGCTTCATAACGAATTTCATCAGTTGTTTGCAAGGGGAGATTCTTGATGCTTGCCTCGATGTTAGAGATAATATCCTCTACAGGTATTGATGTGGGTGTGATGGCGTAGTTGCGTCCTTTTGATAGTACAGATGTTTCTTCAGTTGACAGTGTGCGTGATGACAGGTTTGTTACGGTATGTTGTAGACCGACTGATTGCTGTAAGGGTCGCGATTGCATTTTTAGAAAGTCGAATTTCTTCATCTGCGTTCTAGTAGACTTTAACATGGTTGCTTCACTTGAGTTGTATGTAATGCTGTCGATCTTGTTCCAATAATGGTAAGGAATGCTGTTACTGATTGTTATGTGAAGTGTAAAGAGTTCTGCGTCGTTGGTTGCTAACTCCTTCCGTGTTTGTTGGATGCGTTCTCTGAGTAGAGCACGTTCAGTACGGTCGTATATGCGATGGGCTTTTTTAGATCTAAAAGTCCTCCGTTGTTGTAGGAATTTGGGTATATATCCAGCGTCTCTGCACCGTAGTAAAAAAGTATAAGATGATAGTAATTGGGATTTCTTCTTCCGGAGTGTCTCCAGGTGTCTAATACGTAAATAACTTTCCTCCCCGTAGAGGCGTTTAATAGTTGAATGCAGGCTTTCACGGCCGGTAATCGTAATGTTGAGTGATTCCGGGTTATGTGGCCGTGGTCCATAGTTGGTGTTGATACCAGACGTTTCGCCCTCAACTGCGGAGGGCATCTTCAGTGGCGAGTGCTTCTATGCGTGTTTCCTGGTCGGAAGATCTACTTAGAATGAGCGCTGTGGACGTAGAGGATGTTGTATTAGTGGTGGGTGCAGGGTGAGTGGGCGTGGCTCTTGCTGATTGGCTAATAGTCGTCTCCTTGTTGTCACTGGTGTTAATGCATTTATTTTCTAGTGTATGAAACCAGGCCTTAGACAGTTTGATACCTTCTTCTTTTCTGTTAATATTTCCCTTATGCTTGTATATTTCTATAGCCTCTCGGTATAATCTAGGGAAATAGTAGGAAGTTGTGGCTAAAACTTGTGTATCGTCGAATAGAATCTGGTGTCCATTCGTAATGGCATGTTCTGCTACAGCTGATTTATCCATTTCTCCTTGTCTGCAGAAAAGAAGAAGGTATCAAACTGTCTAAGGCCTGGTTTCATACACTAGAAAATAAATGCATTAACACCAGTGACAACAAGGAGACGACTATTAGCTAATCAGCAAGAGCCACGCCCACTCACCCTGCACCCACCACTAATACAACATCCTCTACGTCCACAGCGCTCATTCTAAGTAGATCTTCCGACCAGGAAACACGCATAGAAGCACTCGCCACTGAAGATGCCCTCCGCAGTTGAGGGCGAAACGTCTGGTATCAACACCAACTATGGACCACGGCCACATAACCCAGAATCACTCAACATTACCATTTTATGTTAGTATCTTGAAGTATTTATGAAGGTTTTGTTTTTTGTTTCTTTTTTATACCAACGAGGCTTTAATCTTACTGGGCAAACTAGTAGATAATGGTCAGTTTCAATTTCAGGGCCTCTGTAAACTCTGGTGTCTAGTACGAGGTTAGCTAATTTTTTATTGCATAGTCAATCAATGATTTCAAACCTGTGGCCTCCCATGTGAATTTATGACTGTCTTTGTGATAGAAAAATGTATTCATGACTTTCAATTTGTTGTAGGTGAGGAAATCTATTGGTCTTATTCCATTGTTATTGCATGTCTGTTCTCCAAACGTTCCTATGGATTATTCTATTTTACAGTTTCCAATTCTTGCATTAAAATCTCCTAATAAGATAATACAGTCATTTTGATTTATTTCATTGAAAATATGGTGTAATTCATTATAAGGAGAGTATAAGTAAAAAAAAATACAAAGCAATGTAATTAATGCATACATAATGTAGCAGGATTTTAAAAAACGGTGGGTTAATGAATAATTTATCTACATGACAAGAGCAGGTGGACGTAATGAATCTGCAACTATCCAGCTCCATTACTGGCTATTCATTTATTAAAAAAGGGCACTTCCTTTCTCTTGATGCGCTTCATAGGTACTCTGGAACTAAATGGAGACCGTCTTTATTCTCTCCTGGGAAACAGTTCACTGGTGCAACTGTTTTCTCATAATTTCTCAGAAAAATAATATTGTCCTAATATTCATAAAATAAAATAAGTTAAAATATACCTTCTTAGGTAAAATCCATCGTCCTCAACTTATAAAATATGTAATCTTTATGCCTGTAAGCCTTTCAGGATATCTGTTCCATCTTCAGCAGTTCATTCTTTGCTACAGCATCCAGTATGACGCCCGATGCTGTAGCAAAGAATGAACTGCTGAAGATGGGATGGATATCCTGAAAGGCCTACAGGCATAAAGATTACATATTTTATAAGTTGAGGACGACATATTTTACCTAAGAAGGTATATTTTAACTTATTTTATTTTATGACTCTCCACCTCAATGGTTTTAACAATGAATTTTATTAGTATTGGTCCTAATATTGCAGAGAATGGACACACAATGGTCTGACCATTGTATGTCTGGGGCAGGAAACACACACTCTATAGAAAGACGAACCAGGTTGCAATCTGCTCCGCTTATAAATCACATGATGAGTTGAACTGTAGAGTCATGACACATGTTACTAGAAACTAAATTATGCATGTAGAATTGGCAGCATTTCTTCTAAGGTGACTTTAACAAACCCTTAGACTATCTGGATAGCTAATTAACATTATTTTAAAACTGTAGGCTTTCACGGCCGGCGTCTTGATCCCTATTAGGTTCGTCTTCCGGGCATATAGGCCGTGGTCCAGTCGTTCTTCTACTCGACGTTTCGTCTACTGCTGCGGTAGACATCTTCAGGAGATACTGCGTGCTCTCTGTGAACTCCTCAACAGTCGGCTGCAGACTGGCTGGTCGTTGGAAACTCCCTCCCTATTTATAGGCACGCCCCTGGTGGAGAGGCGGTTTTCTGCGCGGTCCGTGTTGCGTGCTGTTTTGTCCAGGCTGTCGCTAGCAGAAGTCATAGGCTTCGTTGTCGTATTGTGCAATGCCGGGATCCAGATTTTGTTTATCTTCATGGTTTCTTCTTTTTTGTTAAAGGAATTTTTGTGTTTATATATTTCAATGGCTTCTCTGTACAGTCTGGTGTAATAATGTAATGTTTTGGGACAATACCTGTGTTTCTTCGAATCTTATTATATGTTCTTGGTTGTTATCCAGTGTTCCGCTACGGCTGATTTTTCCTTTTGTTTTAGTCTGCAATGCCTCTTGTGTTCTTGCAATCTTGCAAAATATCGGCACAACAAAAAGAATGGTTACCACAAGATTGCAAGACACAAGAGGCATTGCAGACTAAAACAAAGGAAAAATCAGCCGTAGCGGAACACTGGATGAACAACCAAGAACATATAATAAGATTCGAAGAAACACAGGTATTGTCCCAAACATTACATTATTACACCAGACTGTACAGAGAAGCCATTGAAATATATAACACAAAAATTCCTTTAACAAAAAGAAGAAAACCATGAAGATAAACAAAATCTGGATCCCGGCATTGCACAATACGACAACGAAGCCTATGACTTCTGCTAGCGACAGCCTGGACAACAACAGCACGCAACACGGACCGCGCAGAAACCGCCTCTCCACCAGGGGCGTGCCTATAAATAGGGAGGGAGTTTCCAACGACCAGCCAGTCTGCAGCGACTGTTGAGGAGTTCACAGAGAGCACGCAGTATCTCCTGAAGATGTCTACCGCAGCAGTAGACGAAACGTCGAGTAGAAGAACGACTGGACCACGGCCTATATGCCCGGAAGACGAACCTAATAGGGATTATTTTAAAAGATTATAATTAATGTTTATTTATATATTTATTACATTTTATCCTAATTTTATTGTGCCTAAATATGCCAGTTGTATAAGAAATTGTAACAGAGTCACATTTTCTGTCAAAATAATGTTACAGTTCAACTGAAACATAAATCAAAGGAGCAGTTCAATTAAAGTGGTTGCTAACAAAATTCAAGTAGAAGATTAGTCAGTTGGTAAAGAAATAATCTTCACAATAGATCAGTTAATTTATTTCTTACACAACATTTTAATAGTGGCAACACACACTAATTTGTCTTTACTGTGAACATTCATGATGCAGCCAACAAAAGGAGGAAGGTTGTCCTGAATAACTGACACTAGTTGTCCTGTTTCTTGAACCATTTACTTCTCTGTTGTAGACTAAGAAAGTAGTCCTTTGACCATGACTTCCAAAAACATTAATGCATATATTGAATGTGCTGCCATCTGCTCATTCTGTTGATACTTAAGTTTTTTAAGGAAGCTATACGTTAGCAGTGAATGAACGACCAAGTAGGAAATGACCAGGTGTAACTAGTTGCATCTTCAGACATGTGACGTAATGGTTCTGCCTCACTTTGATATAGTAACATGTTATATTTTTCACAGTTAAGTATTTTTAAACCTGTAATCTTTGTTAAGTGAGTCTTAACACATTTATCGACTCCCATAAACCACATGTATAAGGATCTCAAAGTGGAATAAATTTGCAATCAAAATTGTTTGACATAGCAGAGTGTTCAACGTAGGTAATATATCTGAGACAGAAAAAAAATTAAGTTGGGTGGCTGCCCCAACAAAATTTGCACCATTATCACTAACTCTGCAAAATAATGCTCTGCAGGTAAAACACGAGATAAGTTTTTCTTTTTGTAAATAAATACTTATGATGTAAAGAAAGCATTGTAGGAAATTAAATCTAAAGCCATAGATGAAGACCATATCAATATTACTCTTATTAACAAACTCTTGGACATTACCTTACCAACTTTGACTCACATATTTAATGCCTCTATCGTGACTGCAATGTACCCTGACATATGGAGGAAAGCACATGTAGGTCCTATCCCTAAAGTAAACACATCCTCTTCCCCTCATCATTATAGACCTATGAGCATCCTAACTACCTTATCAAAAGCACTTGAACGGATTATAAATAAACGACTAACCGACTATTTAAATGAACGCAAATTTTTTGACACTTACCAATCAGGATTTCGGGCTGGTTACAGCACGGCATCTGCATTACTTAACATTACTGAGGACATACGTGAGGCTATGGATCAGAGTAAATTGACTATCCTACCCCTAATTGAATTCCAGAGCTTTTGACATGGTTACTACAAACATTTTACTGTCAAAATTTAACTTACTAAATTTTTATGAAAATTCTATTAATTTGTTCCACTCCTACCTTACAGGCCGCCAACAATGCATTGTTGTATGTGTTTGTTTTTCTTCATGGAGGTCAGTGGAGTGCAGAGCACCTCAAGGATCAGTATTAGCTCCAATTTTATTTTCTATATACATCAACAACATAAGTGTCTGCATTAAACATTGCAAATTTAATATCTACGCTGATGATGTACAACTTTATATACATACTAGACCAGAACTGATTAGCGATACAATTAAACAACTTAATGAAGACCTTGACTCCATAGCAACATGAACAAAACAAACAGACCTTACTGTAAATCCTGAGAAGAGAAAAGTAATTGTCATCGTCCATCAAAGTCTATTAAACAAATTTATTATTCATCGATGATTTCTGTAAATATAAATCAAACTGAAATTCCATTTAAACCTTCCGTAAAAAATCTTAGTGTATATTTCTACCAAATTCATAGTAGGCAGGTTCATTTAAGAGAAATGTGTAAAAAAAATATGTTCAGTCTTCAATTCCCTAAAATATTTGAAAAATTTCCTTACTTGTACATTGAAAAAAATACTTGTCTCGACTTTGATTATTACTCTTAACTGACATGAGTATCACATTCGGACAAAGTCTGCAACGAGTTCATAATGCTTGTGCATGTTATATATGCAACCTCTGTAAATCAGACCAATTAACTCCAGTATTTGAAATGTGGTCTTGGCTCCGATTGGAAGACAGGTGGAAGATACATTGCCTCTGCTTCTTAAACAACACTTTGTCCACCTCATCACCCCTTTATATTTCTACTCGCTTTCACTCGCTATCCTCCCACCATAACTTAAACACACGATCGAGAGAAAATTTTCTGTAGCTGTTCCTGTACATCGAATATCTCACTATTCCTCATCCTTGCTTGTTTCGGCCACCCAATTTTGGAATTCCTTCCCTTCGTACATCAAGGACTGCCCAACCCAAAAACAGTTTAAAAATAAACTTACTTCATATTTCCTTAGACAATATAATATATAACAATGTTCCATGTATACTTTTATTATTTCTTTATCTTTTAAACCTTTATTACCAAGCCATTTACTTAATCTTATTATAGGTTATTTTTGTTATATTTATTATTATTATTATTATTATTATTATTATTATTATTATTATAGTAAAACTTGTTTAATCTGGATTGTGAGTAATGCGGAAATCTTGTGCAATGTGAACAAATTTATTCGTCACAGCGAAGTACTAGTCATTTTACGTGTATTTTTTTTCTAAAACGGATTCTGTCCAACGCGGAAACGGAAGGATATTTCTGATACTTCTATACAATTCATGAAAAAAATTTTAGGAAGCGGAAAGGTATGTATATTTATTAACCCTCAATGGTTTTTTTTTTTTACTGCAGGCAGGTGCAAGACGGCTTTTACAAATAGTGATTCAAACCAAATGGACAAATAAATATCAAAACAATACAGACCTGATTATCACTGATCCTAAAGTTCATTGTTAAAAGCTGTTATATTTTACATGCCGATATGTACTTTGGTACTTTGATAAATGCCTCCATCGCCACTATCAGTATATTATTGGTTCAAATTGTTCATTGCAAAAATTTGATTGAATAATACGTGTCTCTTGTGCTTTGTTCCCAGTTTATAATGTCGAGTAAAAGGAAAGAAAAATAATTAGCACCGAAGAGAAAAAAAAAATTAGTGTTGCCGCTTAAAGTAAAAATAAAAATGCTTGACTGTTTATACGCGTTGACGAGTCGTTTGCGTCTATATCACGCTATTTCAATGTTAATGAATCAAGAAATTCGAAGACAAAATAAGGAATTATATCGCAGAATTCACAGCTGAATATCAATCATAGTTGAAAGACCTTTTAAAAGCGGCAAACTAACTCATTGGCACTATTGAACCTGTGGGATCAAAGCCACGCAGACATAAGCTCTCCATATATCCCCATCCTGAGCCAGTGTTTTCCATTCATCCCCTGTATAATCTACTTCCCTCAAATCATAGTTAATGTTATTCTCCCATCTCATTCTTGGTCTACCAACTTGGCGTTTTCCCTCCGGTTTTCCCACAAGAAGCTTCCATGCACGTCTTTCTTTCCCCCATTCGTGCTACATGTCCTGCTCATCGCAGTCTACAAGATTTAACTGTTCTCATTATATCTGGCTTCCTATAAAAACCATGTAATTCACTGTTATGCAGTCTTCTCCATTCACCTGTCTGTTCATCTCTCTTTGGTCCAAAAATTTTCCTAAGAACTTTATTCTCAAATACTTGTAATCTCCTTTCCTCCCTTAAAGTAAGAGTCCATGTTTTGCATCCATATAATATAACTGGTAGAATAATAGTTTTATATATTTTCAGTTTAACGTTTTTTGAAAGGAGTTGGGAAGTCAAGAGTCTGTAATGCATAATAACACGCATTTCCAGAATTGAGCCTTTGTTTAATTTCCTTGTGCATCTCATTCATGTTTGTGATTATTGTTCCTAGGTATTTGAATTCAGCCACTTCCTCAAAATTTCCCTCATTTGTCATTAGCTGTTCATTTCCATTATATAATATGGTCATTTGGTCAAGCATATAATGTGACCATATATTTAGTTTTATTGATATTTACTTCCAGTCCCAATTTCTTAGTGTTACTCAATAGTTTGTGTTGTGTTGGCCCTTAGTATCTCCTTGCTATCGCCCAATAGTACTACATCATCAGCATAAACTAACAGCTTATTAATACCATTGAGTTGTAGACCTTCATCCTCTAAAGATTTGATGGCATGCTCTAGTACAAAATTAAATAGTAGAGGAGATAGTGCATCTCCTTGCTTCAACTCATTCTGAATTTCAAAAGTGTCCAAAAACTGTTTGCCTACACGCACACTACTCTTTGTGCCATTTAGACATTCATATCAGTCTAACTGACATTTTAGGAATTACAAACTCCAGCAGGATACTATATAACTTCTCCCTCTTAATTGAATCATATGCTTTTTTGAAGTCTACGTATAGTTGATGTACAGTACAATTATATTCCCATTTCTTTTCTAAAATCTGTCTTATACTAAAAATCTGATCTGTTGTAGACCTGTTTCTTCTAAATCCACATTGATGATCTCCTAGAATGTCATCAATATAGGGAGTAAGTCTGCTTACTAATATATTTGTTAGAATTTTGTATGAAGTTGAAAGTAATGAGATGCCCCTGTAGTTGTTGCAATCAGTTTTACTCCTTTCTTATAAATTGGTACGATAATCGATTCTTTCCATTCATCTGGAAGAGCTTCTTTATCCCAAATCATATTAAGCAGCTGGCGTATTTTGTCCATCAATTCCGCCCCCCCCCCTGATTTTGTCAGTTCTGCTGGGATCTCATCTGAACCTGATGCTTTATACAGCTTCAATTTTTCTATCGCCATTTCAACCTCTAATGCACTTGGTTCTACGATTAGCATTTCTGCTGTCTGTAAATTATCCTCTTCAATATCCTGTTCTGTATGTACATTTAATAGCTGATTAAAGTAACTTTTCCATCTATTTAATATACTCCTGGAATCTGCAATTATATCCCCCTTTTCATTCCTAATTATGTTTGTTCTAGCCTGAAACCCTTCCTTCTCTATACTAATTCCCTGATATAATTCTCTAATGTTCATATTTTTGGCATTCATTTCAAGATCATTAATCTTCTCTCTCAGATATTCCCTCTTTTTACTCTTTAGTAACCTCGTGGTTTCCCATCTAACACTACCCAATTGCTCTAAATTTACCTCATTTGGCTCCTGTAACCGTTTCATTTTTGCTGGCTTTCTTTTTTTTGCAATGTCGGCACTTTCCTCATCAAACCATTTCTTGTTTTGCCTCTTTTTTAAACAACCAATGCTTTCTGATGCTGACAATTTAATAGTATCTCTTGTAGCCTCCCATTCTGTGTGTGTTTATATCTGTTTCTTCTTTGTTTGCCACATTGTCATGTGAAGATTTCAGTACTTAAAATCTATTAGCAATTTTAATTTGGTATTCTTGCTGCATTTTTATCATTTTTCAAGTTTTTTAAATCTAATATTTCAGAATCATCTTTAGCGTTTGTTCCTCTCATTAGCGATAGCCATTGTCTGATTTTCACCCTGACCAGATGATGATCCAAATTATAGTCTGTCCCTCTAACTGATCTAACATTGATGATGCTACTGTGCCATCGTTTGTCCACGAATATGTGATCTACCTGGGTTGGGGGGCTAAACAGGAAAAAATTACTAAGTTCTTTTTACAGTCCTTCCCTAAATCTGACAGTAATAATTAATAGAAATTGTTCAAAATCTCTTAATTAATTTATTTTATTTTGATAATTTTTATTTTATTCTGTAACCATGGAATGTATCCCTTATATACCCATATAAATTACCATTCCATAGTCGTGGTTTCTGTATTCACGGCATATTTGCGGAACATATCCCCCGTGAATAATGAGCTTTTACTGTATAGATTGTACCTGTATAGATTCGGCCTCATTGCACACCCGTTAGACAGATACCTGTCGTGCAAATAACAAAATTGCGCTGTAAAATCTTAATTTAGTTAAGTTTTGAGACTGATCTTTCACAGGTAGCGTTCTGAATTTACGGAATAAAGATGGCTGAAACGTATGTATCATTCTCATTAAGTAAAAGTGATTGAAGGCAAATCTCGAAACATTTCCGGACCAATGCTCCAAAGTCAAGCTCTAGCTCTTGTTAAATCCCTAAAGTAATAACGATTTCAAGGAATCTTCAGGTTGGCTGGACAGTTTTAAAAGATGACACAATGTAGTGTGGAATGAAATTTGCAGGGAATCAAAGAATGTGGACGAAAGTGTAGTTAATGAGTGAAAACCGAAACTGCATACTTGAATTTCAGGATACACGCCTAAGAAAAATTTTTAAGGCTGACAAAATGGGACTGTTTTTTATTTTTGCGCATTACCATCAAAGTCGCTCATACATACTGTACTTCACTTTTCAATGGCAGCGTAACTACAATCAATCCACGGTACATGAAAAGACATATGGTACTCTATAATATAAGATTATTAATAAGTTTTAGTTTTTTTTATAATGCAGATTATGTCCAATGTGGGGGATAAAAAATTGATCCCATGTAATTCCTCTTTCAGCAAGTTTTACTGTATTATTATTATTATTATTATTATTATTATTATTATTATTTTTCTTTCTTACCCTTGTTAACTTTATATTGTGTAGTATGTATCATTAATCATAATTCTTATTGTATGTATAATTTAACCTGGTGAAGTAAAAGTGAAGACCTTATGGTCTAACTCCATCGGATATAATAAATAAATAAAATAAATAAAATTAGCTTCCCTTTTGACTTGAGGTAAGCCAGTATCATTACATTTGAATAATGTAAGATTTATTAAATCTTCATATGAGAACTATGGACCACACCACCATAAATCAACAGAATGTAACTCATTGGGAAAAATACCATGAGTTAGAAGATCAGCAGGATTGCCATTAGTAGGAAAATGTCTCTTAACATTTTATATTAGTAGTTTCTTGAATTTCAGAAACTCTATTTGCAACAAAAACATGAAGTTTATAACTAACTAACTGAAACTTTCTAGCCCGTAAGTGTATGTCTGCGCAGACGTAAGCCAATCATTCCCTGTATAATCTGCTTCTCTCAAATCATGTTTGAGGTTATTTTCACACCTTATTCTTGGTCTATCAACTGCGCATTTTTCCTCTGGTTTTCCTACATGAAGTTTGCATGCTCCTATTTGAATCCCCATTTATGCCACATGTCCTGTTCATCTCATCTACAAGATTTAAATGTTCTTATTAAGTTTCCTACAAACATCATATAGCTCACTGTTATGCAGTCTCCTCCATTCTCCTGTTCATCTCTCTTTATTCTCTTCCCTTAATGTAAGAGTCCATATAATATATCTGGAGAATAATAGTTTTATAAATTTTCAGTTTAATATTCTTTGAGAGATTCGGGGATGTCAAGATTCCCTGTAATGCATAATTGCATGCATTTCTAGAATTGAGTCTATGTTTAATTTCTTTGTGCATCTCATTCCTATTTGTAATTATTGTTCCTAGGTATTTGGATTCAACCATTTCTTCAAAATTTCCCTCATTCATCACTAAGTGACCGTTTATATTATATAATGTATTTCTATGTGTGAACATATATTTAGTTTTTTTTTTATATTTACTTTCTGTTTCAATATCTCAGTGTTACTCTATAGAGTGTTCGTGTTGGCCCTTAGTATCTCCTCGCTATTGATCAATAAGGTTACATCATTAGCATAAACTAACAGCTTATTACCATTGAGTGTAGGCCTTTTTCATCCTCTAAAGATTTGATGGCATGCTCTAGTACAAATTGAATAGTAGAGGAGACAATGCATCTCTTTTCTTTAACCCATTGTGAATATCAAAAGTATCTGAAAAATGATTTTCCACACACACACACACACACCATACTCTTTGTGCCATTTAGACACATTCAAATAAGTCAAACTTTTTAGGAATTCCAAACTCCAGCAGGATACTATATAACTTCCTCTCTTAATTGAATCGTGTGTCTTTTTGAAGTCTGTGTATAGATAATGTACAGTACCATTATATTCCTATTTCTTTTATAAAATCTGTCTCATATTAAAAATCTTATCTGTTGTAGACCTATTTCTTCCAAATCCACTTTGATGATCTATTATGTCTTCAATATAGGGAGTACATCTGCTTAGTAGAGAGCTATGTCAGTGGTAACATTGCTGCTGAAAGGGGTATGCATACCTGACGCGTCAAATGCGATAAGTCAGGTGAAAAGATTGTCACTTGGTCGAAAGAATAATGATTTTTCACCGTAAAAGTACAACCATCAAGAAATGGAAGGGTTCCACTGGGGTAAAATTTTCCAGAAGTGAAATAGTCCCCCCCATTCAGTTTTCTGGGCAAGGACTACTTAAGGGAATCCATGCCAAAGACTCAAACATAGGGTCATGTTCCTACGAACATGGAATGTTAGGACATTATATAGTAGTGGGGCACTAGGGATATTAACATTATGTATATAACAGGTTTTATTAACCAATGACAGACTATCATTGAATCACTCCATACATAAATAGAATTAATATTTTTCAATTGAAGTGATTTAAGAACTTTACTTAATATCCAAGCAAGGTAGTCTGCTGCACAAAGTTCAAGACGAGGCAGAATCTGTTGCATTATGGGAGCTATTCTAGACTTGGATTCATTTAATGAAACATAGGTTTGTCCATTAACATAAGTACACTTAAGATATATACAACCACCATAAGCAGAAATTTTTGGGGCAAAAAGAGATGAATAGACGGTGAAGGAAGTAAACTAAATAATAATGAGCTACATGGTGTGTATAGGAAGCCAGATGTAATAAGAACAGTTAAGTCTCATAGACTGATGGGAAGGACATGTGGCACATATGGGGATGAAAGACATGCATGGAAGCTTCTTGTAGGAAAACCAGAGGGAAAACGCCCAATTGGTATACCAAGAATGAGTTGGGAGAATAACATTATCCATGATTTCAGTGAAGTAGATTATACTGGGGATGATTGGAATGCATTAGCTCAGGATAGGGATGTATGTAGAGCTTATGTCTGTGCGGGCATGAATATATGGGTTCAATAGAGTCAGTGAGTTGTTTACCATAAGCAGAAATTCTAGAAACACAAAAACCAGGATTTCAGTTCTGTTTGTGAAAGGAGAAAGAAACAACTTTCTATGAATCTCTAAATATTTCAATGAAAATTAACCATTGGATACATTTAACCATTTTTCTTCAATAGTTAAAGGCAAAATATCACCCCCGGGATGATTTAGGTAAACATAATCTTTGCTATAGAATCTTGTGCTCAATGTTGCTTAGAGCTGAAAGTCGTAAAGGATCAGAAATACTTGAAATAACAGACAGTTAAGTTTTACTTAGTGAACTTAGTTATTTGTTACATAAATTGTAGAAAGTGAAATGTATCTTGGGAAGACACGCTTAACACTTGAATTATATTTTCACCAAGAGGGTTTTCTTTAAAATGTTCAATTTGCAATATATTGAATTACTTCATGAGAATTGGAGCACTATTTCCTGTTAGGAAAACAGCCAATAGGTAGCAATTGAGTTAATTGCTCATAAAGAAATTTGGAAAAACTATAGTTTGATTTCCACTGTAAGTTTTGTAAGTCCTGCAGAATAACAGTCGCATGTTCATATGTTAAAAGAGTTGACATTAGGTGGAACCACATATCTATGAAGTCCTATACAAAACTTTTATAGAGTTATCGCTAGATGGAACCTCGTAGCTATAAAATTGATATGACCAACCTGTGCAATAAATTCCTAAATGTTAATTAGAAATGGATATACACTAACTTCTCCCTTCCTAATCTAAGAAAATATATTATGTGCATATTATTTTCTGAAGTGTACACTAACTAACACTATCCTAACAAAATGAAGGTAATTTATTTAAATAGGATGTGGAATTAATTGTGATTGTTGGTAAAACCGATTCTGCCAACATCTTGAAGAAGTTACTTAAACATTCACATTTTTGTGTTTTTGTGAGTTTGTGTTACTGCATGTTTCTGTTTTTTTAATATTTTTGTGTTTTTTTGTTTGTTTTTATATTTTTAGTGTATTTTATGTGTTTTCTTTGTTTTTGTGTTTGTGAGTTTTTGTGTGCATTTGTATGTTTTTGTATGATTTTGTGTTTATGTATTTTTGTGTGTTAATATGTGTGCGTGTGTTTGTATATGTGTGTGTGTGTTTTTTTTTGGTTGTTTGTATGTGTTTGTGTTTTTTGTATGTTTGTGTTTTGTCTATTTGTGTTTTTTGTGTGTTTGAGTGTGTTTGTGTTTTTTTGTATTTTAATGTTTTCTTGTGTGTTTGTGCACTTTGTCTGTTTGTGTTCATATTTTTTTGTGTTTGTGTACTTTTGTGTGTTTGTGTTTCTTTGTGTGTTTGTGTTGTTTTTTTTGTTTATCGTTTTTTGTGTTTTTTGTGCATTTGTGTTTTTATGTGTATTTTCTGTTTTTGTGTATTGTGTGTTTTTGTTCACGTTTGTGTTTTTGTTCACGTTTGTGTTTTTTTGCTTTTCTGTGGTTTGTGTTTTTTGTGTTTTGTGTGTGTTTGTGTTTTTATGTTTGTGTGTTTTTTTGTGTTTGTGTGGTTTTGTGTGTCTGTTTGTGTATTTGTGTGCTTTAATGTTTGTGTTTTTGTATGCTTTTGTGTTTGTGTGTGTGTGTGTTCTGTGTGCGTGTTTTGTGTGCGTATTTGTGTAATTGTGCGTGTGCTCATGTGTTGATCCTTAGTACTTCCCTGCTATCGCGTAATAATACATCATCAGCATAAACTAACAGCTTATTAAGACCATTGAGTTTTAGGCCTTATTCATCCTATAAAGAATTAAAGGCATGCTCTAGTACAGATTGAATAGTAGAGGAGATAGTGCATCTCCTTGCTTTAACCCATTGTGAATATCAAAAGTATCCATTTCCACATGCAGTACTCTACTCTTTTTGCCATTTACACACATTTGAATAAGTCTAACTTTTTAGGAATTCCAAACTCCATTAGGAAACTATATAATTACTTCTCTCTCTAATTGAATCATGTGCCTTTTTGAAGTAATCATATAGTTGACACAGTGTGTCATTATATTCCTATTTCTTTTCTAAAATGTGTCTCACATTAAAAATGTGATCTGTTGTGGACCTGTTTATTTTAAATCCACTTTGATGATCTCTTATTATGTCATCAATATTGGGAGTAAGTCTGCTTACCAGAGAGCTACGCCGACGGTAGCATTGCTGCTGAAAGAGTTACCCATAACAGACAGGTTAAAGGAGATAAGCCAGATTAAAAAAAAGTATCTTTTTCGAAAGAGTGACAATTTTTCACCATAGAGCTCGTTTATACAGTGTGCTATAAAATTCTCCTTACAAACATCTAGGACTTATAGAGCGGGACTTGGAAACCATGTCCGAAAACATTTGAAAACATGTTTTTGGCGTGACTACTTTTAGAAGTAATTTATTATGAGGCATGACACAGTACATAACTTATTTTACAATTCAGCTCATTAATAACCAAGGAAACAAAATGGAAACTGAATCATGACTTGCATTAATAATCCCGGATACACCCTACACAATCAATTATTGCAGTGTTAAAAATTTCGAAAAATGTTGACATATTTGGGGAAAAAAAAAAAACGCCAAGTCTTGGAATACTCGATAGGGATTTTTTTTATTTAGACGAATCACAAAGCTATTACTTGTTGAGACAATTGAGGTACGTTCAGGCAATGCTTGATTTGAAACAGCTGTAGCACGGAAAGAGTAATTTTCTGGACATGGTTTCCAATACTAAATATTATCGACTCAGTCCCCTCTACAAGTCCTTGGAGTTTGTAAGGGGAATTTTAGAGCATCCTGTATAGAAAAGGGAAATACAAGATAGTTATGTTTTTATTTTGATAACAGGTGCTTGTCTGGAATGAACACCCCTGAGACCAAGACATTTAAAACTCACTACCTCTGTAAACTGGCAACTAGTTTAATCAACTTTGAAGACGAATTGGAAATTTTCAAGTGTGTGTAATCCAGACAAGGAGGATATACACTGCTTATCGCACAGTCAAAATAAAAACTTAATCTTCCTTCGTATTTCCCTTTCTTATACAAAAGAGCTTGATGTAGATTGTTAGGAAAATTAAGTACTACCATAACTTTAAAAAATGTCCTTGGAATATTTGTTTACAACCCCAAAACAAATATGTCTTCTGCTGACAGTTGCATTATAACAGATTTATTGACAAATTATAACATGTGAGGGACATGAATTATACAGCAAACATTAGCTCAGGATAGCATTGTATGGAGTGTGTATGTCTGCATGTTCTTGAACCTCTGGGTGACAATGGCTGTGAATTAGTTACTTCTGGATCTTGATGCTCGTCTGACTGGTTTGAAAATATTTGATGAGATTGTGTTGTATTGAAGCACCTCTTATGGATTGATAATTTGAAACTATCTGGATGTGCCTCTGTAACTAGTTGATCTGTCCAAGCTCACTTATGCATCAGATGCGCAGGGTGTCACAAATATTTAACCCTTCTCGGATGACAGTTTTTTTGGCCGAGGGTAAAAGGTAAGTTTTGAAAATAATTTCATACAAATGTTAATAAATGCTACTTGAATCATGCATTTACGTATAAAAACATCATATACCTTGTTTTTTTTTGTAGACATGCTTCAAAATGACATTTTATTAATTTACGTAAATAAGGTTACTGCGAAAATGGCATAAGTCTGACTGGCCAGTTTAACTTTTTTATACACTCTACATTAGTAAGTTTCTTCACAAAATACTCAAAATAATAGGAATATGAATAAATTAATAATAATAATAATTATTATGTAAACTAGTGCATCTTCATAAGGAAGAGTCTTCATAACTGTATTATGTGTATTAATGGTTTCTTTTTTTTTTAATGATGCTTTTTCTATATTTTTTTTGTGTGATACAGGGGTCTTATTGTATCTGTTTTACGTGCATGGTGTACAACATATACAAGGGTCATTTCATAAGTCATGGCAACTATTTTTTATCTGCCAATAAAGCTGCAACAAATAAAATTCAGTATATACAAGTCACTGGAATGCCCTTTACAATGGTGGTACAAAATTAGGATCCAGATACATTAAGATATGGGTAAGGGAAATTGAAAGCTGCATAAATAGAAATCATTGTTTTACTTCTATTACATGTGAAGAAAAAAAACATTCATATAACCCACAACTAACACACTTCAAAATTTTAATTGAAGATGCTGCTGCATGTGAAGCAGTTTACAAACAGGAGGATATCTTAACATGGTGCACATAGACACATCACAAACAGCTTATAGTATTCAGCACCTTCCTCATCATCGGCAAAAATGTGTGTAAACCTTGGGGAATTATTTTAAAGGGTGTCAGTTGTGGGTTAAATTAACATTTATTTCTTCACAAGTAATAGAAATAAAACTGATTTCTATTTATGCATCTTTCAATGTCCCTTACCCATATCCTCCTGTACCACCATTGTGATTCTCACTTGTATATACTCAATTTTGTTTCCAGCAGCTTTATTGGCTGATAAAAGTAGATGCCATAACTTATGAAATGACCCTCGTACGAATTTACAATAGACACCTACAAGAACAAAAAAAAAAAAAATGCATGTACCATTTATGAGTGTGTCTACAAAACTGGTATTGTGCAATGCAATTATGTATCCTATCATGTGCTTGATGTAGTATAGCACTAAATTTGGTTTCATTGTCATCCACTTTTTGATAAGTACTCAGAAGAGCTACAGTTCTTCTATCCCTCGATGTGAGAGCCAGGTTTTCTTGTTTTCTAAAACTAATTACATCTCTCTTTTTTATTTTATTTGGCTGTAGGGAATCTGGCATATTTTTTCTATTGCTTAGGACTGTATCTGTTGTAACCATATTCATCTGCTAATTCAGGTGAAGTATATTACCTGTCATTATAAATAAGGAAACCTTGAGGTGGGTCTGTAGGAGGGATGAGGTTAAGTCCTTCGTAAATTGGATGGTTTTTAGGAGATCAGAATATGATCCAATTTTTCTCATGTAGGGCTGGAAATTATACAGAACTGCCTGAGAGTGAAAATACTTTTATTCCAAATGTTGGCTGGTTTATTTGTGTTGTAGTCTCCACTTGAAGCTGATTGTGCTTTCATCGACAGATGTGTAAGGTCATGTTGAGTAGAAGAGAGAACGCTTGTGCCGATTTTTTTCCATCACATCCTGTATCAATTTCTCTTTAGCTAACTTTTTGTTACCTTCATCATGGGCAAAATGTAAATTCCAAAACAAGAGGAGAAATTTGTCTCTTGGAAACACATCGCCAAAAAAAAAGGTAAATTTGCCTACTCAGCTTCTGGAAAAGTAGTTCTTGTTATCAGGACTGGGATGAAGCCCCATGTTGAATGCCATGCCGAAAAATAGTTTTATATCAGAAGCTTTCAGGGGAGACCATGATGCAATTCTAGCTCTTTTAGTTAAGAGTGTTAAGTTTTGTTTGTCTGACCGTGACTTCAGGTTTCCTTCGTTATATCAAGAATTAAAAAAAAAAGTGAAAATATTCCACTGGATCGATATACTGATCAAAAAGAGATGGTAACACTGGCCCCTGCTGAATTTTATTCATTGGTATATTTGAAGTTGGGCAGGATCTATTTATCTCACCTCTGCCCAGAAAGGTGCACCCAGGAGTGTGTTACAGTTCAGCCAGTGCCAGGAGATAATGTCAGGAATTTTTTAAGAATACTTTGTGACATTAAGAAAATCACACTATGTTGAGATACCTGTGTATGAATTTATGGCTCTGGTTTTTTGTTTCTCAAGATACTCAGTCTACAGACACCCTGTAACTATTGTTGTAAAGTTTGATATTTAACTTTGTTCACAGGTCGCAGCATTTGCTGTAAAAGAGGAAACTGATGATATTAAACAAGAGGTACCAACTATAACAAAGGTATCGATTTTGTTTATATTTACTTTTGCAATATTTGACCTTCTATTATTTTGATGTGTGGTTATTCTTCTTAATTAATTAGAGTGAATTATTTAAAGTGGTTCTGTTGAAAAACCACTTACAGTATTTTCCAGTCGATAAGATACACTTGTCCTCTTTATTACAATTTTGTGTTTCATGAAACATGATCTTCAAATGTTTTATCTTAACACTGGATGACTACTTTGCATGTATGTGAATCATTTGTGTTGAAATGGTGATGATATTATGTGAGTTTCCTTGCATCCATTTCAAAACTTTGGTCTTTATTCTTGCCCACTTCACACATGCTATAAATAACATGAGAGTGACATGTCAATTTGATTTTACAATTAACTGCCTACAAAGATATTGGAAGTTAAAAGGGACTGTAATGGTGATGATAGTCTACCTTTGTTATGTGAGTTGCTCCATTTTTAAAATTAAGTTAAAAGGTTTGTCTTATTCACCAGTAAATAAAGTACCAGTATTTTGGTTTCTTTGTTTTGCAGCATTTCCTAAGTGTGACCTTGTAACACACCACTGTGTATTTCTCTCCTTACACTAGAAAACACTGTTCAGGAATATATTTTAGAACTCAGTTTTACCTTCATAACTCTGAAAGTCTCATGTTTTAAGTGCTGTAGTTCACCAGATATGTGGTGTTCATTAAGACAGCATGGTAGATGTCAGGAGTTCAGTGGTTTGAATCCTGATGGAGGCAGTATATTTAAACAGCCTAAACCTTCCGACTGCATCATGACCCTGGTGTTGGCTCAGCCTTTAAATGAAATGAGTATCAGATATTCGCTCTAGGGTAATAGTTACCATTATGTAGAACTAAGAACGTGGGTGACATCTTGTGCTAATTGTATGGAAAGGTGGAAGTCTTAACCTTCTGAAGCACTTTTTCGATCACTTTACCTTATATTTTCCAAGATTCAACCTCTTTAAATTAAACACTTAACTATTTCTTAGTGTTTTGAATTCTACAGTAAGTGATGTCACATCAGTTAGCTTTAAAATAAGGCTGCTTACTAGTTTGGGTAAGTTTAATTGTTAAACTGTAGAGATAGGGAGCGGCAGTAGTGGGAACATTTATGTCAGATGCCTCGTCATCTAATTAGTGACGCGCGTGAATGGATTAACGAGATTCCCTTTGTCCCTATTGACACTTAAATAATCAATTCAGTATAGGACTTAGTGTCTGTGTTACAATTTAATTTAACCAATCACATTAAGGCGCACACATTCAAATTTATATTTTCATATGTTGCATGTATGAATGTGTACAGGTTGAAAGTATATGGTGTTAGAAGAAAAAGTTCCAGTAAACATGGGTCTACAAACAAACCATGTGCGAGATTTTTCATTATGAATATGAGGTTATAACTTGCAATATCCAGTATTGTTAGTTTAGCGCTACAATAAATAGTAAAGAATGACTTAGGGTCGCATGTTTGGACGCATTAGACAGTAAAATGCCTTCTCTGCTAAGCAAGTTGTATGCTAATACGATTTTGCTTACTCAGAAATCTGTTCATGCGATAATAATTGGTTAAATTTGTAAGCTACCTGCGGAGGTAGCTTAAATGAGCAATTCAAATTAAAATCCCGAAGGGAACCGATGGTAATCGATGTACTTTGCTGCTTTATCCAACATTTATCCAAGATGTCGGACCTTGAAGACTTCGATCATGTTTTCGGTATACACGGAGAAGAGGAATTTGATAGAGTCTACCAAAGAATTCAACTGGAAGAACAGGAGAATCGGCGTAATATTGCGTGTCGCAGACGTGTTTGTATACGGTATTATTTGCGGGATGCAAGCATAAATGCATTTCTCTATAGCAGACGAAAATAACGGAAGTGGTTTTATCGCTGAGAATTCTGGGTAATTCGTTGCCAATATTACGAAAACGTCGACACTCATGCATGACCGATAAGTCGGCCGTTAATTCGTTCTCAGCAATTGCTCACGGTGAATCAGCTCACTAGTGATTGGAAGTAATTTTGAGTAGAGAGTAATGTTCTAACATACGACCCTTAAACTTTTTAACATTTTTTTTTTTTTAAATTGCATAATGGTGCATAGCTGTTTGATACATAACACCGTCCAATTATTCTCAGTGGAGGTCTGTAGACAATAAATAACGACTCAGGTTAAGATTATAAACTATTTTTTTTTTTAAACTTTGAATTCATTATCTTCATATATGTCTTATTAACTACTCACTAAAAATATATTATACTTTTCTTCTTTTTCTATAGACATATGCCTATTTATTTACACACACTATGTCGATCATTACATGTTATTCCATCTCTTGAGGGGTCTGCGCACTTCTCTCTTTGCTCCAGGATGTAAGTTCTTCACTACTTTAATGAGCCTCTGTCCATGTGAGCATTCCATTCCCTTTTCTTTGTTGTAACAAATATCTTAACATCTATGATATTGCATTCCTCCCTCACATCTAGTTTCTAACTCTGTCAAATCTTGTTTTGTTTACTAAGGCTGTTAAAATATTCATTTCTGCTGTTCTTATGAGTTGTTTAGTATCTGCTCTTGTATCCGCACCATATGTCATTATTAGCCATACACATGTTTTATAAACTTTTTCTTTACTTTTGTGTTTAAATATTTGTTTTTCCATATGACATCTCATAAGTATCCTGATATTCTTGATGCTTTGAAAACCTGAGATCTTACTTCATCAATCAA
Organism: Diploptera punctata; assembly: GCA_030220185.1. NCBI lineage: Eukaryota > Metazoa > Arthropoda > Insecta > Blattodea > Blaberidae > Diploptera > Diploptera punctata. The sequence continues at coordinate 5,028 of JASPKZ010003859.1, read as the reverse complement.
CATACTAGGGCTAGAGATGTGTATCCCAAGATATTTAAAATCCATAACTTGTTGTATAATTCTAATTTGCATCTTATAGATATACACATAGATTTAGTTATATTTGTAGAGATGTCCATATTAAATTTTTCTGCTGTTGTCAAGAATCGATGAAGTAATCATTGGAGTTCGTCCTCTGTTCTGGTGACGAGAACTGCGTCATCAGCATAACATATTTTATTACATTTTTTATTTCCCATTTGGTAATCTGGTAGGCACTTTACCTCTTATATAATTTTATCTATTTTCAGATTAAACAATAAATGGCTTAGAGAATCTTCTTGTTTTATTCCTTTTGCACACTTAATTCCTTCCGTAAGTTTCCCGTTTATAGAAATCTTTGTTTCAGTAATTGTATTTATATCCATTATCAAATTTATTACTGGATTGAAATTTTTTTCTCTTCCAAGGATCCTATTATATCTTCTATTTTGGTTGTATCAAAGGCTTCTGTCAAATAAAACAGAAAGAAACAGGTGTTGTATATTACTTTTCAGTTCTAAAGTATATATTTTTATCATAGTGAATGTGTTCCATTACATTAAGACATAAGTAAAGATTAAGACTGTTTGATGAAAACAACATTGTCATTTCTGCTGTAGACTTAATTTAACATAGCTGCATAGAGTAATTAGTAAAAAAGTATGATATATATTGTGATTCATTTTGATTACACACAACAACTAATTCGAACTTTATGTCACTCGCAGAAATGAAAATAGGTGATTTTAGTTAATTGGCATGCGCTGATTTCGAATTTGAAGTCCGTTTTTCTCTATCACCTAACAGTTTTTTGCGAAGACGTGTTGAAGGTTTTTCGTTATATTTTGCATATTAATGCTTATGTGCACTTAGTTTCGATTTTTTTTGCAATAATATTGCTAGAAGCAATTGATCTATGTAAAACCAAATCATACAAGAACCAAAAACTTAAAATATTTTTTCTGAGAAGGATAAATAAGTAGTTACGTTACAACACACGCTTAAATTGTAGCAAAAATCTCCCTTTCAAAACTTCTTCCTGGATGACTTACGGCAAAGAGATGGCTCCGAAACGTCTGTGATAAGTTGCCAGCAATAATCAGCAAGCATGTTGGTCTCTGATTTCCCTTTATAATGCCTTTCCATTTCTAAAATGTCTTCGTGGAACCTTTCGCCATGTTCATCACTGACGTCACCAAAGTTAGATCACTGACGTCACCAAAGTTCGGTGAAGAATCACTATGTTTAACAGGTCGTATGGCTGATTGGAAATTTGGATACTGAAGAGAATGCTTATTTTTTAAAGTGAAACCAGATATATTGACCATACAGAAATAAGTCAGTGATGTGGTCCGTAGGTTCCCTTCACAACACTGGAATGACAAATGGCATGCACGAATGCGAACCTTTTAACCACCCTATTAAATTCCTTTGGCAGTTTGTACAGCAAAAATTGGGGGCTCAATATTTATCAGTATCTCCAAATTTACTATAGTTCCCGAAATATAAATTGTACGCCTTTATAACTAGTTCTGCGCTGAGATTCTGTACAGTACTCTCCACATACGTAACAGAATAAATTAGGAGAATTCTTACAGCGGCGAGACATTACAAAATTATAAAAACACTAAAACTTACGTATTAAAATATATTATAGTAGATTGTTTTAATTCAATTTCTTTATAATGATACACAATAATGCATATATCGACACTTCACATCACAATGATGTAATGTAAGACGAACTGCACAGAACGAGGTATTACAAGCCATTACTTCACGTATTTTACAGAGGCAATCAGGAAATTTTGTGTACCTGTGTATTCCTGAGGGTTTAACTATCCCTAAGAGTAATAAAACAGCGCAAAAGAAAAAAAGGATGACCAGTTTGAGAGACAATAGCGCCTGCGACTCTCACGGAAACGATCACTTCTGCTAAAGGTTGTTATCGAAATATCTGACTCCGGTTAGCTGATTGGAAAAAACTAATATCATTTTCGTCTTCTGTGAGTCCGAAAACATAGTTATTGATACATTTCGAGCCTGCGAGTAATTCTTTGTTGTTGTGTGTTATTTGGCATCCAAGACAGTTAGATATTTTCACATGCAGTAAGGACAGCATGAAGATGAGTGTAAAATTATTGGTATTTGAGAATTTTAAAACCAAATAACCCGGAGTGATGAAAGAAAATTTGAGCAGCACTACAAAACATCAGATTAGTGACAAAAGTTGGAAGGAATCACTTTCAATCCTCTGCCATGTAGAAGAGAGTCGTTAATTTTTTAGGCCTTATCCAAACCATGAGAAATCATTTTAAGGGCTGCTAATTTGAGATGATGACGTGCCATTCCTAGGGAAGTTTAAAAAGAGTAGCACATGTCACTCTTATGTGAAAGTTTAGCAGGAGCCACTCTTATAGAGGTTTGTAAGAAGGAGCACATAGAAATCCATTTAATTTATACAGTAGAAAATTGTGATTGGAATTGGGAAAGAGTAATATTTTGTGATGAATCACCTCTTGTACTACAAAGCATTAATTCAGTTTTGTTTACTGTCAATATGGAACTTGATTTGACCACAGATACACCACCATTTGTGCTCAGAGTAGTCGAGTATCCGTGTCATGTTGTTGGTGGATAATTCATTGTGGATTGGGCACAGTGCATCACATTAGTGTAAAATTTAATAAGTACAAATATCAAAGGTAGAAAGTTATATGTTTTTAATGTGAGGTTGTTATATCCTAATGTAAATCTTTAATTTCTCAATTGATTAGAAATTAATTCTGAGGAGAGAGGATATAGAACTGATACCCCGACCTCATTGCTCTCCGGATTTGAACCCATTTGAGAATATGTGGGCAGAAGTAAATAAGTGTATGTGGAATAATTTACCTAATCCCCTGCAAAAATGATTTATGGAAGCTCTTCCAAGATGCCTGGTGTGGCATATCTGAGAATAGACACTATTAGTAAGGATTATGCAATTCTATGTGCACTCAATTACAAATTGCAATCATGTTGGACTAAATATTGAATTGTAACTTTCTTTTTACTTTTTGTTAGTTATAATTTTCCAAAACATCTAGTAGTTTGTTTTATGCCATTACAAATACTTTCTGTGAGAGTAAAATCTTTATTTTCTTTCTTTTTACCTGATGTTGATTGTTAAAACAGTCATAAAGGACAGAACAAAAATTATATTTCATTAAGTTATGTAGATAGGAAATAACACTATGAGATTTTTTAATATTGTTTATTTTTTATTATTTCACTCACCTCATACTTCATAATTCATAGCAGACCCTGGGTTTCTTCACATCTTTTGTGACATTCTCAATGCTGCGTCACGTTCACAACTGACGTCCAACGGCCTTCTATCCTGCAGACTGACCTCCGTGCCATCTGGTGGCCGACCGAAGAATTTCCAAATCAGTCCTCTTTCTTTATAACCGGGTATTTCAAAATTCATAGTTGTATTTTCATTCTTGCATATGTAAATTTTTTCCCAAATTCTGAGTTCCTTCGGTTTTTCCAATTGTTTAAATAATTTTGTTTTGGTTTCTATTCTATGTTTTTCTGACCAGGCATGTGCAGCTATTGCAGATTTTCGGTTTCTCCATTTTTAACATTTCTGAGGTGTTCTTTTAATCTTGTATTTAGATTCCTTTTTGTTTTTCCTATGTATATCTTTTCACAATCTTTACAATTAATTTGATAAATTCCCGATTTTTTGCAGTCTTCAATCTTTTCATTTTTGTTGGTTTTTATTACATTACCTAAGCTGTAATCATTTTTAGGTGCTAATTTAATGTTGAATTTGTTGAAAATTTTTTGAAACTTGTCAAATACCAAAGGATGGTATGTGAACTTCTTGAATTTTTTGCCTATATTTTTATCTGTCTTGAAGAGTACTTTCATTGATGACTTTTTGTTCTTTGGAATTTAATTATTTTCTTGTGTATCATTTTCTTTTGAAAACCATTATCCTTAGCAATTTTTATGATGTGTTCTTTCTCTTTATTGTAATTTTCTTTGCGTCATGGGGACATTCACAAGTCTGTGTTGTAAACTATTAAATTACTGCCTGTTTGTGTGAAAAATGGTTACATCCAGTAGCTTTTATATAATTGTCGATGTGAGTTTCTTTTCTGTAGATTTCCAAATTCTATTTCTTTTTTTCTCTTCATTCCTAATCAATTTAAGGTCTAAAAATGGTATTTCATGTATTATTTTCTATTTCCATTTGTAAATTTGATTGTTTTATTTTGAATATTTAACAGTTTAATGCATCTTCTAATTGTTTCTCTTTTACTATTGCTATGATATCATCTACATATCTTCTCCAAAATTTAAACATCAAAGGATGTGCTTTGGTTACATGGCATTCAAAGTTCCCCATAAAAAACAATTAAAGAAGTTGAAACCAGCCTAAAATCAATTAAAAAAATTATGACACAAAAGGAAAAGTTTAAATTAAAAATACCAAATCCCAGAAACCCCAACATTCATGGTCTTCCTAAAATGCACAAAGACGGAAAGAAAATGAGACCTATCATCAACAATATCAACTCACCGACATATAACATATCAAAATGGCTTAACAATAAATTTAAAGGTATGGAAAAATTTGAAAATTTAGCAGTAGAAAATTCTTACCAATTATGTGAGAAATTAGAAAATGTAGAAATAGAACCTTCAGAAAGATTGGTCTCTTTTGATGTTACTTCTTATTCACAAACATTCCCGACTGACACAACTTTGAAATTTTAGAAAAATGTTGAAAGTTGAAAGAAAAAAATTTAGAGATGATAGCGTTAAAGAAACATAAAACTAACAAATTATGCTTAAATCAAATGTTCTCATATTAGAGGAAATACTTTAGACAAAAATCAGGACTGCAATGGGAAAAATCCATTATAAACACCATTCTTAGCAGGACATGTTTATGGGGAACTTTTGAATGTCATGTAATCAAAAGCACATCCTTTGCTGTGTAAATTTTGG